>JAESUZ010004838.1:0-600000 GCA_017311185.1 Proteles cristata cristata
GCACTCACTCCCTGGGCCCTCCAGCGCCTGTGTTCACACCTCCATCCATCCACCCCGTGCACTCACTCCCTGGGCCCTCCAGGCGCCTGTTCATGCTCTGTGCATCATGCATGTTTGCAGCCATCCTGCTTCACAGTCATTCACTCCTCCTCTCACTCATTCACTCATTGACTCCTCTGAACATCCACTCAGCCATCCGGGCACCTGTGTTCACCCCTCCAGCACTGGGTTTCTGCCTGTCTTCGTCCCTGTGCTGGGGAGGGAGCACAGTGCCCCTAGTAGCATCTCAGTAAGTGATGACGCCTCGATGTGGGGATCTCCACGGTGTTCCAGCCTCATCCCCTTCCTGAAAAATGGTCAGCCAATCCCAGTCACTTTTGATTTTTAAAAACGTTTACTGAAGTGTAATGTTCACACGGAAAAGTGCTCTTAATCGGAAGTATAATGTTCAATGGTTCTTGTGAACGAACTGTGCCCTTGTAACCAGCGCTCAGATCCAGAAATATTACCAGCACCCCCAGAACCTCCCTCACTAGTCAGCTTCTTTTTGAATGGCTCAAGTGACAGGGAGCTCATGCCCTTGCATGCAAGGTAGTAGGATGTGTTTATATGCATGATGAGGGTATTGTGTGAGGTTCTGATCTGGTGGGACCACCATGTGGAAAAGGGGTGTGTGTGTGTGTGTGTGTGTGTGGAGGGGTTAGTCTTTCACAGGGTTGGCCAGTCTCTGTAGTGGTCACCTGAAAAGGGGAGAGAAGATCCGCATTTAGCAGTTGGAAGTGGGGGGACTCAGCACGCGGATGTGTGGATGCACTGCCGTAGGGGGCGTGCTGAGGTAGCCCAGGGTACAGCGGGTGCTGGCGCCAGCACTGGCAGGCTGCCAGCCCAGGGGGCCTGCCCCTCTGAGTTAGGGCAAGTTGCAGCTCCGCTCCTGGTTTACAGCAGCCAGGCCAGCACCAGGAAATCACTGTGGGGAACCCGTGCCCTGGTGACAGCAGAGCCCCAGGGAGGCCCCCGGCAGGCTGGGCTGATGAAGGAGCGGCAGTCTGCGCTGTCAAGGGAGTCCCGTGGGCAGAGGAATTCTGGGATATGAGCATTCGGGTGAGGGACCCTCCCCCAGTGGAACATCCTGTTGGCCTTGGGGAAGGGGCGTCTGGGGCTCGTCTCATCAAGGGATTTTGTTCGAGGGCTCCTTTTTCTGCACATCCCAACTCTGGGGTCTCTGCCTGTAGAATAGCCAAGGGCACCCAACCTGTAGCTTACGGTTCTGTAGAGGAAGGGACGAGTGGAGCTCAGCTCCCCCCTGTCCTGTAGTCCTGGGCCCCCGAGTTTCTGACAGTCAGGACTTCATAAGCCCGGTTCTTCTCTGAGCAGTTGTGGTCTGTGTGTGTGCTGTCCCAGTGCAGAACATCACCTCCCCTTGTCTAGGCAGTGTGCTTCTATTAATGCCCCCCACCTGGTTTGCCAGCCTTTCTGGGTGTCCCCTCCCTGCGTTGACATGTCTTCTGATTCGTGCAGACTTCTTCCCTGTGCTCCTGAGCAGCCGTTTCTGTCTTGCCTTGGTGTGAACCCGAGTCCAGTCCCTGGCGTGGATCTCTGAGGGATCCAGTGGGATTATGTGCTGTGGCCCCGGAGAAGGCATGGTTGATAGAAAAACTTGCGGTGGCAGGGAGAGTGGCCAGGACTGTGTTGGGCCGGCAGCTGCCCGCGCTGGGGTTCCCTGGCTGGTGTGTCCGGGCGTGGCCCCATCCCCACCCCTGCCCGGGCTTTGGGGGTCAGTCAGGCCTGAGCAGTGACAAAACCTGCCCGGGGAACAGCCACTCACAGTGGGTGCTCGCTGAGCGGGGTGGGTGAGCCCTGACGGGTCCTCACCCTCATTGTGCACCAGCCTTAGAAGGAGCTGGCGAGTGGCCCTGGGTGAAGCGTGGGGTCAGAGCAGAGGAGGGCACTGTGGCCGGGGCGCGGGGGTTGTGGTAGGGACACCTTTGGTGTGGTCTGGGGGCTGCAGGCCCAGGCGTCCAGGGAGTGGGGGAGGCGGATCTGAGCCCTACCGACGGCCTCAGCCTTCCCGTCCCGATGTGCCTCCTCAGATTGAGCCCAGAGGGGCTCGGGGAACAGAGCATGGGGTCCCGTCGCCCTGTGTCTGTCTGTCCTGGACACCCCATCCCAGCCATGTCCCATAAGCCGCGGCTTCCTCATCTGTGAAATGGGGACAACGGAGCTTTGCGTGCGCGGCCGTGAACGTTGAGCTCACGGCTCGTCCTCACCAGCACCTGCGGCCTTTGGTTGTTACGATGGTGGTCAGGCGTGATGAGCTCCTGTGCGTGCGCGACGTGGGGCGTTGTCAGGTGCAGCCACACCGCCCACCCTCTCAGTGACGTTCCCGTCGTCTGCACTGCGTCTTCTGGGGCCCGGGGGGCTCAGCCCCTCGTGAGGGGCTCTCACCAGCTGCGGAAGGAGGTTCCCAGGCCGGGGTGCCAGGCTTCGGTCCTTCGGGGCCACAACGTACAAGCCCAGATGCTCAGTTTCCCCGGCCGGTTCCTGTTGAGGAAATGTGGCTTCCCGGGATGCCCACCACCACAACCACCTTTGCGAAGGTGGCAGCCTCCCGGGCACCCCATTCCCTCTAGGGGCAGAGCCAGGTCCTCAGGCCAAACCCCAGCGGATCGGCTCCCACCCGGGTCACAGCGCCTGCCTGCTCCCCTCGCCCCAGCTGTGCCCTGCCCCTCCCCCGCTGTCCTTCCCCGCTTGGGCGGAGGATGCCTGCCTGTGCCCCTTGCCGTCCTGGGCGCCTCTCACGTGCGTCTGTCTGTGCCCTCGCGTCCACGTTCCACACTGAGGCCCTGGGGCAGGGCTGGGCTCAGGCTCCCCGGACAGTGCCCAGGGCAGGCCTGCTAGACGCCAAGTCACGCCTCTGGCCCCCAGGAGCAGGACTTAGGGCTGGGTGGTTCGGGGCGCCCCTTCCGGCTGGGTTGTGCCTCGGGGCCACTGGGCAGGCGCGGGAGGGAGGAGGCCCCAGCCTTTTGAACTTGAGCTGTCGGTTTTGATGGAAGACGGCAGGTTAGGGGCCCATTGTGCCCAATGAGGAACTTCCCGGCCCCGCGGCGTAGATGTGTGCTGTGGCCCTCCCACCACCCGTGACAGACCCGTGTGAGTTAGCTGGGCACCTGGTAGGAAGGGACACCCACGTGTGAAATGGCCCTTGGCCGTGACTGGCTCGGCCAGATGAGTGAGTGCGCCCCGTTCAGGAGGGGGAGAGGCCTCTCGGGAAGCGTCAGCAGGCGTCTGCCTGGGCCCAGGGGCATGGGGCTTCCTATGCCTGCTCCGGGCACCCTCGGCACCCTCGGCGCTGCCTGGCCCTCCCGGCCGCCTGTCTGCGGCCCCTCTCCCTCCCCCTCCCTCACACACGCCCTGGGCCACCGCTTACCTGGCAGTTCCCACCTGAGACCTCGCCGTTGCTGTTCCCTCCACCCACCTGGGCACAAGATGCAGAGAAGGTGTTTGTTCACGGGCTGTCCGGCCGAGGGCCAGGGGCCGGCATGTCAGCGGGCGAGGTGTGCGGCGCTGGTGTCTTTGGGTTCCGATCACCGTTTGGTGGAGGTGTGGGGTGTGGGCACGTACCTGGGGTGCTGTGGTGTCGGGTGGCTGAGGTCTGCTGGGGATGAGGGGCCGAGCCCGGGGGGCCGTCCACACCTGGAGGCGGTCTGGGCCGTGCACTCATGCCCCGGGACCCCGGGGTCCTTTGTGTTTGCACCCCTGCGCCTCTGCTCCCCCTCCCCCTGCTCGGAGCCCAGGAGGAGCTTGGCGAGGTGACTCTGCCTGGAGCTGCTCCGAGCTTTCGTTAGGTACTTGTGTGGCGCCGGCTGGCTGTGTCCCCACCTCTGTGAGTAAGAGCCCGCGATTTCTTCTGAGCCACGTCGAGGACGCTGGTGTGAGTGCAGCAGGTAGCATGGGACGCCGTGGAGGGCCCCGGCTCCGCCTGTGGGGTCCTGGGTTCTAATTCTCCCCGGGTGACCTTGGGGCTAGGGCAGCGCCCCTCCCGCCTCCCCTGACTTCGGGGCCGGATGCATCTTTGCGGTGGGGGCCGTCCTGTGTGCGGCAGGACGTTGAGCTGGTATCCCTGCCCTCCGCTGACCACTGCCAGTAGCATCCCCCCACCCGGCTGTGACACAAAAATGTCCCCAGACATTTCCAGATGTCCCCTGAAGAGCAGAATGGCCCCTGGCCCGGTGGCTTCTCTTCCCTGAACCCCTTCTGTAGAACCAGAGAGTAAGCCGCCTTCTGGGCCACGGCAAGTGGGGGCCAAGTGGCGCATGTGTGAGGAGGCCACGCCGGGAGACACAGCCCACTTTTCAGGGGAGGTGACCTAAGTGAGCTTTCAGGCAGCGTCAGGATCCCCGTCCCAGCAAGGGGAGCTCCGGTGGGACTCAGGTGGGCTTGTTCACAGAGGCTTGGGGGGAGTCACTGGGGGCCTGGGGGAGTCACTGGGGAGCCTGGGGAGTCACTCGGGGTCTGGGAGTCACTCGGGGGCCTGGGGAGCCACTCGGGGGTCTGGGGAGTCACTCGGGGGCCTGGGAAGTCACTCGGGGGCCCTTGGGGGAGTCACTTGGGGGTCTGGGGAGTCACTTGGGGGCCTGGGGGAGTCACTCGGGGGGGGCTTGGGGTGAATCAGGTGAATTTGGGGTGAGTCACTCAGGTGGGCTGGGGGAGTCACTCAGGTGGGCTTGGGGTGAATCAGGTGAGTTTGGGATGAGTCACTCAGGTTGGTTTGGGGTGAGTCACTTGGAGGCTGGACTGAGTCACCCAGGGCTTGGGGAGAGTCACTCAGGTGGGCAGCTCAGCTCACTGGTATTGGGAGGCCCCAGGCCCTTGGCTTCTACCCCTCAAGGAGAAACTCTAGGCACATGGTGGCCCCGCCGTGAGGCCCTGGGAATGGAGGGCTCTGGGCTCCATAGTCTGCCAGGTGGCGTGGGGGCCTCTGTGTCTCTTAGAGTAAGCGTGAAAATGGGTGCTGACAGTGCAGGGCTGGCCTGGCCTCGAGCCACGCATCCCGTCTGGTCCCCAGGAGGCCTTGGGGACTGGGGAATTTTCCTGCGGGGCTGGGCGTTATGAGGGTCTCCCAGTGTGAGGGCCCCTTCTGGGAGGTAACAGACCCTTTGCACCCTGAGTGCTGGGGACACTGGCAGCTGGCAGAATGGGCCTATCATTTGTTAGGGACAGCGTTCAGGCCAGAGGGACCCAAACCCCGGCAGAGTGGGTGCTGGCGTGGGCTGATTCATGAAATACCTCTCATGTCACTGAGCACTAGTGAGCAACGGCAGAAAACATTTTATAAAGTGGGGAGAAAGGTCCCCCCAACTCCCCTTTGGTTCCGTGGTCGTACATAAAAATGGCTTTAGCTTGTCTTGTTCATGTGCTCACCAATGCCTACATTTGCACACCAGGTTTATCGCTTCATCAGAATGTGTGTGTTAGAGGGTATGTTCAGCTGCCTGTAACAGAAAACCCTGTCAGTGGCACCTCGACCAAAAGCAGTTTCGTGTGTTGCGGGGTCTGGAGTGAGCAGGTTGGGCTAGCAGGCCCTCCAGGACGCCTCCAGAGACTCTGGCTCCTGCTGCCATTCTGCTCTGCCATCTTAATCTGGCTTTTGTTCTAAAGCCAGTGCCTCATGGCTCCAAGATGGCTGCGTCACCACCGGCATCACCTCTGGCATCCTCTCAGCAGCGAGAAGCAGGAGAACAAAAAAGAAAGGCGTGTGCCAGCTGGGCTTGCTCCTATCTAACGAGCTTTCCTGGATGGCCCACCCATGGCCGGGACCGTGTCTCATGACCAATCCTAGCTGCAAGGGAGTTTGGAAAATGAGGCGTGTTGTTTCTCAGACCAACCAGGGTTCTGATGGTGAGGATAGAGCAGAGCTAGGAGTCGGTAGGCGCCCACGGTGTCTGCAGGGGATGCCTAGCCGTTCAGAGTCCCTGTTTCTAAGTTTGTATCCAGCATTGCCTTGCGTTTCTGCCATCTTAAGGGAGATTTATTTTTACGGCTCTACATCCACTAAACGGAACGTACTGTCGTCTCTTTACTCCTCTATTTATAGCAATTTAATGTACCTTTTTTAAAATTTTCATTTTTTGCCAATTATAGGTAGTGCTTTCCTGAACATCTGTGTGTGTGTGTAGCTTCTGCTGGGTTCTTACCTAAGTTGTGGGTGACAGTGGGGTTCCCAGGCCAGAGGGCGCGAGAGCAGCAGTGGCGATTCCCATCAACCCCCCGGCGGGCGCGGGTCCCCTGGTGCCGCTGTGGCTTCGGCAGCCCTCGGCAGTGTTGAAGATGTTTTTGATGCTCTTCCCATCTCGGAACATTTCCTTAGCAATCTTTGCGTGGCCTGGACCCGGCCGTGCAGCGTTGGAAGGCTGGTGCCCACAGCTGGGAAAATCCACCCTCATCCCTGGCACAGCTGGTCCAAGGGGCTCTGCAGATGCAGCTGGGACCCTCAGCCTCCTGAGCACTGCGGAAGCAGCCCCGGGCAGGGGAGCCCCCGGGCCTTGGTCTAGCTCCGGGGATAGGAAGCCTCATCTGGTCCATCTGGCCCTGCCAGTGGCTTGATCACTGGATCGCTGAGCTGAGAAGCGGCCCCGCTGGGAAGAGTGCCTTCTGCGATTGATTAGTCATGCCTGCCTGGGGATGGGACGGACAGTGGTGGCGTGCTGGCTACATCCTGGCCCACCCTGCACAGGGGAAGGGAGAACGTCAGAGACGGAAGGCTTTTCTGTCGATGTGCCCAGGGTGCCGTCACTCTGCAGATGTTGTGTGTCCCTGGGGTGGTCTACTTTATAACGTGGCTTCCCGTTCTCTACCATCTCGCATCCATGTAACAACCCTGTGAAATTGGTGGGGTCATAGATCAACCCTGTTATGCTGAGGAGGCTCAGAGAGAGGTCCAGGGACTTTCTCAAGGTCACACAGTGGAGTTGGGGCGTGAACTCAAGTCATCTACCCTCAAGCCCAACGTTCTGTCGTCACAGCTGCAGCCTTCCCCTGTGCTGTCCACCTGCTTGGGACCGTGGGCTGGGTGCAGGAAGAATCAGCCTCAGCGATTCTTGTCTGACAGTCGGGAGGACTCACAGATCGTCTGGTCGTGCCCTCTTAGGATGTGGGATGGCACCATGGCTTAACCCCTCAGTGACGGGGAGCTCACTGCCTCCCTGAATTCAGAGGGAAAGGCAGATGCGGCATCAATGGTCAAAACAGACAAACAAACAAAAGAGACAGAAGATCTCTCATCGGCGTGTGTTAGTCATGCCGACCAGAGCTTCCCAGGGCAAGTTTAACTTCTCTTGCCACAGCAGTGGAGTGATCATTCATGATTTCTCCATGAGGTTCTGGTTCTTTGCAGATTCTATCTCAGCGAGTTTCAGCAACTCTATCAGACAGATATTTTTGTGTATCCCTGTTTTAAGCTGACGTGGTAGATCAGAGAGGTTAAGCGGTTTGCCCAAGGTCACGCCGCCAAGCAGGAGTTATACCCAGGCAGCCTGACCTCAGAGTCTGTGCTTGTAACTATACTGTTATATACTGCTTCTTTTGACCTTCTGTATCAGCTAGCTAATGCTGTGTAACAAATCACCCCCAAATGTGGAGGCTTACAACAACAACCATTTATTATTGCTCGCAGTCTGTGGCTCAGCGGGGCGCCTTTTCTCACTGCTGGTCTTCAGGCTGACAGACTGCTCTGTGCTAAGCCATTGTGTGTTTTCCTTCGGTAACGGCTGAGGGACGAGCAGGCAGGGGAAGCAAGTGAGGTCCCTTGTGACACGGTCCTGTACCTGCCCTGCCATTTGATCCATATGCCATTGGTTGATGCAAGTCACATGATCAAAGCCAGAGACCATGGGCAGGACACGTGGCGGCCCAGATGCGGCCAGGTTGGTGGTGCTGTCTCCTCCTCCTGCTGGCTGAGCCAGAGCCCGTTCATGCCCCTCGCTGTGCCCCTCACCACGCCCCTCGCTCTCTGTACTCAGCTGTGCCCAGCACAGTGGCGCTCACACGGCTTTGGACTCTGATCTGGGTTCCATGCCCCCTGCCCGTCTATAAAGTAGACTCAGCACCATCTCTCTCTGCATTGGGCAACTCCACTCCAATGACGAAGTGCCACAGACCCGGGGCTTAAGCACCAGAAACTTGATTTCTCCTGGCTCTGGAGACCGGAAGTCTGAGCTCAAGATGTCTGTGGGGATGATTCCTCCTGTGGCCGCTGAACCGGGCTTGTAGACGGTGCGTTCTCCATGGGTCATGGCCAACCCCAGTGTGTCTGTGACCCAATCTCTTCTTCTTATAAGATCACCTGTCACTGGAGTAGGACCCCGCCTATGCCCAACCTCAGTTTACCTTGATCACCTCTGTGAAGACCCATCTCCAACTTCAGTCCCATTCTGGGGTCCTGGGGGTCGGGACTTCAACATATGGATTTGGGGGAAAGCAGCTCGGCCCGTGATACCCTCCTGGGGCTGAGCATTAAGTGAGAAAATGGAGCTGAAAGTGCCCGGTGCAGGACACGCCATGGAGAGGCCACTTTGTGCACATTGGCTCTCCTCCATGTCGCCCGTAGGAAGACGAGCCTGTCTCATTATGACCAAGGAGATTTTACATTTTATTGCCCTAACGTGTCCATTAGTTTTTTGTTATTCTCAAAATCTAGTTCTGTGTTGGGTGGGAAAAAAAGCCCATGGTGGTGGAGTGGACTCGGCACACGGCGT
The DNA here is from genome assembly GCA_017311185.1 of Proteles cristata cristata. Classification (NCBI taxonomy): domain Eukaryota; kingdom Metazoa; phylum Chordata; class Mammalia; order Carnivora; family Hyaenidae; genus Proteles; species Proteles cristata. The sequence goes on from JAESUZ010004838.1 coordinate 8,754, forward strand.
GTCCTCAGGAGATGACACTCACATCCCTGCCTCCTCCCCTTCCTCACGGGGGACGGCGGGGAAGCCCCTCACTGGTCTCAGCCTCAGTGTCCCCGTTTGCAGACTCCGTGATCCTGCCTCCTTCAGCATGTCTGTGGGTTTAGATGCACCAAGTCTAATGTGCTGCTTCTACACTTTTCTGTAACTGGATTTTTAAACAGGTGGTATGTAGTATTTCTGTAACCGACACACACACACATTAATGTTAGGTTTTTGGTGTGATTATCTTATTATGGTTCTATATAATAAATGACTCCTTATCTTTTGGAGATACGTTCTCAAACACTTAGAGATAAAAGGCAGCGTTTGGAATTTGTTTCAGAATAATCTGAATTGCTGGGAATTATTGACTTCAGAATAGTCTGAATTGGATAGAACGAGGCTGGCCATGAGCTGTTCATTATTTGTATGCAGGAGTGCGTTACACGGCTTTCTTACCTTCGTATATATTTGAACGTTTGCATCATCTGAACAGAACGTAGAATGTCAGTGGTGGGCTCTGTGCGGTGCGGCCGCCCACCCCACCCCAGGCCCCAGGAGGAGGCAGCTACCAGCAGCCGGCCATGCGTGGGGGGGATGGGACACCTCCTCGTCTGACCCCCACGCTCTGGCCTGCGTGCAAGCTTTCTCTGGCCCTTCCATTGCTTATCTTACTGACTTTTGCAGTGGTATTTATTCAGTGCTTCTTTTACATGTTTTAGGTTTGTTTTTCTTTCTTCACCTTTAAGCGCTGAGAGATACCAGGCTTATGTTTTTGAAAGACCTGCATTAAAGGCTACACTTGTTCCTCTGTGTACCACCATGGCTGTATCCCACAGGTCTGTTATTCTTGCTTCTTTGTAAATGATTCACTGCTGAGCATGTTTTTTTCTTTAATCCAGGAATTATTTGAAGTGTTCTGTTTTAAATTTACACAGCTACGTGCCCACACACACTGTTGTCAGCATCATGATTATGAACGTGAGCTTTGTGGCCAGACCGCCTGGCTCTTATCCTGTCTTGGCCACTTACTAGCTGCGTGACCTTCTGTGTATAAAACAACCTCTCTGTGCCTTGCCTTTTGCCTTCTGTAAAATGGGGGCAATAATTAAAACGAAAATAGCAAGAGCCTTCAAGATTGTCAAGAAGACTGAGTGAGCTGTCGCTAACTTTTCAAAGCGCTAACTAACGGTTATTGAGTGTTCCCTGGGGCTGCGTGCCTGATGTACATATAACTTCTACGTTTCAAGATTCATTGGAGTTTTCCTTGTAGCTCAAGGATCACTTTTTGTGAAATTTCATGGATGTTGGAAAAGAACATCTGTCTCTCTGCTGTGCATGCAGCTCTACGTAAACCTATAAAATCAGGCTGGTTTATCACGTTATTCGACTCCTTTTCAAGGGTGGAAAACGAATGAACACTGGCTAACTCAGCCTGCACACACGTGGGGTTCAGCACACAGTGTTTTATTTTATTTTATTTTATTTTATTTTTTTAATTTATTTATTTATTTCTAGGAGAGAGAGAGACAGCATGAGCAGGGGAGGGTCAGAGAAAGAGGGAGTCACAGACTGAAACAGGTTCCAGGCTCTGAGCTGGCAGTCAGCACAGAGCCCGACGCCGGGCTCGAACCCACGAACCGCGAGATGACCTAAGCGAAAGTTGGATGCTTAACCGACTAAGCCACCCAGGCGCCCCTTTTTTATTTATTTATTTATTTATTTATTTATTTATTTATTTCTAGGAGAGAGAGAGACAGCATGAGCAGGGGAGGGTCAGAGAGAGAGTAGCACACAGTGGTTTTTTTTTAATTTTTTTTAATTTCTAGGAGAGATAGAAAGAGAGTGTGAGCAGGGGTGGGTCAGAGAGAGAGGGAGTCACAGACTGAAACAGGCTCCAGGCTCTCAGCTGGCAGTCAGCACAGAGCCCAATGCGGGGCTCGAACCCACGAACCGCGAGATCATGACCTAAGCGAAAGTCGGACGCTCAACCGACTAAGCCACCCAGGCGCCCCACACAGTGTTTTAAATGACCGCCGTTTGGTTGTCTCTTATGCTCATAGTGGAGCCTGTGCTCATTGCTGCTGCCCGTGGCCCCCATGACGGCCACGTCAGGTGCCCACGCCGCTCACATCCGCTGCCGGGTCCCACAGACATCCCACCCCACGCCCAGGCTGTGATCACCTGCGGATCATCATTCTTACTGAGGCCCAGAATTTCCGAAGGACGTCTGTTAGCGCCTCCTTTGGCACTTTGCCACTTGGGTTTACTGGTTTCCCCTTATATTTCTGATGATTTTAGTTTTGTGTATTTTGAAGCCATGTGGTTAGATGTATAAAGGTTTATGTGTGTTATTTCTTCCTGGTGGAGAAGGTTTACAAAGCAAGCTTCTTCATTGTTTTTGATACTTTATGTTTTTATTTATGTTCATTTATTTTTGAGAGAGACAGAGTGCAAGCAGGGGTGGGTCAGAGACAGAGGGAGAATCTCAAGCAGGCTGCACACTTTCAGCACAGAGCTGGACGTGGGGCTTGAACTCATGAATGCTGAGATCGTGACCTGAGCTGAAATCAAGAGTCAGATGCTTTACCCACTGAACCACCCAGGCATCCCTGTTTTTGATACTTTCAGCCATAAGTTCTTCCTTGTCCTGAGATTATGTCTCTGTCTGATTTATTTTATGAGCATTTGTTATATAGATGCCCACATTTTTAGCTTCTATTTTACCCTTTCTCTTCAAGAAGATTGTGACATGACTTATAACAAAAGGTGTAAAAATAAGGTATAAAACCAGGTCAAAAATCATGTGTGTGAGAGAGAGAGAGAGAGACAGAGAGAGAGAGATTCATACATACTAACCTTCATGAGAGCTATAAGAGATGTCAGTGTTTATTTGGAGCTTCCTAGGAGGCAGGACAAAAAGAGAACCTCACACGCTGGGCGTGAAGCTGCTGAAGGGTGTGTTCTCCTGCCATCAGAGAGGGCGGGCCAAGCGAGGCGCTGGCGTCAGAACAGCGATGGGCACTGGGTGAGGTGTGGCCAGCCTGGAGGCAGCCAGAGGACGTGGAGTCCCCGGTGTGAGTGGACCGTCCGGGGGGTGCACGTCCCTGGGGTGCGCTCCCCAGGGCCATCGGTGCCCAGGCTCCTTGGGTTGTCCCACTCCGTCTTCCCGTGTGCTGCCATTTGGACCTGTGTTAGCTGAATCTCTGTTCCAAGAGAGAGAAGGACGGGGCAGAGGTCAGAAGGGCTGTGCCAGCGAGACTACCCTCTGCAGCCCGCAGCGACCTCTGCCTCTACCTCGTCGGCGGGGGCGGGTCTCAGGCCACACTTACTGCGGGGGTGTGGCTGCATGCCCCATGTCACACCCGCCTCAGGGCCCGGGGGACATAGAGCCTGGACTCCTGGGGTGGAAGGGACTCCCTGGCCACACCCTCCCCAGGGCAGGGACCTCCCTCTGCGCCCTCGGCCATGGTCAGCCACCACGTGTCCTGACGGACCACCTGGTGCCTCACCGTCAGCTGCAGTCCCGCGGGCGGATCTGCCTTCCCCGTCTCTGCCCCTGTGGGGAGCGACCCTGCAGACGGGGTTGGCTCTGAGGCCTCCTATGCAGAAGACAAGGCCAGCGTGTCCCCAGAGTCCCTCGTGGAGGAGTCGGCGGAGAAGATAGAGCTGAAATGGGAACACGGGCACAGAGGGCGCCCCAGAGGGAGACGAGCAGGGCCGTAGGGATGAAGACGACGGAGCCTCCTGGTTTCCAGACACCTTGTCTCCTTCCCCAGCAGGGGACTCGGGCGCTGCTGGGACATCCTTTGCTGCTGCGGTGTTTCCTCCTGGGCCCAGCAGCGGCCTTGCAAGGAGGGGCTGTTTCCCTCCTTCCTATCGGGGGCGTTGGCCATCAGTCAGGACCTTGCTGTCACGGGCTTTACCAGAGTCCTGCGGGGACCCCCAGCCCCTGAGGCCCCCGCCACCCCTCCCTCCCCCCAGACCCGGGACACCCGGCCAGCAGAGGTGTTCTGGGTTTTTCCCTTCAGGTTTTGTTTTGCAGCCCAGCCTAGGTCCTTTCTGGGCACAGAGAGGAGCCCTCCAATTTTTGGCTTCCTCTGGGGATGACCTAAGCGTTTGTATTTAAAGGGCTGGCGGGGCCGCCAGGCCTTAAGAGGCACTGCACTGCGACCACCTTACCTGCCAGCCTTCCCCCAGCACTTGCCTTCCTGAGGTGGCTCCAGGCCTGCGCTGATGTGCACTGCGCTGGCCATGGCCATCAGATCACATCGAGTCTCTCCCTTGCTGAAAAGCCATCGGTGGCTCCCAGCGGCCTACGGCATGTGGTGTTACTTCTCCTGGTTCTTGAAGTCTGAGCTCCGCCTGGTGCTCAGCCTGGCGCTCGGCCTGTCTCTCGGCCCCGTCCCGGGCAGCACTGGAGCCCTGCAGACCCAGATACCTGACCACTGAAGACCCTTCCTCCGTGGGGTCCTCTCTTTCTGCTTAGGCGCCCCTCCAGGTGTCCCCACAGCACCGGGGCCCCTGCCGGCTGGCACCTGTCGCCCTGCGTGCGGCCCGGGCCTGGCTTCCTCCCCTCTCGGCAGATCCGCCTTCCCGTCCCTGTGGCCGAGGCGTTTGCCCTCAGGCATCCAGCACCAAGCAGGCCCTCCGAGAATCTTTGTTGAATGAACACAAGCATGTGTACGGAACAGCTTCCACAAAAGCTATATTTAACTCTTCTAGAATATTCTCTAGGCCTTTCAGAAAAGCAGATTCTTGAAAAACAACAGCTGAATGGCAGGTGTTGGTGCGAAGCGGTGGGTCGTTGGGAGGGCGCCCCGCTTCCCATGGGATCAGGTTCTCCCTGCACCCGCGGCCTCTCTGCTCGCTCTGAGATCCCCGCCGACTTTGCTGGTTTTCTTGGTTTTCCTCTAAATGCCCCAGGCACCCGCCTGGCCTGGTTTCCGTGGGGTGGCTGGGAGCTTGGGAAGGGAGCCCTCTCCCCACCTGGGGCTGGGCCACTTTCCCAGGTGGCTGACTCCCCCGAGCTCCAGGCTGGCCCTGATGGTTGGGCCAGGCCACCTGCCAGCCGGCCACCTAGTTGCTGTGCTCCATGCTCTAGTCCTCACCCTCTAGTCGGGTGGCCTCTCCACTCCAGCTTGTCCCCGTGACGTGGGCCTGACCCACGGCCAGCCTTGCCGAGGAATATTCCAGACTCTCACTTTTTCTGGCAGAGGGAGCACTCAGCCTTCCCACCGCTGTGCCATCTACAGCCCTGCAGCCGGGGTGAGCCTCCTAAAGCTGGGGGTCATCGTCCCAGCTCCTGAGCCCTTGGGGGCTCTGGGAAATCTGCAGTATCAAGTCAAGACTTCTGAGGTGTGTGGACGCCCATATGATGCCACCCTTCTCTGCCAGCCTGTCTTCGGTGGTCTGTGGCCCCACCTCCCACCTTTGCTCAGGCTGGTCCCTCTCCCTGGCATCTCTGCAGGCCACTCTGCTGTTCCTTCTCGGCGGGCATGTGGGGAGCAGCCCGTTTGAGGGGGAGCGAGCCGGCGGTCAGAGCCGCTGGGGGCGCGTCCCGGCCTGGCCTGCCTCTCTCTAGCTGGGCGACCTTGGGCAGACTGTGTAGCTCAGTTCCCATGGGTAAAACGGGTAGAAGAGAGGCTCTATGAGGGTGTGGCGAAGTAACGTGGGTGCCAGGCACACAGCGCGTGGGGAATGCACGGCGCACCGCCGGACGAGGGAGGCTGTGATGCGCCAGCCCCTGTACCAGGTGCCCCTCGCAGAGGTGAGAGGCGCATGTTTGGGGACACGGTTGTTGAGTGAGCAAACCTGTCTGAAGCTGCGGTCACAGGCCGTGCTGAGAAGGCAGGAGGCCTGCAGCCTTCACCCCCTACCCCCACCCCATCCAGTGAGCGCAGGTGCCGGCCGAGCCGAAGGAGAGAGGCAGACCGGGGGCACTGAGTCATGGGGACAGAGCAGCTCTCTCGGGCTCCCCCCCTGCTCCCCCCCAGCCCAGGGTGGTCCAGCCACAGCCCCTCTGGAGATGTGCCGGACCCCAGCAGCCTCAGGAGCTGCCACCTCCAGGTGCCGGAGAGCGGCCCTGGCCTCGATGCGTCACGGGGCGTGAAACGGGAGACCGGGGCGCAAGCGCACACTTCCGTGGCCCTGGTCAAGGCTCTGCCCTGAGCTGGGCCTTCCCCGCCCCCCGCGGCATCCCCGGAGGACCCGGCCCTGGGGCTTCCGGCCCATGCACTCCTGCTGCTGGCCAAAGCCAAGCCGGGAGCCCACACTTGGCTCGCTCTGGGCAGAGGCCATGCCAGCAGGAAGAGAAGCGGCCAGCGCCTGCTGGCCGTGGGGGCAACTGCCCAAGTCCCCGCAGGCACGGGGCGGGACCAGGTGGCTCAGGGGAAGGGACCCGGGGATGTTGGGCTCCCAGACCACGCATCCCGGGAAGACACTGAGCCTGGTGCATGCAGCAGGTGCTCACCGCATGGCTCATCACGGCAGCTGTGACGGGGCCCCAGCGCACAGTCGTCACGGCAGCTGTGACAGGGCCCCAGCGCACAGTCGTCACGGCAGCTGTGACGGGGCCCCAGCACACAGCTGGGAGGGCCATGGTGATGCAGCCTTCTTCCTGGCTTCTTCCTTGTTCCCAGTTCTAACTCAGTGCTTATCACACATAAGGCACTTAATAAATGCTTATTTTTTAATGAGTCAGTCTGCGTGGAGTCCTGCTCTGGCCCCAGCTGTGTGGCCACTTCCGCTCCCTGGCTTCCATCTCCCGTGCTGTGAATGGGCAGCCACGAGAGACCTGGTTCGAATCCTGGCCTTTGCCCTCACAGGCCGTGCAGCCTTGAGTGAGCTCATCAACCTCTCTGAGCAGCACGTGACCTGTGACGTGGGACCCCCGTGTGAGGACTACATGCTGGAGAGTGGTGGCGAGCTCGAGGGGGCTGGTGACCAGCGCTGGTCCCCGTGGACGCCCCTCAGTGTTACCCCGGGACACTGCCACCCCGACGTCCTGGGCCGAATGGTCACTACCCATGTCAGTAAGCAGAATCTGACCACAGCGGCTCAGTTTGGGGTTTTCCCCGGAAGAGGAGGGTTGAGTGTCACCAGGCCAGGCTAGGATAACTCCTTGGGAGGTTGTCAAGGACTCAGGCCCCTCTGGCCTTCTGTCTTTAGTGAGTGGCTTTTATTTGCTATTCCTCATCTGCTTCCCAGGCGGGAAGAAGGGGAGGAGCTAAGAGGGGTGTCCCCTGGGGCTGCATGGAGCTCTCCCACAACGCCGCCTGGAGTGAGCGGCCCCCCTCCCTGGCCGCATCAGGGTCACGTGGCCACCCTTGGTATTTCTAGGTGGGCCCGTGGCTGTTCAGATGAAACAGGTTCTTGTAGTGAGGACGAGGGGTGAGCTATCTAGTGGACAACCTACGAGCAGTCCCGGAACCTGATGCTTATTACTATGAAATGTGCTTTAAAACGAAAGCAAACTTGCAGCTGCACAGGGTCTTCCTCCAGGCCTCTGCAGACCTGCTGTGTGGACGTAAAGGCTGGGTGAGGCTGGCCTGGGGGGCGAGGGCGCAGCTCTTTGGCCTACTTAAAGCCTGGGGAGAGAGGCCACTCATTGCCATGTCTTAGAGCCAGGGCCTTGGTCTGAGGATGGGAACCTGGATGTGAGCAAGGGTCCAGTGATGGCCCCAGCCTGGCCACGTGGGGCCAGGGGCCAGCCCAGTGTCCCCAGCCACAGGCCCTCAAAGGGAGTGGTGCCTGTGGATGTCAAATCCGGCCACACCGCTGAACCTGGGACCTTCCCGACAGAGGATGTCCGGCTTCCTGGAGGCTCGTCCTAGCAGAGTCAGGACTGAGGGCAGGGAGGCTGGCTGTGAGCTACGATCTAGATGCACTTTGAAGTGACCTGGAGACGGGTACCCTGAGAGCCGGGGTGAGCACGGGACGGTGGTCCCAGAGGGGCAGTGACCCCGCGCTGTCAGCCCACGGGGGTGGGGGAGGAGCTCAGCTCGTGAATCTGAGCGAGTAGGGCTCTGGGAGGCTCCCTACCGGGAAAGCCCTCCCTGAAACACCTCTTACCGCTGGGTGGAATCTTGCTTCTAGAGCTCGCGAGGGGTCGCTGTGACCCTGAGATGTTTGGGGAAGCAGGTGGAGCCCTGGGGGCTTGGGGTCTCCAGGCCAAGCAGGTGTGGGCAGCTGGTGAGAGCAGGTTATGGTCTGCATGCTGCCGCTGGGTGGGTCCCATCGGGACAAGGTCCTGTTCTGTGGCCACAGACGCTTGGGAGCCTCTGGTTTTCTCTTCTCCTTTGCACAGGGGTCCAACCCACTGTACAGCTTTGGCAGAGTGCTTGGCATTTAGAGCAGTTGCTCTCTCACTTGGCCCTGAGCTGCCCCTTGGGGTTTGAACAAAACAGCAGCCCGGGCTGGCCGGGTGATAAACGCTTCTTGGCATTTGGGGTCAGACTGGCCCTCGAGGTATGAGCACTGTGGAAAGAGCCACAGGCCGTGGGATGAGGCAGGCCTGCTTGGAAGCCAGTGCTGTCCCTTCCCCTTGGTGTGAGTCCGTGCCTCAGCCTCAGTTTCCCCATCGGCTGCATGGGAGTTTGCACACCCAGAAGTGACCGTGGAAGCGTCTGACGTGGGTGCTGTGGGACCCACTATGCCCATGGTCAGCTGAGCTGGGAGACCTAAGGGACGGGAAGTGGGGGTGGGGACTGGCTGCTGACCGGCGGGTGGAGGATTTCAGCATTTGGGCAGCACGGCGCTCTTACATTGGCGAGAACCACCCCGGACGTGTGTACCCATCCCGCAGGGGACGGCGGGGTCTGTGAGGCATCTTGTGTGCAGAGGGCAGGCCCTGGAAGTCCTGGGAGGTCTCCAAGCCCCCAGCGTGGGGTCCTCATTCTCAAGCCCACGTGGAGCCACGGACCAGGGCCAGCCGCCCCGGCCCCCGCTCCTCTGTGACTCGCATCCGGCCGGCTGGGGGCAGTGCCTGGTCCCACTTCGCTCTGGCCCAGAGTCCCAGCTTTCGCACTCAGCTGATTGGGGGCTGAGCAGCCTGTGAAGGCGGCTCTGGGGGCAGTGGCCCCTCGCGCTGGGCTGATGGCCTGGAGGTGTGTTCTCAGTGGGCGGTGGGCCAGGGGGGGTACAAGCGGGCACTGGACGGTTCCTGGGAAGCCCGTGTGTCCTGGAGCCGGGGCTTCCGTCCTGCCCTTGCGTCCTGCCCACTGTGGGCCGTGGTCAAGTGCACGTCTATGTTGTGAAGGGTAAAGTGAGTGCATCCTTGGGAAGAGCTGAGAAGAGTGCCTGGCACGTGGCTAATAAGTAATAACCACCTCTTCTCAGAGGATCAGGGGCAAGCTACGGCTGGAGGGCCCTTTGGGGACAAACTCCCCATTCTCCAGGTGACCCTGTTCTCAGGAATCCTAGCCTATTTGTCAGGCACAATTTACGAGTGCCCAGTCTGCACCCGGCCCAGCTAGGAACAGAAATGAGCAAGTCATAGGTCTTGGTTCTCAAACAGCTCACAGAACAGGGCGGGAGAGAGACAGGAACTGGCTGATGATGGTGCCGGGGACCAAGTGCTAGGAGGGACTCGAGGAGGGAGCCTTCGCCGGACATGCCCGCTGGTGGGAGAGGAGTCGGGGCTGTGTATTTGTCAGCGTGGGCTAAGTGCCGTAACAAACAGCCCCTGATGTCAGTGGCTCAGCACCGTGCACGTTTATCTTGCTCTCACAGTAATACAGATGAGACGCTCTCCTCTGCCAGGCCGTTCAGAGCCCCAGGCTCCCTCCAGCTTGTGGCCCTGGCCGCCTCAGGCCCTCGGTGTCCTCTCCATTCGACTAGCCGGTGGGGAAGAGCTCGGAGGCGTGTGCGGGGCGTTTCCACGGGCCGGATCTGGAATCGCCGTGTCTCGCTCCCCTCATCCACTGGTCGACCCGCAGTCACGTGGTCCTGCCGCACTGCAAGGGAGTCCGGCACATGCGGGCTAGCTGTGAGCCCAGGAGGGAGCCGGGGTTTGCGAGGCTTGGCGAGCCCAGCAGGGTCTGCCGCAGAGACTTCTGGGAGAAGCTGAGTTTGGCTCAGGCTGTGGAAGGTGGCAGCAAGTGGAGAGGGGTCAGCCTGGGGCAAGGGACGAGGGTGCCCAGCTCACTTTGGGGGGCACAGGAAGCCCAGGGGGTGACATGGGTGGGAGTGTGGGCGGTCATAGGATGTCTCCCCGCCCCCCTCCCTGCCCCCGTCCCTGCGTCTCTGAGTGTTTTATTTCCAGTTCAGGCACCGCCCATGCTCCCGAGCGGGGCCTTGCCATGGACATCATTACCTCATTCAGTCCGTCCACCTCTGCTCTTTTGGGGCTGGTGGACAGCCGGGGCTCTGGGAGATGAAGTCATTTTCCCGTAGCTCACGCAGCCAAGCAGCGCAGAGCCCGGATTTGAATCCTGGTGTGTCTGACTGGACGGCCAGTGCTATTTCTGGAACCCCACACCGCTTTGTTTCAGCAAGTCTCAGAGGAGGTGGGGTGGGTACCTGGTGAGGGAGGGGCTCTGGAGGGAGGCACTGCCATGTCCCTGGGCTGCCCTGAGGGGTACACGGCCTGTGGGAGCGGCTTTTGGAGAAACACCTGCTGTGGGGTGCGGTCATCAGCAGGCCTGCATGGCCTCGGGGCCGGCGGGAGTTTGAGCTTGGGTGACCCTGACAGCGTAGTGCCCCCCACAGAGGAGGAAGGCCTCAGGGCCTGAGAAGAAGAGGAGGGAGGCCGTCTGGCCAGGTGCATCGAGCGCCGGGGTCTGGGGTGCTGAGTCCCGGCTCCTCCCTCTGGAGCTGTGTGCCCGAGTGTGAGAAAGAGCCTCCTCTGTGAAACGGGAGTGGGTCCCCTGCCTCGCACGCAGTCAGCACCCAGGGCACCGCAGTCCGTCTGTCTGCCTCGTGGCTCGGGCTGCTTTTGCAAAACACCGCAGACCGGTGACCCAGGCAGCCCGACTTCGGTGCTCACAGCTCTGGAGGCTGGGAGGTATGCCCTCGCTGCCCCGAAGTCGGGTGAGGGGCCCTTCCTGGCTTGTGGGCAGCCTCTGTGTCGCTCCCAGAGGGCACTCTGTTTTCTGAATTCTCAGAATAACACTTAGATCATGGGGGCCCCGTTGTTATGATCAAATCTATACCCAGTTACCTCCAAACACCGTCACTTTGGGGGTTTGTATTTCAACATGTGGGTTTGGGGAGACACACTCATGGGCGTGGGACATGCACTGGGGCTGCTGTGTGTCTGATGTGCCCCAGTGGCCTAGGGCCCAAGGAACCCAGACAGAGGGGTGAACATGGGGCCCCAGCAGCTGGGGCTGGCTCGGGGGGGAGGGGGCCCTGACCTTAGTGGGGAGCTGGGCCGGTGGGGGTCGTGTACTCAGTGTGGTGCTGCGGCAAATTCTCTCCTTCCTGTTGGATCCTGAGGCCCCTCCGCTGTGCTGGCACCGCAGGAGCACAGGGCGGCCTGGCCATCTCCTGGATGGCATTTCTGCAACCCGCCGAGGAGCTTCACCCATTCTCCCAAATATACGTAGCTGACAGTTTGCTTATACACCTGCATTCTCTTCCCAGCCTGCTGTTTGTGAGCTGTGCAGCCTCGGTAAGCTCCTGAAGCTTTCCTGACCTGATTGTCTCCATCTGTAAAATGGGCTCATGGTGCATACCAGGTCAGACCGTCAGGGCCGTTAACTGAGATTCTGACTGCAGAGGTGACAGGTGGAGGGCGTGGGGTCCCCGCTGCTCACGAGGCACCTGCCGGGTACTGCTAGGGTTTCCTGTCCCGACTCCCAGCACAGGCCCACCCCAGGTCACCTGCTTTGTCATGGCTGCATTGAGATACACCGTCTGACCTCCGCTCTCAGAGGGTGTGATCCACAGTCTTTAGTATATTCTCAGGTGTGCAAGCACCCCGCTCAGCTCTAGGACCCGTCTGTTGCTCTGGAGACAAGCCCCGAGCCCTCTCCTGCCCCCCGTACCCCCATTTCCCCCAGCTTGAAGCAGCCACTGGTCTCCTCCCTGTGCGTCCGGCAAGGCTTTGAGCCCGTTTGTTGGGTGTTGCAGGGGGCCGGGGGCATCAGGTCCCGATTCCAAGGCTGTCATTCTCTGCGCTCACACCCCATCCTGGAATGGGGAGGGGCTCCATCAGGGGTGGGCAGGTAGAACCGTGGCTCTTTACTTCTCTCGTCTTGTCCCGTCAGCCCCCAAACCCGGTCCCCTGGACTGGCTACTCCCCAGATCCCCGAGTCTGTCGGCCTGGCACCCAGCCTCATGCCCGGTGACACTGGGAAGACAGGCCCAGAGCAGAGCCCTACACATTCGAGGGCACTGCTGGACCCACAGGTCCTTCCCCACACAGTCCCTGGAGAAGCCATGGGACTGGAGGGGGCGTGGCTGGGACGTGTCCTGGGGACCTGGGCCCCCCGTGCCCTGTGTCCCCTCTGCTCCCCAGAGGTGGTCCCCAGGCGTGGGGCCATTGCCATGGGAATTGTGTATTGGGATCTATTTTGAGACTGTTTTGTAGTGTGATTTGTAATACTGCCTGGTGTTGGCTGTTGCTCTTCGACATTTGCCCAAGGGAGTGGGTCTCGGCTGGCCAGTGAGGTTTGGCCATTTTTGTTCCTGGGTATGGCATTGCCCAGGATGTTGGGCATTGAGTAAGAGGTGACAGAGGCCTCGCCACGACCCCTTCAAAGCCTGGGCTCCCCAGCCCACCGCTGCCGAACAGGCCACAGAGGGGCTGACGCGGTGTCCCACCCCCAACTTCTGCCTCTGATCAGCCGGGCGACCTCCGTGGGTCCGGCACGTGCCCTCTGGGACAGAGGGACCCAGAGAGTACTTCCTGGACTCCAGGAATTGTGGGAGCGCTTGGGAGTAGGGCCTGGCCACCGAGCCTTTGCAGGTCCCCGGTGTTCAGCAGAACGTGAACCTGACGCCTGCCTGTCCCACGGGAGCAGACCCCACGGGGAGCCATGAGTGAACACTGGGGAGAAGGGAGACCTTGCACAAGTGGCCTTGGGGATGCCACCATGAGGGGACAGAGCTGCCAAGCCTCCCGCCCGTGGCAGCTTCTGGAAGCATCTCCCGCCTCCCCTGCAGGCTTTGGGGCCCTGCTGCTGGGGCCACAGAGTGAAGATGTGGCCCAAGGGAGTCCAGGACAGTGCCAGGTGACGTGCCTGTGCTCTGTTCTTACGACCTGTGTTGTCATTAGAATAGACGTGGATGCAGGAGGGGGGCCCTGGGGATGAGCAGGAGACACTGCCCCTCGCAGCTCCCGCTCCACGTGGCTCAGTGGCAGCAGGGGTGAGGACGATGCAGCCGCAGGTGGTTGTCACAGGCGGGCCTAGCACCCTGCCCTGTGACGGGACGCCGCTGAGAAGGCTGGAGGTGAGCAGCTCCGACTGCCCGCAGTTCCCTCATCGTGGTGGTTTTCACCTTAAAAAACAAAACACCTTAATTACACCAGTACTACACAGTCCTCGTAAGCAGGCTGAAAACGCAAGCAAGGCGGAAAGATGTCCTGCTCTCCCCAGATGTCACCCCCCAGATCTGTGGCTCGGAGACCCCGATGCCACTGTCCAGACACACACAGCTGGCGCCTGGTCCCTGTTCTCGTTTATTTCGCAGAAATGGGTTTGTGCTCCCCTTAACTCCCTGCACCGTTGGTGTTCTCCGTTTAACGCATCCCGAACCTGCTTTCACGGACGAGACATAGCACCGCAGCTCTGGGGCGCTGTCGAACCATCTGTCCGTGCGCTGCAGTCTGCCTAAGCCCTAACTAGCCGTTCCCCTGTGTCGGAGGCTTAGGTTAAATCCGGACTTTGTCAATGGAAGGGCTGCTGGGACGAGCCCTGTGCACCCCCGGTGCGCCCGTCCCCTTCCCTCCGCGTGCGTCCCTGGATGTACGGCACAGTGTCACACACGTCCGACCCCGTTCCGTCCCATGCTCTTCGATGAGGCGTTCGGGGACCGTGCTGCCTGGGCTGGGAGGGGGGCCCGTGTCCCCTGGACCCTTGCATGGCGGGTGTGGGGGCAGCTGATGTGTGGCTCCCTCTCCCTGGTGGTTGCTAAGGCTTCGTTGCTTCCAGACAATCATTCATGGCACCGAGAGCCACCGACTAGTGTCCCTGAGCCCCAGTGTCCTGTCTCTGTAGGGAGATGACTGCCCACCTTGCGAGGGAAACGTGGTGGCGCCTGCCCCTCCTGGCGTCAGGCGCTGGCCTTTCTAAGGAAGCGCATGATGGTACCTGGGTGGGTCCGTCCCGCGCTGCCTCAAGCATGGAAGCCGGGCCTTGGTTCCTTCCGCTGTCGGGACAGGGCCAGTGCCCACCGTAGAGCCTGGCCCTCCTCTGTCCCCTCAGTGCCGCCTGGCGCTCCTGCTTATCATTCAGGAGGGAGAGACAGTTGGCACCCCGTAGAGTGACTGGTGCTGCGGGGAAAACATGGTGCTGTGGTGGGTCAGAGGCCCCAGGAGTCTAAGGGGCTTACCTGTTGGGGTTTCTGGCAGCGCCCCCGAGAGGGGCAGGTGGGCTGTGGGGGTGGTCCTGGCAAAGGCAGGGCACTGTTGGCGCAGTGATTCCCGGAGAGAAGGGAGGGGGAGGGGAGCTGCAGAGGCTGGTGAGCGTCCTGCGTGGGGGTGTCAGGGTCCAGGGACGGCGCTGCTCTCCCAGGCCACTTGGGAGGGGTCCGGCGGCCCCACGCCAGGCCTGTGTGTGCACCGTCCGGGGGGCGTGCGGCCCCGTCCGTGGGTGATGGCACGTGAAGGGCAGGAGGCCGCCTGCCCCCGGGGGCCCCTGAGGTTCCACTGAGCAGCCGGGCAGCGTGGAGAGGGCGAGGCAGAGGCCAGGGGCTGGGTGCCGGCCGGGCGGCCTCAGTGCACCCGGGAAGGCCGCGCTGGGGGGCAGCCTTGGGGGACTGCAGGCTGACAGAGGTGCGGCCCACCTTATACTCTGTGGCCCAGGACGTGTCTGCCCGCCTCCTTCACTCTCCTAAAGCTGAGCGAGTTCATGAAGTGGTGGCTGTGCCGGGCCCCTTTGTTTTCCCCTCCCTCCCTCCCTCCCTCCCTTCCTCTTTCTCCCTTTTCCTTTTCCTCTTCCTCTTTTTTCTTTTCTTTTTCTTTCCTTCTTCCTCCCTCCTTCCTTCCCTCTCATCCTCAGGAAAAGACAAGGATCCCATTTTTGTGAAATCGATTCTGTGCCCGCTGCTGCAGCCATGGTCTCGGATCCAGGCCGGCTCCGGCTCAGGCGGGGGGCTGGGGGGGGAGGGGGGACAGGCCTCGGTGGGCAGAGTGGGCGCAAGGGCAGTGGGGGCCACGCTGCACCAGTGTCCTCATCCCGGCCGCCTCTCCCACCTCCCCTGTGCCCAGGGGAACACCCCAGAACCGGGAAGAGACTCCTGAAGGTGGGCCTCTGTTCACGTATTTTATAAGTCAGTGGACACCCCTAAGGGCCGGCCTGCGGGAGCCGACTCTCACAGAAATCCTGCCTTGACTTGGGAGTTAGACAGCTTTGAACCCCAGGTGAGCTCACACTTACCACAGGACCTCGGATGATCCCCTCGGCCTCATGAGGCCACAGGTTTTCTCCATCTGGGGGGTGTGGACCGTGGCCCTGGGCTCTCCAGGTCCTGGGAAGGGTTCAGAGAGATCGGACGTACATGGGGTACTGGTGCGCCCAGGAGCTCCGTCATCCTTGACTTTGGCTCCTTCCCCTCTGTCTGGTCTCAAACCTCACATCTGTGGGACGCAGGGCCGGAGTCCCGGGGAGAGGAGCCAGCCAGCGGCCGCACCGTGGGACCCCAGCTGAGCCTCCTCGCCTGTAATGGGGGTGACAGGTGTGGTGATTTCTCCCTGCAGAGTGGAGGTATGACGTGCCTGACCCCCTGCGAGCTTCAGGCAGCAGGGACATGTTGTGTGGACAAGTCATGCAGAGATGTTTTAAGGTGTGGCAGATTCAGGAAGTGGGCGCTTCTCTCTCTCTCTCCCGTAAGATCATCATTTCTACAAGTCCTTGGCCTCACTGCGTTAGCGGTGCTAGAACTTGTGCGCTGAGCCCAGAGATGCTTGTAGACAGATGCATGCGATGTTTTGCTCACGTGTGTGGTGACGCAGCCTGACCCCCACCCCTCACCCTACAGCTCCGAGGCCACATTCTGTCCCAGGCCGGAGAGCCGGGCGGTGCCTCCCTCTGGGCCCCTCCACCACTGAGCCCTCAGGCACTGGGCGGGTCAGCCATGCACCAGACTCCGTGTGGCCTCAGGTGTAGCCACATTGCTGCTGCAGTGGACAAGGGCACACCTTTGCTCCAGGGTGAGACCCAGCTCTCCAGGGCAAGGCCAGGGTCCTGGGTGCCCCGCTTGGTCTTAATCTTGAAGGAGGCACATGGTTACGGTTGAAAGCCAGATGGAGCAAAAGTCAGTGGAAATAAAGAAAATCAGATGGGATGTTGCTGGAGAGGTGGTGAGGTGCCAGGTAAAAGATGCAGTTTAGCATGCATCTGGATCTTTCTGTGTCCTCCGGGACCTCCTCTTCCGTCAGCAGGTATCTGAGTGCCTGTGTGTGCAGTGCTGGGTGGTTGAGGGCACAGGCTTGGGCTTGTGGCTGGGTTCCAGTTTCAGCTGTGCTGCTCCCTGGCCTCAAGAGCTGGGTGATGAATGGGCCCTCTCTCCTATCGGTTTCCTAGTCTGTGAAATGGGATGATCATGGTTTCTATAGAGCTCATGGAGAGAGCCAAGAGGTAGGTGCTCATGTGGACCTATTTATTTAGCACTTAAGGGGTGAAGGGTCTGATAAGCGCTGCATACAGTGCTTGGCCCCTAGCAACAGCATTGCACACTGTTTTACCTGCCCTACACGACAGTACATGTGGGGAAACTGAGGCTCAGGAATCTTCGGAACTTGCCTCTGGTCACCCAGCCCGCAGTTCA
Source organism: Proteles cristata cristata (assembly GCA_017311185.1). Classification (NCBI taxonomy): domain Eukaryota; kingdom Metazoa; phylum Chordata; class Mammalia; order Carnivora; family Hyaenidae; genus Proteles; species Proteles cristata. The sequence continues at coordinate 25,707 of JAESUZ010004838.1, forward strand.
CAGTAAAAGCAGATTTGAGGGGACACCTGGGTGTCTCCGTAGGTTAAGCATCCGACTTCGGCTTAGGTCATGATCTCAAGATTCACGAGTTCGAGCCCCGCGTCGGGCTCTGTGCTGACAGCTCAGACCTTGCTTCCGATCTTGTCTCCTTTTCTCTCTCTACCTCCCACCCCCTATCAAAAATAAACATTAAAATAATATATACACACATATTTATATACACACATACACACACACACACACACACACACACACATATATATATACACACTGGATTTGCACATCTGTCTCTGTTAGGTGGTTCTTATGGTTTCTTCATACTTTCTCCGCCTTACAATAGGGATGCCTGATTGCAACAGCTCGAATGCCTGGTAAGCCAGACTCAGATTCCAGGTGGATTCTAACTTCTCCCTTGAAAGACTGAGCTTTGGGGGCGCCTGGGTGGCTCAGTCTGTTGAGCATCCGACTTTGACTCAGGTTATGATCTCACAGTTCGTGGGTTCATACCCTGCATCAGCTCCATGCTGGTGGTACAGAACCTGCTTGGAATTCTGTCTCTCTCCCTCTCTCTGCCCCTTCCCCACACTCTCTCTCTGTGTCTCTCAAAAATAAATTAATTAAAAGAAACTTAAAAAGTGCAGAGCTTTGGGAGTACGTGGCTAATGTATGAATGCTTTCTGCATCCCAGGTATGATGCTGAGGGAGTAGAAGTAGGGTGTTGATGAATTTGGCTCCTATGAAGTGGTTTAGGACTGAGATTCTCACAGGTGGCCATGCAAGGTGCAGTCGGGGGCCTCACCTGGCAGCTGGGTAGACAGGTGGAGGGCTGGGGTCATCCAGACCTGCGTCCTGTATTCTGACAAGGCCCCAGGGGACTGTGCACCTTCAGGTTTGAGAGGCACTGGCCTGGACAGTGGATTGTAGCTCCTGTTGCCACAGTTGCTTTGAGGCAGATCTTGGGGGTAATGACACCCTGCCTCCGCCCATCATGTCTCCTCACTCCATTTCTCAGAAGGGGAAGTTGTAAGCTCCCTGAGGACCCCTTGCGCAGCACTGTGGGCAGGGGGAGCCCAGCAGCTGCTCGCCGTGGTAAGCAGAGTAATGCCCCCTCACCCCATAGCCCGCACACCTGTGAGTGTTATGTTACATGGCCGGGAGAAATTAAGCTTGCAAATGGAATTAAGGCTGATGATCAGCTGACCTGAGCACTGGGAGTGTCCCGGATGGTCCTGGGGGCCGGGTGTAATCACCGGGTCCTTCGAAGGCAGAAGGAAGGACGAGGCCAGCGGAGTGCAGGAGCTCCCAGAAAGAATGAGATTCCCCCAAACCCCGATTTTAGCCAAGCGAGACACATTTTGGCTTCTGAGCTCTTGAGCCATAAGAAAGTAAAATTGTGCTGCATGAAGCCACCAAGTTTGTGGCAGTTTGTTCTAGCAGCTGCAAGAAACCAATGTCACTAGAGGTCAGCTTGGTTACTCTGCGTAAAACAACACTGGGGTCTGCGCATCCTTCTGGGAAGGAAGCACCCCCCAAATCCCAGGTAGAACTACCTCTTGGTGAGGGGTCCTTTGCGGGGTCCTGTGGTGAGAAGCAAGGGAGCTCCCCTTTTGGATTCTTATACCTGGAGTATCACCCCACCCATGCTGGTGCTACTCCTGGCCTGAGGTTAGTCCCCCAGCCCCCCCTCCCCCCACACCAGGAGGCCCAGAGGCTGGTTGGAGGCTTGTCCTTTGGGGGAATGCTAGCAGAGGATGATGGCCAGGACTGCAATCTCCTGTTCTGCACTTACCTGTCTCATTAGCCATAGCAGCTGGTGGAGAGCAGGGTCATCTGGCACGCGGCTCAGTACGAACGGCCCCTCCCTCCTTCCCCTCCTGCCATCGCTGACCACGTGCCTGTCCTGCGCTGGCCACCCCTGCGCTCCTGCCAGCCTCCCTCCCCCAACAGCCCTCCCATGGCTTCCCTGAGCCCTGGCAAGGAGGGTGGGAGCCCTGGCCTCTCTGCTCACTCCACGCTGCCTGCAGTAGAGTGCGCTTGCGGGCAGGAGGCAGGCCTGGAGGCTGGCATGTATGGGACCTCAGGGGCAAAGGGACTCAGGGGCAAAGGGACTCAGGGGCAAAGGGACTCAGGGAGCATGGCCTGAGGGAGGCCAGGAGACAGGCCCCCAGGGCGTGGACAGCTCCCAGGCCCTGCACCCAGGAGACAGACCCCCCCCCACAGGGTGTGGACAGCTCCCAGGCCTGCACCCAGGAGACAGACCCCCAGGGTGGACAGCTCCAACCCAGGAGACAGACCCCGGCATGGACAGCTCCAGGCCCTGCACCCAGAAGACAGACCCCCCAGGGGTGGACAGCTCCCAGGTCCTGCACCCCAGGAGACAGACTCCCCACCCAGGGCATGGACAGCTCCCAGGTCCTGCACCCAGGAGACAGACCCCCACCCAGGGCATGGACAGCTCCCAGGTCCTGCACCCAGCCCCCCCACCCAGGCGTGGACAGCTCCCAGGTCCTGAACCCCCCCACCAGGCATTCCTGAACCCAGAGACAGACCCCGCCCCCACAGGGTGTGGAGCTCCCAGGTCCTGCACCCAGGAGACAGACTCCCCACCCAGAGGGACTCCCAGGTCCTGAACCCAGGAGACAGACCCCCGCCCCCCCACAGGGCGTGGACAGCTCCTGGTTCTGAACCCAGGAGACAAACACCCCCCGCCCCCACCCCGGGCGTGGACAGCTCCCAGGTTCTGAACCCAGGAGACAGACACCCACCCCACACCCACCGGGCGTGGACAGCCCCAGGTCCTGAACCCAGGAGACACACCACCCCCACCCCGGGCGTGGACAGCTCCCAGGTCCTGAACCCAGGCAGTGGCTCTCCAAGTGGGGCTTTGAGCACAGTCCAGGCCCTGGGCAGGTGCTGGAGGTGGAGGGCACAGCTGTCTGTCCAGCACTGCACTGCTGGGTCCTGAGCACCATCTAGACTCAGCGGAGGCACTCCCAACGCTGTGTCCACCTCACCACCTCAGACTGAGTACCAGGGCCCTTTAAGGCAGTTGCCATGGCAATGGGGAAGCAGGTGGTGTGGGCTCTGGAGGGCAGGAGTGAGCAGACTTGGTTTTTCTGGGTGGTGGCTCTTGGCCGCCCCCTGGGGATCGTGGGGTCCAAGCCTCATTCCCCAGGAAGACCTGAGCCTCAGTTTCCCCACAAAAAAAGAGGTGGCGCTAAAGCCCTCAGGGTACCCCTGAAGGCCTGGGTTACCTGCCTCTTCTGCACCCCCAGCCCAGGAAACAGGAAAAGGGCAGGAGATATGGTTCTTCTGTTCTCGCCTGCCTGCTTCATCAACAGCTGCCCAGGACTGCATCTTCCTCTAGCTCTTTTCGGAGACACCTCTCCACTTCCCGCCTCAGTGAACTCCAAGCCCACCTGGCCGTCCTCTGACATCGTCCTTACTCCCCTCCCCTGTTATGTATCTATGCCCGGGCCCTGCCTTATTCTGTCTTACCAGGTGGTCGTGTCCCCACCGCAGGGGGTTTACATCCCAGTAGGGGCGATGCCGCTCCTCCAAATCACTGTCCTCAGTGGCTAGAACAGGGCCTGCACACAGTAGGTGCTCACTACATGTTTGTGGCCTGCGTGAATGGGCCCCACTGTGCAGCCTGAGGCCTGGGGAAGGTTGGGGAGCTGGTGCTGCAGAGCCCGCCACACCTGGTTTGAGTCCTGGCTCCGCTCTGGGAAAGTATCTGGAGTCGTGATTTTCATTGCATTTTTACCAAAGGTGCATGGAAGGTGCGGGCGCTGGTCAGAAGCTGGGTAAGGCTGGTGAGAGGTCCTCGGGAGTGGGGGGGGGGCTACCAACAGGCTCTGAGACCCCCTGAGGCAGATGACTCCTGGGGGCCTCAGTGTCCCATCTGGAACATGGAGACGGTCACAGACATGTCTAAGTTCTGGAACAGCCCATGTAGGACCGGCTGCTTCGTGTGCTAATCAAGCCCCTTGATAACAAGGCAGCGTGTGTTTTTGATAGTCAATAAATGTTTGTCGACTGAATGAAAAATATATCCAAGATGTGGGTTTTGCCAACATTGTTGTGTTTTCTACGGTGGAGTTGGGGCAAATGGCTCCGTCGTCCTTACTGAGTGAGTGTTTGCTGCCCGTGATTGGGTAGTCCGAGAGCTTTACAGACATTCTCCCATTTAGTCAGCATCCTAATATTCCAGACAGGTGGAGGCTTGGTCTCACTGCTAGTGATGGTACCTTTGGAAAGGTGTTACTCACCTAAGGTGAGTAAACGTATAAACAGAATGGCTCTGACCAGCTGTTTGAGCAGGTAATGCGTTCACGTAGCTCAGATATTAAGACCGATCACAGAGGTGTTTGTTGAAACCACTCGCTCCTCTCCGGTTCTGCGGGCAGGACAGTCGAGAATGCATCCACGCCCTCCCTTCCTGTGGCACCAGCCCCTGGTGGGCAGTCCTGTGGCGCCCGCTCTGGACTGTCCTGTCACCGCTGTGACCAGTGCTCTGGGTGGAATTCTCTCTGCTCCAAAGTCTTGAGGTCGGCTCTCCTTTCCTGCCAGACCCCTGAGAAGTTTGACTCAGAGAGGTTCAGCAACCCGCTCAAGGTCACACAGCCAGTTAGGGGTGCCGGATGCCGGGCTCAGTCCTGGCTGGAGCCAGCGGCTGACCCGCCACCACTCTGTGTGGCATGGCTTTCCTGGAGAGACGAGGCAGGTGTCCTGGGGGCGGCGAGGTGGGACTGAGACCCAGGGGGCAGGCAGGGCGGAGCTGGGAGGACCAGGGGACGCAGACGGGCCGTTCCTCTTGGAGGACGGAGCGTGCTGTGGGGTGGGGCCCTGGCGGTGGGCGTGGAAGGGCCCCAGGGGCCAGGGGCTGAGCTGGGGCGATGGGGTCCAGGGCACGGTGTCCTCTGTTGTTGAAGCTCGCTCTGGTCACCCTGTGAGCCGGCCCTCAGGGCCGGGTAAGGGAGGCCGTGAGGAGGGTGTGTGTGTGTCCGGTGAGAGGTGACGGTGGCCTGTACCAGCCCGTGTATGGGAGACACGCAGCAGGTCTAGGACATGCCCATGGTCATTTAGGAAGCGTTTGTGGCAGAAGAGGGAGCACTGTGTGTTTGAGCCCCTCCAAAATTTGACCTAAAAGAGAAAGCGGTAGTTGTGTGTGAAGGTGGTGAGGGGTTGTGGGTGGCTTCCTGGAGGAGGGGCCATCTGAGCAGGCTCATGCTTGGTCCTGCGGCTGGGAGCCCCTCTGGGAGCAGGGCTGAGGGGTCCTGCCTGAGGTGCCGGGGGAGGGCTGAGAGCACCCAGGAGAACGGGAAGGGCCCTTGGGGCTGAGGGAAGAGCCTGGGCAGAGGCCCAGAGGGGAGCGGGTGTTACCTCTGCACCCCCGGGTGGTGGGACGCACGGGCAGGGGCGGCAGAACAGCCGTGTCCTGGGCTGAGACGGCGCAGGCTCCCTGCCCAAGCGGCTTGTGTCGGCTTTCTTCCTGTGCTCCGGAGGGCTGACAGCTGCCTCTCAGCTCGGGTCTGGGCCCAGGCAGGGCTCACTCACTGGCGCTGGGGAGTCAGCCCGCCCCCACCCTGGCCCATCCCAGTCTCCCTGTCTGTGCCCAGGAGAAGGGTGGCCGTGTCTCCTGGGTGCCCCCCAGCATGGGCATTATGGCTTAGTGCCCAGTAGAAGGACCTCGCCTCTTTGATCCCAGCCTCTTGCCCTTCCTCCCAGGTCCCCTGTTCGCTTTGTGCAGGTGAGGAAGCAGAGGCTCAAGGGGCTCCAGGAGCTGTCCCTGGCTGTAGGCAGGAAGGCTCTCTAGTACCCTGCCTTCTCCTCCAGGAAGCCTCCCTGACTACTTGGGATCTGCGTTCTCCCTCTGACTCTGGCTGGCCTTACCCAGGATACGGAGGCCTGGGGACACGGGCAGAGCAGCACATGTGGCCTTCAGCAGTCACTGTCCCTCTCTGGGCCTTGGTTTACTTGTCTGAGAAGCGGAGATGACAGCAGCTTCCTTGCAGGGTGGATTTGGGATGGTTGGCGATTGCGCAGGGCTTTGCTCCGCTCCGCTCCCGGCTACCCTGCCGGGTGGCACTGCCCTTGCGATTCTGGCCCTGGACCCGGTGGGAGTCTCAGCCTCTCCCACCCGCCCTCCCTGCCCCCAGCTCGGGGCTCTAGAAAATCTGCCTAGTCAGGTCTGAATGAGGGAGAGCCAGCCAGCCAGCGTGTCTGGGTGGCGAGAGAGGCTATTTTGGGAAAGAGCTGGGGAAGGAGTGTTTTGTTTTGTTTGCTCCTCGTGATCACAAGAGGTGGCAGAGTCCTGCCTCCCCTCTCCTCTCCTGGACACCGAGTGAGCTGCACAAGGTTCGGGGGAGAGAAGGAGGGACATGGTTGTCTGTGAGATGCACTGTCAGACTTCCTGACGACCGGAGGCCACATGGGTCTGCAGCCTAGCCCCCGTCACTTGTCACTGTCAGCTTGTTCCTAAGCCACGTCTGAGAGCAGGGGAGTCGGGGGGAGGGTTGAGAAAGCAGAGAACTCAGATCCTGACACACGAGAATTTTATTTCCAGCCCAGCCATCTGCCCGTATGTCCACCCATCCACCCACCGACCTGTCCATTTCCAACCAACCATCCATCCACCCATCCACCCACCAATCCATTTGTCCATTTGGATCATCTATTCACCTAACCATCTATCTGTCTGTCTGTCTATCTATCCATCCATCCATCTACCCGTCTCTCCTCCCAACCATTCCTCATCCATATCTCCATCTACCCACACACCCATCCATTTGTCCATCCAAACCCTCTATTCACCTGGTCATCTGTCCATTCATCCACCTATCCACCCACTCGCCCATCCATTTGACCACCCAGCCATCTTCTCACCTATTCATATTCGTCTACCCATTTTTCTACCCAGCCACCCATCCATCCACCCACCCATCTGTTTATCTACCCAGCCACACATCCAGACATGTACCACCCATCTACCCAGCCACCCACCCATCCATCTCCCCATCCATCCATCCACCCATCCACCTAGCCACCCACCCATCCATCTCCCCATCCACCTAGCCACCCACCCACACACCCATTTATCCACCTACCCAGCCACCCACCATCCATCTCCCTCTCCACCTAGTCATCCACTCGTCCATCCACCCATCCATCTACTCAGCCCCTCCTTTTGCAGCAGGCACCATAGGTGCTCCATAAACCTGTGCTTGATGCCATATGAAGCCCCAGGATAGAACGGAAAACAAGACACCCGCCTTCCCAAACAGAGGGCAGATCTTCTGGATCTTACAGTATCCCCAGGTGCTTGGAAGGAGTTTTGAACAAGGTACAGTGTGAGGCAACCACATAGGGACCAAAATGAAAGACTCTTGGAGGATGTGATGTCTCATCTGTGACCAAGTAGAGTCAGGTGTCTGCCCAGCATGTGTCTCTGTTGCTGTTGCCTTAGCTGAGGGAAGAGCTTGGGGGTGGCCCTCAAGTGGGGATGGGCTTATTGTCAGAAAGCCAGAGGGTCTAGGGGTCAGAGAGGGAGGCGGGTGGGCGTGGAGGTGGAGGGTCAGTGCTCGGCGCTGCGTGCTGGAGAGCGTCTGTCTGTCTGTCTGCCCGTCCACTGGGTACACTTGTGACACCCTGGCAGTCTGGGTGTGTGGGCACGCGCTCTGAGGCCAGCTTCCTGTTCTCAGGCCCACTCTCCTCCCCCAGGCAGAGCTGTCCCCGGTGAAGGGAGCTGGGGCAGTGGGACACGGGCACCCAGGGGCCTGGTGGCTTGCGTTTTACAAGTAAACGTTAGAAACACTCCCCAGAGCCTTCTCTGGCTGTGTAAGCAGAAAACTGAGATAAACTTCAGTTATCCCTAGGTTATGCTTGGCCTTATTTAGAGTTTTCTTTCTCTTAAAAAAAAAACTCTTCCTTTTCCTTCCCAAGAGTATTTAACTAGAAAGCTCTGTTCTTGAGGGAATTGAGTGGATAAGGCTTTAGGTTCAGTCCTGGCCTGGGTGCTGATTTGCTGTGTGGCCTCTGTCTGCTAGCTTGACCACTCTGGATGTCCACTACCCCCCTGGGTGAAACAAGCATGGGGATTAGATCTGACCCCTTCTGCTCTGAGGCTCTGGAGTTTGAGGATGTGAGAATCAAGGTCCCCAGCAGTGTGGAGGCCGGCGCTCTGGGGAGGGCGCCGCCTGAGGGCTGAGTTGTGAGCTGGCCTGGGGAGGAGTGAGCTCACGGGCCTTCAGAGGGCGTGGAAGACGGGTTCTTCTTGAGCTGGTAATAGAGCCTCATGTTTGTGGAGAGATTTACGGGTTTTGAAAACACTTCCCCTTACATCGGTCTGATTTGAGTTTTAAGTATCTGTTAAACAAGTATTTAAATAGAGTGATACCTCATAAATGTCTGGAGAGGAGAGGAAGAGGGGTCTCTGGTGGTGTGGACCACCGGAGTCATGAGCCCCAGCACTGGGACAGGGTCACCTGTGTGGGGGGAGGGGCTAGGTAGGCGGAAGCTCCGGGTAGGAGACCTGGATTCGATTCAAAGCAAATATGCCGCAAAGAAAGAAAACACTTCAGGTGCTCTTTTTATTAAGATAAAGCCAAGTGCGTGTAAAATATGTTTATACCGTCTTCTATTCCTGGCCATACATTTGTGAGCTCTTATAATAAAACGCTTTCAGAAAGAGTGGTCTGTGTCAGTTGAAAACCCAGTGTGGAATCCGAAGCTCTCAGGGCTGGTGGCTTTTGTGATTATCGTCTGCCCTCCGTGCAGCGAACGCTGGGCGGCTGGGATGCGCCGGGCGCCGTGCTCCGTCAATACCATAGAAATATTTGAGCAGAGACGGAGCGCGGTGGGGCAGGAGGAGCACCCTCAGTGGCCCACGGGGCACAGCAATGGCCCATGTGGGCAGCTTCATGGTCCCCAGCCCCCAAGACACTACATTCAGGACTCAGGAGGGAAGGGAAGGGGGAGCCCGCCAGGAGCCCCCATGGTGCAGAGGGACCTCCCGCTACCGCCAGTGAGGAACAGGGCATCAGGAGTGCCCTGAGTGTGCCACCTGCCAGCCTGGCTCCTGGCAGCCAGCGGCTGACCCTGTTTGGCTACACAGCATTTGGTGTATTCATGAGCCCATAAAATATTAACTCTTCTCCTGAACGCTCTTTAGGGTCCATATTCCGCCCCCCCTCCCACCTCTGGAAGGCAAAACAAATAACCATTTAATCAACCTCCAGCTCCCAGCATGAGAATCCCGGCCGTGGAGGATGCCAGGGCGGCCAGCACCCTGTCTTCTGAGCAGCTGAGGAAGCCCCCCGCCAACATGGCACAAGGAGTGGGGCTGGCGCAGGCAGCGGCAGGACAGGGGACTGAGCACCGAGCCCTGGGGACAGCCAGGAGGTCAGGGACGGAGGGCGGGTCCCCCGGCTTGGGCGGTCCCTGTGTGCTCATGGTCAGCTCGGTGCACCCCTCTTGCTCAGGTCACAAGCGTCCCCGTGTGGCCGACTCTGGGCTGTTTGGCTCCAGCCTACTGGAGGGGTTGGTGCCGGGGAGCCTCTGTGGTGGGTGTTTTCCACTCGTGCCCCACAGGCCTGTGCCTGTCACTTACTGTCTTACCAGACCTGCCAGCCGGGGATGACATTACCCGTCCGTGGGGGTTGGGAGGGAGGATATTTGAGGCTCAGCTGGTGATGCAGGGGGTTCCCAAGATGGGGGAGTGTTGGAACAGACAGGACATCGGGTACTTGGGGGTCTGGGCCTCCACCGATGTGATCCGTGGTCAGAGAGGGCTGGGCCCGGATGACGTGGTGAACAGGTGGGCTCCCGCCCCGGCTCTGGCCAGAGCGTCCGTCCCAGGACACGAGTCTAGAGCAGAGAGCCGGGTCCCCGTGTACGACGCCAGGGACAGACTCGGGCGAGGGGCCGGTGGGGCCGTGCTTGGCCGGCCCCACCAGGGCCACAGACCAGGGGCGTGGCGGGGACTGTGGTCCCGCGCTCTTGCAGCTAGGAGGAAGCGAAGACGAAACGAAGCCGTGTTTCCCGTGCCCTGTGGCTCCGCGTTCGTGTTTCTGCATTTTCGAGATGTTCTCGAGCTCCGATATTAATGGGAACAACTGTTCTTAGGATTGGCTGGGGCTCCAGTGGCCACACACCAGGCTCACCAGAGTCACTTGACAGGGACGAGGGGCAAGGGGCTTGGTGGAGTCTCGGGGAGTCTCCGGGTCGAGCTCAAGGGACGATGGGTGGCTGCTTTGATCCTTCCACAAACCACGGGGCGGAGACCCTTACCCCCATTTTGGGCAAAACGTCTTATTTCCCAGGGGTTTGTGCTTGTTAAAATCCACTCTGATCCAGTGGCAAACTGGCTCCACTCTATCTGGCTCAAATCCAGTCCCTTCCTGCTCAGCCAGACAAGGACCCCAACATGGGGACAGGACATAGTCCCTCCGCAGGGTCAGCCTCCCTCAGTGGGAAGGGCAGAGGGGAAGACAGAGGGTACAAGGAGGAGCAGACACAGAGCACCCGGCTCTGCTCAGCCCCTCCCGTTCTGAGTCAGCACTTGCCCCTGCCTGGACCCCCCCTCGGGCCTCTGAGTACTCTGTCGATAATCGTTAGTGCTTATTAGACCACTGCGTGTGCCAGACTGTTACAGAGTTCAAGGTGAGCGGTGATGGAGGCCAGGGCGGAGAACTATTACCCCATAGAGCTGTGCCGTGACGTGAGTGATCGCAGCCCCTACGCGTGTTAAGATGCCCTACTTTTGCTCCTAGTCTATTCAGACATTAACCAGAACGATACGTCGAAGATCAAACAGTCACTCCTTTGGATTTTATTCTGGGTGAAATGAGAGGCCACTCAGGAGTTCTGAACTAGGTTCTTCGTATAGCCACAATGCCCCATTTGAGCTTAACTTACCTGGATAGGCTGCTTCTACCACAGGACATTTGCACAGGCTATTCGGCTGCCTGGAATGCTCTTCCCCAGGTATCTGCCTGGCTTGCTCTCTACCTTTTGGGAGATGATAAAAGAGGGTCTTTTGCTGACTACCACCCCTACCCCCACCTCTTTCCTTGGTGAACACAGAATTCCCACTCAGCTCCTATACAGTCTCCATGCTGGTGGGGGAATGTGGTTTACTAGCCTATCTGGCGGTGGTACTTTGTCCTCTGCTCTGTCCCCAGACTTTCGGGCCTGTTAGGTGCCCAGTAAGTATCCTCTTAATGACTGAGTGAGGCAGAGAGGTTAAGTTACTTTCCCAGAGCTACACAGCTGAGAAGTGGTAGGACTGGGGTTAGAAGCCCTGGGGCCAGACCCCATTGTCTTTCGGGTGCTAGAGAGCCGTGGAAGGCACTATAGCAGGGGAGTGCCCCTGCTGGCGTAGTGCAGGAAGATGGGGACCAGCCGGCAAAGGCTCCCTGCCAGGCTGGGGCTGCCCTGGGGTGGGGTACGAAGCAGCGCCTGCAGTGGGCGCCTGGTGAAGGATGGGAGCGACCGTGGCCCGCCCAGCGACTCTGTCGCGCCAAACCCACCCTCACTATGCACCCACGATGTCCGCCAGCTGCCAGCCCCCAAATCAAAGGCCCGAGCTCACCGAGCGGCCCTCGGGCCCCGGGCTTCAGCGCCTGCATAATTAAACACACACTTGTGACACGCCACTCGGACCAATTGTCCAGATCGCGTCTACTCGAAAATCCTGCTATTTCCCACCAGCTGGGTTGGAGTGAGAAAGGGTAATTTAAGGGGAGCGCATCCGTCTTCAGCAGCCGTGAGCAGCGCAGCCCCATCCGAGGCTGGAGGGGTCGGGGGCCGGGGGGGCATGGCGCTGGGGAGGGCCGGGAACACTTCTTGGAGGGTGAATATTAGCTCAGCCTTCTTGGGCTATTTTTGGGAGGACATTCACACAAGGGGATTATGAAAACCGGCGGACATAATTCCTCAGGCCTCCAGGGGGTTCTTTCCCCTTGTAAGTAGTGACCTTCTGCCACAGGGGACATGCGAGGCGGAGACTGAAATCTGGAAAGACAGCGCCCCTCAGGCTGGCGCAGCAGGCAGGCCCATGTGCCCGAGGGTACCCATCGTGGCCCGGCGGTTGGGGCCCGTCCAGGGCACTGGAGCCTGGCCGCGAGCTTCTTGCAGGCGGGCTCAGGTTCTTACCCATTTGCAGGCTGGAAAGACCCTTAACCCTGCTTTCACCTCTGGGCTCAGGACTGAGACCCAGCTGCTCAGGGACAGGCTGGTGCCCGCCTGTGTTTGTGGTCAGCAGGTGGCGACAGCCGGCCCCTGAAATTGTAGGCTGAGCTCACGGCCGCCCCCTGGGTCAGGGGTGGGGGGCAGGAGCCCCCTGTGAGGGACGACACTGCGGCCGCTGCTATCCTGAGTGTGGATCGCTGGGCTAGCCCCGCTCTCGCCCCTCCTTGACACAAAATACGTATCATAAAATTAGCAGCTTTAAAGTACACAATCCGGTGGCATCTACGGCACTCACAGCGTCGTACAGCCATCACTTGTGTCTCGTTCCTGCTTCGTCCCCCTGAAAGGACAGCACCCCTAAACACTGACCCCCCATTCCCTTCCCTCCAGACCTGGCAGCGCCCATAACCTGCTGTCTGCCTCTGTGGACTGGCCTGTTCTGGACATTGCACGTGAACGGAATCAGGTGATACGTGGCTCTTTGCTTCTGGCTCCTTTTATTCAGCTTCGTGTTTTCGAGGTTCGTCCACGTGGCAGCCTGTGTCCGCCCTCCGGGGCCGCGCAGGGCTGGGCAGTCCCACCGCACACGGCTGCCCGCTGCTCTGCGGGTGGACGTGGGGCGTGGGGGCTGCTTCCTCCTCGCAGCTGTTGTGAGCGGTGCTGCTGGGAACACACGTGTGCACGTTTTGGTCTGAGTCTTCTTGGCAGCCCTTGCGGTATCTTCCTCAGGAGAGCCGCCGGCTCGTGGGGAAACTCTGTGTTTCACTCCGGAGGAGCTGCCTGTTTCTACGGCACCTGCGGCCTGTCTGTTCTGAGGCAGTTTCTTCAGAGGGGGCAAAGGTAGACATTGGAGACCTGGGGGTTTCCTGTAAAGTGAAAGTCAGGGCAGGTCACTTTGGAAAGCTCCAGAGGCTTCCTCTAAAAGCTTCCCGTCTCTCTCAGAGTAAAAGCCGGAGTCCTTACAATGTTCCACAGTCCCTGCCGATCGGGTCCCTGTGATGTCACGGCCGCCGCCTCCTCCCCAGCGGCTCTGGCCACCCTGTCCCTCTGCTTCCTCCTATAGGCCAGCATGATCATGTCTCAGGGCCTTTGCACGGCTCCCCCTTAGCCATGGAGGTCACTGCAGGAGAGCATGACATGGGCTCTAGCACATTTTTTTTTTAAGATTTTATTCTTAAGTAATCTCTACACTCAGTGTGGGGCTCGAACTTAACCCCAGAGACCAAGAGTTGGGGGCTCTAGGACTGAGCTGGCCAGACCCCCCCCCCCAGGACTTTCTATCCTGCTATATAATGGACTTACTTAATGTGTTTGGTGTTCACGGTCTCCCTCCCTTCTCCTTCCCAAGAGTCTAAATATCTACAACTGTGCCTGACAGATTGTAAGTGCTCATTAAATGCGTGTTAAATGGAGCTGAGGACGCAGATCAGCTTCTGCCTCAAGCCTCCCACAACTTCTCAGAGGCCTTGAACGAGCTCTCAGCCATGATCACGTCCCTCCCCAGCACTAGCGCTCACGGGAGCACAGCCCGAGCACCTCTCTGCCTGTGAGATCTGCAGAGCACCCTGCCGCCGCGGGAGAGCGGGAGGGGCGGCCGCGTACAGCCCGCAGGGTGGGTGTGCCTGCTGGTGGCCTGTGCCGGACCAGGAACCAGGGTCCTCAGTTAGGCGTGTCATCCCTTTTGGGGTGATCACATCAGTTTATTGTATTAAACCAAGAAGAACCAGTTAGTGTTAAGCCATAAACTTATACCCGTTTCCAGGAATTTGATTTATTTTCCCTTGTTAAGTTCTAGATTGTGGAAGGTTGGAAAGGTGGCCAGAGCTGCCTTCCACAATATCACTCATTCCTCAGTCATTCGTCCAGTTAGCAAATGTCCCCAGAATACCTCTTACTCCCGTGTGTGGGGCCCCCTGTGAGACAGTAGCCACTTACTGGTGGGGTGTCCCTCTCCATTCCGTGTGAGACTTCTTCCGGATCATTGTATCCAAGTCATTGATGGAAGACATTGCTCCGGTCAAGGTAGAGCCCTGTGGCTGCCACTAGAGACCTCCTCCCACGTTGACCTGAACAGAAGTGTCGAAGCGGCTGACCTAGCGTCCACTGCGGCCCCTTGTCTTCTCACCCGGATGCCGGAAGAGATTCAGAAACGGACGGATCTGGCAGGATGCCAGTCGCTGTTGGTCTTGGGCTGTGCGCACTGACCCAGCACAGCACGTCTGCAGGTGCTGGCACGGGGCCGGCCGGGAGCGTGATGAGGCTCATGTGCCGGGGGCTCCCCCATTCCCTGGCCGCAGACAGGGCTTCCGGGGGAGGGTGGCATCAGACCCAGGCCTTGAACCCTGGGTACAGTTCCCACCTGAGGAGAGGAGGAGGGATCTTCCGCCCGGGGCCTGCTGGGGGCCAGGCTGGGGCAGTGCGGTGCTGTCGCGGCAGGGCTGGGGGAGGCTTCAGGGGTCGCCGGCGGGGGCAGGTCTGAGCCTCAGGAAACCCCTCGGGGGCCTTGGGAGTGCAGGCTGGGGAGCAGGTTAGGGAGGTGAGGCCCCAGTCGGTGGTGGTAGAGCCCTCCTGTCCGCCTCTGGGGGCCGTCAGTGGGCAGGTGTACGGAAGGCTGGCACGTTGGCTCCAGGTGATGTGAGGCTGAGGCTGACCCTGAGGCACACGTGTGCTGAGCGGGTCCCGGGTGCTGGGAATGTAGGGGACGGGCAGGGGTGCAGGGAACAGGCTTCCACTAAGCACCTGCTCTGGGCCTCCTACGGAGCTCCGTGTTTCCAGAATGTCCTCTCTGGTGGGGCTTCCCGCACCCTGAGCAGGAGGGGTGCAGGCCTGATTACTGCTGGGGAGGGCCCCAGGGCTCCCCCTGCTTAGCTTTGCCCCCTCCGAGCTGCCCAGCCTCAAGGACCTCAAAGGCCCCCGCCCTTTCTGGTGCTGGGGGCAGCCACTCTGCCCTCTTGAGCTGAATCCTTGAGCTGGGTGAGCCCCAGCCTTTGGAAGGTAAAGGAGTCCTGATCTCTTCTTATAGGTGGTACCACCAGGGCCCAGAGAGGGTGAGTGAGGTGCTCCAAGGCACACAGCATGAGTCCTCCGCCTGACCTCCGTGCCCAGGGCCCCATGAGCACTGTCCAGGGATCTTCTGGTGTGGGGAGGGTCTCTGCTGAGGGGTCAGGGGTGTGCATGGCGGGAAGCGTCCTCCTGTTTGGGCCTCAGGCCAGCCTTCCAGCCCTGCAGCTTCCTTTGCCTGGTGTGGCCCCGGGTGGGCCTGGCTCCAAACCCCCGTGCCACCTGGCCGCCGAGCAGGCCTCCTGGGCCTCAGTTTCCTCAGCTCGGCATGGGGGTGGTGGCGCCCACTTTAGGAATGTCGAGTCTGGGCCTCAGGATCTGTGTGGACGTTCCGAGCCTGCTTCCTCCCCAGCCTGCCCCGATCCGCCTCTGGCTGAAAAGCCCTGCCCAGGAATATTGTCTAAACTGCGGGCTATGATCCATTAGTGGGTCATGAAATCGAGTTAGTGGGTCACAGTTAGAATATTAAAAAATGAAATAGAATAATAGAACGGAATCAAATAACAGAATAGCAAGAGAGGGAGCGCGCCCGAGGGGAAACTGTCCGGAGTCGGGCTCCATGCACCAGCTGCTGGGACGCGGTGTGGGAGCGACCTGGGCTCGGGGCCGCCCGCAGGTTGCCTGGGCTTGGCTGTGGGCTGTGCCACCTACGAGCTGGGGACCCCGTCCCTCTTCTCAGGGGTCTGTAGGAAGCTTTCTATGGATCCAGCTCTGCAGAATAAGAACATTAAAGCCTGTCTGATCTTTGCTTCAGGAATAGCTGCCAGCGGGGTCCAGGGCAGGTGTGGGGGAGCCCCTGTGAGGGCCCCTGCTCCCCCACTGGCTTTCCCAGGGTCTGCCTTAGAAGCCCTTGAACTTCGGCATGGGCAGTCGTGTGTGGGGACCCCCCCCTTGGGTTTTGTGTAGCTGCGGCTGAGTCCTGATGGGCGATGAGGTTGCTCCCCTCCCAGGAGCCCTGTCTGGGGAGTCTGGGGGTCTGGGTGACCTGTGCTGGCTCCCTCCAGGTCCCCTCCCACAGCCTAGGGACTGATCAGGGCGGCCTTGAACGTGGCTTCCAGTGGGGGCGCTGGCTCCACGCTGACCAGCCCGACCTGTTTGCCCCAAGCTCCCTGGGCTCCCATGACACCTGCGCACAGTGTGTTTTCCGCAAGGATATGAACGAGCGAGAGAAGGGATGCCCTTCCCCCGTTCTCCAAAATGCTTCCTGTTGGAACAGCAGGAAGGCTTCCTGTAAGGGGGGGCTTTGTGGAAAGGGAGCGGCTTGGAGACACAGAGAAGGGCACAGCACGACAGAGGGTGCCAACTGCTGAGTGAGGGTTACTGGGGGCCCATCTGGCTTGGCTGGTGGTGTGGGTTTTATCCTGTTGAACCTGTGTCACCTGAAGTCCCTGATGTGTGGACGGGACCGAGTGAGCGGTCACTGGGCCCCTGTTACAGAGGACACCCGTGGCTGGTTCACCGCCCACCTGGGAGGCAGGAGCATGGCGCCGAGCGCGTGGGTGCAGAGGCCTCGCCGGTGGGGTGGGGACGGGCCTGGGGTCTGGGCCTCCTTGGCAGGACGGGGGAGGGGTGGTCCTTGGGTGTATTGGGGTTAGTGTGATGGACCGCAGTACCCAGGCTGTGCTCTTGGGCTGTCTGCCCCCAAACCTTCCCCCTGCCCCAGAGGTGCTTCCTGGTGCCCCGGACGGATTAAACGCTCACCCTGGGGCCAACGCAGCCCTCTGCCTGCATGGGGGGGGGTGGTGTTGGGAGGGGCCAATTTGTTCTTCTGGTGAAGGAGGCGGGAGAGCTGTCCTGCTTGAGGATTTCGTGATGGAGAGAGAGAGTGGAGAGCAGGGTTGACCTCACCGTCACACAACAAATTCAGAGACGTAACTACCGCTGGCCTTCTGGGTCCAGGTTCTGGAATCTTCTTTGCTCTCACTCTAGTCCCCCACCCTTGCAGTGTCCCTGAGTCATGGGATCCAGTGTGGGGCTGCCAGATCTCACCCACCTGGCATCGGGGCCCCTGGCCAGAAGCCCCCTCATTGAAGGCAAACCCATCCCCCGGTCCCCTGGGAACAAGGTGGGGGAAGTGGCTCAGCACAGCAGAGCTCA
Organism: Proteles cristata cristata; assembly: GCA_017311185.1. NCBI lineage: Eukaryota > Metazoa > Chordata > Mammalia > Carnivora > Hyaenidae > Proteles > Proteles cristata. Next base: position 43,056 of record JAESUZ010004838.1, read on the forward strand.
CCCCCACCCCCCGCCCCCAGCTCTAAAACATCCGGAGGGGGTTCTGCTGCCAAGAGAAAGGAACTTCTCTCCCAAGAGCCTGATTCCCCCTGAACTTGTCGCTGGCGGTCCCTTCTGGGCACCGGCCCTGCTAACAGTCATCTGTGCTCGGGCCAGGCCGTGGTTTTGCAGGGAGAGATTTGACCACCAGGCTGGGCCAGGCGTGGGGAGACCCCGGTGAATGTGCGACAAGGCGTGTGGCTACCGGCTTTGCGGTCTGCGCCTGCGCTGAGCCCCGCATGCTGGTGGGTAGGAAAGCTGGGCTGGGTTTCAGGAGGGCAGTGTGGGAGCGGGGAGTTGGCCGAGTGCCCTGCGCCTCGAGGGCGCCCGGGGTGGACCCAGTGTGCGGTGCCTCCTGCCCGATGCGTTCAGTAAGAGGGACGGCTGGGGGTTAGCTGTGATGAGCTCCGGGGGACACCGCCATGTGTCAGGGGTCCCCAGCCGTGAACACGGCACGGAGATACATGGTTTCTTCCACTGCTGCGGTGACAGCCACCGCTGACCCCTCTGTGGTTTGTTCATGTGCATAGTAGGACTCGCTAAATGTCAGCCAGAGGGTGGTAGAGCTGAGGGTGGTGCTTTTATTTCCCCGTCCAAGTTCCTGGGGCCCCTGAAAAGAGCTGAGTGCGTTCCTGGGAAAGGGTGTGAGGCGTCGCAGGCTGAGGGACCAGCACATCCCTCGTCCCAGCAACTCGGCCTGTCCTGTGGCCAGCTCCGTGCAGCATGGCAGGGTCTGGGTGTGGTTTCTGCAGTAGGGTGAGGGCGGTTAAGGGGGTGGGTCTGGTGACAGACGAGGGTTCCAATCCCAGCTTGACCGCCGACACCCCCAAGGTAGATGCTTCGCAGGTGAGAAGACCACACGGTTACTTTACTTAAGCTCCACGGTGCCCGTGGACACTCGTGTTAGCTGAGGTTAGCGATGCTCACGGGGCTAGAAAGAGCCCCAGACACAGGACTGCCTGCGATCTGAGCCTGCCTGGGGCCCAGGGGAGTGGGCGGTTGGAGGTGTGTGTTAGTGGGCTCAGTGGAGGGAAGGGGACAGCGGCTCGGCCCCGGCACAGGGCTTCCCTCTCCCCCAGGCATCTGTGTGCTGACGGGGCAGGGCTGGGGTCCTTGCCTCATCTCACAGATGCGGGTGCTGACCTCAGGGGGGTTACGTCCAGGGCCCGGCTGGGCCGTCCCGCTGGTCTGGCCAGGGCTTGCCTGGGCGGGGGGCTGGGCGGGGGGCTGCTTGGTTGGGAGGCTTAGCTGGGCCAGCCCCTCTCTGCTCCCGCAGGGCTGGGGTCTTGTCACATGGAGCCTGGGCCTTGGAGGCAATCGGAGGGTGTGAGCCCGGAAGCAGAAGTGCTTTCTCACCTTTTCTCCCTCACCTTTGCTACTGTCCCTTCGGCTACAAAAAGCCAAATGACCAGGCCCAGATTCCAGACCCCGAGAGCTGTGGAGACGGAGCCAGTGGCCAGTGCAAGGCAAACCGCTTTGTAGTTTGGTTCTCATCTTTCACCCACTTGCTTAGCTCAGGGCGTTCACTCACCGGGTGGGCCTCAGGGTCCATTGGCCCTTGTGGGCAGAGAAGGGAGAATGCCTGCATTTGCCGGTCACCTGTGATATGCCAGACACCGGGCCAGACACACTTGCGTGTCGTCAGACTGCCTGGGTTCAAATCCCAGCATCGCCACTTGCTGGAGGCCCAGCCTCTGGAAAGACTGTTCACCTTTCCTGAGCTTCCACGTCTACTTCTGCAACGTGTGACCATGACGGCACCTGCTGAGGGGGTGGGCTTATCTGTGTGGCATCACTTGGCATAGAGTAAACACTAGTGAATGTTAGACGCTAATATTTTTTTGACCTTTATTTATTTATTTAGAGAGCGAGCATGGGAGGGGCAGGGAGACAGGGAGAGAGAGAATCCCAAGCAGGCTCCACGCTGTCAGCCCAGAGCCTGGCGTGGGGCTTGATCTCACGAACCGTTCTGAGCTGAACCAAGAGTCAGAGGCTCAACAGACTGAGCCACCCGGGCATCCCAGCAGCTAATATTTTATATATGGGGAAAGTGGAGCCCAGAGAGGTGAAGCAAGTCTTCTCAGGGGGCACAGCTAGCTACGGGGCTCCAGAGCTCAGCCTGCATCATCTCCGGGCCCCTCCTGTTTACTAAGTTCGTATCACACTCCGGATGGCTCTGTGAAGTGCAGAACTCCAGGTGAGCAGTGCCGCTTGCATCTGGTAAAAGTCACCTGGCAGCGACTGCCCAGGAGGTGCTAGGGGTTGCAGGGCCGGGCTCGGGGGCTCGGGGCAGGAGCCCCTCAGCAGGTACCGGCAGGGGGTGAGGGTGCTGAGGCCTGGCAGGGGCTCCGAGGGGTGGGCTATGGGACGCGGATGGGCGGTGGAAGGCACTAGACTGAGGGGCCAGCTGGAGGCTGATGCTGGAGACCCGGGAGGAGGGGCACGCTGATTCCGGGCCACCCAGGCAGAGAGGGGCAGCCGCTGTTTCCAGCACAGGAATTCCTGCTGGGGGTCCCTGCCCGGTGAGGCCCTGGTGGACTCAGCTCACCCTGAGGAGGGAGAGTGGCCGCCCCCTGGGGCGAGGGGACCCCAGTGGCCAGAGGGGGCGGGGCATGAAACCACCTAAGAACCCAGGCTGGTGCCCACAGCAGTGCCAGCCCGTGGCCAGCGCAGGGGGAGGAGCGTCAGGCAGATGGGGAGAGGGCTCGCCTCCTTCCTGCGGGGGTCTGTGAGGGAAGGGCGGGAGGGGTCCCAGCCAGACCGCAGGCCCCCTGGCGTCCCTTCCTGTCCCCATCCGCATCCCAGCTACAGCCTGTGGAGGAGGAGGCGCGGCCCAGATGGAGTTTGAGAAGACGCTTAGACTTCCTTGAAGTGTGAATAACTGAAGGGACGGAGAAGTTTTGGACTCTTCCCAGATGTCATGAATGGGCCATGCGGGGGTTGATGGGGGGGTTGAAGGTGGTGACGGAGACAAATCTAACCAGTGGTTACAGCAGTGACGTTCCGTTTCACGTATTTGGGGCTCTGCCGTGAGGTGTGTGTATCAGGGTGGTGCCTTGCTGACACGCTGAGCTTTGACAATCATAAAATCTCCCTTTGTGGCTCTAGTAAAACTTTGTGTCTTAGAGTCTGTTCTAATAGCAGTACGGACACCATGGCTCTTTTGGGTGGTTTGCGTGATTTTTCTGTCCATCCTTTTGCATCATACTCGGTTGTGTCTTTGAATCTGAAGTGTGTCTTTTATAGGCAGCATGTTGGTGGACATGTTTTTTTTTTTTAATATTTTTATTTATTTCTAGGAGAGAGAGAGCGCGAGCAGGGGAGGGTCAGAGAGAGAGGGAGTCACAGACTGAAACAGGCTCCAGGCTCTGAGCTGGCAGTCAGCACAGAGCCCGACGCGGGGCTCGAACCCACGAACCGCGAGATCATGACCCAAGCGAAAGTCGGACGCTTAACCGACTAAGCCACCCGGGCGCCCCTCGTGGACGTTTTTGTCCATTCTGCCAGTTTTTGCCTGTTGATGGTAGCATGTAGTCCATCTGTATTTAGTTGCCGATAAGGTAGGATGTCTTGCTACCATCTTGCTGTTCCTTTTCTGTATCTTTGTGTGTGTGTGTGTGTGCGTGTGCGTGTGCGTGTGCGTGTGCGTGTGCGCCTTGATTCCTCTGTTATTCGTTTTGTTTTTAAATAGATATTTTCTAGTATACAATTTTGATTCCTTTGTTGTTTCCTTCACTATTATATGTTTTCTGAATTATTTTCTTAGTACTTGCCCTGAAGATTATAATTAACATCTTAACTTTTAAAAGTGTAGTTTGGATTAATACCAACTTAATTTCAGTGGCATACAGAATGCCACAAAACCCCGTTTCTCTCTCTTCTCTGCACTGTTATTATCATACAAATTACATCTGTATATGGTCTAAGCTTTTCCACACTGCTTTATTATTATTGCTTTATTCAGTTGTTACTATTTAGTGAAACCCCGTTTTCATACTTTCCTGTACGTCTTTCGATGTGGTTCCTTTTATTCTTCGAACATATTTGTGGCAACTGATGTCGTACCTCTACTGATCTCTGGATTCCTTAGGGACATTTGTTACCAACGCTGTTTCATTCCTGTGGATGGGCCGTCCTTTCCTGTGTCTTTATGTGTCTTAGCATTTTCTGCTCAAAGCTAGGTGTTTAAAACGATATAATATGGCAACTCTGGGAATCACATTCTCCCTCCTCTGCAGGGTTTAATGTTGTTGCTTTTGTTATTACTGTTGCTGCTCTTCTTTTTTTCCTGGATGAATTCTGTAACGTCCGTAATCTTTGTTCCATGTGGCCACGAAGTCTCTCCTTGGTTCACTTAGTGGCCAGCTAGCCATTGGACAGAGATTTCCTTCAAGGCCTTAAGTCAGGGGGTCTCCCCATCTTCACCAAGAGAGTCTATGTGTGTGTTGGGGTACACAGTGCTCTGGCATGAAATTTCCAACCCCCACTCAGCCTTTGCTTTCTTCCTGTGCAGGGTCTCAAGGTCAGCCAGCAGCGAGGCACTGGGGCCATCCCAAGGGTTTCTCGGTAACGTGCACAGTCCTGTGTACGTGTGTGGCCTTGTTCCCAGGGTTTACCAGGAGGTATCAGAGTGGCCAGGTTTCCAGGGTGTATCAGAGTGTTTCAGAGTCTCCCTTTCCCCTGTTCTTCCTTTCTGGTTTTATAGTTGCCCACTTGTGAGCTCCAGTTAGTAATGCCCGTTCAGGCAACTGCAGTGTTAAAAAAATGGCCTGTGATTGTTTTCAACAAATGTTCTGGGGGTATGGTTTATCACTGAGCAGGCTCTGAGTCAGATCATGTAAAGACACGCCATGGAAATGGAACTTTACAGGGAGCTGTAAAGACACGCCATGGAAATGGAACTTTACAGGGAGCTGCCGGACAGGCTGAATAATGGCGATTCTGTGGGGGTTTGGGGGGTTCCAGACTTGCTCTGCCCCCTTCCTGTGCTGCCGGATGCTGTTTTTCATACCAATTGTGGTTGCAGGGCTGTTACTTTTCAAGGCTTCTACGGAGCTGGGAACAGGGAGGTGGGAAATAGGGTAAGTTAGAACCCCATAAAGCTTTCCTTCTTTTCTGAAATATAGTTGTTTTTCTTGGATAAACACTTCTTGGATTATTGCAAGCCTGCAGTTAATTTCCAGATTTTAAAAAAGTGGATTTAAAAATAATTTTTAAATGTTTTATTTATTTCTGAGAGAGAGAGAAAGATGCACAGTGTGAGCAGGGGAGGGTCAGAGAGAGAGGGAGACATAGAATCTGAAACAGGCTCCAGGCTCTGACCTGGCTGTCAGCACAGAGCCCGACACAGGGCTCAAACCCATGAACCGTGAGATCATGATCTGAGCTGAAGTTGGATGTTCAACCGACTAAGCCACCCAGACACCCTTCAAAAATTTTGATTTAGACCTTTTGGGGAGTGTTCTCATGGTTTTGGAGGGGCAGATCTTTCACAGTCCTTACTCTGCCATTCTGGAAGTGGTCTGGCTGTCAGTGAGCTTCTGTGACCTCAGAAAGCACAATAAAGATTGGGCTTATCCGCGGAAGCCCAGACTCACGTGACTTGTCTGAGTATGTTTCTTCACCCAGGAAAATGGGGGCAATCACCCCTAGCAGGTGGGGGGAATGGTCTCTTTAGACCCTTCCCTCAGGAAAGGGGATGATGGAGCATCTCTATTTTTTTAATTTCTTGCAGTGCTCAGCCCATGTTCTGGCATTTCTTTGGTTTCTGGTCTTTTTACATGGTAAGGATGAAATCCCAAGGGCCAGAAATGGTGTGCTTTTGGCCAAAGTACAAATGGTTATTAGCAATGAAGACAAAGTAGAGTCGGTTGGATTCCCTATTTAGCTTATTTAGGTGAAGAAATCACGGCGCGTCTCCTTGAAGCTTATGAAGAATTAAAAATGATGTTTATGAAAAATTTTTATGGGTAATGTAAAGACACGGACATTTTCCTATAAGAAGGCTACGTAATGGTTTCTTCAGAGTCTGCTCTCAGCCCTGGAAGGTGTGTCTGGTGGAAGGACTTAGAAGAAACGTGCGGAAACGCTCACAGGGCTGCCTCTTGAACTGGCTTGTCTGTCGGTAATGCTCTCCTGCCTTTTTAGAAGACTTCACGATGCTCTCCAGTGAGCAAGTACTATTCCTACAATCAGCAAATTGCAAAATGGAGAAATCTAAGAAGTAGGAAGTAAAAAAGTAGCTGGGAGTCCAGGAGACAAATTAAGAAGAATTAGATCTGTGGGAATTTTCCCCCATTTCTTGTTTTGCCTTTCAGTTTTGGATCTCTGCAAGGTTAGGGGACTTGCCCAAGGTCACAGGGCTGAGGCAGGGATGGGGTTGCACCAGGACCCGGCTCTTCCTGAACAGTGAGGACAGGGTAGTCAAGATCACAGAGCAGCCCCTTGGAGCTGCCAGCCCGCTCCCCGGGCTGGTGGTGCCCAGTGCTGGGCGGTGATGGGAATTGGCGGTGACAGATTCAGATTCAGGGGAGAGTCCACCCAAGCGACTGTCACCCTTGGCTTTTTTCGGGAAGGATATCAAAGGCGATTCTATGTTCAGGCATGATTTTCTCCCTGTGGGACTGGTAGAAGGAAGCTTTATCAGTGGGTATTTGCCTCTGGGGACCCCACAGGCTTTTGGCCCTGGGGACCCTGGGGCCCCTGGGGATGTCCGCACAAACTGCATAGGCACTGGAGACCTATCCTATCTTCTGCCTCATGCCAGGCCCCAAAGTGGGCGCCGAGCCAGAGCCCCGCTCATGCTGGGGCTGGGGCTCCCGGACTCCAATTTGGGTGGCTCTGTCATGCTGATGCCGGGGCCTGTTTCCATGGTCAGGGTCAGGGCTGCATGCTGACCAGCACCCTGTGGATTCCCATGAAGGTTTGTGGCTGCACCTTGAGAGTGCTTGGCCCCTCGACAGGATGTGATGTGGGATTTGGCAGGAAGCTGTGGGGTGGCCCAGGGCTGGCTTGGGAGGAAAGGTGACTGCTGGGGGTCGTCGGTGCACTGGGGCCTGGGCTGCACGCGTCGCACACAACGCCCACCTCACTGGGCGGGGAGGGGTGTGGGGACGCTTTCCCTGTGACGGATGAGGACCCCAGGCTCGGCCAGCAGCCGGCAGGAGGAGCAGCCAGTGCAGCGCTCCCTGGACGGCTTTCCTGCCGTGAGGCTGACCCTGCTCCTCCAGCAGGTCGTCCGGGGAGACCGTGCTCTGGGGCCGGGGTTTGACTGTGGGAGTGAGGGGGTTGGCACAGGGGATTTGGTTTCCCCGGACATGGGTGGAGGGCCCACCGTGCGCCTCACGTCTGTGATGTCACAGCCACGGTGCCCTGAGGAGGAGGCTGGGAACAGATGGCCACCTCGTGTTCTCTCCAGCATGGCACCTGCTGTGTGCCTGGTGCTCCGTCCGAGTTCAAGTTCAAGTGCTCAGCCAGCTCGCTCCTTTTAGCCCTCACAGCCACCGCAGGCAGCAGGGCCAAGTGACACAGGGGCAGCTGAGTCCCAGGGAGGAAGTCCATGATCTGAGCCGAGCGCTCCTCCCAGGCCCGTCCGTGAAGGCCGCCTTCCCCAGCACAGACCCCTGGGGCCAGCATGTGGGCTCTGGGAGGGGCCACGTGTGCAGCAGCCACGGAAGCTGAACTGGTCCTGTTTTCCTCAGGGGGGCGGGAGCTGAGTAGGGGGGCGGGAGCTGAGTAAGGGGGCGGGCTGGTCCCAGCAGACAGCTCATCCCACCCTAGGCTGGGGTGGCCCCCGCGGTCCAGGGTCCTTGGCTGAGGCTGTGTCCCCACCCTGCGCCTCCCGGACACCAGGCCACTAACAAGACAGATGCAGGGCCGTTGTCACGGTCCGGGGCCATCCCTCACCCACAGACAGCTGGGCAGCCGCTTTGATTACAAGGTCCCATGACTCTGGAGAGATGGATCGAGGGCAGCTTGTGCTTGTAAACGCTTCCTGCGGCAGGGATGGAGGCGTCTGGGCAGGTGGGTGGGCCTCTCTGGAATCCGAGTGCGGGGCCGGACTCATGTACAGGTGAGACGCTGAGTGGACACCACTCCTCTGCGCCTCAGTTCTTCGCCTGTGAAATGGGGTTGTTAGCGGCCTGCCCTGACGTTCTTCCCTCACACCCTCTAACATCCTTACGAGCATCGCGCCCTCTGTGGACCCGGCGGCCGACCTTGAGCTTGGAGGACAGAGCGCCGTGCTGTGCCCATCCCTGTGCCGTGGTCGTTGCTGCGGTCACTGCCCCCCCTTGGTGCCTGGCACAGGGCCCCAGTAGTCACCTGCCGAGTGGGCGAGGTGCCCCTGCGCGCCAGGCACTGGGAATGCGGAAATGAAAGACACAAGCCTTTCATCCTCCGAGATGGGAAGGATGGAGGTGCCCCCAGCCTGGATGGTGACAGTCCGTTCCTATGACAGCAGGTTGCGCCCCTGACGTCGGGCCCTCCGCATGCCTCTGTGGCGTCGTGGTTCCCGGCCCCGCCTCCTTCCCCACCGCACCCCTGCACCTCCCACCCCCTCTGGGACATGCGCGTTGCTCTGTGGACGATCTGATGCCACCCTGGCAGCAAGGTGGCCCAGGGGCAGGGCTTGGGGCAGGCAGGGGTCTGGATTCGAATCCCTGCTTTGCCAGGTTGACAGGGACCTTGTGCTTGTTATTAACCCCTGAGCCTCAGTTTCCTCACTTAAAATATGGGTGCAGCAGCTGTGCTCACTGTAGACACTTTGGTGTTTAGGACAGTGTCCTGCTGACATCGTTCTGCTTCATGGTTTTGTTTTCTAAAATTCTTTTTTGATGTTTATTTTTGAAACAGAGGGAGACAGAGCGGGGAAGGGGCAGAGAGAGAGAGGGAGACACAGATTCCGCGGCAGCTCCAGGCTCCGATCTGTCAGCACAGAGCCTGACACGGGGCTCAGACCCACAAACAGTGAGATCATGACCTGAGTCACAGTTGGTACTTAACCGACTGAGCCACCCAGGCGCCCCTTTTTTCACAAACTTTTATAGAATTTCTACTATGTACTGGACATTGGAGATACATTTGGCCATTGAATAACACAGGATCTAGAATGCTCTCTGAGGGTCACTGCATGCCTGACTTTGCCCAGACTGGCTGCCCACCCCTGGAAGTTTCTGGCAAAACGCAAGTGCCACCCTCCCAGGAGAGGGCCCCCCATCCCACACACACCAGGAGAGAGTCCCCTCACTGAGGAGTCCAGGGCAGGCCTGGTGAGTTGATTTCTTTATAAACTACTTACTACCCCCTCCATTCAAGGATAGTATTGACTAGAAGCTTCCATCCCATGTGTAAGGATACCAGGTAGAGACACACCTCAGCGGACCGTCCTTATCCAGCTGTTTGGCAAGCAGCCACCCCCTGTGTGCCAGGCACAGCCCCAGGGCTCCAGAAAGAGTCGGGATCAGAGCTCGCCCTTGAGGTGTCCCTGCTGGTCTGGGGGGGACAGACGGTCTCCAGTGCAGATGACCCAGTGGCTTCTGTGAAGGGCCCTTCACAGGGGGCATTGGGTGTGGGACATCTCAAGGGATGGCTGGAGATTTGGTGGGCTTGCCGCGCTGTGCCCCGCAGGCCCCGCAGGGGGTGAGGGCCGCAGGGGCAGCGGCCGGCCGCTGGCCCAGACACAGAAGCCTCTTGTTGGGAGGATGAGGGGGACTTAGCGATAAGGGAGGGGCTGTGTGAGCACTTGGCCTGCCCTCTGTCCACAGATGCATCCGGAGGCCTGCCTTTCGGGGAAGGGGAGCGCCGGCCCCCCTTACCCCTGGCCAGGCCACCCTCCCTTAAAGCAGTAACCGGCTGGAGCTTCCTGTCTGGCTGTCTCCTTCCTCGGGGTCTCTACTTCCCTCTGACCTCTCAGACAAGTCCTGCTTCCTTGCGAATGGCACTTACGTGGTCCCAAAGCCATTTGCACTTGAGACCACCAGCCGAAGGGAGCCAAGAAGCAGGAGTGCTTTGACTCGGCGCCATGGCTCCCCTCTGCTGAGCCCTCCCAGCCCAAGGCTGAGGGAAAAGGGAGTGAGCCTGCAAGCAGGGTGTGGAGCACAGGAGGGGTGTTCAAAGCCAGCAGCATGGCATGTGCAAAGGTCCAGAGGCATAAGGTAGGAGAAATAGGAATCCTGTGCAAGCGACAAGCTCGCTGACCATGGTTACAGGATAGCTGGGAAATTGAACGGCAGACTCAAAGCGCAGAGGGCCAGGGAGAGGCCCCGGGGATTCGGGAGGCACGTGCCTGGTGCTTGTATCTGTTATCTTTATTTCACAGCGAGCCCTGGGGGAAGGTGCTGTGTGTACTTCGTCTCCAGAACAGACCAGGCGCAAGATGCTGAAGCCTGTTCCTGAAGTTGTGCAGCTGAACGGAGTCAGGCCAAGCGGGTCTGCCTCTCCTCTGCCTGGAGACTGGAGACCTCGGGTTACGATTATGTAAGGGAGGGTCCAGGCCGTGAGTGTGAGTGTGCACGCGTGTGCGTGTGCGTGTGCGTGTGCGTGCATGCTGTTCCGCAGGCGCTGGAGGCACGGCCTTCTTAGAAGGTCTGATTGTCCCCATCACATCGTATGTCCTGGGGCCAGTGGCTTGGCTGAAATGAGCAATCCTTACAACCTCCTGGGGCCGGCAACATTATCATTCTTGATTTGCCGACAAGGAAACGGAGCACAGAGAGGCTGGGAACCAAGCTTCGTTCTGTGCTTTGTAGAAGCGCTCACGTTTAATTCATGTTTACTATTTGGGGCGCCCGGGTGGCTTAGTCGGTGAAGCGTCCGACTTTCGCTTAGGTCATGATCTCGCGGTTCGTGGGTTCGAGCCCCGCGTCGGGCTCTGTGCTGACTGCCAGCTCAGAGCCTGGAGCCTGTTTCAGTCTGTGACTCCCTCTCTCTCTGACCCTCCCCTGCTCATGCTGTCTTCCTCTCTCCTAGAAATAAATAAAACATTAAAAAAAAATTTAAAAAAAAAAAAAATGAGGCAGTGGGGGAGTGGGGCTTCTAACGTTCTTCAGTTTTGTCTTGTTCTTTATTACTCTCCAAGGTGTCCAGGGCAGAGAGGGCTGTGCGTGTGCGAGTCTGCGTGTCGGTGTGTGCGTGCACACGTCCTTGTGAGTGTGGGTGTATGCGTGTGCACACATCTGTGTCTGTACTGCCTGTGTGCGTGCGTGTACGCGTCTGTGTGCACATGCCTGCGTGTGCACACACACATGCACAGGGCCTGCGATCCGGTTTTGTCCCCCGTGAAGTGGATGTGAGCGTCCCAGTGCTGACCACCTGCAGACGTGAGGATGGGGCACAGAAGGGCTTCGTGGGGTCTGTGTGTGCACCCAGGTGTGGGTTCTCCTTGGGCCTCGTGGGCAACGCCAGTCTGCACGTCTTTGCCGTCGGGCTCTGGCTCCTGAGCTGGCAGACGGTCATCTCTCTGAAGTGTTACTCGGGGGCGTGGACGCAGTACAAGCAACTTTTCCTCTTGGGGCCGTCACTGCGGGTCAGCAGGGCTGTGTTCCGGGGGCCGTTCAGGAAGTCCAGCTCCTGTCAGCCAGAGGCTCTGTCCTCCCGTGACCCTGAGTCCTGCATCCTCGGGGAGGGGGGAGGGGACAGAGCGGGCAGGGGGAGTCCCACTCAGAAGGAGAGGGGAGAGCGAGGGAACCATGAGGCCGGTGTTTATGGGCCAAGCCGGAACCCCGCTGCCGTCCCTGAGTCATACGCTGCGTCAGCTTGCGAGGGACAGTGTGGGCCAGCTGTGTGAGCACGAGCTTGAGCAGGGCACCCGGGCGGGCGGGCACCCGCCGTCTCGGCTAGAACCTGCCCACTCCTGCTGCTTTTGGACAAAATGAGCATCTCTTGACGCTTGAGGCCCTGGAAGCGAGTTTGCTGCCACCCGCCTCCCGCAGGTGCAGAGCGCGTGTGAGCAGGTCACCAGGTCAGAGGGACTGAGAACAGGGCCTGGTACCGGGCGCCGGGGGTCCCAGTCCGATAAGCGTCCAACTTCGGCTCAGGTCATGATCTCGCAGTTCGTGAGTTCGAGCCCCACATCAGGCTCTGGGCTGACAGCTCAGAGCCTGGAGCCTGTTTCAGATCCTGTGTCTTCCTCTCTCTCTCTCTGCCCCTCCCTCGTGCATGCTCTTTCTCTCTCAAAAATAAACATTTAAAAAGTTAAAAAAAAAAAAAAAAAAGAACAAGGCCTTGTACCACCTCTAGGGCTCCTGACCCCCTTCTGCTCTGACGTGACCTGGCTTCTGTTTCGGCCCTTCCTGCACAGCGGGAGCTCCGCGGATCAGCGTGTCACCAGGGGCCAAGTTAGAAAACGCAGAGTCCTGGGCCCCCAGCCCTCCTGACTCAGGACTTGCACTGTAATGAGATCCTAGTCTGTCCCGTCCCCGCGAACACCCAAGTTTAGGAGGCAATGCCTCAGAACCTACAAATGCAACACTCTTGACCTTCACTTCGGCTCACTGGGACCTGAGGGGCACGGGCCTGTGTAACAGTTTACCCTGTGCACCCTGGTCTCTGTTGCCCATGCCCTGATGGCCCCATAGTCTTGAATCATGCCCATTTCACAGATGAGGGATGAGGACCTGGCCATCGGGCCCCATAACTCCACGCCACTTAGATCCGTGTGTGTCCAGGCACCTTTGGGGATTCAGAGGGAGGGGGAGAGAGCCTTCCTGGAGAAGGTGGCACTTGCACAGGGCCCTTTGAGGGGGCAGGACTCTCCTGTTAGAGGGCCCGGAGCATCTGAACAGAGCGGTGGAATCTGCCTGTCCCGGGGCCCTGGCCACCGCCTCATTGGGCTGGTTCTTAGAGCCGAGAGCAATTTGGCATTCAAGGCCCTGCGTGTTCTGCCCTCTTGGCCTCTCTGGTGTGAATTCCGCTCACTTCCGTCCCCCTGTGCACTCCAGCGTGAATTAGCCCTGAAAGACAGTCTCCACATCAGACAGCGTGAGTTTTACTTGGTTTCTTTCTCTCTCTTTTTTTTTTAATGTACCAGTTCTTAACGAATGGGTGTTAGGTCTGGCTTGACTTTACATTTCCTTATTCTACCATAGACTTTCAAAAGTGAGCCAAATTTTGTTCCTATGACTTTAATAAAAAAAATTTTTTTTGAATGTTTATTTTTAGGAGGCAGAGAGACTGGGGGAGGGGCAGAGAGAGAGGCAAACACAGAATCGGAACAGGCTCCAGGTTCTGAGCTGTCAGCACAGAGCCCGACGCGGGGCTCAGATCTGCGAACCGTGAGATCATGCCCTGAGCCGAAGTGGGACCCTTAACCGAGGGGGCCACCCAGGCGCCCCTGAACTTAAGTTTTTAAATATGGGTTTGTTTTACATTTTCTTCCAGTTTCTTTTTTTTGGGGGGAGGGGTGTACTGTGGGTGAGGAGGAAAGGAGAGAAGAGCGAGGAGCCTTTTTTCCTGGGAAGGGACCCAGGAGGGCCTGAAGAGAACCACAGGCTTCCGGCTCATTCTGGAAGGGGTGGGCACCACCGTGTCCACAGTGGGGCTGGGGTTGTGCCTGGTGTCAGGGGCCTGCGTGGGAGCCCAGGTGGGGGCAAGGCACATTTCCACGCTGGGGAGGTGACGGCACACACCCCCCACACCCCCCACCCCCCAGCCAGGGGGTCTTGAAACCATTGCGCTCAGTCCCTGGCCGAGCCCGCGCCCTCGGTATAGGTGGTTGTGGTCATCAGCACTGGATCACTGCGATCGTTCCCGTGTCGTCAGTGCCGCCGCTGCCTGATGGGAACTTCTGAGAAGAGGCTCGCCGCGTGACAAGTATCACTGAGGAAGGGATGAATGGCTCTGGATACCGCCCGGGGAAACGCGGGCTGCAGCCGAGCTGGCGGCTCTGCGCCGAGTGCCCGCCAGAGGGCGCCCGAGCTTCTTCGGTCGCCGCCTTCCGCGGAGCGCGGCCCCAGGGACCGGAGGCTGCCGCCAGCAAGTCGCCGCCCCGTGCGCCCTTCCCTGTCCCCTAGAGGAGGCGCCTCTTGAGAAGCAAACTTGCCTGGTGAGTGGTGGGCTCTAGCTTCTCCCAGCCCGTGGTCGTGGTCGCGGCTCGTGCTCCAGGCTCAGGGTATTCGAGTGGGCGGGGCTGACCTTGACCTAGTCCTGCGCCAGGTGTCGGGTCAGAGCTGGCGCCCCCGTCCAGGGGGGACCCCGGTCCAGACCCTGAGCCCCGACTCTGCCCGCCAGGCTGTGCTCTCAGAGCTGCCTGCCTTCTGGGGAGGTGGTGGCCCGCGGTTGGTCCAGAACCAGTGCCTGTCACCCGCGTCCAGAGGCCCAATGGGGTTTGGTTACGGCAGCCCACAGAGCGGCCCTGCAGGCTTGGGGAGAGTGGCGTGTGAAGGCCGTGCCCCCCACACCCCCAGAGGAGGGCCGGGGCCTCTCCAGAGCAACCTCCGCCCGCTGGGGGCCCCTGTGCCCAGGGCAGCTCAGCCCCGACCCCCAGGCTTTGGGCACCCCCACCTCCCTCATCATCAGGGAGAAAATGGCGAAGAGTTTCTCTACTTTTTTCACTGAAGTAAAATTCATACAACATAAAATTGACCTTTTAATGCGAACAATTCAGTGGCATTTAGCCCATTCATAGTACCCTGTGATCACCACCCCAGAAGACAGCCCTGGGCCCAAGAGGCAACCTCCCCCAGCCTCGGTGGGCCACTTCCTGGGCACCTCGTATGGGTGGAGTCCTGCAGTACGGTCCTGGTGCCCGGCGTCTGCCCCTTAGCATAGTGTTTCACGGCTCATCCACGTTCTGCCACGGACCAGAATCTCCTGCCTCTTCACGGCCGGATAATATTCCACCGTCGGGATAGGCCACATTTTGCTTATCTGTTCATGCACGGGAGAGCATGTGGGTTCCCTCTCCCTTTTGGCTGCTGCGAACATGGGCGTACGAGTATCTGAAGACTTATTTTCAGCTCTTTGGGCTACATACCTACAGTACAACTGCTAAAAATAACGTTTGAAGAATGCATTTCGTTGTTATCTGGGTTTGCGCCGAGAGCGGAGAAGGCTGTAAAGCCGGTCTCTTACTTTTCCGTGGACTCCTGGGTGGGTATGCGGCCTCCAGCAGGGCCCCCTGGATGCACCTGTGATCCCTGATGCCCACCTTGCACAGTCGTTTTGGGGACTAACGGACGTACCCATGGCTGCCCAGCCTGCTTCATTCATAACTTGGGATAATAGCACTTTATTTGATCCCCACTGGATCCTCCCCGAGTGGAGGAAACGGGTGGAGGTAGAGCGGGGGTCTGGGCCAGGCTTTCTGTGAGTCTGCGCCCTGAGAGGTGCTCCTCAGGGATGCCCGCAGGACAGTGAGAAGATGAGACGTCTGTTTGGCAGCCGCGGGAGCAAGCTCCCTGTGGCCAGCACGGGCTGTGCCCTCCCCTGGCACCCTGCATCCAGCCTGCCCAGCCCTCTCTCGGGACAGAAGAACAGAAAGGCTGGTCAGGAGCTCTGGTCAGAAATTCATGCCTTATAAGCTTAGGTAGTGGTTTGGTTTTATTCTTACATTTAAAAAAATTTTTTTAATGTTTTTTGCTTACTTTTGAGAGACAGAGCATGAACAGGGGAGAGGGGTAGAGAGAGGGAGACACAGAATCTGAAACAGGCTCCAGGCTCCAAGCTGTCAGCACAGAGCCCATCATGGGATTCCAACTCATGAACCGTGAGATCATGACCTGAGCCAAAGTCGGACACTCAACCGACTGACCCACCCAGGTGCCCATAAAGCTCATATACTTTTTAAAAATTAATTTTTAGGTCCCCTTTTCCCCATAAGCCACAAAATGAAGGGAGGCCAAAAAGGGACTATTTGGGAAATTAATAATAATCTTAAAAGTATTTGAGGGAAATGTTCTTTCATTAAATAAGACACCAAATCTGCCAGATATTCCTCCAGAGAACACAGAGTGCCAGACCTGTGAGTGAGCAAGTCACTGGGGCCTCCTCATGGCTCCAAGAAGGGCTAAGTGCTTGGGACTTGGAATCCGAGGGTTCTGGGCAAAGAGCCTCAGTGTTCGAATCTGTTAAATGGGTTCATGCATTCTGTGGGGTGGAGCTCCCCATGGGGATTGGGGGAGGGGCCTCAGTCTACGTGGGAGGACTGTGCCCACCTGGCTGTGGCTCCCATCTGCAGGGAGGCAGGGCTGGCCTCCGCCCACGTGGGGAGGAGCATCTGTCGGTGAGGGCACCTGTTGCGACCTTGGTTTTGAGCATCTGTGAGATGCCCTCTGGGCTCACTGACCTCTCGTCCCTCCTGCTCCCCCGCCTTCACTTTCCCCCATTTCTGGAGCATCACGACCTCTTGTTTTAGACAAACAGATGGTCTGTTTTTGTCTTATTTTGTTTGGCCTGTGTCATTAACATGTTTAATTAGACATCAGTTAGAGTCTACATTTACAAAATCCGTATTTCCAGCTTCTCTTTGAAAATCAGGGAGTTGAGGCACCCTGGCCTGCGCCCCGTTGCTGGGCTCTGGAGCAGCTGCTCTTCCCGAGGCCTGGGCTGTGCAGCTGGCCATCCGCTGGTGCACCTCATCTCCCCTTGGACGGATGGGAGGCACTTGGAGGAGAAGCTGTGTTCGGGGCGGGTGGCCCGCAGAGGACTATGTTATCCATACAGAGCTCTTACTTGTCATTTGCAGTCATGCTAAGGGGTAGAGCATGTTGAGGGTTAATCAGTTGCAATCAAAACGCTGGTTGTAGCCAAAAGACTTCCTGGGGAACAGGCTGGACTGTGAGCAGGGCTGACTCTAGGCTGGGCTCAGATGCGGGTGCAAAGAGCCATCCTGTCTCCCAGGTCAGAGATTTCTCCTCTGCCGTTGCACCCATCCTCGTGGTGCCGAAATCACTTCAGCGGCTCCAGACATCACACTCTAGCACCCTACTAGTCTGGCAGGAAAGAGCAAAAGGCTCATTGGTTCAGGGCTCAGCTGGCCACCCAATGAGAGCCCACAGGAAGCACTGTCCCCTCTCAGAGGCTGAACAGAGATCTGCACGTAAGCCTGGCCCGCAGGGTGGTACCCAGCTCTGTTCCATTGTAAGAAGGGAGAGGCGCCCTGAGGCAGCTGCAGGCTGGGACGTCCCTCTAGGATGGAAGAATGGGTGTGGACAAGCTTTGTAAACTGCAAGGGACTGCTTCCCTCCCCATTCCCCCTTTCAGAGAGAAAGCTCAGGCCTCGAGAGTCTAGGTGGCTTTTCCAAGGTCATGGTCAGGAAGTGGCAGATAGATCTGCAGATCTTGGGACTCACTGATCCTACCCAGGAGCCTCCTGAGAGTCCTTCCTGCCCACTCACCGCCCCCTGGTCGCCAATGAGGCCCATGAGTCATTTTCCTTTTTGGTGTCTGCAGACACCTGGGTCTTGATAATCATGCGGAGCTCATTGGGGGCTTGAGCAAGGCCAGCGTCGTGGGAGGGTGGATGAGTGGGAGGCAAGCTGCACACAGAAGTGGGGGAGCCGGCCAGGAAGCACAAGGGGCCAAGGGCAGCTCCCCTCACTGACACTTCCTTGCTCAAAGCCACCCTGAGTCATTCTTTAATGGAATGTGTGCCTATTTTAATTCCTATCAGCACAAAAACCTTGTGCGTCCTTTATAAATATTTCATTCTCTTCCAGTAGCAAGTTTCCCACTGCCCAAGGCCCGTGTCGCCATCTCCCTCCCCGTGCGGGGCCGTCTGTCCCCAGCCGGGCAGCTGTGGGCTGGGGTTGACAGCCACCCCCACCCTCACCCAGCTCCTGGTTGTGGTGGCTCAGGGAGCAGCCCCCCACTGCCCCCCAAACTTGACAGAAAAGAGTGAGAGTGCCTGGGGAGGGAGGCGACCCCCTAGAGTCAGGGCTCCAACCTGAATTGGCCCCATGCGGGGGGCTAGTCTTGTCCATTGCTGTTTCCTGGAGTGGAATTGGGGCCAAGGGATCAGGGCGGGCTTCAGGGAGGGGCACTGCACAGCAGGAAATTATGCAAACTGTGAAGTGCTGTGCAAGCCTGGGAAAGTCATTTAGGCCAGCTGTTGATGGCCCTCGATTTCCAGGGGGCTCAAGGGAGCCACAGTTCTGGAATACCAAAGTGCCAGGAGTGAGGCAGGTCTGTGGCCCACAGTGTCCGACTGCCTTACTTCTCACAGTGGGGAGAGGCTGCCCGACACTCACGGCATCTTTAATGAAACACTGCCCAGAATAGGAGCCAGGTCTGGGAAACTTCTCGTACCTTGTGGCCATCAACTTCTGGAAAGTCTAGTAGGAGCCAGCCAGGAGCACTGGAAGTAGGGGGTGCTGCCTTCTAGCCACAGCTGGTTCTTCGGGAAGCCCAGACCCAACAGAAATGATGAGTGTTATTATGCTCTTCCCCACATCTTTCCCCTCCGGAAAACTGGAGCCTATTCATTTTATTTGTTAGCCAGCGGCAGCCGGGAGACACAGGCCTCTTCTCTGCAAAGCCTCTCCCAGGACAGATCAAGGAGACCCACGAAGCACATTAAAGAGGCCATGAAATGAGGCTGGCTGGTGCCGTGTTTTGGGCAAAGCTCCCCCCAGCTATGCTGGGCTCAGTGCTGGGCTCCGGCTCGGCCAGGACTTCCAGCCGGGCCCGGAAGACAGAACTCACACAGTGATGCATCCCTTCTAAACTCCAAGTGCCTCCCCCGTGCCACAGTCCGGGATCACAGAGGCGGGTCAGGAGGGGGCAGGACTGTCCTCAGAGCTCACAGTCTGGCCAGAGGGCAGTAGGAGGGAGGGATGACAGGACCCCCTGCCCGTGGCCTGGCCCACAGCGGCTCCAGCAGGGCGGGTCAGTGTCTGTGGGTGAGAGAGGAGTACAGTCGGGGTGGTGACGGCCTGCTGTGTGGAGCTGGGGGTGACGTGCCTGCCTCTGGGCCTTGCTTTGGCCCTCTGGTGATGGGGAGGGCCTTTTCCAGAGTCACTCTGTGCAGTCATCATAATGAACAACCTTACAACTCATAATGTGTCAGTCCCCTCCAGGCTCAGCAAGCGGGTGCCCTCCCGGGGGTGGGGGTCATGTGCTAGGTTACGGGGCAGGATGCAGGGTCTTCCTTTCCTTTCTCCCAAACCTCCCACACTGCACACCCCCACGTTTGCCCTGCCCCCCTCGCCCCTGCCCTGTCCTTAGTGCTCCTGGCAGGGAGGCGGGGATCCCGGGCTCAGGCCGGTTCTGGGCCCTCCACTTGCTGACAGAGAGTGCCCAGGCCCAGGGAGGGGGCCTGGCCCACCGAGGGAGGTCTGGGCTCCAGCAGAGGTGGGCCGCATGAGCACCCTGCAGCCCCCTCTCCTCCCAGCAAACTCCGATTTATCCGTCAAAACTCTGAAGGCTCCTCAGAGCCAGTGACCACAAGCTGTTGTCCCCTGAGCCTCCCCGGCTTCCGGGCTGGGCCTCGTGCTGGAACTTCACACCAGGCAGAGCAGATGATTTGGACACCGCTCGCCCCCCTGGAGCTGACAGGTCTGTCTTCCTCTCTGATTCTACCGGGGAGGCCAGGAGCTGCCGTTCAGCCCCTCCCCCCCCAGCCGCACGCCTCTTGGGCCCTAAGTGCTGGCCCTGCCTCTCCAGGGCACTAGGCTGGGTCTCAGGGGCTGAGGTCCTGCTGACAAGGACTCCGCTCCTCGGGGCACTGAGGTCCCTTGAATTCGATTCCAATCTGTGTCCTTGTCGGCTCCTGTGCCGGGCCAGGAACCTGTGAGCCTCCCCAGCGTGGGGACTGGACTCGACCCAGGGTCACTCAGCTGCGTCCTGGCCGGCCCCGGGCACCCCACGGCCCCACGCACACACTGAAGATAGGGAGTAGGGCCTTGATGGTGGCTGGGAGGTGGGGGGCGACGGCATGTCCTGTGGGGGAGGACACGGCAGGCGCTGGGATGGGTCCTCTCCCCAGACAGACCCCCGGGTGACTCCTCAGGGCTCCAGTGCCCCGGAACCCAGGGAGCGTGGTGTTTGGGGTGCAGACTGCACTGACCTTGTGAGCTGGCCCCCAGACTGGGCCTCTTGTGGCCACCGGAGCAGCCTCTCTAGGCCAGTGTTGGGGCCCTGAGCCAGTCCCTCCCTGGCTCTCAGGAGGGTGAGGCACGGCCTGGTGCAGACAGGTGGAGGCGTGAGCAGCCCAGTGGTGCATTCTCCAGCTCGTGGGGCCCTGGGTGCTGGTCGTCTGCAGGGGGTGCCAAACACAGGCTGGGGCAGGACCACGTAAACTGGTCTACCTTCCCCTCTAAAGCCTTGCCCTCCACCTCCATCCTGTGAACCGGGTGTTGGTGTCTCTTCTGGGCCCTGTGCGTGCCTCCCGAGCCCCGTGCCAATCATTTTTTTGACGCTGCTTTGCGAGAAGGATGAGTTATTCATACAATGGTGGGCCAACGGGCAGCGTGGCCCTGGTGCAGTTCCTGACACCATGTTGCCCTGCAGGGCCCAGACGGGGAGGAGGAAGTGCCTGGGAGCCTGGGGACTCAGCGGGAAAGCCGGGACGGGGATGTGGGTCCTGAGCTGCCAGGACTGGACCTAACCAGGGGCCGGAGGATGGGAGATGATGGGGGAGGACAGGCAGCTCAGCCCGGGGGTCCTCGGTGGCCTGGACATCCACATGCCCTCAACTGCTAAGGCCCCATCATGCCAGGCACTGGGAGGGCCCCGGGCCCGGGCTGGCTGGCTGGAGCCCCTTGGGAGATTTTGGGGAAAGAAGTCCCTGTGGATCCGCTGTGACAAGCACAGGGCCTGGTGCACAGTCACCAGTCTGGACAGAAAACACATGAGTCGTTGGATGAACACGACTCCCAGCCCAGGGAGGCCGGGGTGCACTTGTTCATGTGTGGATGGAAAGCCCCATCTTTCAGGACCTGAACTGTCACACACATTCCGTGAGACACTGGAGATTTGTACCTCGTTCTCTTGGGAAGGAGAGACGGGCTTCCGGATGTCTGGCACGTGTGCGTTTTGTATCTCCCCTTTCCTCTTAGATGTGTAACTGGTAGATCACATGGATGCTGCTGAATTTCAAATCCGTGTACACAATCCCTGTGGCATACATAGGAATGTGGTGTACACATCCTGTGCATTGAGTGTACTCCACACACACATTCCACGTGGAACTTGTCCTTGAATATGGGCATGCTAGGAGTATATCATATATGCATATGGGCGTATATCATATATGCATATGGGCGTATATCATATATGCATATGGGCGTATATCATATATGCATATGGGCGTATATCATATATGCCTTTTATATATCAGTGTAATACAGGTGGTACGGGTGCCTACCCATTCCACGTACATGTGGTTACTCTGCCCACAGGTACATGCTGTTCATGAAGCTCCTAAATGTACCGTGTACGTCCTGTTTGAAGTACCCATAGACCCTACACCCATGTTCCGCAGCTTGTGCACATTTGACATGCACACATGATACGGGTAGACCTGGTTGCAGTGCTGAGCCACAGCAGAGATGGGAAGCAGGTCCAGTGGAGAATGCACATGGAGTGTCAGCTAGGGTCTTTGCAGGAAGCAGCACTCTCTCAGTTCAAGCAATCAAGTAATGGGCTATTGATAGACTCTTTTGGAAAGTGTGGGTCAGGTGGAGGGAAAGCTACCAGGGAAGGTGTGGCTCCCTGGAAGGGCGCTGATGGAGAGCATCCACCTTTCTGGGAGTAGTTACTGGAACTGTGGAGAATGGCTCTAGGCTGTGAACCTGCTGGCAGATGTGGCTTCTTACCAAGATCCTCACCTTCCTCCCTTCCTCTGGCCTCCTGCCGAATGAACTAACCGGAAGCCAGAGAGCAGGGTGGAGGTGGGTACATCCAGCTGGGAATGTGGAGGATGTCCTGCCTGGCTGTCTCTTTCCTGGAAGCATTGCACAGTCACCAACCTGTCTCTCACTGTAGTGGGAACAGTCCTGTGCTCAACCCACGCAGTGCTGGGAGGTTTACCCATACAGAAGACCCTGACCTCTCAGGGCGTCCATCTCCCACACTCAGTCATGCCCGGATCTGGCTCCAGTGTGTCACCGCTGTAATGGAACCAGGGGATATACTCTAGGGCGCCAGAATGATGAAATGCAGGACAGATGGCCAGAGAACCGAACCATCCTGCCACAGGGTTGGGGCTGCTGCCCGGGGCCACGTGAAGGAAGCAGCTACTGACAGGCATGGGTGGGGCCCAGGAACCCCATGAGTGATTTTTGACCCAGCAAATGCTGCATTCGTTTTCTCTAGTAAATAGATCACATCCCAAGCCGTTAGCTAACACCACCACTGTTCTACGTGTCCGACAATCTACTGGTCCCCACCATCCATCTGGCTTTGGTACCAGCCAGGCAGGTGAGCTATATGGAGATACAGTGGGATTCCCACCCCTGCATTTTGTATAAATATAAACCCACTTGTTTACCAAGATGTGCCTCATTCTTTCCTGAAGACCTAAGCCTCCATCTGGTACCCTTTCCCTCTAGGAAGAAGAACTTCCTTTAGTAATTGTGCTGTGCAGATATACTGGGAACAAGTTTTCTTTAATGTAAAAAATGTGTTTTGACTTCATTTTTTTAAAAATTATTTTTGTTGTTATTATTTTTGAGAGTGAGTAGGGGAGGGACAAAGGGAGAGGGGGCCAGAGGATCTGAAATGGGCTCTGTGCTGATCGCAGAAAGCCCAGTGTGAGGCTCAAACTCCTGAACCATGAGATCATGACTCGAGCTGAAGTCAGACACTTAACTGACTGAGCCACCCTGGTGCCCCTTGACTTCGTTCTTAAAGGATATTTTCTGTGGATGGACGATTCCACGTTAACAGACCTTTTTTTTTTTTTTTAAAGCTCCTTAAAGATATTATTCCACTGTTTCCTGACTCCCATTGTTTATGATTAGAAGGAAGCAGTAGTGAGATTGTTTTCTGTGTGATGTCTTGTTTCTCGTTGGCTGCCTCATGACTTCTCTCTCTGGTTTTCAGCAATGTGGCTCTGACGGGTGGTTTTCTTTGTATTTCTCCTGCTTGGAGTTCACTGGGCTTCTTGAATCTGTGAATCTGTGTCTTTCACCAAATTTGGTTCATTTTGGCTATTTCTTCATTCTTCCTTGCCCTTCCTTCCCTCCCTCCCCCCCCTCCCTTTTTTTGGTCTTACTCTCTTTTCTCTCTGTTCTTCAGGTTGGATTTCCACTGTGTTGGGTGCACTCTCTGTCTGCTTCTCATTCCCCATTTTATCCTTTCTGGCCTGACTCAGGCTTTGTCCTGTCATTTCTCACTCATGCCAGGGCTGTGGGGTTTCTGAGGGGTTGGAGCTCAGTGCCTGCCCAGTGGGATTGAGGCCAGAGAGGATGAAGAGAAGGCATCCTGGAGGCAAACATGAGATGTCCTCGCTCGAGTGAGAGTAGGATCCCTGGGACACGCAGGACGTGGCACACATTCATGCCAGGGGAGAAACAGGCTGACCATAAGCAATGTCATTCTGGTAGAGAGTTGTGGGCTTGAGTGGTCAGACTGTTTCCTGGGGGGCAGAGGGGACGGGGCAGAGGGCTTGGGGCCTGCTTGGTCCGTACAGAGTATGAGGCCCTGGATTAGGTGCTCTCTGACTCGGCAGATCTGCACAACTCCACCTGGGAGTTACTGTCAGCCCGTGTAATAGATGAAGAAACCAGGGTTGGGAGAGGTTGTTTGGTGCCCTCGTTAGTGCATGTGGTTAAAGAACTATGAGCTTGTGAGCGTATGGCTCAGGGTAACATCAGGGAAGCCTTTCTTGGTGGGGCAGGATTTGAGATGTTAGAAGGCCACGTTCATCCTCCAAAGTCTCAGTCCAAATACTGACCCAGGATTCAGGTGTCCCCCACCCCCACCCCCACCGCCCGCATGCAGTGTTAGTTCCAGAACTTGAACTAGAGCCTACTGAGTCTCCTGTTCTGACATATCGTGCAGACCCTATCCTGGCTCTCACGTCAACGCTAACTTGCTGAATGACCCTAGCAGGTAACTTCACCCTTCAAGCACCACCATCTTCATTCAGAATATGAGGAAAATACAAGCCAACCCTGTATACAGTTGATGTAGGGGATGAATGAAATGACATGAAGAGTTTCAGAAGCGCTTACACGTGTGAGGTCTTGAAGGATTATTTGCTCCCTTGTTCCCGAGAAGCCCATGTTCACACAGTGGCACAATTTTATTCCTTCATTTATTAAATATTCTACCTGCTAGGTATCACCTTAGGCATGGGGATCCATCCGGGAACAGAACAGATACAAGTCTTTGCTCTCACTGTGCGTATATTACACTCTGCAGTTACTCTTGTCAAAATCTCTGCCTTATTCTTGGTGCTTGAAACTCTGGGTTCAAATCCCAGCTCTGAAGAAATCAAGTGATCCTGCTATTAAGTAACTGACTCAGTTTTCCTGCCCTCGGTGTCAGACTCATGCCTGGTTTGAAGGGTTGTTAGGGGGTCAGAATGAGGTTGCCATAGAACAACGACTCAGCAGAGAGCCAGGTGTGCGACAGTGAAGTTGGTCCCTGGTGGGCGTATTTCATATTCTCCCTTGCACTGTTTCTATACTCTAGTGAGTATGCGGCTTTCCCTTTTCAAAACTGTCAGACTGTCGGTGAAATACCCTCCATACTCCTTTGAACTGCCCCAGATGAAACACCCCAAGGCACCCCTCCCATCTCTGAATTGCAAAGGACCCTTCACCAATTCTTCCTTGTTCTTTCCCCTCTCTCTCCAGGACAGGAGCTTGCTCCCTGACTTCACCCTCTTCCCAGCACCAGCCTCCAGTGCCCTCTCTTCCCTGGCTCTCCCTGTCCTTCCCCCCAGGTTCTGGGCATGCCCCAGCCCCACCCCAATGGAGATGCTCAAGGGTGACCCCACCCCAAACCTCACAGGACATCTCCTCACTCCTTCTTTCCTGTTTTCTCCCCCACCCCCAGGGTATGGGCATGCCGCCCCCGGCACCGACGCGGGCAAGGCCTTCTGCATGTTCTACGCGGTGCTGGGCATCCCGCTGACGCTGGTCATGTTCCAGAGCCTGGGCGAGCGGATGAACACCTTTGTGCGCTACCTGCTGAAGCGCATCAAGAAGTGCTGCGGGATGCGCAACACAGACGTGTCCATGGAGAACATGGTGACCGTGGGCTTCTTCTCCTGCATGGGGACGCTGTGCATCGGGGCAGCCGCTTTCTCCCAATGCGAGGAGTGGAGCTTTTTCCACGCCTACTACTACTGCTTCATCACGTTGACTACCATTGGGTTCGGGGACTACGTGGCCCTGCAGACCAAGGGCGCCCTGCAGAAGAAGCCGCTCTACGTGGCCTTCAGCTTTATGTATATCCTGGTGGGGCTGACGGTCATCGGGGCCTTCCTCAACCTGGTGGTCCTCAGGTTCTTGACCATGAACAGCGAGGACGAGCGGCGGGACGCCGAGGAGAGGGCATCCCTGGCCGGGAACCGCAACAGCATGGTCATCCACATTCCCGAGGAGGCGCGGCAGGGCCGGCCCCGCTACAAGGCGGACGCGCCAGACCTGCAGTCCGTGTGCTCTTGCACCTGCTACCGCCCGGCCGCCCAGCAGAACTCCTTCAGCACCAAGCTCGCCCCCCAGTACTTCCACTCCATCTCGTACAAGATCGAGGAGATCTCACCAAGCACATTGAAAAACAGCCTCTTCCCATCCCCCATCAGCTCCATTTCCCCCGGGTTACACAGCTTTACCGACAACCACAGGCTTATGAGACGGCGGAAGTCCATTTAGGGTGTCGGGCGCCGTGCGGGTAGAAAAGTCACTCGTCCTATTTGACGTCAAGTTCAACTGGCCCACCTCGTCTTCTTGTTCCTATTTATTTATTATGAGTATCCTTTGTTGTGATGGTCAGTATCATGATTACTTTCCCTCCCCCCTCCTCCCCCTCCCCCATTGGTTTCACATCCTCCCCTACACCCCCGGCGAGACAGAGCAGGCCAAAGGGGAAAGAAAGGCCCGACCCCCTCTGAGACTCGCGTCTGAGCATGAAGCATGGATTCCTTCCTTCCTTCCCTGCAAAGTATGCCTTACATTTCTCCCCAGCCTGCCCCATCTCTGGGGTGGCTTTCCCAGGACAGGTGTGAGACCAAGACCACCAGGCAGAGCTGAGAGAATATACCCGACCCAAAGTTGCCCGCCAGGCTGCCAGCTGGCCAGGGACCACCCACGTGGTGTCTGCCCTAACTCCTTTCTCTTGTCCTCCCCAGCACTGGGTGTGTGTGTGTGTGTGCATGGATGATGTGTGAGTGAGTGCACATACCCGTGTACTTCTACGTGTGCGTGCGCGTGCCATGTGACAAAAATGGAAAGTGGCAGGTATTAATTTTTCTCTTCCACAACACAGTTCTGTTAAGGACCTGCTTTCAGCTGCTTCCAAACAAAAATGGGAAAACAAAACCCACGAGATTTTTGATTTATCATTCTGCCAAATGAAGCATGTTCCATCTCTATCCCAGATGTGTCATGACCATATTTTTTAAATGCTAGGTTCTAAATTATATTAACTTCTTTTTAGGGGTGGGTGGGAAAAAAGACATGGATCATTTTTTAAAAGCATGCACTTTGTTAAAACTGGCATGCATTATCAACGCAAGAAAACAAAACTAGCAGCGGAAAAAATCAAAAGCCAAGAATAATATGAATTTATTAAAGACGTTTTTAATTTTATTATCTCCTGTTCCAACAATTTACCATGCAACTAGAAGTGTCAGGGGGAACTGGAAAATTGTTGGAACCACAGAGGATCTATTTTGTTATTTCCCTCTTATTTATAGGGTGGGGATGGTGGTTTATGCAGCATCGACCTGCATAACTAAGAATTATACTTTGGGATGCTTGGATGAGAATGGGTTTTCGATGGATGTGGTTTCTTTTCCTAATAAAAAATGACAGGGCAGTCCTTGTTTAAAAAATATATATATGTGTGTGTATTTTAAGAAAGATGGTCTCTAATTGCATTTGATTCAGAAATAAGCGCAAGTCTGTGTTGATTGCAGGAAGCATTTAGAGGCAAGGGACGGAGTCTTGGCCTGCTGGGAACGTGTATCAATCTCAGGGGATGATTTTTCTGAGTAGTGACAAAATTCTTCCCCACCACTATCTCTTTAAATGGCTCAAAGGGAAGCCCTGTTAATCTCTTGGGGGAGCAGCCAGGCTATGGAATAGAGCATGTTGGGGGCCTTTTCAGTGACAGAAGTAAAGGAAGGTCTGGCATCCTTTACTCACAAGGGTGTCTTTCATTTCCTTGGTCACCACCCCTGTCATTTCTAAAACTCACCCATCCTGCCTGGCTTTTACATAAACTCAAAATCCATGGCTCTTGGATAGAAAAGGGCTTTAACTGCATTGCCCAGGAGCAGGGGAGCCCTCATGGGATCTCCCAGAAGGGAGGATCAGCTCCCTAGGAGAAGGCACCAGATGTCAACAGTCCCCAGCACTTGGGCCATTGGGCTGAGGTGCAGTAGTCCAGGTTCCTCCAAAGAGGCAGGCACTTTAGTGTTTACAGCCCATGGTCAAAATGGCGCCTGCATCAGGACGCAGAGCCTGAGGAAGGGGTCTGGGTACCACAGATTCTCTAGGCCAGAATGGACAGTTCTCAACCTTCAAGATTGTCTCAATTTGCTCATTGTTAATAGATACATATTTTAGGGCTAAGATCTATCTAGGGAATAGCAGTTTTTTTTTTCCCCCCTCTTGGAAGAAATTTTGGGTTCTAGGAGGTCAGAGGTATGAAAATACTAGCACATCTTTGCTGAGTGCTTCGTGCGCCGGAGGGATCTTACTTGGAAGAAGCATGGAGTTTCTCATGAAAACCTTTGTAAGGTCTCTAAGGGAAACTGCAGTACTGAGAGGGTGAGTGGGTTGCTCAGAGTCTGTCCTCGTCCAGGAAGTGGATTCCGCCACACCATGGTGCCCTCATTCAGCCTTCCGCTCAGGGCACCCGCCTCTCTGTCCACAGGTAGATACACCAGGCCCTCTGGAGTCAGAGGAGCATGAGCTCAACCCTGCATTCAAGGCTGGTTCCCTGACTCAACTATCCCTTAAAGTGGCCTTCTTCTATTTAAATGTTTCCAGTGACCACAGAGCTCCCTCCTGTCCTGGGGAAATTGGGAAAACATTCCATATTCTGGATTTCCACAGAGTTGACTGTTCTTTATACGATTAAGGATCGCAGGATGAAGTTTTTGCTGTTCGGCGATGACCTCCAACTTAATACTGGAAGCAACGTGGAATCTGTCTTGCATCCATATCCCTCTTATTTCTCTGTCCTTGGTGACCGTCCAGCACTCTGAAGGACAATCAGGGAGTCTTCCTTCCAAAGTTAAATATCCCTGTTCACGCTTGGTGTCTTGAGGAGACAGAGGTGAACCTTGGTTTGCTTCCTTTGTTATGTCCATCTTTTTCTCAGATGGCCCATTGGTTCCCTACCACCAACCACGGTCTCTGGCCAAGGAGTTCTCCATGCGCACCCCTGAGGTGCTCTCGTGGGGGCAGTGGGTCAGGGGCCTCCAGGGTCCTTCTCTCCCAATAAAATGGGTCTGAGGGATCTCCATCTAGAGCTTGGCCACCTGAGACCCGCTCAGTCAGCACAAGAATCCTCAAAAAGCTGAGAGGAAGCTTAGTCTGAGTCCCCTCACTGAGCTCCCTCATTTTCAGGGGAGGAAATTGAGATGCAGAAAGGGTGCACTGGCCTCTCAGGTCAGACAGTCAGGCCCTCAGGCTTCTCCTGGGCTTCTACTTTTTTCCTGGCTCTTCTGTCACTGCTGTTGCTTACACCCTCCAGGTCCCTCAGCACCTCAAGGAGTCTCTGTTCCTCCCTCTCACGCCTGGCGACTTCTTTCCTGAGTTAGGCTTCTCATGCCCTTCCACGTAGCAGTGCCCATTCGGCAAGGGGGGGACATCACCGGAGGTTGTTTGGAGGCAGGTTTCTCCTCTCGGCTCGTCCTAACTGAAGATGAAGAGCTGCATTCCACCTGAATCACAGGGGCCTGGCTGCCACCCAGTTCTGGGTGTGGGGTCTAGAAGTTATCATGCTTTGTAGATCCTCCAAGAGCTTTCGGACTCTTGCTCGAGCATTTTCTGACTAGGAGATCTCAATCCATTCACTGCACCAAAGACAGGAGGGTGGACAGGGGCCCTGATCATCCCAAACAGGTCTGGGTGCTCTCTAGAGGCACTCCCCGCTTTAACTCTTCACCACACCCCTGCTGGGTGGAAGGTGCTATCACACCATAGGGCTGTTAGACTCTTATTTACCTCAGAGTGAACCCACTGTCTGTGTGTTGAGATGCCTGGTAAGCCCTGGAGCTGGGATCGGGTCTCTTTCTTCCCATCCACACCACTGTCTTGAAACCCAAGCAGCAGACCCTTCAGTGCAGTGGGCTGCCCAGTGCTCCCTGAAGCACCTGCTGTGCATCATGATGGGGACGAGCTGCCCGCACTGGACGTGATCACAGCAGGTCATTTGCAGCCCAAAATTCCCCAATGGGAGAGGAAGCAGACGGACCCAGGCTGCTGCCTGGGAGGCCCACCTTTGCAGGTGCTGAAACCGATCCATAAAAAGGGGAGAGTGACTGTGGAACCTGGGCTCACTGTTTCTTCTCTGCACAAGGGGCCTTGAGTGGGGAAACGTCTGGACAGTAGCTCAGAAACCCACCAATAAATCTCGGAGGTCATTTTTCTCTGCCTTGAGGATCCTGATTCCTAGCAACGATCACTAGCAGCTGGAAAGAACAGGCTAGAAGCGTTCACTGTGTGCGACTTGGAGAGGGAGGTAAGAGCAAAACCAGAGGAGGAAACCCACCCACAACTGAGGTCTATGGCCCTCTTTTTCTTTTTTTTTTTTTTAAATGTTTTTATTTATTTATAGGAGAGAGAGAGAGAAACAGCGTGAGCAGGGGAGGGTCAGAGAGAGAGGGAGTCACAGACTGAAACAGGCTCCAGGCTCCGAGCTGGCAGTCAGCACAGAGCCCGACGCGGGGCTCGAACTCACGAACCGCGAGATCATGACCTGAGCGAAAGTCGGACGCTTAACCGACTAAGCCACCGGGGCGCCCCTCTATGGCCCTCTTTCTTTATGTATTCTTTTTAAATAATTGGCCCTAATTAAGATACGAGTTACGGGCATCTACAGAGGTGTGAGGTCTGAGACCTGTGTTGGAATGCATCCATTCTACTAGTGTGACAGGTACCGTCTTCTGAAGTGCTCTAGTGCATGTGGCTTTGCTCCAAGAGGGGTGTCAGACTGGGGGGGGTGTCAGACTGGGGGGGGTGTCATGTGAGGCCTGCTTCTGGGGCTCTGATGTGGGTTTCCTCCAGTTATGGCTTGTGTGGGACCCTGGACGCCTCCCAGTGGGGGAAGGGTTGGCAGGGCAGGGACTGGGCGCATACCTCCTGCTTTGCTGGGCCTCCGGAAGTCTTATGACCTTCCTGGGCCTCTATTGCTGTCCCACAACATGATGGGACAGGTTGGGTGGGATTGATGAGCACCTAGCACAACATGAATTTGGCCCGTGAAGACATTTGGCCTGGGTGTTCCCATCAGTGGGCACATTTGAAGGTCGGAACACCAGGAGGAATACCAGAAATAATTTCGTTTGGCAGAGTGCTGGGGAGGTGGAGAGAGGACATGCAGTGACACCGAGAACAGAGGTCATCACGTGAACCAGGCCCCATGTGTTCTGGGTTCCCCAAAACCGTGGGCAGAAATCCATTTGACGTAGCTCTTTCTTGACTACACACTTTGGTAGGTGCTGCTGTTAGAGGGGGACGATCTCATTTCCACGATTTGCCCCCACCAACTTTGTTTTGAAAGTTCCAGATTAACGTTGAAAGAATAGTATGATGAATCTCCATATACCTGTCACCCGGACTCCCCAGCCTTCGGTACTCAGTCACGTTTGCTTAATCCCTTCCACCCTCCCCATGCCCATGCTGGGGTATTTGGAGGATGAAGTGGGATCTGTAACTTTAAGGTCAATTAGCTAAAGAAAAAATTGCTGATCTCCCAAGAACAAGAGCATTGTTCTAGAGAACAGCGCCCTTAACACCTGAGGAATGTTAGCATTCATATAATAATATTGTCTCAGGTATAGCATCTACATTTCCCCCTTTGTCCCAGAAATGTCCTTCAGAGCTTGTGAATCAGAGATGGCCCAAGGTCACATTCCACGCTGCCCGTCTGGTTGGCCCAGATTCCCCCAATCTAGGACATCCTTCCTCACTGGTTTTGTCTTTCGGGACGTTGCCATTTTCATTCCAGGCCAGTTGTCTTGGGGAATGGCCCCACCATCTGCTTCCATCTGGTTTCCTCAGGTTAGAGAATTTTAGGCAAGAAAACATTGGTGATGTGTAGCCATGATTAATGCATTTGAGGTGTTTGGCTCTCTGGAGCCCTCTGTGATTACCTCTCTCATTGTAGAAAAAGAAGTCACATTAAATGTGGTTCTCCTGTGTTGGAGAAGCTAGCAAAAGCTTCTAAGAGAGGGGTCCATGAGTCCTTGGCTGCTATGTTGCCAAAGTCCAGCACCGCTCTGCTATTTCTGACTTCTGACATGGCTCTCTCTGCCGTGCTGTGGGAGCACCAGCCATTTTTTCCCTAAACACCTGTGGGGGTGATCCAGCTATAAATACACATAAGCACAGAGAGATGCTTTCGTCGATTACCAAAGCTGGCTCACAAGTAGAACCCAGTAAGATTGTTGTAAGGACCCCTGTACACTAGTTGGGGTACTCTGGGACCCGAGAGCTGCTCAGTAAGTAATAATCACTGAGCCTCTTCTATCATTAATAATCATGAAACTAATTGATTTTATGGCAGTGCTCTTGGCCATTAAAGACTGATTGTGCTCTGTCTTTGAGGTCTTTACACTGGAAAGTTCTGTAGCACTGATTTTTCAGTTCTGATAACAAAGCAGCCTACGTGCTGTGGTTAAGTAACCTTTCATTTGGATCAAGAAAACAGGCCCATGCAGATTCCCACCTCTGACCTTTTGCCCATGCTGTTCCTGCTACCTAGAAGGGCTCCCTGCTGCCGTTCAGCATGCAGGTGGAGAAAGGAGCTTCTCCCTCATACTTCAAAAGCCTCTCTTGAACCTTTGTCCCTTGATGGACTCAGGGATGCCCTCCTCTGGGCTTCCTAGTTCTTGCGGTCACAGAAGAACATTGTGGGGAGCACACTGCGATGGCCCTGGCCTTAGGCACCAGAAGCACAGTGACCCACAGAGGGGAGTCAAGACAATTCCATTTCTAGCTTCTTGCCTAATTGGCCATTCATCCCCATTATCACGGCATGTCTGGATGTCAGTGCAGGTGGTTGCTGCATCCCTGAAAATCGATGCACACCCATGTACTGAAAATTCATCACCCACCATTGGTTACTCAGTGCCATTTGTCTGCCAAGGTTGAGTGTGCCATGTGCAACAGGCCATGAGCTGCCCACAGCACTTCCCATAAAGTGGGTGATTGGTGTGTCTTCAGTCTCCAGAGGCACACTTGTGACACCTGACCCTGCAGTGGCGGGGACAGGGCCCTGTGAGGGTGCCGTTTGTCACCTGTGTTCTGGCAGAGGTCCCACCCATAGAGGCCGAGTAGTGTGGGGTTGTGCACCACGAGTGACGGGAACCTAGGGGCCTCGCTCTACACCTGCCAGCATGGCTCTGGGGCCCTAGGACAGAGGCACGGCAGACCCTTCCTGCATCCGTGGGGCAGCGTGTGGGTGGAAGCCACTCAGTGTGGTGGCACCTCGCACACCTGGGACTGGCTTCTGCCATTCGCAGGTGGGGGGGTGGTTTTGCCTCTCTGAGCCCCCGTTTCCCTGTTTTCAGTGGGAGATTAGAAATAAACCCTGCTGCACAGAGTGGCTGTGGGAACCACAGGGGATGACGCCGGGCACCTGACCCCTGCCAGGTGCCACGCTGCTGCCCCCACCCACATTTGCTGCCCTCAGAGCTGCCAGCTCCAGGGCTCACTCCCGGGCATTGGACTTGAAATCATACTGTGGAGAGGAAGTGATGGAGTCTGGTTGAGGAAGTCAGGTAGGGCTTTGTGGAGGAAGTAGTAGCTTTTGGAAATCTCTAGGCAAGGCTTGAAGGAGCAGGTGGGTGCTGTTTTTGGCAGAGGCACAGCATGGGCAAGGGCACGGAGTGTGGAAGTGTCAGGAGCCCAGATTTCAGCCAGCGATCAGTGGAATCCTGCCACAGGGCCCACCCGACAGACAGGAGGCGGCGTGACTGCCCAGGCCCTGCACAAGCTGCTCACCTCCTCAGTTGTTAGGGCCAGCCTCGTGCTCAAGAACCTTCCCTGGCTCCCCAGTGCCCACATAGTCAGTTTATTTGAAGGCCCTTACCCCGCACACCCTAGTTCAAGTCTCAGGCCTCTGTGGAGGACCTGTCCATCCAGATGCCCCTACTGGGGCCTCCTCTCTTAACAGAGCCCCACAGATAGATCCTGGAGGCTCGCCAAACTCAAATCCTATGGAGTCCTGTTGTTGAGGTAGAGTTCATAGTTGTGTGTGTGTGTGTTTTTTTTTTTTTTTTTTTTAAGTCTTCTGGACATTGGCTGTAATTTGCATAGGAGAACATTTTTGGATAAGGTCTGCTCGGTCTTTCACTTGAGCATCTGCGGGACTTGTCCCGGCAAAGTCTAACAGCTACCAAAGATTAGCACGGAGCTAACAGAAGGAAAAGGTTTAACTGCTGGGCTCACTTGGCGTGAAGAATTTGCCACTTCCTCATCAACAGATTCTGTGACTGCCTGTAACTGGGGCCTCAGGCCCTGGGCTACGGCCTCATGGGAGTTTGAGATGCTGGTCTGGGCCCCCGCTCTTATTCCAGGTTTCTCCCCTAGAGTTGGGGTCTCTCACAGCTGTGGTGCTAATGGCAGGGTCCTTTGAATAGGGGGTCAGAAGAGCGGGGGGCATCTGCTGTTGTGGGGAGCTCTGACGGCTCAGGTCTGTTCTTTAGACCTATCTTCCTACTGGTGTGTCCAAGGTATGTGTCAGAATGTACGGTCAAGGTCAAGGAGTGGCATCCTGGTACAGAGCTTCCCACTCCCGCTCCCCCAGGCAATGCAATGGGGGCTTTGATTCTGAGGGGAAGCCTTTGGGTGGTGGAGGCAGAGGGGAGGCATTGGCTGGGTGGAAAGAAGTCTAGCCTAGGAAATGTGGGCTGAGCCAGGATTCAAACCTTGTCTCTGATTTGCTGCGTACCCCAGAGCAAATCACTTCCCTTCCCTGGGCCTGAGTTTCTTCCTTTTTAGACTAAGGGGTTTGGCCAAGGTCCCAAATTCCCACCCTCATCCTCCCCTCCCCCAAACCATGTCTGCCTCATTCTCTCTGCCCTCAACTCCAGCCTGGGGAGGACTGGCTGGGCTGACGTCAATCAGCATCTGGAAGTATCTAAGTACCTACCCAGACACCTTCTGTTAAAGGTAACTCTCCCAGTTAGAGGTGTTTAATGGCATATGGGTCCTTAATTAACCAATAGCTTCTTGCAGTGCATCTTTGCTTAGTTTCCTGTGTCTACGTAAGGCACCCTGACTGTGCAAGGTGACTGTTCTAAAGAGAGTGTGCCTGAGCCGGGGGGAATCTGGGAGTCCATATCTGCGGCACTCTCCCTCACTTGTGAGGGGATGGGTCTGTCTCCCCAGGATTTGCCTTCCCATTACTCCTGAAACCCCAGTTCTCCCCTCCCCTCTACCTCTGCTCTTCCTTGCTGCATTCTCAGCTCGTCCTTACTTCAGGGCTCTTTGCTTCCCAGGAGGACCTTTCCCCCATGTATGGAAGCCACTGGCTCAGCACAGGGCCTCCCACAGGGCCCCATCTGACTCAGGTCAACTGTCTTTGCTCTGCCGATGGCTCTTAGGCTTACACGCAGTGCAGCACTGTGTAGACAGCCCTGACTTCTTCTGCTCCTCCACTATTGTGCTGGGTGGGGCAGCTGGGCTCAGAAGTCGCATCACTGGAAAGGAACCCTGAGTGCACACTTCTGGCCCTTCCTCCCCAGGCTCTGTGCTCAGGCTCACAGGGAGAAGTGGGTCTCCTTGCTTACCAGAAGGGACACAGGAACTTCCTGAGGGGGAGACAGAGGGGGTCACTTCTAGGTGAACTGGGAGGCTTCGTGCTGGTAGAGGGGGCATTTCAGATGGGCGGGCATTGGACAGGAGAAATTTCTGGGCATTCAGGAAGAGTATTTGCTGAATCTGCCAGTTCCTTCACATGGTTCAAATGCCCAGCTCTGTACAAATCACCAGGGATAAAAGCCTGAGAGGAGAGCCATGCTCAGAACAAGTCTTGGATGGTTATTAATCAAGCAGAACTTGTCCTCATGTGTCTTGGCTGAGTAGCAGTGGCCCCAGAGGGCAGACCCCAGCCCAGCAGTGTGAGTTTCCTTGCTATGGAGGGTGGGTGGGCTGGTGGACCCAGGCAGTGGGAGTCAGAATGGGACTATGAGGTGCAGGCTTCCCAGAAGGCCATAGGGTCCCCTGCAGGAGGCAAAGGGTCTGGCCAGGGGGGCAGAAGAACTTCAGCCAAACCCTGTCCAAAGTCTGCTCTGTGCCTGGGGAGGTCATCCTCCCTGGGAGGAGATATGGGAATGGTTTGGAGGAGGACCGATGTTCAGATAGGTCATCCTGGTGGACATGCCCCATCTCTCTGGGCCTCTGTGTCCCCCTCTGTGCAGGAAGGATCTAGAAGGGTGGGATTGTTCCAGAAGGATCCAAAGTGGAAAAACCTTGTCCTGTGGATGCTGCTTGGGTTCTGTCTAAAGCTTCATGAGGCACATGGGCACAGACTCCCTGGCTCCTGGTGACCATGGGAGGAGAGTCAGGGCAGAAGGGAGGGGAGGAGTCAGGGCAGAAGGGAGGGGAGGAGGGCAAGGCATCTCTGCTTGGGGAAGCTTGTATTCTTCGTGGCTTCCCGGCACTCCTGGGTCCCAGTTCAAGTTCCTGGAGACCTCCAACGTTCAGAGACCAGCTCTTAGTTTTGTGAATTTTAGCCATCAGCCTTGGCCAGTGGAAACAAAGCCTCAGCATCACATCTTCCAGCTCCTCAGCACTGGGGGCTGGTGGCCTCGCAGCCTCAGGGGCCTGTCAGCACCTGGCCCGGGCTCCCTGCCTTCACCTTTGTAACCAGGCCATGTGGCCTTGGGCAAGCCACATCTCAGTCTCTTCCACGAAGGATGATATAGCCAGGGAGAAGTAGGTGTCCCCCAGACAGGTATTGGTGGAGATGAAAGGAATTCAGTGTCATTATGTGTAGGGGCTCTTGGTTAACCTTTTGGTGGGAGGCAGGACCAGGTACTTGCTCCCAGCAAAGGGTGCCTGAGCTGGACCAGCTCTTCCCTCCCGGGAATAGAATATTTTCAGGCACAGCTTCTATAGACTTTCTCACACCAATGAATCACATCTCCACCTTCTTCCTCCAACCCCTCTGTTGATGGTTCTCCTCTGTGCCCCCACCTCTCCATTCCCAGTGGACCAGATGCTTGCTGATGGTGTGGGTGGGAGGTCTTCTGAGAACCCAAAGCCCACCATCTCTCCCCCCACTCCCAACAAACTTCAGGGAAGGTCTTGCCTTTCCCTTAACCCAAGAGGGCCATGCAGCCACCTGGTGGGAGCTGCGGCCATGGTGGCTCCACCGGCCCATGTGGAACTGCCTGTTGGTTATTCACAGAGCAAGCCTGGTGTTGGCCGTGGGCAGCCTCTATGAGAGACACGGTGGGGAACGGGATCATCACGGTCCCTGGCCTCGGAACACCAAACTGCCTCATAGCACGTGCTTCCAAGATGCCCAAGGTCTAGAAAGAGTCACATGAACAGGTATGGGGAGAACATGCCTCAGTCATTACTGTAGTTTGAGCTGAATTTTAGGAGTTGGGTAGAAACGTAAAAATCCAATGAAAGGAAAAAACAGGATATCGGGAACCTAATGAAGCAGAATTCACAATTAACAAGATTTCTCTATAATTTGATACCTCCTCAGAGAATACACTCCTGAAAAAAAGGCTAATTATATGCTGGTTTATTCATCCTACAGCTAGCATTTTGACAGCTGTTTGGGGCTGGCAGGGACCTCCAGGGGTCATCTCAGGCCACCCTCCACATTATCAGAAATCTCCATGG
Organism: Proteles cristata cristata; assembly: GCA_017311185.1. Taxonomy (NCBI): domain Eukaryota; kingdom Metazoa; phylum Chordata; class Mammalia; order Carnivora; family Hyaenidae; genus Proteles; species Proteles cristata. The sequence goes on from JAESUZ010004838.1 coordinate 80,246, forward strand.
AATAGGTAACTCGCACTGGATTAGGTGAAATTGCTGCCACCAGGAAAACCGGCTGACTACCCCCCACCCCCACCCCAGAAGGTGTGAGGCTGCCTCGTGTGCCCTTAGATGTTGACTAGGGAGCTTGCAACTAAACAGACATCAGACCCAGGCAGAAATTTCAAAGATGGGTAGGTTTTAAACCACTGATCTGGTTAACAAGGAGGAAGAATTTCTAGTCTGTTCCCAGCAGGCCAAGAAATTGCAGATGCTCAAAGATGTACAATTTTTAATGTCAGCCAACCATGTGTCCTTGTACCTCAAAATTTTAAGAAGAAAGCATTATTTGTGACCCCACGCATAGAGCCATTCAGCTTGAATTAGTTCCAGACTCACACACAGTGAACTGATAGGTACATATGCACGGGGAGGGGGGCTCTCTGGTGGGGGTGGGGACATGGAAATATGGATTCTCACATATTCATTTAGGGCGCGTGTGTGTGTGCGCTGACTGGGTATCTGATTTTTATTTTTTTTGGCATTGCTGGACATTTTCATGTCTGTCTGGTAAGAGGACATGGGTCTGGTTCTGATGGGCGTGGATGTGACTGGAGGCCCTCAAGACTGTTCCCAGGGGAGGGTTTTGGAAGTCAGGACGTTTCTACCAGAAGCTGGGCCAACTTGGCCACACTGCAGGTAGAAGGGATGGTTTGTCCTGAGCCCCTAGCCGGGACCTCCCTTCCCACCCTGGTGGGTGTTTGGGGATTGGACCACAAGTCTAACTGTGGTCTGGGCATCGGACCAGGTGTTGGGAAGTCATTCCAGGTTCGGCAAAACCAGTGATTCAAACTGGACCACAATGAACCAAATTCAAAGCAGTCTACTCTTACTTCTGTGTTTTCCTTTTGTTGATCTTCTCCGGCCTTCTCCGCCTGTGGAGAGGGCACCTTCACAAATGGCCTTAGCATGCCGTTCTGAAGTTTAACAGAATGAGACAACCATCAAATGAAATCAGAGGTATTTATTGTCACAGCTTACCTGAAGAATGAAAACAAACAAAACTGTATCACCAATGTTTACAAGTCCAAGTAGACATCCAGCCCATGTAAAATATGTAATTTATGCAAGGATTGCATCTTTCTTTTGTAACGAATGCACTAAGCAACTGTATATATTTTACAATGTCTTTACAGAAAAAGAAAGAATCATTTACTGTAGTGTTGTAAAATAATGCACTTTTCTAATTTTTTCATTAAAATCTCTATGGCACGTTTGCAAATGTGTCTTGGTCTTCCTTCACTAAGGGGAAGAGTCCCTCTGATGTGAGACTAACCCCTCTCATCCCCCCACCCCAGCCACCTTCTAACCACGTCCCTTTAAATAGGTTTTCTAAAAATTTTTTATTTATTGAGAGACAGAGTGTGAGCAGGGGAGGGTCAGAGAGAGAGGGAGATAGACTCGAAGCAGGCTCCAGGCTCTGAGCTGTCAGCACAGGGTGAGGTGAGGTGAGGTCAGGTCTGGCCTGGGCAGGCCATGGCAGGCCCACTAAGCAGCCTTGGTCCTAAAAAGCCCAGCAAAGACCTCAGCTGAATTGAGAGCTGATTTGTCAGCATTTTCTTTTCTGAGTGAGGAGCCTTAGTTCAAAACAGGAGACCTCCCCTTTGCCCCTTTTCACCTGCTGAGTGTGGAAGAAAGATGGGGAAATAGACAACGGGTGCTCAGTATTTTCTAACTCTCTAAGGCAAAATGTGGTAGCCGCCCCAACATTAGTCAGGAAGCCCCTGACTTCACTCATGTTCCAGAGTCATGGGCACCATGGAACTCTACCTAGGGGCGCCCAGGGTCAGAGCTTCCCAGGGGGCCTTGGCTCTCCAATCTGGGCGTCACCTTTGCCCAAGGGCTTCCACAAACAGACTTCCAGACCCCACCCTGAGTGTGGGCCCAGGATTCGGCCCGAGAGTGTGCCTCTAACGAGCCCTCAGTTGATGTTGACACTGCTCGAGTGGGGACACCACCCTGAAGACAGTGGCCTCCATATGGTCCCAACTCCAAGATTAAGGGGAGATTCTGGCCAAAAGCACATCATAGCCACAGGGGGAGCTCCACAAGGCCAGGCCCCTTGTGGCCGGTCTTGTGGGAAACACCCCTACGGGACACCTAGCCACCCTCCCAGCTCAGTTTGGCTTCCTTAGGCTCTTGCCCAAGGCTCAGACAGGAAGTGGACAGACCCCGGTGAGTACCTGAGTTCTTGGTGACTGCACCTGACCCTCACACACACACCTGGCTTCAGGAGCTGGTCTAAGCCAGGGGTCGGCAAACTTTCATCAGAGAGCCAGCTAGTAGGTGGCTTAGACTCAGTGCAATGACCTAACTATGCCGATGGGGCACGAAAGCAGCAAGAGAGGATTCGGAAAGGAACGTATGGGATGGCATCTGGTACAGATTTATTTATGGAGACGGAAGTTTGAAATTCCTGTCATTTTCATGGCAAAATATTATTCTCCTCTTGCCCCTCTCCCACCATTTAATTGTGTAAAAACCATTCAGAGCTGGGAGGCCGTACAAAGACCCCGGTTGTGAACCCCTCCATGAGGTCATCTGTAAAAGGTCAGGGAGGGAGTGAGGGGGTCAGGGAGTCAGGGTTTGAAGGCTGGCTGTTGGCTGCCGGCTCCCTGCTTCTTACAATAGTGGAAGGGATGGAATCAGGTCACGAGTTCGACAAGTCTTGATTTTGCCCATTGTTCTTGGGCTTTCACTTCCTGGGAGGGTTCAAGAGGTTATTAGCTGGGCCCGACCCAGACTAGCCTTCCCTGACCCTCACCCTGAATACCATTTTCCTTTCTGTGCCATCCCTGCCTTCCGCCCCAACATGGGCCAGGACACAGCCATACCCAGCAGTCACAGGTAAGGGCCAGACACAGCAAACCTCACCCCTGGGCAGGGGGCAAGGGCAGCTAGTCCCACATGCTGCAAAGTGCAGAGACCCTGCTCACATCCAGTCTCCACGTCCTGCCTTCACAGGGCTCCCAAGACCACCAGACACAGCCCCTGTCAGGGGGCTTTGCCATGTGTGTTATTGACATCTTCAAGATGAGGTGCTCCCCTCTCCCCCGAGGTCAATGTGTGGCCACGGACCTCCACTTAGCAGGGGACCAAGTGGCTGCTGGCACACAGCAGGTTCCAGATGGGAAAAAGGTTCGGTGCAGATTTCCCCTGCTCTTCCTCCTCCTCCTCCCCTCCCCACCCCCCTTCCATCTAGCAACCATCAGAAACTCCAGCCTGCATAGCCACTCGCCCGTTTCGGTGGCCACGTGGACTTTGGTAGGCATCTCAGACATCACGTGTGAAACAATGAACTCCTGACCATCTCCTCCCCACCGCCCAGGCTCCTGCTGCTCTTGTGGGGTTCCTCTAGGTCAGTGCCATCCTTTGGGTGTTCAGGCCCAAGAACTCTGGAGGAGGAGAGAGAAGGGGTCAGCTTCTGGACAAATGTTGAAGGAAGAGCCACCAGGATTTTCAGGGGGATTGGATCTGGGGAAAAAGAGCAAAGTCCAAAGCCCTGGTCCACAGAGCCAAGTGGCACCTGGATTATTGTGTTGCCCTCCCTTCTCCCCAGCCTCACCCCCACGATCTCCAATATCACTTTTCCTGACCCCTCACTCCTGGTCTCTTCGTCCATCCAGCTTGCTTTCTTCCTAGGACACTGTTACGACCTGCCCTTTCCTGTTCCAGATTTCACACATTTGTTGGTTGTGTGGCCCCCACATCCCCCCTCACAAGAATGTCAGCCCCAGCAGCTGTGTCCCAGCACCTAAGGCAGTACCTAATATTAAGTACATGTGGACTGCCTAACTGATGAACAAGTTCACAACCCAAGCCCCAGCACACCATGCAGGGCCAGGTGAGGCTCCCGGCACCCCTCCACGCTTCCTTCACTCTTCCTAAAGGACAACCTCATGGCCAGGGATGGCCTGAAGTGGCTGAGGAGGCATCCAGGGGCTCAGGTATGGCAACCATTGTAGTTCACAGGCAAGGATCCTGTGCACAGAGGGGCAGTCTTGGAAACAGGCCAAAGAACTTGGTAAGAGGAGCCACATGGCTCCTCGTGTGCAGACTGGGGACCCAGGGCAGGGTTTGGCTCTTGGTCTACAACCCATGGCCACACTCTCTGGGAGGCAATTTCTATCCTCAGTGAACAAGGTGGTTTGTGCTTCCTAAGCAGGCTCTATGTATGTGCCAGAGTCTTGGTGGGGGGGAGTGGCTGTCATATGGGCAGGGCCCCTTTCTAGTCTTCGTTACTTTAGCCCATCTCACCACAGCTCAGAGGGACACCCAGGGCAGTGGCAGCTGAGGAAGGTTTGAGTCATGGCTAAGAAATGGAGAAGATTCAGGACTTCCTTTATGCCAGCCTGGAGCTTAAGGTGGGCTGAGAACACGGAGGTTCCACTCCTGCTTCGGGGGAGGGGGGGGTCCGCCTTTGGCCCCAGCTGCTCAGCATCAAGATATCGTGCTAGAATAGGTCTTCTTCACTGGAATCTGGGTGTGTCCCACTTGTGCACCTCAGCATCCTCCACCATAAACGAACCCACATGGACACATCACCCCCCACCAGAGCCCAGAGTTTATGGTAGGGCTCAGTCTTCATGCTGTGCCTGCCACAAGCTTTATCAAATGTGGGGTGACACGTATCCACCATTAGAGTATCAGACGGATTAGTTTTACCGCCGTGAAGTCCTGTGCTCTGTCTGCTAAGTGCTTTTCATAGAATGACGCAGCACTTCTCAAAGTGTGCTCTGCAGAATGCTGGTTCTCCAAGCTGCCCACCACCCACCCCCCGCCCAGTCATCCCCAAGAAGGTAATGTGCCTTGGTGTGTTTGATGTTCCTTTCCTGGAGATTTACAGCCCACCATGCCACAGCTACTCACAGCCTTTACGATCCTGAAGAAGCTTTTGAGCTTTGTTACCCTGGGGACTCCTGAGCACATCGGTCTAAGGAATCCTCCACATGTGCTCATGTGCATGGAGCCCCAGGCGCACATCCCCTGGTGGTGAGCTATGCTGTGCACCCTCTCCTTTCAGCCCGCCACCCTCCAGGCACACGATAGGGTGGCTCTTCCTGGCCCCCCTGGTGAGTAGATTCCTAGGACTAGTTCTGGCCAATGCATCAGGAAGGAAGCAACACAGGTCACTTCCCAGCTGGAGCATTAATGGTCATGGTGTGAGACCTTCTGGAACTTTCTTTCCTTCTGTCATGCTGATAGGTTTCAAGATAGTGACTGCTGAGTCTAGTCCCTGAAGTGAAGAGATGGAGCATAGAGTCCCCAGCTGGCCAACAGTGCACACATAAAGCGAAGGAGAAAAATATCTTAATCCTACTGGAGTTAGGACTTTCCCAACTGGTCCATGGGTCTCAGGACACTGGTTCCTCAGGCTTTTTGTGTCTGGCACATGGTTGGTGCATAATAAGAATTCACTGAATTAGCCACTGGCCTGCAGCATCTTGCTGGGGGCAGTTACATACAACAAAACCCCACTTTAGGTCCTCCTTATCTGGGTCAAGTACTGCCCATTCCAGTCCAATCTCCATTCTAGGGATTCTGTTTTTTTAACACAGAATCTCTTTGGCATATCCAGCATGTCCCCCACAATTGGGGGAGGCCACTGCAGGGGCTGGTGACACTCTCTACAAAGGAGAAAGTCGAGAAGCCACTTCTCCCAAATCCTCAGCATCCGATGCACTGGCTGTGGATGAAAACCCAGACCTTGGTTTTCATAATGAGTCTAGAGCTGGTGGTGGTGGTGGTGCTGGTTGGGGTGGGGAGGAATAACAAGCAGAGCCATGGCTGTGATCCCCATCCTGCCAAACTCTCATGAGACCCTGAGTCATTCATCCAAAGAGAAAACGCAATGTGACCAAGTGGAGTCCAGGGGCCAGGTGTCGGGTAAAGCCTGGACAGCCTTTTTAAGTCCCCACTACAGAGCTCAAAGTAGTTGTACTGCCCGGGCAGGTCAAGCCCACTGTCCTGGCAGCTCCTATCCACCTAAGCCCTGGCCAGACAGAGAACTGTGTGGATAAACAAACCCAAGAGGCTGGTATGCAGGGCTCCCTCACCTGGCCCTCCTGTAGGGCCAGGAGGGGCCACAGGGAACCCCCAGTGGGACTGGGTCAGCTGCCCAGCTCAGCACCCAGTCTCAGGTAGAAATGCTACTTAACCTCACTACACAGTAGGTTTCTCATGTGTAAACCCAGGCTCTTTTGAGGAATTATTACTATTAACATCTCCCCATGAGCCAAGGTGCCCACTGAGATAATGTATGTAATGCTTATAATAAATGCTAGCTGTGTGCCAGGCACAGAGAATGCTGTTTTCTCGGCTGTTCCTTTCAATTCAGCTGTGTACATTCTGAGCACGTTCCCATGGCTGGAGGTCTACCGTGAAAAGTGGCTTCTAGAGTGTTTATTTGCCCTGTGCCCCCTTTGGCCCCCTATCCTGGTAATATTCCAGTCTTGAGCCACTTTACTGATGCAGAATCACTGGATGAAAGGGAAGCCAGGTCCCCTTGAGGAAAGATCCGGCCACACTGGCAAAAATTGATACTATTAATCTTCCTCCACCCTTCCCTGAAGGGACCTATGGCCATTTCCAGGGTGACCGTGCATTGTAGGAATGGGAATAACCAGGCTTTTGGGAGGTTATTGGACATTGGCTCTGAGTGGACACAAATTCCAGAAGATCCGTAGTGTCTTGTGGTCCATCATTGGAGCAGAGGCTCATGGAGGTCAGGTGATCAGCGCAGTTTAGCTCTGACCAGGCTCACAGGGGCCTCCCCAACCACCCTGTGTTGCTTCTCAAGTTCTGGAATGCACAGTTGGGTAGCCGTGCTCGGCCCTGGCAGAAGCCCTCACTGGAAGCAGACATTGCCCCTAGCCACAGGCAAGGCTGGGCCGGTCATCCAGGCTCTGATTAGAGCACCGTGTCTCCTGCACCACCAGGGTGATTGCTCCAGGAATGACTCTGTGGCCCAGAGCAACTAATCAGAGCTCTTCTTTCTTTCCCTCACAGGGAATGGTGGAGAAGAGTCCTGTGTGGCACCAGCCGTGGCCTGGGGCCCCTGGAGGCAGGCAGGTGGAGAGGAAGAAGCCAGCATTCAGGCTCATCCTGCAAAGCCTAGAGTATTTAAGTCCTGAATCAAGTCTTCCTTGAGGCCAGATCCACCCCTGCCCTTTCTACTGGCTGACGTGGTTACCAGTTTTTCAGAAGCCAGAGTGAGTGGAATCAGGTGCTCTAGCATCCCAAGTCAGATGCAGAGCTGAGTGTCTGCTATTTTCCTCTCCAGATCTCTCTCCACCTTTTCCATGTTGCTAGGTGTCCATGGAAACAAGCCTGTGGCTTCCATTAACATTTGGCCAGGTAAGGAGCAATGGCATGAAGTCTGGAGTTTGGGGGGAAAAGCAGATGGGAACACTTGTTCCTGGTTTGCCCTGGGGAACCTCTGGGGTCTGGATGGTTTCTAAGACAAGGGTCCCGCCTCTGCCAGGTGGCCTCTTCACAGTCTCTGGTTTTCAGGTTCTGAACCCCTTTCCCCTGCTCCAGGAGGGGAACAGTGCCCTGCCCCAGGTACTGTACCATCCTTCATGCTTTCCTTGTACTCTGAGTTTTTGAAAATGGTTCTTGCATTCAACTATTTTCAAACCATCCAGGATGAGTATGCGGTCTCTCTTGTGGTGGACCCTGCCCGCTGCACGCACAGGATTGCTAGATGCAGACAACTAAGCCTATGTTGACAAAGTATCATGAAATCATACTGAGAGCTGGACACATCTCCACCCAAGTGATGGTCTTGGGAAGCTAATTTGGGGTCATCTAGGAAAGGGGAACAATTGCTTAGGCTACAGGCCGGCATTGGTTCTCTGGCCATGTACGGTGTTGGGTTCTTCTGACGTGGGGTTTCCCCTGGAACAACTCATCCCAAGAACCAGCACCCTTCACAAGGGAGCATGGCCCTACTTCAAGAGCAGAACTCTTGCATTCACTGCATATTTTAATGGTCTGTTCTGGGCCAAATGTTTTTGTCTCCCCCAATTTGTATGTTCAATCCTAGCCCCAGTGCAATGGTATTAGGAGGCAGGGTGTCTGGAAGGTGAGGAGAACAGGAGGCTGGAACCCTCATAAATGAAGTTAGTGACCTTATAAAGGAGACCCCATAGGTCTCCCTTCCCCCCTCTGCCATGTGAGGACATGGCAAGAAGACAGTTGTCCACAAACCAGGAATTGGGCTCTTGATCTTGGGTTTCCAGCCTCCAGAACCAGGAGAAATAAACTGTGGCTGATAAGTCCCGCAGCCTGTGGGATTCTGGTATAAACCCCCCAGTGCCCACAGGGCCATCCAATAGCAACTCTGCTTCTGCTGAAAGCAGACCTAGAGCGAAGATTTTTTTTCTTCAATTTACAGGTTATTGAGGCATGGCAGGTGTTACAGAAAAGTACACCCATCTTAAGTATACGGCTTGATGAACTTTCACAGGCTAAACCATCCACATCACCGAAGTCCAGAAACAGACGATGACGGGCACCCCAGAAGCTGCTTTCACCTTCTCCAGGCCCAGACACCCCAGCAAGATTCCTGATCTCGGATTGTATTAAGATCTTAAATGAATGGACCCATATGCATATACTTGCTAATATCTGTTGCTTTTGTGCTCGTGTAAACTTCACTCACATTGCTGGTTACAGCGTGTTTGTTCTTAACAGCTGCAGAATTCCAGTCTAAGAGCATGCCAGTCCACAGTAGATGGACGTTCTTTCTACTGGTGAGTATTTGTTATACAGATACGAATGTTCTGGTACGTGTCTCTCAGGTTACAAGAGCAGCGGGAGGCTGGGCCCCTGGAAAGATCTACTGAAGAACAATATATGTATCGCTATAGAATTTTCCAGAACCCCACGGCCCACCCACACCTGTGTGGGATCCAGGTCCTGCTGTGAGCCTCTGGCTTCCACACACCCATGTCATCCCCACCCCCTGATGCCTGAGGGATGCAGCTGTGGCGACAAGTAGTTCCAGGGGGAACAGAGCCAGGGATGGGAATCAGGTACTGATTTTTTTGTTTGTTTGTTGAAGCGACCAAGCGAATCCCAAGCAGGCTCCACAAACTTGGTTTGGGTTTATACATCCTGTGGTTGGCATTATGGTACCCATTTAGGGGTGGTCAGGGTCACCAATGTTGGAGATAATTTCTGCTCAAGCAGAAACACATTACACATGGGGGACCTAGGGGGCTCAGTTGGTTAAGTGTCCAACATCGGCTCAGGTCATGATCTCACAGTTCGTGGGTTCGAGCCCCATATTGGGCTCTGTGCTGACAGCTCAGAGCCTAGAGCCTATTTCAGATTCTGTATATCCCTGTGTCTTTGACTCTCCCCTGCTCATGCTGTCTCTCTCTCAGAAATAAAACAAAAAATTTGAGAAAAAAAATTACATGTTTGCAGAGGTTTTGACACTCACCCTGCCTTATCTGTAAACTGTTTACACTGCCCCCATTACAAGGGTCTCCCTTATGCCCATTAATAATCATGTTCAGTGTCTTCTTTTCTTGTCACCTCCTTCCAGTCCCCTCCCTCCACAAAGACTTGTTCATAATGTGGTCGGCCATCTGTCCAGGGTCCTGTGGCCACGTTCCCTGCAAAGGCAACATCTATTATCTACAAAGAGAGAGGCAAAGAGGCGGAGATCAGGAGTTGAGGAGTGGATGGCAGAGCAGGTGAGGTGAAGACTGCAGGGAGGACTTGGAGTTTCCCAAGTCACATCAATGTTCAGCTGTAAAATGGGACTAACGCTTCCCCGGACAGTGTGGCATGTTACACAGAGATGCAGCCCAGTGGCCACAGGATCTGATGAGCAGATGGCACCTTCATAAAAGACAAAAGTCACCCTTTCCTTTGCATAGATATCGTCTCTGGCCAGAGAAGCACAGTTCAAGGAGGGTCAGCCCTATTTCCATTCCCATGCACCACCTTGGTCCAGCTTGCCTGTGCAGTGCACAACAGATACACCTGTATGCAGCAGCCTTCATGGTTTTGGGTACCGGATAAGTTAAAATATATCATGCCAAGGGTCATGCAAAGAGCTAAATCAGAGACCCTGGTGCTGACCAAATGCTGAATCGCAAATAGGCCAAAGTATTCATTCATTAAAGGTAGATTATACTGTGGGTGTGTTTAGCACGTGCCTAGCCCCTCATACACACATTATTTAGTAAGCTCTGTTTTGAGCTATATTTTTCATATAATTCATTCAAGAAATTATTATGGAGAGCCTAGAATATTCCAGGCAGGCACAAAGACGCCTTTGAAGAGCTTGTATATAGTACAGGATGAGAGATAATAAATGTGGTCAGTAGAGAAGTGATGCTGTCCCATGTTTGAGTTTGACCATGTTTGGTGTGGTCACAGAACAGAGGAGGAGGGGGCTAGAGTAGGGACAGGGAACTCAGCAGGAGGTGGTAGACTGTGCAAGTGACACTCAGGACTGAAAGGTGAACTTGAGCAAAGGCTTGAAGAAGGAGAGGAGCCAGCCAAGCCAGCCAATGCTGCCTTTCCCCTCTCCTCCACAGAGCTGGAGCTGCGAGAGGACACACACCGTTAAGGAGAAGCGATTGGACATTTCCCTTGTAGGGTCATGGCTAAGAATTCTAGAACAACTTCGAGCTGGGGTCTGTGGGACAGTGAGGAGCAGTGGGCAGCCCACTGTGCAGCCCACAGTCTCCTCCATTGCCCCTGCCCTATGCACCCCTGCAGACATGGAAGACCTGGCCTTACTCACCTAATATGGAGAAGAGTCCGGAAAGAGGGGGGAGGACCAGGAACACATTATCCTGGGAGACAGATGGGCCTAGACCCCTAGAGGCCAGCTGTCTGTCTGCTGACCACCCAGCTTCAGGAAGGCTGGCCCCTACAGCTCCGGGCTGAAGTGACACGGCTGCATCACTTCTGGTCTCTGACCACTCCCCTAGGAGGCACTGTCAACCCAGCAGGTCCCTTTGGGGGGTCTAGAGCCAGTTTTTCCCTAGAGGATTGGTGGGGCCCACCAGCACCTGGCTTCAGCTAGGATCAGAACTCAGCCAGGGTTCCTTTTATGCCCCTCACCAGGGTCCTAGGGTCTTAGGGTCCTAGGGTCCTAGAACCAGGGCTGCGTGGAGGTAGAGCTCAGTGTGGGGTGGTAGGGGGAAGGATGAGGGGTACTAGCTCATAACAGATGGTGCTGGCTCGCACAGCCACTCTGCATACCATGAGGTCCCCATAGAGCCATCAGAGAAGCCAGCCGGCTCACCCGGCCTCCCGCGTTGTCCTGTTGCCATGGCGATGCCCCAGTGCAGTACCAGGAATAGATGGCTTTTGAAGGGTGAGTGGGTGGCATCTTGTAAAAGGTATTAGGAGGCTGGGGGAGGGGATTTTCCCAGAGGGATTCTCTGAGTGGGCACAGGACACTCCCTCCCTGCCCTGTCTGGCCTGCAGGGCCCTTCCGTTCCTTCTGGAGATGGACATCTACCACCCGCATGCTGTAGGTTGTAGTGCTGGGCATGATGGGGTGCTGGGCATGAAGTCCTCAAGACACATGGGGGGCATAACCAGTGCCCATTCATCCCTGGGCCCTATGACCCAAGGGGAGAATGCAGGGCTTGGGGTCAGATGGACCTGGATCCCCACCTCTTGCCAAGTAAACCCCAGGCAAGTCCCTCAACCTCTCCAAGTCTCAGATACTCCACTAGGGGAGAACCAGGGGGACAGAGGCATTATGAGACCTCAAGGAGTTGGTTCACAGTTGTGGGGTCACCACTGCGGCGGAGTCTGGAATCCATAGGGCAAACCGCCGGGAAGCCCAAGACTGGAACCCTTGAGCACAGGCTGAAGCCGTGTCCACAGGCGGGGATTTCTTCTTCCTCAGGGAAATCACCCATTTGCGTCCTTTAATCACATCCTCGAAAACCCTTAGGGACCCCTGGTGGCTCAGTCCATTGACTAGAAATCTGATGCTTAAGTGTCGGACTTCAGCTCAGGTCATGATCTCACGGTTCGTGGGTTCGAGCCTTGCATCGGGCTCCGTGCTGACAGCTCAGAGCCTGGAACCTGCTTCAGATTCTGTGTCCACCCCCCCACCCCCCGCGCCCGCACTTGTTCTCTCTCATTCTCTCAAAAAAATTTTTAGGGGCGCCTGGGTGGCTTAGTCGGTTAAGCGTCCAATTTTCGCTTGGGTCATGATCTCGCGGTTCGTGGGTTCGAGACCCGTTTCGGGCTCTGTGCTGACTGCCAGCTCAGAGCCTGAAGCCTGTTTCAGTCTGTGACTCCCTCTCTCTCTGACCCTCCCCTGCTCATGCTGTCTCTCTCTCTCTCTCTCTAGAAATAAATAAAACATTTAAAAAAAAATTTTAAAAATTTAAACCCAGCAGCACCTAGATTAAGGTTTGGCCAAGGAGCCGGGGACCAGGTTGACACACCAGAGGCCACCGCAGGCGGCTCCTCTGCAGAACGGCGCAGGCAGGCTCTTCGAGGCTTGCGGTGGGATTGACGGGAGGGGAGTCCCTGAGGCCTGACACCAGCAGGAACAGCAGCAGCAACCGCAGAGGACCGTTCCGGAAGCTTCGCAGCCTTCTCAGCGCCTCTGATCCTCAAAGACCCTGTCTGGCACATGGGGATCAAAAGTAGCTGCCAAAAAAAGAGTCCAGGTCACCTAACTTAGTCTAAGCCCTTCCAGGAAACGGCAGAAGCCAGAAGGCAAAGAAAACGGGGTTTTATGCCCAGAGCTCCATCGGATGCTTTACATGAAGGCGAGATGGGCGAGGATGAGCGGAGAAGCACTTTCGAGCGTTCACTCGTCCCCCTCACCCTGCAGACAGGTTGCAGGCCCCTGGTGCCCTCACCCCTGCCCTCAGTGCCCTCTATCCTGCGGAGGTTGTTAGCCTCGTGTGATCGCTGAGGGCGTGGAGCCTGGACTGGGGGTAAGGCAAGGAGGTCTGTGTGGCTGGGAGGCTCATGAACTCCCGGATATTTCACATCTTCAGAAGAAGTGGCTGTTTGGCTTTGGAGCTCTCGCATTCCGGGCTAAGTTCCCCATGGACGTGCACGCTGGCTGTTCTCCGGATCTGTTCCCTGCCCACCCTTCCCTGTTCGGCACCAGGAGGCAGACCCTGTGGACTGCATCGCCCAGGCGCCCTGGCTTCCACGTGGGGTGCTCAGTGGCGTTGCTGGCAGGAGATGGAGTGGGAAGGGAGGGGGAACAGGATACGTGCTACCCTTTGACCACTCTGTGCCCGTGGAATGGCAGTGGTCCGTCTGTGCCTGGTCTCTGGCAGCTCCCCTTTCCCCCTGGCCCAGAGCGGAGAAGACTTCCCACAGTTAGACTCTGGGTGCCTCGCCATCCCTTCGAGATCTCCCACCTCTACTTATGGTCTTTTGATTGGACTCAGGCCGTGGGTTTGGCCGTTCAGCCCGTACCTGCTGGGGCGCCCATGGACAGGTGGGGGAGAGCCCACCTTGAGAGACAGAAGGTGTGTGAAGGGAAGGAGGCAGAGGGCGAGCAGAGGCTCTCCCGCTTCTGCAGAGGGATGACCTGCCCTGTGAGCCTTTCAGAGGACAGCTGCATCTGCAGCCCACACTTGGTGTTGCCGGCAGCCGTGGAATGCCGAAGTCATAGTGGTTTGCCTGCAACCTTCCTGGTCCTTACACTCCATGTCCCCCGTGCTTGGACTCCCCAGTCCCAGGAAGATGGGCACAGATGGTACCCCAGAATGGAGTCACCTAGGATTGCCACATGGGGCATTCAGGAGCCTCGCCACTCTGGGAGATGGCCAAATGTGCCAGTAGGCCTGGGCTCTGTAGGGTAGGGGAGGGGAGAGGAGGGGAGGGGAGGGGAGGGGAGGGCACCTGCCCCTTTCCCTTGGAGCCTCTTGACCGTGCAGGTAGCTAGGCAGGCCCGCTCCACTCGACTCTGCCTCGCTTCGGGGAGCTCGCAGTCTGGAAATGCCACTTCTCCCAGTAATTCCCTCTGAAGGCCTGGCTGGGTCTAATTGCTTGGCAGATTGCATCCGCAGGGCCCTGCACAATTACTGAGTATTTAATAATAATTAAAATAGGAGCTAAGCGCTCCTCCTCTGTACCTATCATGGTGGGGTCTCTATTTCCCTAGACACCCTTAATTGTTCTAATGACAATGTCAACTCACAAGCCACCTCTCCTTAAAGTCCTGGCAGGAGAGAGGGAGCAGAAGTCTACATTTAATCAGCAATGCCAGGCAGGGGGTTGGGGCTGCAGAGTCTTGCTTTTGCACACGTTGTTCCCCTTCTCTGGACATCCCTTGCCTCACAGACCATAAATCTGGTGCCTGCTTGCACTGGCTCAACAAACAACCTATTGAGTATCGCTCTGTACCAGGCATCTTCCAGGAGCAGGGCAGACGGCACTGAATCAAACCAGCAGCACAGAGTAGTAGCGCCGGGGCCCACCCCGCGCCTGTCACCCTCCCATTGGCCTGAGGTGAACCAGAGCCATCAGAACAAGGTCACATGGATAAGCCCCTCCTAGGGGCTCGGGTCCTGAGGTCTGTAGGGGACTTTGAGGTGACTGTCCAATTCTGGTCCCACCATCACCAGCTCTGAGGTTTGAAGGTTCAGGGATCACGGTCTGCTCCGAATTAAATCAAAGCCTCTCCAATTGGACTGAGTACACACTGGAACATGCCTTCTCTGGCCGGTGACAGTGCCCCACCACCAGGATTCTGGTGTCCTCAGCAGATGAAAAGCCATGAATAGGTTTTGGGCAGAAAGAGTCCATTGTCCAAATCCCTGGCCATGAACCCAGCAAGGCCTGACCAGCCTCCAGCATGCTCTTCCGGGCTGGTACCTTTAGGGCATCTGGTGTTCTCTTGATATGGGACTGGGGCCCTGCTCTTTGATCCACGTGGAACACACTCTCCTGGGGCCTGGTCAACCCCTCCCCATTCTTTAGGTCTCAGATGGCTTCCTTGCCCACCCCTCCTGCTCCCTCAACGTAAATTCTGTTTTCCTCTTCTATTCTGTGCGGAACTCTTCTTTCATAGTACTGGTGAACATTTGTGAGACGATATGGTCATGGATAGTCTCAGTGCTTAGCATCAGAGTGCCCAGCAGTTTGTGAGATCGAGCCCTGTGTGGGGCTCCGTGGTGCACGTGGAGCCTGCTTAAGATTCTCTCTCCCCCTCTGCCCCTCTAACCTGTGTTCTCTTAAAATAAACGCACTTAGAGAGATCCTGGGCTCATTGTGTCTCAAACAATGGTAGTAGCAGGTCTCCTGGTAATGACAGTGCTCTAAGTCTGGTCTGACTCATCCTTGTGCAACTCAGACTACCTGTTTGGCACGCCGCCATCATTCTGGGTCTTCATCTGTGTGTGTGCTCCTGTGCACATGCATGACCTCCAGTGTCCATCCCATTTTTACCATGTGCTTCATTCTTTTGTTGGAACATGCCCTGTGGGAGCTTTCAGCAAAATTATCCCCTGGGAGGTTAAATTCTTGGAGACCTCTTTCTATAAAAGAGTCTGATTTTACCATTATTTTGGCTATTGTTTTGAAGGAGAATAGAGTTTTGGTTGGAAACTTTCCCCCTCATATTCTTAAAAGTGTTGCTCTAGAATTCTTTCTTCTAATGCTGCGGTTGAGAAGTTAAGACCATCCTGATGCTGAGTCCTGTGTACCTGTGTTTGGGGGTTTGTTTTCCTCTGGGGATGTACAATCTCTGCTTTATTTGTTGTTCTGTATTTTCACGATGATGTGTAGGGATGAGTGTGTGCAAGGGGATTTAATAAACCCTTTATGTCTAGAAGGCAGGTCCTTAATTTCTGGAAAACATTTTTAAGGCTGTTCTCACATTTTTAACACTTTATTTTTCCCTGGCTTTGCTTTCTGGAACCCCTATTCACATCTTCTATTTCCTGGGATGGTCTTTCAACTATTTGCATCGCTCATCATCTATTTGTCTTTGTTCTTTACTTACTTCCTAGACATTTCCTCAAACACCAGCGTGCCTGGCTGGCTCAGTCATTTAAGTGTCTGACTTCAGCTCAGGTCATGACCTCATGGTTCGGGAGTTCAAGCCCCGCATCGAGCTCTGTGCTCACAGCTCAGAGCCTAGAGCCTGCTTCAGATTCTGTGCCTCCCTTTCTCTCTGCCCCTCCTCTGCCCACTGAGTGGTCTCTCTCAAAAATAAACAGACACTTCAAAAAAAGTTTTAAGAAAAACATCTTACACAGGTCTTCCATGACTTTTTCGTGTTTGCATTTCGTTTTCCAATCTCAAAGGTTCATTTTCGTTTTCTAACATTTCCCCCTAAAAATTAGCACCCTGTTTCCTGTCACAAATATCCTCTGAGGATATTAATACTTTTCCCCAAATTTCTTCCTGCTTGGTCTTAGTGATTCCAATTTTTTCCCCCTCATTTGTTTAGGCCTCTGCTTTTTGTTAGAATTTCCCTCAGATTTTTGGGAACCTCCATATCTGCTCAGGTTTAAGAGTGGGGAATGAGTAGCTGCTGGGGTGTCTGAGCACAGGGTGGGTTTTTGACTGAACTTCAGTGTGGGCCTATATAGCAGGGACCCTGTTTTGAGGGATCCCTGAAGCCAGTCAGAGCTCCTGGAGCATACTTTTCCCAACTCCTGTCTGAGAATGAAGATTGGGCAGACAGTGTTTGGGAGCAGAGACAACCCACCCTCCCTATGCACATGGCCACTTAGCACCGTGGTTTTCTTTCTTTTTAATATTTTTGAGAGACATAGAGAGTGTGAGCAGGGAAGAGGCAGAGACAGAGGGAGACACAGAATCCAACGCAGGCTCCAGGCTCTGAGCTGTCAGCACAGAGCCCGATGCAAGGCTTGAACTCACAAACCACAAGATCATGACCTGAGCGGATGCTTAACTGACTGAGCCACCCAGGCACCCCTCTGGTTTTCTAACAATACCTCTGTCTCCCTAAGTGTTCAGGTGTCTTCTGGGCTAGAGATTCTGTCTGATTCACTCCAGTGAACATAGAAAGTTCCAGTCTTCTGCCAGCGAAAGAGGAGGGAGCCCAGGGGTGTGAGAGAGGGTTTCCAGAAAGCCTTCTAAACAGCAATAATGGAATCCTTCTCTCAGCCTGTCTCCACCTCTGCCTCTAGAAGTGCCTGGGGCCATCAATCCCGGAGTCTCCTGCGGATTCTGTAGTGTATGTATGTCCAGTTGGCCTCTGGCTTTGCCCACTGCCCAGTTAGTGTCCAGCTTCCTCACAGAAGGAAGTCCTACCATCCCGGCTCCTTCCTGGTTACAGAGATTTGTGGCTGTCCACTCCTTTTTCTGTTCGTCTGGACTCAGAGCTTTTAAAATAAAAATTACAAAAATCCCTGTTCTGTAGTTTTAGCAGAGATTTGTGTGAGAAAGATCAGAGATTTGTGTAATACACCATCTTTAGGAGACACACACATCTCAGGTGAAAGGCCTTCAGAACACACTCTTACTGCCCAGTCCCTCTGCCCACGGCCAGCTGCGTGACGTGTCCTGGTCCCTTGTCCGCTCTGGGCCTGAGAGGATCTTATTTACACTCCTTTTCTGTCCACATGGGGAGATGAACCCTGGGGCACTCTGCAAGTCTCACAATCCCTGCTGATAAGCGCCGTGGCTCCTGACAGGCAGCAAGACCATGGAAATGTGTGGAGGAAGGGAAGAGCTGTGTGAGCAGCTTCAGAAACATGGCAGAGAAGGCAGCAGAAATGGCCTGTGCTGAGAATCGAAGTCATTCTGGGGTGTGAAAGCCAGGGGTGTGAAGTCAGCAGGTGGCAAGAAAAGCTTTCTGGATAAGGCCTCCCAATGGGGCCAGGCCCAAGGGTGGCCAAACTGAAAGCCTGGAACTCAGCAAGACCAACCCCTCTGTGCCCAGATAGGCACCCCGGGCCTGCAGGGGCAGTATTTTGCTCAGATGCAGTAGAGAGGACATTGGCAGAGGGATAGCATGGGTGCAGAGTTACAGGACACCGACCGGGTGACAGACCTAGGATTGTCTGCGGTATATTGTGGGACACCAGTGACCACCAAGACAAGGAAGCAGGGTCGGACAGGGAACGCTTTAAGAGCAGGAAAAGGCTGACCACGTTTCAGTCAACTCAGCCAGGAGCTCCAGAGCAAAGATGGAACGTTGGAGAAGGCTGTGTCAGAGAGACACGGCAAAGCCACAGTACCTCCCAGTGCTTAGTCCTTGGTGGAGGACCACCTGGGAAGAGAGTAGCCTCAGACCAAGCAAGACATGGAGGGACAGCACTATTTGTAGCTACCTGTCAAAGTTCTTGCTTAAAAGGAAAGCGGGGGATACAGCTCCATGGCTCATGGGGTCAGGGACAGGGGAGACAGTCTCAATCCTCATTCTCTGATTATCCACTTGAGGTGGAAAAGGAAAGCCATGCACGTTTCCATCCTTCAGGACTGGGACAGCAGAATGCAAAGGCTTACGCACCTTTCAATGAGGGCAAGGGCGATATTGCTTGATTGAGGGGCAAGACCAGCAGTGTACAGCAGTGTAAAATAGGATCAGCAGACAGATCAATGCTCAAGTTCAAGAGAACATTCATGGGAGTCCTGGAAAGAATAGCCAGGGAAAGAGATTTCTATAGGCCTCCCAAGGAAATGAAGCAGGGCCTGGGATGGGAAGGGTCTCGGGTGCTCAATGGCCTTTGTACTAATCTCCAATGGCCAATGTACTGCGTGCCAGGTACTTTATCGGAGCTCAATCACCTGTGCGTCACATACACACCATCTCTGCCTTTCTCAAGATACTACCACCCACTCTCCTGTGTGGCTTAGGAGAAACCAGGACCAACTGAGCATCAGGAAGGCAGAGTTGGGATGAATTTTTGGTGACGTCCTGTGGCCCCGACGTGTACTGAGTGACCCCTCCAGATCCCTTTGTGCCAGGCCCTCTGCCTGAGTAAGGCCCAGTGCTGTCCAAGGATTCCAAAATCAGAAGGCAGCCCGTGGAGAGATGTGGGACCTTCTTGTGCTCTGACAGCTCATGTGTGAATGCACATTCTGGGGGGGGGGGGTCACCCACATCCCCTTATGGAGTTTGGGCAGGAGGTCCTGTTCCCACTGAGCAGACAGTGCTCAGCCAGTCACGAACCCCAGTGGTCTCTTCCAGTCATGGTGGGAGGCCTTCAGAAGTACTTGGATGCCCAGTAGTGGGGGATCCAGTGGGTAGAGGTCAGGGACGTTGCTAAGCATCCTACAATGCTCGGGACAGGCTCTTCTACCCCCTCCTCCTGCTCAGAAAAAAGTGCTGATTTAAATGGTCTATAATGCTGAACTGTGATACCCTACTCAGGAGGATACCTGATCAACAGATCTAAGTACAGCTACTATTTGAGTCTTTACTATATAGGAGGTACTTTGTATACAGCATCTCAACCTCAAGCCTCTGAGTCTTCAGTTAACTGCCTGTGCTCTGGAGAGGAGGGAACCAAGCAAATAGGGAAAGCAAGCTTCTCCCAGAGGTGCCCTTTGCTAAGAGCCTGGGGCACGGATTCAGAGAGATTCGGTGGATGCCAAAGCCTATGCTTTTGATGCCCACATTCCTGGGCACAGGAGCCACACAGACCTGCTCACAAAGCTGTGGGGAGGGCCGTGTGAGGGACCTGATGGCAAGGAGATGCTGCAGGTAAGAGAGGAGCAGGCGACTTGGTGCCTAGCACATGGAGTGGGGCAGGGGATTGCCCTCCGGACAGGAGGAATCATGGTGTCTAGCACATGCAATAGGGAAGGTGATTGCCCTCCAGACAGGAAGGATTATCTTTAATTTTTTGAATGGACAATTCATTTACATGGTCCAAAATTCAAAAGGTAGTAAGAATTCAGTGAAAATTTCTCTGCCATTCCTATCTCCCATCTACCCAGTCCCCAGCCACACAGGCAGCCAATTCAGCCAGTTTCTTACAAATCCTTCTAGAGACAAGGCATTTAAAATCTTAGAGTTCTTTTGTAGTTTTTCTACAATGAACATATATTGCTTGCTTAACGAGATAAGCAAACAGAGCCCAAGAGCATAAAATCACCCATAATCCTATCTCCAGGAAAAGTCTCCAAGAATGTTCTGGTGTGTAACTGTCCAGATATGTTTTTCTATTCATAGATCTATGAAGAGAATGGATAGAAAAAAATAGTAATTGGTATGATAGAGACCTTCCTCAGCAAGACAGGAAACTCAGAAGCTCTATGGTAAGAAAAATTTGACTGAAGTGCTTAAAATTTTGAATACAGTAAAATTATAAAGTCAAAACACAAATAATAGCCCGAGGGAATGTTCATCCTTTTAATACCAATTTGATGAGCAAGAATCTTATGTAACCCATAGGAAAGATAAAAGTTAGCATCCTTAGTATTCAAATGGCATACTTTATGGTCCTGCCTCAGGAAGGTCTCCAGTCACCAGTCTGACTTGCATTTCTCTTCAGTGTTCTTCTAGTAGATTCATCATTCACATTTTATACTTAAGATCTTTATGTTTTTACACTGGTACATTTGAACCTTTAATCCACTTGGAGCCCATTTTCATATGTGGGGCGTTTGAGGAGGCCTAGAACATTCCCTCCCAGATGGGGAGCCAGGTACACCTGCAACAGTCACAAACCAGTCTTTTTCCCACTGAACTGAAATGCAACCTTCGTCAGAGTGAGCTTCCCAAGGTAGTCAAGTCAGGAAAACAAAACAGCGTTAAGAGAATTTCAGGAAAAGGAACATCATGATGCTCATACAGGTGTAAAGTGATTTTACTAAATAGTGAGAAAATGAGGAGATGCCAGAACCAGTTTGAGAATAATTCAAAGAACACTCACATTTATACAAAGAAATGTTGAAATGAATAAAACATTAAAAAAACATGGGGTGTCTGGTCAGGGAGGCTCAGTATGTTAAGTGCCTGACTCTTGATTTTGGTTCAGGTCATGACCCCAGGGTTGTGTGGTATTGAATTCTGCCTCAGGCTACACATTGAGCATGGAGACTGTTTAAGATTCTCTCTCTCCCCCACCTTCTTCTGCCCCTCCCCCCACTCATACTAAGTAAATAAGTCATTAAAAAAAAAAGTTGAATGTACCCATGGAGCAGAAATGGGTTGGTTTTTGTTTTCTTTTTTTGGAGGGGGTGGAGATTTCATTCATATTTCATAGTGAGATTTTGGGTTTTTATTAATAGGTAACAACTTAAAATTATCAAGTAGCTCTCATGAAGTCAGAATCCCACTTGGGAGGGCTATAGACATACTCTTCCCTCATTTCCCACTGAGGCATAGTAATTAAAGTTTTCCTGATTACAGAGTAAGGCTGGTCTCCTTAGTTCTGGCCTGATCATGCACATAGGTGCACAGACGGTGTTAACTTACCTTATAGGCCAGAAGTTTGCTTTGCTTCCAAGTTCACATGAAAAGTCTCAGATTGGACATTTAACAAGTGAGTTCTTGAGAGCTTAAGAACTTTGAAGAGCATCCAGGGGTTTGGAGAGAGAGAGAGAAAGAGGGAAAAAAAAATACCCTGAATACTGTGCACTAGGACCAAACTACTCTTATTTGCAAAAACAGAGGTACATACCTGGTCGTATTTGTTGGAGACCATTGCTCCTAAGGGCAGGTCCAACAGACCAGAAACTTGAGAACAGAGTAGTTAGTGCTTTCAGAGACAAATTGGCAGAGGGAACAGAGAGCTGTCATACATCAGCTATCAAGGCTCATGGATACATATAACACAGCCTTTGCCACATTCCTTATACAACTTCTCAGTGGCAAAGATGAAAATATTTTTTTAAGTTTTTTTTTTAATGTTTTATTTATTTCTAGGAGAGAGAGAGAGACAGCGTGAGCAGGGGAGGGCCAGAGAGAGGGAGTCACAGACTGAAACAGGCTCCAGGCTCCGAGCTGGCAGTCAGCACAGGGCCCGATGCTGGGCTCGAACCCACGAACCGCGAGATCATGACCTAAGCGAAAGTCGGGCACTTAGCCGACTAAGCCACCCAGGCGCCCCAACAAAGATGAAAATATTAATAGACCCAAACAGAGATCTAGCTTCTCTGTAGTGTATAGAAATAAGCTTAGTAATCCATAGGTCGTGATTCTATTTTACTTAGAAAGCATCTAGGCATCCAGGGAGTATTAACTCAGTAGTAGTTAAAGAGGATTTCCATGATCTTTAATGTAAAACCTTAAAGTTGAAAAACTACAAAATATAATGCTGAAGCAAACATGTTCATCATCATTATGATTCTAGTTAAAGGCACATGTTTTTATCGACCTTGGGTATGTTCTTCCTAAATGGATACAGGTTTGCTGCTAAAAAGAGCCAACATGATTCCTACATATTTAAGATGATGAAAAGTATGAATATCCTATGTAACACTGATAAATCAAAGATCTAGGTTTTTAATTAAAAACAGTCTCCATTTGCTAAGAATTTAAATTTTGTGAACTTGAATTATTAAAATATTTGTGTTGATTCTTTAGGAGTAGCTTTGAGGTATAATATATACATACTTAAGCATATAATGTAACATTTTTGGTAGATTTATAGTTGTACAAAAATCACCACAGGTTTTGGAGCATTTCTATCATCCCTGAAAGCAATCACTTCCAGCAGCCCTAGGCAACCAACTAACCTACTTTGTCTCCGTTGCTTTGCCTATGATGGACAGTTCATATTATCAGAATCATACAACATGTTGTCTTGTGTTTGTCTTCATTTAGCATAATATCTTCTCAGGTTCACCCAGCTAGAGCATGGATCAATATTTCCTTCTTTATTGCTTACAGCATTCCATTGTATGGGTAACCACATGTTGTAGTATGTGCTCATCAGTTGATGGACAGCTGGGTTGTTTCAGCTTTGGGGTGTTTTGAATATACTATGAACATTCATCTAGAAGTTTTTGCATGGACAGATGTTTTCCTGTCTTTTAGGTAGACATCTAGGAATAGAACTGCTAAGTCACAGGTAACTCTGGAAAAGAGTTTGTGTTTAAAATTGAGAATCTGCCAAAGAGGCCACACCATTTTATTTTACTTTCCCACCAACAATGTAGGAAAGTTCCAGTATCTCCACATTATTATCTTTTTGAATTATGGCAATTCTGGTGAGGGTGAAGTTGCATCTCTGTGGCTTTGTTTTGCATTTCTATGATGACTGATTTTGAGCATATTTTCACGTGTTTATTGGCCAAGTGTATACATACTTTGGAGAAATGTTTAAGTTGATTGTCTAGTTTTAACTGGGTTATCTTTTTGTTATTGAGTTGTAAGAGTTCCTTATAGGTTATGGATACAAGTCCCTTGTCAGATATATGGTTTGCAAATATTTTCTTCTTAGTCTACAGGTTATCTTTTAACTTGACTTGGTTTTATAAGAAATGTCTTTTTTACAAGTTTATTTTGCAGGGGTGGTGGGGGAAGAGAGAATATGTGAGTGGGGGGAGGGGTAGAAGAATGGAGAGTGAGAATCCTAAGCAGGCCCTGTGCTGTTAATGGAGAGCCTGAAGCAGAGGCTTACTCAGAGTGTGAGATTAAGACTTGAGGCAAAAATCAAGAGTCAGACACTTGTCTGAGCCATGAAAACGCCCCAGGAAAAGTGTTTTAAGGATTTTTTCTTCATTTAGTATATAGAAGTATTAAATTACAACTTCCTTGTTTTTCCAGAATTAGGGATATTCTAATCCTGAATGCTTATCTTTAGGAGATAAGAGCTCATTTAGTTTAGGAGATGTTATTTATTAATGCCATTTGGACATAGGAGAACATTACTACTTTGAGGTAAAAGGCTTTCTGAATTATAGACACAGACATACAGAGAGCTTATAGCTTCAATTCTACAATCTTAGCCATGAGTCAAAGGTAAACACAGACCCACAAAACTCACCAGTCTAGATATTAAAGAGATATTCTTTCTTGGTGAGCACAGGATTACTAACTGAGGTCAAGATAGACAAAGACTAATAAGTCAGATTCTCCATCTTCTCTCACTCAATAGAGAATAGAGCTCTTTGTTGGTCAATTGACAGATCACTCAATGCTGAGATCATAAAACCAAATTTCTAGTCGTGGTTGCCACTAGTAGAAGTTACTTAATGGCACTACCAACCAAAAAAGCAAAACACAAGATTTATAGAGAAGAAAATTAAGGTTAGAAAAAAAGCAATGTTTTATGGCTGCTTTGGATTTACCTGTGACCCAAGAAATACATAGATGGGCTAAAACAGCCCACAAGGGGCACTTCCTTGGTGACTAAACTTGATTTTGTTTGGTGTATCCACTGGGCATCCCAAGGGAAGACCTCCAAAATGTTAAGCTTTTTATTATTTTAATTTTTAAAAGAGAAAAATGCTCAAGTAGTAGAGGGAGAAAAAGAATCTTAAGTAGGCTTTGTACCCAGTGCAGAGGCTGACTTGGAGGGGAGATCATGACCTGAGCTGAAATCAAGAGTTGGACACTTAACCGACTGAGCCACCCAGGTGACCTATGTTTAACTTTTTAATCTAAATGAGGATTCTCGTAAAAATGAACATTGTTAGAATTTTGACCTAATTAATGAGGAAACCCATGAGGTGTTATAACCTGTTCAAAAGCAATAGAATAAATAAATTTTTAAAAACCAGACATATTTGCAAAGGTTTTTCCCAAGCCTGGGGGCCAGGGGCAAAGGGGAGTGGAATTATTTTGCAGAGCCATTACTGATCCAGAACTCAGTGTAGTAAAATAACTCCCCTAGAATCCTCATCAGATGAAGTGTGTGCCAGACTGTGTGTGTGTGTTCCTCGGACAATAACATGTTGTTTTCTAAATTTTTTTTTTTTATTTTTGAGTGGTGGGGGGAGAGAAGAGGTGGGTGGGGAGACACAGAATCCAAAGCAGCCTCCAGGCTCTGAGCTGTCAGCACAGAGCTCGATGTGGGGTTTGAATTCATGAGAGTTCTTGATACCAAGATCATGATCTGAGCCAAAGTCAGAGGCTTGACCCACCGAGCCACCCAGGTGCCCTACATGGTGTTTTCTTATAGTGACTTTGCAAGAAGTTCTTAATATCTGACAGAAAACTCCCCAGGAGTCAGTTTTTGAACGTGCACTTTGAATTTGTTCATTTGAACATTTCTTCATAAAAACATAAATGATTTGATTAAATTTAAAGGGCAACATGGATGGACCTTGAGGGTGTTATGCTGAGCGAAATAAGTCAGGCAGAGAAGGACAAATATATGTTTGCACATATAGGAGGATTAGGAGGAACTTAACTGAGGAACAAGGGGGAGAAGAAGGGCGGAAATTGTGGGGGAAAGGGAGAGAGGCAAACCATGAGAGACTCTTGAATGCTGACAAAAACTGAGGACTGATGGATGTAGGGGGGAGGGGGATGGGCATGGAGGAGGGCACTCGTGGGGATGAGCACTGGGTGTTATGTGGAAACTAATTTGACAATAAACTATTTGTAAAAAAATAAAAAATTAAATAAAGGGGATCTTTGGAATTCTGGTTGAAAACACATTATATTCCTATGTTTACATTATGTTGCCTTTATGTGTTTATATCAAGGTCAGTTTTCCAATATTATAAATTAGAACATATGCCCTATGTAAACATATATTCCCATCAAGGGAACTAATAGGTCTGGTCATTTGTTCAGGTCTGGTTTTATATCCTTAACTTTGTAACATTGATTCTGGACCATTTTAGACAAGTTTCTAGATATCTTACAGATTTATTGCTACTGTGAATGGGATTTTGTCATTTTCATTTCTAGCTTTTTGTTAATATATAGAAACACTTTTTGGATACAAATGTGATGGATTTTTCACCATGATAAACACACAAGTTTTCAGGGCAAAATGACCAGGGTTTTCTGGAGTTATAGTTATGTAATTATAGAATTTATGAGTAAAGAATGGTCACTTTTTCAAATACTTGCTTTGAGTATTTTATATCTTAAGCTTATTAATATTTCCCATTGTCTTTATATCTACCAGAACTTTTCATATTTTCAGAGATACTAAGTCCAGTTTTATAACCCAGAACCAGAAGTAGTTTTGATTTTCTTTTATACATGGTTTTTATTAGGAATGACTGGTTTGTGTGAAATGACAATTGGATAGCCATTAATTTTTCACCTAATTTGTCATATAGTTTGTGACATTAACAGGGTAGAATTCTGGATATTGAATTTTTACATTCTTGGGCTAAAACAGACTTAGTCATTGCCCATGACGTTGCTGGTTGGGTTCCATGGAAACAAGCTCGAAAGTGGAAATTTATGTGTAATCACCCTGAAGATCACCCAGGTCCAGAGTGCCCTGGGAGACTGGCAGTCCAAACTCTCGTTCTGTCCAATCCTCTACCTTTGCTCCATCAGAGTGGTCTTGACCAAGGCAAGGAGGCATACACCCCTACCTACATCCACAGGAAGGGTGTAACCTTGGACCTCGGGGAGGCAGCTCTCTTAATCCAAGGTCAATGCCCAGATAAGGACACAGCTAATCATGACCAGCCACCCATTGGCTAGAGCAATAGATCAGTGAAGGGACAAGAGAAGATCTGCACGGGGCATTCAGTCACCTACCAGTAACATTTTGATAGGCTACCAGGTTCCATGATTTACGGTTATAGTCCTAGTACAATCCAGATTTTTGGTTGGATTTTAATTAGAAATATCAATTTTCCATATCTAGTGTAATCTTGCTATGCAGATGGGTTTCTGGTATTTAAGTGCCTAAATAAACTCACACAGGAAGTGGAGTGTGAACAGAGAAAGTGGACCAAGGAGCAGACCCTGGGATAACATGTGAAGGTTGGGCAAAGGGAAAGGATGCAATGAAGAGGCAGGGGAGTGAGGAGACAGCCAGAACATGGGTGTGGAGTCCTAGATGTGCCACTGCAGTTGTCATTTGATTTTCCCACAGGAGTATTGTGGGGGAATTTTCTTCTCTTCTCGGGATGTTTCCATTTAGGTGGAAAAGAGTTCAGTGAACATTGGCTCCTGGCTTTGTTCCAGGTGTTCATTCATTTTGTATCAGGGAAAGAGTAAATTGACTGAATGGTACGTGTGGGAAGAATAAACCAGGCATGCTGATGTGGCCTCCTTTTTTGCTCTTCTGGGTACACCACCTCCAGAGAGAATACCATTCTCCTCTGCACTTCCAGGATGCAGTGGGTGTGTGTGCCTAACTTGGAGTGGTGGAATAGTAGCATTAGCACTGATGAAGGCAAAGCCAGAGGTTGTGGGTTCTTGTGAGAGCCAAAGGGTTTACGGAAGCAACCACCACTGCCTACTGCTTCACAGGGTTCTGAAACAGTGGGGAACCAGAGCAGGGCATTTATTAGGTCCTCGGTCAGAAAGCCCTCTATAGATTTAGTTTGGTTTTCCCCCTCTTTACAAGGAGATGGGCACTTCAAGGTTTTTCTGTAGTAGTTTAAAAACTTAATTCAAGGGGAGCCTGGCTGTTTCAGTTGGTAAAGTGCCTGACTCCTGATCTTACCTCACATCATGATCTCATGGTTTGTGGGTTTGAGCCCTGCATCGGGCTCTGTGCTGACAGCTCAGAGCCTGGAGCCTTCTTTGGATTCTGTGTCTCCCTCATTCTGCCCCTTCCCTGCTCAGTCTCTGTCTCTCAAAAAATAAAATTTTAGACAATTAGGGGGAAATATCTAGATTTTTTAAACAAATAGTTTATTGTCAAGTTGGTTTCCATACAACACCCAGTGCTCATCCCCACAAGTGCCCTCCTCCATGCCCATCTCCCTCCTCCCCCTCCCCCTCCCCCCCCATCAGTTCTCAGTTTGTTCCCATCACTCAAGAGTCAGATCTTTGATTTCTACTTGCTAAGGCCACTTTCAGTAACAAGAGTCTTAAAGTCCCCCTAGAAGCAACCTGGAGAGAACAACTCCTTGCTGCCTTCTCCCTCGCTTTCCCATTCCCTTGCCAGCACTTCCTGGGATAATCTTTCACACAAATGGGCCATTATCAAGCATGTTAACCCTACAGGTTACCAGTGCCTAATACCATTGGGTGGCTTCAGGGTGCAAATTCTCAGGCACTTCAAGCAGGTGTGCTAGTGGAGTGGCCACCAGTAGCCAGGAAAACCGTCAGATAAAGATGGGAGGCTGGTGGCAGCCACCACCTGCACTACAATAGATGACCCTTAGGACCACTGCTAGTATCTGCTGTGGTCCTTTATCATTGCTGGAAACTGGGGCTAACTAAGCACTTCTGGAATCCTCTGAGGAACCATGGAGAAGGTGCCATACATGGCAGGGAAGAGGGTAGTAGAATTCTATAATATTCCATCGTGCTTTAGCCAGATGGTAACTACCTTGCAATTTTAGATTGGTGCCTGAGCCACAGTGGAGACATGGGCTTCCACAGGTATTTACACGGCAGCAGCAGAGCCATCCCAGGGCAGAAAGCAAGGCAGAGGTAGTACAGTGGAGGTGAAAGGTGGTTGGGCCACATGTAGGTAACAGCTGCAGGAACCATGGAACAAGGCAGCCAGGAAGTGTATGAGGTGGGACAGAGGCTACTAAACCCACATGATGACATGTACATCTTCCAGAGTCTTTGGGTTCTTTCCTCTACATTAGAGACATTTTGGCAACTTGATACAGACCAGCACTGAACTGTTTGTTGCTAAGGGCCACACATTACATCGGAACCTTTATAGGAAGGGCTCTATTACTGATAATTGCATTTGTCCAAAATTCCAGGTCTTCTTCACTGGTCCAGCACCCTTATAATTGATTCCCACACAGATACACAGGTCTTGACTTATATAACAACCAGAAGTTGTAATTCTGACAAGTGTGTAAGCTATAGCTTCCCATGTTCAACTTCTTTCCCCCCGGATGATTAGATGTAGGTCTGGAGGAAGTGAGGAATAGTACATATGCAAAAATCCCCTACAAGCTAGCTTCCTCATGGCAGGTCTATATAACAGCTCCAGGCAAGGGATTGGGTGGGGGGTCTACTTTGGCAGAAGTGGAACACCATGGGATTTGGAGGTTCATGACAGGGAATCCTGGAAATTGGAAAGAGGATTTGAGGAAGGAAACCGACTTTCGTCTAAGAGTCCTGATGTGGATATGAAGCTGTTTTAGCAGTTACTTTGCCACTTGAAGGGCCAGCATTTGGGTTTTTCTTATATATTGACCCCATAGCTAGAAGACAGACCACGTTCTTTTAGGGAAGTCTTAAAAGCTCTGCTTATCTGACCAGGTCTTGTGCTGCAAAGTGAAAAGGTCTGAAACAAGGCATTTTTGTTCTGTAACCTCTTCAGAACATTTGGAAGCAGCCAACCTCACGTTTTGGCATCAAGTACCATACAATTCAAGGTACAGGAAAACCTCATTCTCATGATTTTGTAAGTGTGAGAGTCTGATCTGAGGGGTTTTTTTTGTTGTTGGTTTTTGTTTTGTTTGTTTTTTGCTTTTTGCTTCAAATACCTACAGTGAGGTTTTTAAGGAACAAGAGTTAGATATGGTCCCTTTAACTTTTAGGTTCTCTGCTGGAGACTCGATAGCCCCTTCTCCCCAGAATTCAGGTCTCCCACAAATCCATAGGGTAATGGGGGATCAGGCAGGACACTGCTCAAGTCTTATTTGGCAAGCACACGCACTAGAGGTAAGGAAATGGATTCGGTTTCCATTTTACTTTTTCAAGCTTACAGGAATAGGTTTGCCAGAGTCCCTTGCCTCCAGGGTCCTAGATTTATATTCTACTAATG
This sequence comes from Proteles cristata cristata, assembly GCA_017311185.1. Taxonomy (NCBI): domain Eukaryota; kingdom Metazoa; phylum Chordata; class Mammalia; order Carnivora; family Hyaenidae; genus Proteles; species Proteles cristata. Next base: position 110,008 of record JAESUZ010004838.1, read on the forward strand.
AGAACTAGTTATTAGATATCCAGCCCCCAAGGCACAAGGGAGAGCAAAATAAACAACCGCCAGTACAAAAATAGTTTTAAGTTTCTTTGTTTTGGGGAATGACAAACCAACGAATATGTTCCTGAGTTTTTTGGCTTTAAAATGTGGAAGTTCTGAAATGGGGATGGTGGTGGCAGGGAAGGAGGGGGAGGTCCCAATTTTAGCAAGGGAATTGGATAGGAAAAGAACAGTTTTTACTAAAGAATTCTGATCTTAGACTTTGATTTGTTCAAAAGATATGTAGAGATAATTGGGTTAAAATTAGTGCTCGGCACTTGCAAAGTTTTGAAAGTAATTGTTTGGAAAGATGCCTTCTCAACAATCAATTATGATACTTAATTGGAGACATGAAATTTCCATTGCTAAATTTGTCAGACGCTTATTTTAGAATCCCTTATTTATCATAGGTTTGTGTCTTGGCCAAGTCGGGTGTTGGAGAAATCTTAGAGTTTCTTCACTATTTACTTAGCTCGGTGATTCATGGCTTCCAAGTATCCTAGAGTGAATAAACTCTGATAATCCAATATTAAATATAAAAGGTATAGGATTTCACTTCATTAAATTTTAATGTCTCTTTTAGGAAAATAAATTCTTTTCTAGAGCAGCCAGACTTGGACTTAGACCATGGGCCTAGAAAAGCTTCTGGGCTCAGCAGGAGAAGGAAAAACAAACAAGTAAAAATGTTTGTAAGCCTTTAACTCTTATTTGAAGCAGTTATCTTGTAGTGGAAAGAAGATGGGGGTGGGTGAATTGGCCATCCCAGTTCTCTTTACCTTTCACAAGTCCTCTAATAGATTTGTGGTATTTAGTATTTTAATTGTAAAGTGAAAATGTATAGCATACTATAAGGATAAATTTAAAATTTCACTTTGACAATTGTCAAGTTAGATATTTTCCCTAATGCAATTAGCAACAATTTTTGTAGTCAAGTGTTAGTAGTCTTTAGTAATTGGGGATTCCAGTTTCCCCTCTAATATCTACAAAATTGCTAAGAATGCAAAATTGGGTTGCAGGTATACTCTGCGATATACCATGCAGAAGTATAAATACCTGCACTAAAAGTAAAGTTTAGGTATTAGCACTAAAGTTGAAATAACTTCCTATGATGTATATATCAGAATTTGTGAATTTCTCTAGAAACCCATGTTTATATACATCATTACTTGGTTCATTAGGAGTATACAGTTTTAATATACCTTCTGTACCTGCTCATACAAAAAAATGCTGTTGATTATAATATTTAAATCCACAAAATAGGCTATAAACGTTAAATAAGCAACATTAATCATTTTTCCCCTTAAATACTTTTTCTACTAATTTCTTAATAGTTTTAATTCCTCCATCTCCTCCATATTCCCAGTTATATAGATAACTGGTCCTGATACTTTGAAAACACCACTGTCCTGTTTAGAGATGAAGGAAATTTTTGAGACCAAAATGGCCATTGCAGGAACTCCTTAGTTTGAGGAACAATCTGAAAATTTACTACTAAAAGCAGGGAGAACATTGGCAAGATGTGTCAAGTCAACTTTAGAACTTTTGAGATTAGTTAAAGGCTAACAGTCAGAGTAGAATTTATTCAAGAAAAATGACTCCATCTCAGTTGTAGCAATGAGCTTCAGTGTGTTTTCTCCTTCTCCCCAGCCCTCAGGGTAGTGCAAACATTCCAAGAGCCTTACAACTACGGTGGCTGTGAAAACCAGCATCACAGAAGCCACTGGAGCTTGGAGCCTCTCCACAACCACAGTAATAGAATTTTCACAATTTGGCCTGAACCACCACTAGAAATATCCATTCTCAGGAAGGATGACCAGTCCTATACCAGAGTGTTGGCTGAAAACAATCAGTGGCCAGTTGTGAATATCATAGATGTCTGAGGCATCATTACCAATTTGTGATATAAAGGCTGACCCAAAAGCTTAAGAAAACAAAACATTGGGAAGGAGAATTCAGCACCATGATTTGGAAAGTTCCAACATATTCCTGTAAATCTACATGGCCACACACAAGGGAAAGCTTGCATACCCAGGGAAGACCTGAGAAGTTCTTAATTTCTCACCTCTAGCTAACTTTGCCCTGTGCTAACAGGAAGTGAAGGTTGAAGAAAAGTTGTTAATGGTCTGCCAGAACACTGACAGCTTGATCTACCACAAACAAAGATTCACTTATCAAAAGCTGGGAGACTTATGGGCTGAGTCATCTAAAGAGATCTGCCTGGGGTGTCTTGGTGGTTCAGTCGATTGAGTGTCTAACTCTTGATTTTGGCTCAGGTCAAGATCTTGTGGTTTGTGAGATCAAACCCTGCACTGACAGCATGGAGCCTGATTGGAATTCACTCTCCTTCACTCTGCCCCTCCCCTGCCGCACTCTCAAAATAAACATTTTATGAAAAGAAATCTGTCCAATTATTAGCTGGCCAGTGGCTACATATGACAGCTCAGTGAAGTTTCTCTTCAAGCAGTACTTATTTTACACACTTAATCCAAAAAAATAAACAGCAGGACCAGCAACGAAAAGCAACAACAAAACAGAAGGAATGGAAGATCTGACTTCCAGTTAACATGTCCAATTTAACAAAAAATTACAAGATTCCCAGGAAAGAGGAAGTATGAACCATCTAGGAAGGCAGCCAGCAAACAGTCCCCAAGGAAACAAAGTCAGACGTACTAGATGTAGGCTTTAAACCAGCTGTTGTAAATGATCAAAGAACTAAACAAAGACCAAAAGTATCTAAAAACTAGAAGAACCAAATAAAGATGGTTAATGAAGAAATAAGGTTTATAGGCGAACCAATCCAATTATGGAGTTGAAAGACAACTGGAAAGATCAACCTTCTACTGAAGTGGCAGAAGCATCAGCAAACTTGAAGACGCAGAAATTGAAGTTATCTAGTTCACTCAGTGGGATTCTAAAGTCTGTTACTGTAGGGATGTCTTTCTTAATTCAGTCAATTTAATATGAATCTAATTCTGTCATTAGATGCCTAAGGGTTTTTTTTTTTTTGTATTGAACTTTTAATTGATATGTAGTGTCCTGGTCTCTTATAACCTTTAAGGATAATTTGATAGGATAGCCACCTCAAGGGGGGCCTGGGTGGCTTAGTCGGTTGGGCGTCCGACTTTCGCTTAGGTCATGATCTCGCGGTTCGTGGGTTCGAGCCCCACGTCGGGCTCTGTGCTGACTGCCAGCTCAGAGCCTGGAGCCTGTTTCTGTCTGTGACTCCCTCTCTCTCTGACCCTCCCCTGCTCACGCTGTCTCTCTCTCTCTCCCCTAGAAATAAAAAATATTAAAAAAAAAAAAAAAAAGGATAGCCACCTCGATTTTGGTTACTATTTGAAAGAATGGAAACATTTCATGTGATTTTATCATAAGTCTTTGGACTTCAAGTGGGTCTCTTGTAGATGCCATTTAGTTGGACTGAAAAAGTCTATTCTGCCAAGCTATCTTTTTATTGGAGAGTTTAACATATTTGCATTTAAAATAATTACTGGTAAGGAGAGATTTCTGTTCATTTTAATTATACTTATTTCCTGCATAAGTACTTTTGTTTTAATTGATTTTGAAATATTTGAATTTTTCTCATTTCCTTGTATATATACTATAAATAATTTTCTTTGGGATTACTGTATTACACTTAGCATTCTAATGTTATGACATTTTAATTTTAATTTCTACCAGTTTAACTTTAGTATATACAAATTCTCTTCCCATTAGGGCTGTCCCTACTCATTTGTTGTAGTGGTCACACACACACACACACACACACACACACACACACACACACACACACACACAATCACATCTTTATATAATTTGTGCCCCCAAACAGACTAGTAATTTAGGAGAATTGCATGTAAAAGATTATGTGAAAAGGTGGGATCAAACCCTTGTTATGATACTAGCTTTCATAATTACCCACTTACCTTAAGATCTTTTTTTTCTTTCATATGGCTTCAAGTTATTGTCTAGTGCCTTTTTATTTCATCTTGCATGACTACCTTAACATTTCTTGCAGGGCAAGTCTATTGGTCATGAATGTCATTCTGATCAGCTGTTTTTTCTGAGAAGGTCTTAATTTCTGCCTTAACTTTTGAAAGATGGTTTTGCAAGGTATAGAATGCTTGGTTGACCTAGTCAAAGGGCTAAAAAAGGAAAGCAAAACAAAAACAATCAGCCTACTGTCTTTAGCTTCCAAAGTTTCTGATGAAAAATCTGCTGTCCATCTTATTGAAGAACTCTTGTATTTGGCAAGTCGCTTCTCTTGCCATTTAAGATTCCTTTTGTCTATCTTAGGAATGGTATCTAGGTCACAGTATGGGCCTCGGAGTTCATCTTACATGATATAAATATCCAAGAAGCTTCATAAACTCAAGGCATTTCACCAAATTTGGGAAGAATTCAGGCATATTTTCCAACTATTCTGACCATTTCTCTGGCCCTTCTAGGGTTCCGGTGATGCACATATTGGTTCTCTTGATGGTGTGCCAGAGATCCCTTAGGCTCGGAGTCTGAGAAGACTGAATAGAAGTGAACATTTTTGTTTTTAAGAGTGAGAATGCAAGCAGGAGAGAGGGGCAGAGGGAGAGAGAATCTTAAGGAAGCTCCATGTTCAACATAGGACTCAATCCCACCACCCTGGGATCATGACTTGAGCCAAAAATCAAGAGTTGGTTGCTTAACAGACTGAGCCACCTGGATGTTCCTAAAAGTGAACAATTTTTGTAATCCTTTATTAAATTTAAACTCTTCGGCCTGCTCAAGTCTATATTTGAATCTTTCTAGTGAGTTTTTAACCTCAGTTATTTCACTTTTCAGCTCTAGAAATTTTTGGTTTCTTTTTAGGTTTTATATTTCATTATGGAGATTTCCATTTTGTTCATATGTTCACTTCAGCTAGAGGGTGAGGAGCTTCAACTAGTAGGGTGAGGTACAACAATGTCTATTTGCCTCTTGACATACTTCTACACAAATACCAGGGATCTGTTGCTTCTGGTCAGAGATCCCAAGACCAGATTTCTGACATTTGGAGAACAGAATTTTTGCCCATACTAGCTCCCATAAGCGATGTGTGTGCTGTTCAGATCCCAGTAAGCCCTTTGTGGATAATGACAAATATTCTAAAGGCAAAAATGGAAAGATAAAAATTTAGAATAGTCAATAGTACTGAAGAATGAACAAAAGTCTAACGTTATCCACTTTCAACACTAGATCACTACTGTGATCAAGACAGCATGGTAGTTGTGAAGTAGACATAAGTTGAGGGCACAGAAGTCCAGAAAGATTCACACAAATACAGCTTATCCTTTCTCCTTTGTCTTTGTTCTGTTGTGAAAGGTCTTTTTTTTATATTTGAAAGTTTGTTTTTTTTTTTTTACAAATAGTTTATTGTCAGATTAGTTTCCACATAACACTCAGTGCTCATCCCCACAAGTGTCCTCCTCCATGCCCATCCCCCCTCCCCCACATCCATCAGTCCTCAGTTTTTGTCAGCATTCAAGAGTCTCTCATGGTTTGCCTCCCTCCCTTTCCCCCACCGTTTCCCCCCTTCTTCTCCCCCTTGTTCCTCCGTCAAGTTCCTCCTAATCCTCCTATACGTGCAAACATATGATATTTGTCCTTCTCTGCCTGACTTATTTCGCTCAGCATAACACCCTCAAGGTCCATCCATGTTGCTACACATGGCCAGATTTCATTGTTTCTCATTGTCTCTTCAACCAATGGTGCTTGAACAATTGGAAGTCCACATGCTTTAAAAAAAAAAAAAAAAACTCGACACAGACTCTATATCCTCCACAAATTCAAAGTGTATCATGGACCTAAATGGGAAATGCGAGACTATAGAACTTCAAGACAATGACATGGGAAAACAATCAAGGTGGTCTTGGGCGTGGTGATAAAATTTTCATGGATTGTGCCTCTGGTGTTAGATCTAAAAACTAATCTGGACTTTGTTAAAATGAGTACTATTATGTAGCGGTCTTTCACTTCCTTAACCTCTTTCACAGACTTGGAAAATATTGTTTTTTAATAGTTTATTGTCAAGTTGGTTTCCATATAACACCTAGTGCTCATCCCCACCAAGTATCCTTCTCTGTGCCCATCATCCCCTTCCCCTCCCCCCACCCCCATCAGCCCTTGGTTTGTTCTCGACATTCAAGAGTCTCTCATGGTTTGCCTCCCTCCCTCTTCCCTACTATTTTCCCTCTTCTTCTCCCCCCAAGTTCCTCCTAATCCTCCTATACGTGCAAACATATGGTATCTGTCCTTCACTGCCTGACTTATTTCACTCAGTAGAACACCCTCAAGTTCCACCCATGTTGCTACACATGGCCAGATTTCATTCTTCCTCATTCCCATGTAGTATTCCATTGTATAGATAAAACACATCTTCTTGATCCATTCATCCGTTATTGGACACTTAGGCTCGTTCCATGTTTTGGCTATTGTTGATAGTGCTATGAACATTGGGGTCCATGTGCCCCTGTGCATCAGCACTCCTGTGTCCCTTGGGTAAATTCCTAGCAGTGCTACTGCTGGGTCATAGGGGAGTTCTCTTGTTCATTTTTTGAGGAACCTCCACACTGTTTTCCAGAGGGGCTGCACCATTTTACATTCCCACCAACAGTGGAGGAGGGTGCCCATTTCTCCACATCCTCGCCACCATCTAGAGTCTCCTGATTTGTTCATTTTAGCCACTCTGACGAGAGTGAGGTGGTACCTCAGTGTGGTTTTGATTTATATTTCCCTGATGACGAGGGATGCTCAGATGTGTCTGTTGACCATCTGGATGTCCTCTTTGGAGAAGGGTCTGTTCATATCTTCTGCCCATTTCTTCACTGGATTATTTGTTTTTCGGGAGTGGAGTTGGGGGAGTTCCTTATAGATTTTGGATACTAGCCCTTTATCTGATATACCATTTGCACCTATCTTTTCCCATTCCGTTAGTTGCCTATTAGTTTTATGGATCGTTTCCTTTACCGTGCAGAAGCTTTTAGTCTTGATAAGGTCCCAGTAGTTCATTTTTGCTCTTGATTCCCTTGCCTTTGGGGATGTGTCAAGTAAGAAATTGCTGCAGTAGAGGTCAAGGAGGTGGTTTCCTGCTTTCTCCTCTAGGATTTTGAGGGTTTCCTGTCTCACATTCAGGTCCTTGATCCAGTTTGAGGTTTTTTTGTGTATGGTGTGAGAAAATGATCTAGTTTCATTCTTCTGCATGTTGCTGTCCAGTTCTCCCAGCACTATCTGTTAAAGAGTCTCTCTTTTTTCCATTGGATACTCTTTCCCACTTTGTTAAAGATTAGTTGGCTGTACGTTTTTGGGTCTAATTCTGAGTTCTCTATTGTTGCATTTTAAAACTTTCTTAGATTTTTGATACAAATGAGATGGATTTTGCAAATTAAAAAAGTGACAATTTTTAAAAAATGGTAAGAACAGAACAGGTATATCAGCAAGATACACAAATGGCCAGTTAAAAATATTAAAAGATGTTCATCATTTGTCATCAGGGAATTGCAAATTGAGACAAGTTGCTACTACATACCTATTAGATTAAAAACAAAACTGTCAAAATAAAGGTCAGCAAGGATGCAGAACAGAAGCTTTAATTCATTGGTGGTGGGGAGGGGGATTAAGTTGGTACAATCACTTTGAAAGACAGTTTGACACTTTCTTACAAAGGTAAGCATAGTCTCAACATAATCCAGCAATTATGCTCCTGGATATTTCTGTCTCCATTAATTGGCATGCACATAAGATCTTGTACAGGTGGAGGTTCTTAAATTAAAAATAGAATTCCCATGTGTCCAGTAATTCCACTACTGGGTATTTACTCAAAGAAAATGAAAACACTAATTCAAAGAGATACGTGCATCCCCACATTCATTGCAACATTTACAATAGCTAAGACATGGAAGCAACTCAAGTGCCCATCCAGAGATGAATGGATAAAGAGGTGACACACACTGGAATATTACTACACCATAAAAAGAATGAAACAGCATGGACTGAACTAGAGTATAATGCTGAGTGAACTAAGGGAAAGAAACACCATAGGATTTCACTCATGTGGAATTTAACAAAACAAAGTGAGACAAGAAAGCCAGACTTAAAACTGGAGAGCAAATTAGTGGTTGCCAGAGGGATGGTAAGGGGAGAGGAGTGAAATAAAGGAGATTAACACTAAGTATATTTATCATGAGGAGCACAGAGCAACCTATAGAATTGTTGAATGATTTTACACCTGAAAACACTATGTCAACTATACTTCAAAAATAAAAAAGTGCTGCACATAAATGTTTATGGCAAGTTTTTTCCACAACTGCCCAAAACTGGAAGCAACCATGAGATTATTCAGTAAGGGAGTCAAGAGTGTTATATCCATTTAAGAGTATTATCCAGGAATAAAAATAAAGGAGCTAACAAGCCACAGAAAAGCATGGAGCAATCTTAAATGCATATTGCTAAATTAAACCAGTCTTTAAGGACTATACTATAGGATTCCAATACAGTGTAGTAAAAATATTAATGGCTTCTAGTTATGGGGGGGGGAGAATAGAACACAGGATTTGGGGGGAGGTGAAACTATTTCATAAGCTCCTGGTGGACACATTATGTATTTGTCAAAAACTTTAGAATTTTAAAACCAAGTATATCAATGTATACAAACTAGAAAGTCATTTAGAAGGTTAAGAAATCCCAGAAAAAGGCAAACTGACATGAATCTGACTGTAGCACAGATGTAGGAAATCCTCTCTGGAGAGGGCAAGGGGAAAGGTCAACACGAATGGATGTTTTAAGGATCAAGGTAAAAAGAACAGCACCAGAGCATGGACTCTAGTCAAGAATTTTGTTTCCCACATTCCCACAGAATGGCAGGATTCTAAGTCTGCTACCTATGTAGTAGAAGCGAACAGTGAAGTAGATGGATGGGGAGTGATGGGAGCCAGATTTCACCAAGATATAGAAGATCAGGTGGTGAAGACAGGCAGAAGTCACATGGAATCTACACTTCACAGTGTATTTAGTCATGACTGGCATATTGGAATGTGATGAGCTAAGAGTATGGAGGAAAGCTGAGAGGGTTGTTTGGGGAAAATATGTTTTTACTTTAGGATCACAGGTTTATGTTACCAAAATACATGGGAACCATCATATATGGGTAAAGTTTTAGTTGTCCAGGAGACCAATGAAAAGGACAAAGTGTATATACTAAATGAAGGCTTAGAAAAATTTAAGATCCCTATTTAAGGATCTTAAGGAATTTTAAGGAAAATTAAGGGGCCTCAAGTTTATTTTTCCAGTACTATATAGATCCCAGTGCCTGGCATTCTGTTGTTGATGTTTAATGCTGGAGTCAGGAGCCTGTACTTCATAGTCCAGAGTGGTCTTGACCATCCATGGGACCAATACCAACAAAAATGAGGAGTTAGACTAATCTGGGTCCTTCCCTCCACCCCATGCTGAGGCATAGAGGCCAGACATGGAGTCACCATCTGTCAATATAATCTCTGATCCCAGGATCTGATTTGTACCTAGAGACATAAAGCTATCTGTCTTTTTTACTGGTAGAAAATACTTAAAATTAGAATATTGGTTTGAGGAAAGCATTGTGGGATGCCTGCAGGAATCTTGTTTTTATTGGCTTATAAGAATACTGGATGCCAAGTTTAGATGAGATTTTTTTTAGCATCATTAGGTCTCATGTAATATTTGGGATATTTTTATATTAAGACACTTTTTCCTGAAAATTTAACTAGACACGGTCATGTTTTATTTGGCAAACCTTGTTAAAAGGAAGATTTCAGAATAACTGTTTGGAGTAAAACATGCAAAAACCCATGTTATCCTCCAAGTCAAAGGGGCTATGCTCAATGGGACACTTCTACTTAGCACCAACTACGTATATTGCAGTTTGGTCTAGTCCACAATAGAACCTCCAAACTGAAGTGAACAGAAGGTAGAAAACTTAATGTAGCTATTGTAACATATGAATTGCTGATTATATAGAAGTCCTTCAGAAAGCTCAGCTTGGAAAGGGCTTTTCCACCCCAGCATTCCCTTTCTGGGTTTTAAGTTGGGGTTGAATTCATAGTCAGGCCAGATATCTAAGCTTCTGGAATTTGTTTTTAAAATAATAAAAACAAGTAATAAAAACAATAAAAACAGGGTATGGCAAGCACATGCTTTAGAAGCAGCATAGCAACTTTCAAAACCTGGAGATGAAGCTGTGTCCTGCTGAGTGTTAAGTTTGGAAATAGCAAGAGGTGGCCAGGAGTCTGAAGTATGTAGGTAATGGGCCTTAAACTCCACAGAATTCTAGAAGCTGGGCTCATTGCATGAAACCAGAGCCATAGGTGATGAGAGTCCTAAAAACTATCACCAGAGCCCTTTCAATTTTTGCACTGGGACTTGGTGTAGAGTATTGGTCCAGCCATACTCCACAAGTTCCAGTCCTTATTCATTCCAGCCATTCCCTACCCTTCTTTCTCACATGCTAGAGGGATTACACAAAACCATTCCCTTCCATCTTTCAAATTCAGAGGTGGAAGTCAGCCTTTCAGTACGTACTTCAAACACCTCTAGGGCTTGTTACAATTGATTAAGCCCCACCCTCTGAGTTAGATTCAGTAGGTCTGGGATGGAGCCCAGGGGGGCTTGCATTTGTAGAATGTTCCCAGGAGAAGCTAATGCTGCTGGCCCGGGGACCACTTTTGAGAACCACCATTCTAGTTTTACTATTATGACCAACAGTTCACTTATCTCCTGCCATTGCTGGTTGTGATTCACCTTCAAAAATTTCATTCTGAAATTCTGCTTCTAAGGGAGACTTCTGATAACAACTATCTTGCACTGATTATGCCAGAGACATGGAAGTTGCATGCATATGGTTTATGAAGGAAGTGCTTTCAAGAAGAAGTAACAAGGTAGTAAGGAGGAGCAAGATAGGGAAGGGGAAGCCAAATACGCCCCATTGTAGTGGCTGTTACTCAGGATCCCCATGCACAAAGGGCAGGGTCCAGGAGAGATCAGGGACAAGTTTCTAGCTGTTCTTTCCCAGTGGGGTCCTATAGATACTTAGGTCTCCCAGCAATGATGTGTGACCACACACATGGAACCAGGGAAGCTCACATGAGCCTTGGTATCCAGAGATTTTATTGGAAATAGGTATGGGATGGCCACCTGTGTGGGAGAACTTAGCACCCAGCTCCTCCAGAGTTCAAGCTGATCCCATGTGGTCTAAGCCCCCCACTATAAATCACATTGTTAGCATAGACCATCTAGTGTGATCCACGGTCCCCAAGAAAACAAAAACACACTTATCAGGCAGGACATCACAAGGCATTAGAGATTCTCTCAGGAGCCAGGCAAGGGCCAAACTCTTTAGAATATGCAGGGTGTAGACAACTCAGAAGTCCTGGGATAATCCTTTAGTACATTCATACAAATCTTCCTCATAAGCTGAAGTACGAGTATGTAGGCAATACTTTGGTTCCCAGATCCATGGCAGGATCAACCACAACCCATCCTTTTTACACTTAAATGCACTTTGAGTGATTCTTTGAGTGATATACCCCTACAGGAAGGTTTCTGATTTAACGTATTCTGCTCAAAGAATTCTGCCACGCAAAGGCTTCAAGTAGGCACACCTCCCACTTGCCATTACTCCCAGTGACCCACTGTGGATTGGTCCTTCTTCCTGACCCTATAACTCTGGGACTTTTAGATTTAGAGGCACTAGCTCCCAAATGGGGCGTGCTTAGGTCAGGGGACATAGCTAAGACTTAAAAACGAGCTACTGTTGCTGCCTGAGGACTCCAGGAACAATGAGCTTCTCCCCTTTGGCTATTTGTAGTGCTACCTGAAGAACGCTACCACTCTATGGGGTTGCCTCAGCTGAAGAGATCATCTTTGCCAAAGGTCATGCACCATTCCCAGGACACATTCTAGTGGAGGAGCACCACTGACACTACAGAGAATTGTGAGGCTTGGAGGACGATTCAGAGTTATCTCAAGATAGGGGGAGAGACCCAGGCCTTTATGCTCCTGCTTAAGTGATAGATCAACTTCTCTTCCACCCAGTCCTGCTGGATCAATCTTACAGGTGTTGCTGTCAGTAGTACTCCATTGGACACACTTTAGGAACCAGTTTTTGAGATTGAGCTTTTCTTGTACATTCATCTCATCTACAACAACTTTTGCCTTTAAGGACCATGGCCAGGCTCATTCAGCCTCCTAAGATCAGGCTATAATAATTTCACCTGGACAGAGAATCTGCAATCCCAGAAATGCTGCATGAGTGGTAGACATTTGCTCTTCAGGAATGATCCTGGACAGAAGTTACAGTGATGGCCAAAGAGGCTTCCTCCTGGAGGATCTAGCAGCAGAGAAGAAAGGGACCTCATCTTCAGAGATTCAGGGGTGGAGAGGGGTGGAGAGGGGGGAGACCATTACTGCCAAGGAATAGATGGCCTTTCCCGTCCACATCCAGCCCCTCTCTAAGACCAATACAACCCAAAGAGGGAGCAAACTGTTTACCCAAAGCCTACCTTTCATTCTTAAGTCCTAAAGCTAATCAGGTCTGAAAAGATAAACAACATCTGACATATTTTTCCATATCCAGGAATTTCAGAGCCAGTCTCAGTATGGGTCATGACTACAACCATAGGATGTGGTTATTGAACCAACACTTTATTATTGGGTCATGAAGGATGAAGGTTGAAGCCAGTTCCACCAAGGTAACCAAACAGGTGTGTGTGGTTTTCCCAAACACCTTCCAATATTCTCAGCTGTTTCAGAATGAAGACTTTGCAATTCTAATACCTTGGTTTTGCAGACATGAGATCCTTTGGGAGTACAATAGGTTCAATCAAATGGGCCTTAAGTAGTTCTCCAGTTGATGGTCTCCCAGAAGACATTTTAAAATTGATAGATTTATATAACCCAAAATTCACCATTTGAACCGCTTTAAACAGTTCAGTGGCATTCAGTATATCCACAATGTTGTGCTCAACCATCAATGGTATCTAGTTCCACAATGTTTGCATCACCCCAATAGGAAACCCATTCCAATGATTTCTTCACATGGATTGGAGTACTTTCTAGTGTCCTTTAAAAATTTGAAGGACTCCATTAAGCGTCTCTTGCATGGCAAGGTCTCAGTTTTTGGCTGTCTAGGAATCTCAATTTCTGTCTTGGAGGACAGTTTTGGCTCCAAAAGACAGAGACAAAGAGTCTTTAAGACAGAGTTCTTAAAATACGGAGAGGAAAAAAAAAGTCAATCATCCCACAGCCTTCTGGCCTCTGATCTGATGAGAATTCATTTGTTAATCTTATTGGAGGATACACTTGTACATAAGGAGTACGTTTTTCTATTCCATTCTTGTCCTTTGATAATTTGATAACCTATCTTGTGGATTTCTTTGGGTTTATCCTCCTTGGAGTTCATTGCAACATTTGGATGAATGGATTCAGGTCTTATCATATTTGGGGATATTTTGGCCCTTATTTCTTAAAAGATTGATTGTGCTCCTTGCACGTGCATGCTCTCTCTCCTATGTAGGTCTTGGTATGATTGAGCAAAGACACTGATCAGGTCTGCAGGCAGACCAGAGGTTTCCAATGGTTTCTATATATCCAAGACTGAACATAGGGTTAAGAGATTTCCATAAAAGATTTACTTGATCCAAGATGGAAAAGGGCAAGTGGTGGAACTGGCCCTGTTCTATCTTATAGGGAAAAACTCAAGTGTTAACATTTTTCTAGGATACCATTTCAAGGCAAAAAAAAAAAAAATCTACCTCTCTTCCATCCACTATTATCAGCTCCTACTCTACATTATGGACAGTAAAGCAGTCTTCATCTTAATATCTCCTACTCCAACCCTTAGTGGTAGGGTCCATCTTCTACCAGGCCCCTTGAATCCTCCATCTTCTTTGGAGACAACCCATGTGCTGCAGAACCCACTTGGTCTGAAACACAGTAAGTTTTAGAGTTAGTCTCTCACCAGAGACACTGTTTGATAAGTGACAAATGTCATGAGTATATAGTACCTAGATTTCTCAGTCCAGGATAATCCTGAAACACGTTTTTATCTATTCCTTTTCTTAAGGGTTTTCTTAAGAGCTTTTCTTAAGGGTTACTCTTTAGTCTATCCCTGTAATAGCTAGCTTATTAGGATCCTTCTTATGGTCACAGGTTCCTCACCCCCACACCCCCCTCCCCAGATCACCTCCCCACTCCTTTGCCAGCACTTCAGTCAAACCTTTGTCTCAGGGTCTTCTATCTTAGGGCCTGATTTGGGGGGAATCCACCAAAGACAGTGGGATAAATGGGATAAGCACAATTCTGCTGAAACATAGTAAAATATTTGAGCCTGGCTGTTTTTTAATAGTTTATTGTCAAGTTGGATTCCATATAATACCCAGTGCTCATCCCCCACAAATGCCTTGGGCTACTGAGGTTTTAAGATTAGGTGTTAGTTCTTTCTTCAAATGTCCCATGTGGAGGAAGAAGTAGGCAGGAAAAGCCAAAGGGAAATTGTTTCTGCTAAAGAGCATTATCAAAGCTCAGGCTTGATGGCAAGGGAATTAGAGTGGGATTGGTCATTAGCTGCGGAGGAAGCAAACTGGAAGGAGTGTCGGAGAGGTCAGCCTTGGCTTAGAGTTAGAGTTTATCCAATTTGTATAGAGGCGGCAAAGGGAAGCTGAAGTTCTTGAGGGGAAGAAGGTTACAGCTAACCAAACTACTACTCCCAATCCTATCAAGTCATGTTGCCCTCCTGTGCTTCTTCCCACCCACCCCCAAGTCTCAAGTCCTTTCACACTAGAAGTTTCACAACAGTAGAACCCTTGTCCATCTTGTTCACAGATGCATCCCTTATACCAAGTGTCTGGTACATAGGGGTCAATTGACCAAAGTTAATGAAGAACCTAGAAGTCAGTTATGTAGGAACTGGAAGATATTAGGACTTCCCACATGGAGAATTCTAGAATCAGCATGAAGCTCAAGAAGGATATTGTTGTTGTTGTTGTTGTTGTTGTTGTTTTTTTACACCAGCCCATGGCAAACACTTTCAGAGGATCCCCTTGTTTCCTGAAAAGAGAAGAGGACACATAAGACAGCTCATCAGAAGTATTGCTTTTGGTAACAGCTGCACAGCTTAGCGGATGGCTAGGAAGGATAATGTCTAAGGTTTACAGCCTAAGGCATCTAGTGTCATATTTGCCTTTTGGTTTAGAAGGCCCCGTTTGCCTACCTGAGGCATCCATTGGGTGACAAAAAGCATCTGCTTGACTAGTTTGGTCAACTCGTTCTACTTGTTAGTGGATTAGAAAATTCCTCTTTAGTTTGAGACCAAGTCTGCCTTAACTGTAAGTATCTACAGATTCTAGTCAGGACCTGGTTAATACTAATCCATCTCATTAGTATTCTTTAGATGTAAGAACTAGGATCACAGTCCCTAAACCTTCAAGACTAAATGGTCCTAGTGTAAGCTATCCCCGCAGAGAAACTCTAGAGTACTGTATCATACTTATGTTTGAAGCCAAAGGACTCATTCTGGGATTAGATGCTCAAATGACCAGGAAGTCCGTTGTCATGGTCCTACAGTCATGTGTGTATGCTTAAAGCTCATGTGACAATCAGACCAAGAATCCTATACAAAATAATCTTAGTGTTCGTAGCATTGACCCTGGTGTTCCATTTTTATTCTTTCTTCCCAATGTTGCATTTTCTAAGCGAACTTATGGAGCACTATCATAATGACAGAATCCACCCTTAGGGCCAACCTTGGTCTCTCCCCAAAATGGCATTGGCCCACATGCGTTCATCTGCCCTGGAGACAACCTTAAGTGTCCGTTAGCCCCATAAACCCTACAAATCAGCTTTAACTATACTGGACTCAGACCTAGAAAAGCCTAGATGTTACTAGCAGATTATAATTCCCAGAGACATACATACTCTTAAGTGGCCCTAGACTTAGATTGAGGCTAAAATGTTTTTAGTGGGGGGGGGATACGGAGTTAAAGTTAATACAAAAAATACTGCTTATTTGTTATTTCAGAATAAGAATGTCCAAACCATGAGACATGGTTTTATTCAAGAGTCACATTAGCCCCACTTTTCATCTTGAAAAGTAGCAGGAAGGCTGTGGCATACTGGCAGAGGTTGTTTGAGAACCACCATTTCGACAAACCTCTTCTGAGGTCACCCTTGAGGACACTGACTTGGCTAGTTGCACAGACAAAACCAGAACAGGAGCCAGGCTGTGACCATGATAAAAGGAGTTTTAGAAAGGTCCCCCAATGAAGCTAAAGGCAAAGCATTAGACTACTTTCTATTCCATGACAGAACTTTATAGTATAGAACAGTATCCTGTAAGAAACAGTATGTCATCAGGGGCGCCTGGGTGGCTTAGTCGGTTAAGCGTCCCACTTTTGCTTGGGTCATGATCTCGCGGTTCGTGGGTTCGAGCCCCGCGTCGGGCTCTGTGCTGACTGCCAGCTCAGAGCCTGGAGCCTGTTTCAGAGTCTGTGATTCCCTCTCTCTGAGCCTCCCCTGCTCATGCTGTCTCTATCTCTCTCCTAGAAATAAATAAAACAAAAAAAGAAAAAAAAAAGAAACAGTATGTCATCTATGTCATCACTAAGTTTTACTTATGGACTATTTTCTAGTGTGACTTCAAGTTTTCAGTTAAGAACACAGAATTTATCTAGAATGCTTAAGGAGTTTGTATGCGTGATGGCTAATTTTATCTATCCACTTAATTGGGTCCCTGGGTACCCATGTATTCAATCAAGCATTATTCTGGGTGTGCCTGTGAGGGCATTTTTGGAGAAGATGAACACTTGAATTGGCAGGCTGAGTAAAGCAGAGTGGATGCAAGTCACCCACACTACAGAGAGCAGTTGGAGACCTGAGTAGAACGAACGAAAAGACAGACCTCCCGCTCAAGAAAGAATTCTTCCTGCCTCATCACCTTCAGAGTTTTCCTGACTTCGGATTCAAACTAAGACACTGGAACATTGGCTCTTCTTGGTTCTCGAGCCTGAGGACCTATGGTTGGGAACCACACAATTGGCGCTCTCGGGTGTGACTCATCCTGAAGATCTTGGGACTTGTGCACCTCCATAGTTGCGGGAGCCAACTGTTTCCCCAGAGAAACCAGACTAACACAGGTCTGGTTAGTGGCATTTTCCAAAAGTCCAGTTAGCGTTCCAGCAGGATACTTATCACCTCATCAGCTTTCCATTACCTAGTATCCACAACATCCACTCCATCCATCCATCAAGGAGACTGGATAAAACCCTGGGGGGAGGCGTCATTCTTGTGTACAGGTACAGGAAACCTAGTGCACATCTTTCTGGAGATTAGTCCAAAGGTACCAGGTCTGTGGTCAATCTATGGCTATAGTTTAATTCCCCTGATCCCCAGCATCAGATAATGTCTTCAGCCTAATTGGAAGGCCTCAGACTCCAATCCTTCTCCATCAGTAGCTAGCTGTGTGGCTTTGAATAAGTTGAGCACCAAAGCCCACTTCCCCCCTCCTAATGATGCAGAATAACAGCTTCTGTTATTCTGAGTGGAGACACATTCTACGTTACCCTCATCCACCCCCACCTCCACATTGTCTAGAACCACAGTACTCAGGTCACCATAAATCACAGTGAAACATTCTACCTAAGAAAAAAAGATCACTAACCAGAATTCAGTTTGTCAAACTGAATCTTAAAGGACCACTAACATTTAAGTTACATGAGCAAATACCCCAAGTCTATAGTTACAGTTCAATCCTGCAATAGCACTGAAATCTGGTACCAAATCAGTACTTTATGAACATATTTTTGTAGTTGCAGGTTTCCTGGGATCAGTGGAGATCACTCATGGCATCCCAAGTTTTGTGCTAGCCACCACTTCCATCCCAGGCATAGCTAATGCAGTTGCACTGCTATAGAAGGGTCTAGAGACAGAGGCTTCATTATTTATTCACTACCACTAGGAAGAACCAGCAATGAGAATTTCAGGCCATGTTTTACTGGAATCACCCTGCCTTGCTCAATCCTATAGAACATCTGTCACAATATAGGTTTATTTGAATCAAACAAGGGATACACTGAAGCTTTATGTATAGCTCTTCTGGTTAATAAGAAAGGGTCTGTACTTCTCAACATTTAAGCCTCAGACCACAAGAACTATTGAATTAACATCCTAGGACAGGGCCTAGATCTCCATGGGCACTACAAGGGCAGCTATTTTCCTCACTAGGAGGAGGAAATAGAGACTCTAAGGATGGTTATGTTGATCCCTGAATGGGGAGTACAGAACTGCTTATAGTCAATGGACAGTTAAGCCTTGTGTGGTTCTCTAACAATGGCCAGGTTAAAGTGGAAGTTAAGGAGTTCAAAGAACATGAAGAAAAGCTTCACTGCTTGGGTCTCCCATGTGTGTAGAAGGCTTCATCCCTCCAGTATTTAGCAGCCCTCCACTTCTTCCCCCCAAGCTCCCTACCAGGCACTGGTTTTCATGGTGATGTCAAATGCCTCCACTATTGCTCTTCCTTGCCGATTCCTTTCAAATTAGTAGCCCAAACCTTTACCTGGCTTTCTGAACAAGAGATAGTGTTCCCAAGATCCATTTATGAAAGGCATAAGAAGCTTTACAAGGAAAGGCCTCTTAGAAGGGGTGTGGTTCTGGCAAAACCCTCTTCTGGACTCCTCTGGATCCCATTAGGGACATGTATTCCTGCAGCCCTGGCTACCATACTCTTGGAACAAGCTAGGGTGAGGGCAAGAGAACTGGGTAGGGAGGGACGTAGCCAGAGAGCTTGGGAGACAGGTTTCCTGAGGAAAAGCAAACAGAACCCTGGTTTTAGTGACCCCTCCCTATTGTCACTCAATGTTAGAAACAGGACAAGTAGAAGACCATGAAATTAAATGGAACATAGCTATCACTATGTAGAATCAAGTGTTGGAGGGAAGTAAGCCTAGGAGGGAGGATTAAGTTAGGATGCTATAGTTAACAGGGAGAAAAGATAGGGTTGTTTTGAGTTTGTCTCCACTCTTCCAACTATTGTTTAAATCCAAACTCAAGAGAAGATTGGAATCTGGACTTGGGTTAGATTTGCATATATGGCAAGGTGGAGAAGAGTCAAGTAGAGTGGTTCTGACCTGGCCAACTGGTGCAGAGCGCTATCAGAGAGGAAGGGAGCAGGCAGGTTTGGAAAGAATGAACTGGAGATCCATTTGGGTGAATGGAGTTGGGAGAGACTGTCAGACATGCAGATGAAGACACAGGTCCAAAGCTCCATTTACATTCAGGCTGGAGGTCTGAAAGGTAGAGAAGAGATCCATAGATATTACATTGGGGCTTCCATTGCTGTCACCCAGGGAGAGAATTCTCAGGATGCACAGCCTTTAATCCCATGGAATACAACTATTAGAAGAAAACATGGTAGAAAGAAGGAGCCAGCAAAGGAGATAAAAGCAGCAGCGTCTGAAGGGGGAAACCATTAGGGGAAAGTAAGGACGAGTGGGCAGAGCCTGGGGTGAGGAAGCAGCACAAGGATCAGGCTCAAACTTGAAGTACAGGAAGACAACAGTCAGAAGTGGCAGGTTAGCCTTCAGTGGAGAAGCTCATGATGACAGGTTGTGAACTTGGACACTCTGCAACCCTCAGAAGGTTCTCCCTGAAGTCCTATGGTGCTCTGGTCCTCTGGTAGGAGGAGTCAAGGAGAGATGAAGCTCTAATCCAGGGTTTGTCAAGAAAATAGACAAGGAAAAGCATCAAAAAGTAAAGTGAAAGACCAAGCAACTTTCCATATTCTAAAAATATACAGAAACACTAGTAAATAGCCTCTTAGAAGGCTTTTCTGTAATGCTGCACTATGCACAGAAATTAATGTGCCTTCTGGTTATTAAACAAGCAAGCTTGCCTGGGCTCCAACCTCTTACAAGTGACATCTTGTCAAGTCAAGTGACTTGACTGAGGCTGCACAAGAATTCAGCCGTGCATCTGACCGGCATCGGCAGAGGAACTCCATGTGGGTTTAATCTGCAGTGCCCAGTCTAGAGCAAACACAGACAATTACACTTTTGTTAGAGCCACAGCCTGAGAGTCCTCCCTGGTCCTTGGTTTTGAACCACATTCCTCAGCAAGCAATCCAGAAACAAGTTATTTCCTCCCGTCAGAGCCCCAAGAGAACAGGTATGAAACCCTTCTT
Source organism: Proteles cristata cristata (assembly GCA_017311185.1). Lineage (NCBI taxonomy): Eukaryota > Metazoa > Chordata > Mammalia > Carnivora > Hyaenidae > Proteles > Proteles cristata. The sequence continues at coordinate 130,259 of JAESUZ010004838.1, forward strand.
GGCCATCCAGCTTTCTGAAGCAACACTAGACCGGGCCCCAACTAGATAGGCACCATAGCTGGATCCAGTGGCCAACTGAGTTATCACTGGCAGTGGGCAGATAAACTGGTAGACGGACCCTCCCTCTCTCCACAACCCAATTTTAGAGTCCTTTTTCTTCACTATTGGAAGGAATTTGTGGCATTCCAGGTATAGAGGTGCCCCAATCTAATTTCCTACAAGGACCTCAAACATACAGTCTTATCTTTCTAGAGTCAAGCCTGAAACACTTTCTTCATGTTACCTAAGAAGATCACTCCCTTCCTAAGAGGGAAGTAACAGAGGGTTTTGAGGTAGGAGACACCCTCAAGCCTGGCCCCTCTGGCCCTCGACAGGGGAAGTGAAGGGATAAGCAGATCTATCCACTGTGGCTTGGAACTTGGTGCTTCCAAACTGTCCCATGTTCTACTGGTAGCTCATAGAAAAGTGAACACTGGGAAGGTTTTAATAGGTTCAGCTTTTTATTAATAGCGTTATGTATTTGAAATGGGAGCGGTTATAGCCTATAACATACGGTTGCATTAGGAATCAGAACTTCAAACATTTCAAGGAAACGTTAATTTTGAATGAGCAGTCACTTAATATTTTAAGTCACAAAGGATACGTTCATCTCCTATGCCTACATCAACACAAAGGAATCAGAAACTGAACGTAGGATAGGTTGAAGACAGACCAATAGTCATAGAGAGACTGAATCATTTTCTTCAACTTCTATCAAAGAGCAGGGGTATTGTCACCAAACTCAGGGCCATCTGGGGAGAGATGGCTAGCATCAGAAAGGTCAGCGCATCCTAGGGTCCCCTCCCTACTGGTTACATGAGGCAGAGAAAGGCCTCACAGAACTGGGTTAACCTGCACCCCAAGAGCCTGGAATCTCCCAAGCATTCAATTCTAAGGGGGAACCTTTCCCTCCAGACAGGCTGCCCTCACCATCTCATCCCTGTGTCAGTGGTCAGATTCTAGGTATTTTGGGCAAGCCATCCCAGAACTCTGGCTCTGGTGTGGGCGTTAGTTAAGGGCATTATCCCTCTATAGGCAAAGTTCTCAGATGAGCCCCATCAGGTTTCATCCATGGCAGCATTTTCCCCTTTACTTCAGGAGTCCGATTCTCCTTCCCAAGCCACTGTTCTATCAGATGGTTTACTGCATCTGGAGACAGGGCCCCTTGTCACACTCCATTTTGATGAGGGTATTATGTGGCCAGAGCATATTGGTAGAGGATTATCAGTTTGGGAAGCCAACAGAACAATTCCCAGGGATAGAGTCCTAGTCCTGAAACCAGCACTCTTGGGCTTTTATTCTTCGTGCGCATGAATTTGCCCCCATCCACTGCAGCCTTAGTCACCCAGGATCACCTTTTCCTAAATGGTCTCCTTAACCTCCAGTCAGGTCAATATTTCTATGCCTTAAGAAGCAACCTTCAGTCCAGGGTTAATTGGAACTAGAAGAGCTGCTGCTAGCTTCCTAGAACCATCTCGTGGTTGACTGCAAGACAAAGGACTTCAGAGATGGTGACATGATCAGGTCTCTTTCCTACCTTTCCCAAATCAGATGTCCATGAACAATTGGAACCCTTTGAGTCTGAATCCACTGGGAACACCATGTAAAAACAAACATGGGACCTTCCTGGGAACACTTAGTGCCACTTGTGATCGAAGACAGATTCCTTTAATTGGAATCTCCAAAAACTTGTGCTTTCCATCTCTGGACATCAACTGGCAACAAAAAGATGGGTCACTGTTTTGAGTGACATTGTTTTTGAAGGATACCTAAAGTCAACCAAGGTCAGAGACTCAATTGGATGTACTTGGAGAAAGCTTCCAGCTTTGTGCTTCTGTTATGGGGCATGGGAGAGGGTTTCTCTTGCTTAAAAGCTGCCACAGATACGGAATATGTAGTGGGGCAGAGGTGGGGATGTATGTGGGAAGACCTCGATTTCATGCTAACAGCAGAGTCCAAACAAAAGAGTTTTGGTGGCAACATGGGAACATGGGTCAAGGGGCCCCTTGATAAAACCAGGAGGTGAAACCATGGAAAGCAGTACCAGTAAGAGAACAGAGTTCTGCCATTTTCTAGCAGCTTTCAGATTTTCCAGTCCAGCAGCTCAGCCATGGCCTTCTTGGGATCCATTCACAACCCAGGACTCAGACACTGGACACAGTTATGTGAATCAGAGGGGCCATGGTCTGCCAAAGAATGATTCTTTCTCCAGATGAAGAGTTGCTACCTTGTAGATAATATTGAAATATTGGGAGTTACCTTGGGGGCTTAGCTGGGTCTAAAGCTTCTTCTGTGAGAGGCCATGATGGGGAGACCCTCAGATACAGTGGCTGCATCCTATAGGTGCCTTTCAGAGGGTGCTGGCCTGATAGAGCATTGGAATAGCCTCCTGGATACACAGCTAAAGCACCAGCTCAGAGGCAATCCTCTGCAAGGAGAGGCACCATCCTCCAGGATGCAGGGCAACAGGTCTCCAGGGTGTGGAGTCTCTAGTGGAAGAGACACAGGTATAGGAACCAAGGGGTTAAGACAACAGAGGCCCAAACTTGCCATAACTCCCGATGACCTGCTGGGAGACTTTGTGCTTCTTGTCCCTGCAACTCTTACCTCTGCAGGGTTAGACTAGGTCATGTTCAAGGACAGCCAAAGGGTCGTTGACCCTTGAGTCATAACTGCCACTGGGTATTTTGGGCTCCTTGTATCCAGAACCAGCAGGCAGGAAGAAGGGTCACCATCCTGGTAGAGGCATTGGTTCTGATTTAAAAAACGTAGTAGGTTTTCTGTGACACCAGACAGAATGAAAGATCCAAGACATGGAGTAGTCCTCTTGAACACATGGTACTCTATTCATGGCCCTCCCTCAACCAAGGATGACTAGTACAGCAACATCAGCCTGAGATCATCAGGGGCTCAGAAGCCTCAAGAAGGAGGGTTTGAGTCACATCAAGTCAGTCACGGAGACCAGGGGAGGTACGAGTGGAGGAGAGAATTTACAATGGATAGTGGAAGAGCAAAAGCAGGTGTGAGGTTGTGGCCCAAGGCCACAAAAGTTCATGCCAACCTCCCACTTCTAAGTTTTCCCCTAGGTCTGCCTAGTAGTAGTAATAGTAGTCTGTCTACGTTTTCCTACTAGGGAAAAGGCAGCCACAAATTGTGTGCCTTGAGTCAATCAGAAGGAAGGTGTTCACCTTCCAGGAGAATCTTGCTTGACAGCCTCCAGTGGTCAGTGATTTTAGGAGTCACTCCAGTACTTGATTGGAGGGAGTGTTCTTCCCAGGCAGCCTCTGCCAAGGATTCTCCATCTCTACCCTAGGCTTCTAGTGGCGGTCAGTGGCTTGGAGTTCCTCTATTTGCTTGAATGGCTAGATCGACACTGTGGCTAGACCAAGTCTGGGTGGAGTCCTTCCCCCAGGGAACAGGAAATGATGTGAAGTGATGGGAGACTGTGTGTGCCCCCTCTGGCTACTCGGTCACAAAAAAAACTATGTGTTGACATAGGAGTTACTTAGGTTTGTTCACTTGACCTAGAAAAGGCACAAAGAGATTGCACTTTGAGTAGTCCACGGAAGAAGAAAAAAAGAAAAATCGGTCGGTCTGTTGTCTGCCATCTCTCTCCTTGCAGGTGAAGGTTTATCCCATGTGAAGATGGATACCATACTTCAGACACCTTTAGTATCTTTTATTAGGAACCTAGATACCATGCCCTGTAGGTCATGGTGTTTCAACCAGGTGTGGAAGTAGGTCAACGTTCAACAGGTCAGCTTGTCAAAGTAATAAGGAGAGGGTCAAAAATTCTGATACCTACAAGATTGTCTTATTCTAGGGATATAGAGGGTGTTGGCATTCTATGGAGTTTTAAGTACAATGTGTTCACACTGGGAATAGCCCATGAATCACCTGTCCCTTCAGAGGGGGTTAATTCCACTTCCCACAGTGATCAACTAATGTGCTCACGGTACACCTGCAGCCACGAGTCTAGCCCTGGAACAATGGACACTCTCTGGTATGGGATTCTGTAGAGCTCAGGGGGTGGTGATAGGAGAGGTCATGTGTAGACTTAACTCCAAGGAGAGATTCCCTAGTCAGATAGTGGAAGAGGGACAGGACCCTGATCCAGAGGGGAATGGGGGATTTCAAGCAGTTTTAGGTACATAGCAAAACTGAAAAGGCACAGATCTTCCATATAACTCCCACCCCACCTATGCATAGGCTCCTCCATTTTTAACATCCATCAGGGTTGTACACTTGAACTTAAAACATCCCTGGGTATTAAGAGTTCAGTTTACTTCAGGTGGTCCACTATTGGTGGAGCACACAATTTTTAGGATGGTGAAAAAGTTCTATGATGCAATAAGTACATGTCATCGTACATCTGTCAGACACATAGGATGTACAAGATCAAGTGTCCATTTGGTGCTCCTCTGAGCAGTCTTCTGCTAAGATCTTAGAACCAATTTAACTGACCTTCTCTCTGTAGGACTTTGGTCCCAAAATCCTTTATTTGTAGTGCCCTTTGGGCTTTGTCTATGCCCAGGGAGCCTGGTATATGATTTTGTTTCAAGACAAGGAGATCTCACAATAAAAAGGGGCAAGAAGCCCCACCCTCCACTGGTGGGGGGGGGCTGTGTGTGTCTTTAAACACCTGTTCCCACATAGGGTCTTCTGTTCTAAGGATCACAGGGGACCTTCTTCCCCTCCATCAGAAGGGCTATCCACATTTGGAGGCATGCACGGTTCTCTAACGGGATCTGTTACTTTTAGTGCTAGTAAATACAAGGGGGAAACAGTTTAGGAGACTTTCTTTAGATTACGGTCTTCATGAGAATAAGCAATTCAAATCCACTCATTGGTGGCTTCCATATTTGATTCCTATTATAGCTCTATGATCAGATGCACAAATGCCACAGGAAAGGAACTTTTCGAATTCTGGGATGCCAAAACTCTAAGTCTGGGAAGTTGACCGATTTGACTTCTGCTCCAAATATACAATCCTTCAGTATTCCATCAGGCTACTTCATTTGCAGAGCCACTGAATTATCTTTCAATGGAAGCACGTCTTCCGATCCTAAGAAACATCAACATACGTTTTGCTAAGTGCTGTGTTAAGATTTTGTGGAACAGACTGGCATCCTTTCTGTGGATCAGGTGAGGGATAGACATTTTGTTGAGGGGGAACCAAGAGCCTCCATACTTCTTAAGAGTGGATCAATACCCTTCCAAGGAAGATAGCATAATTTGTGGAGAACCTGTAGACAGTCAGGCAGAAGTTCTTCCAGAAATCTGAGTCACATTGGCCATGGTCTTAAGCAGATCAAGTAGAAGGCAGAATGATACCTCAATGGTCTGAGTTTTGGGGATCAGCTCTTCCTGGGCACTGGGAAGACCCTTCTCCTTCCTGAACTCAGGGAAGGGCCAGCAGAGTGATATACTGCCAGTATCTGTACGTTTGGTCCCAGGACTTGGTCTCCTTCTCCCATCTCCATTAAGATAATTCCATGACCCTCTGTCTTCACTTTTGATGCACTCATCGGCTTAGTAGTGGAGAATTAACCCTCATCACTCCTGAGTGAGTCCCCAGTAGACCTACCCCTTCTCAGGATGGGTTTCTATACTTCATTCATAGTCACAAACAGGAAAGAATACCAGGAAACATCCAATTGGATCATTTGAGTATCCTCTCCCCTCCTTATATACTGGCAGCTCAATACCTCCACTTGATCAGTCAAGGTCAGCCACTTCTGCTGGAATAGTGACTTTTCTTGACTGTGGGTCCTGGACACAAGGAATCCAAAGTGCCTGGGCTGCAGTGGTAGCTTGAGTGGTAGCTCAAGGGGAATCTTGCTGTGTCCTCTGACAACAATGAGCCCCTCTCTTGAGGCTAGAGCCTCCAACCATGCAGAGCTGAATTTAAGATGGTAAACAAAGTTCCCCATGGGTCACTGGAAATGATGGAAACAGGTGTGACCTATTTCCACCCCTTGGTTTCTAGACCCCTGTTCTTTCTATTGGGGTAGAGAGAACCATAGAGAGTTCTAATCCTGAATGGTAGCACCCATCCTCAGATCAATCGCTAAACCGGTACTTCAGGCCATTATTTTGCTTCATGAGATAGTTCTGTGGGGGAGAAGGGAAAAATAGTTGGGGAGAGGGAGGGAGGCAAACCATGAGAGATCCTTGAATCCGGGGAACTGAGGACTGATGGCGGGGGGAGGGCATCGAGGAAGGCACTTGTGGGGATGAGCACTGGGTGTTTATGGAAACAAACTTGACAATAAACTTAGAATTCTGTGGGGCTATGTGCAGATTGTGTACCTTTAAAATCTTGGGGACCTGACATGTGATTTTTCTCATGGGCATGGTAGAGTTCATAGAAACCTGCCCGTTTCCCCCACCACTGACATCTTTAGCACCCTGGGGTCTGCCTAGTTATGTAGCCCAAGTGTAAGGTCAAGGCTATTTGATCTACAGCCTAAACCCATTGTGGAGTCCTTTCCTGGCAGCTTCTTTCAGGTCATCCAGTATATGGGTCAGAACAATACATCTAGACTTCCTTCATATTAGCCTCCTCTCAATCATGCATGGTCAGCATGACTGAACTGACAGAACATCCTGCAGGAAGTCAAGAAATTCATGTCGACAGTCTATAATTAAGAATGAACAGGTAAGTTTATAGTCTTGGAAGAAAACTGAATGCATAGTGTCAGGTCCAGGAATTGGGCAAGCGATCTGGGCCCCAACTATTAGGTCCCTTGCTCTTCATTCTTGTTTTTGATCCTACACACAGGGAAGGCTAAAACATTCAGCCAGGTGCACAGCTTAGTATCTGATTTTTTTTTTTTAACAAATAGTTTATTGTCAAGTTGGTTTCCATATCTGATATTTTCTTAAATCATCCTCCACTGTTCTTTGAAAGTCATGGTTTCTTGGCTACACAATTAAGTGTTCTTGGACTTCTAATGCTTGGGTCAGTATAGGGGTGTGGAATAATCCCTGTTAAATCAGTGAGCCAGATTCCATGAACTCCTGTCCTGCCCTCAGTCCAGTCTTGCAGGAATCCATCATTGTATTTAGGGTTGCTATGTCCCTCTCACCAGTAGGTTCCTGATGGCTTTCACCTCCAAGCCTTCAACATGGGTGGGATCTTCTGCTCAGTTTCTAGAGTCATATAATATATGCTCCTTCACAAGCCTACTCTACTAGGCCCCCTTTGTCCCCTTTTCTGCTGCCAGGGTAACTCCAGCATCTTACTTAGAAGATCCAGGAGATCTGTTAAGCAAAATTCTGCCCAATGAGTTTCTACTGTCCCCTGAAGTCTTGGAGTATATTCCAAGAAAGTGGTTCCAAGTTGACAAACTCTTTCATCCCATGTTAGTTCAAGTCCTTTGATCAAGCATCTTCAGGATCTGGCCCTACATGTACTTTCCTAACTCCTGCAGGCACAGGTTAGCTACTTTTTGCAGAGACTGGCTCTGGTTCCCTGGACTACACCGTAAAGACCTGATTAGAAGAGTAATCCTTTAGGATTTTTAGAAAAAACCTTGTCAGAAGAGTAGTATGCATGGTAAGGCCTTTACAGCAAAGGAACTAAGGAAGCCAAGACTGTCCTACCTATAGAGCCCAGGCAGGGGGTAGGAATCATCACTGTGCCCCCAGGAAATCCTGCTGAAACTTCCAGGAGATGCTGGCTTCTGAGCTCAGCTGTACATCAAGGCCAGAGAGTTTCCAGGAGCAAGAATTAAGGTTCATAGAGCCTGCTCCACCAGGGAGGCAACTTCCTAGGAAGAGCCTAGTTTTTTACAAGTTTGGTGCTCCAGGACCACAGGGCTGGCTTTCTTAACAAGATGAGGAACTTGGCTCTTGGGAACCACAGGCAGAGATGCCTGTTTAGTGTGTCAGGTGGACAGAGAGAGTCTAGGAGGTTCAGGAATGGGGTTCCTCGTGAGACAAACTATCAACACCCTAGAGGAGAATGCAGGAAACAACGTCCTTGACCTCCACTGCAGCAACTTCTTACTTGACATATCCCCAAAAGCAAGGGAATCAAGAGCAAAAATAAACTGTTGGGACCTCATCAAGATTAAAAGCTTCTGCACAGCCAAGGAAACAACCCAGAAAACTAATAGGCAACCAACGGAATGGGAAAAGATAGTTGCAAATGACATATCAGATAAAGGGTTAATATCCAGCATCTATAAGGAACTCACCAAACTCCACACCCGAGAAACAACCCAGTGAAGAAATGGGCAGAAGATATGAACAGACACTTCTCCAAAGAGGACATCCAGATGGCCAACAGACACATGAAACGATGCTCAGCATCCCTCATCAGGGAAATACAAATCAAAACCACACTGAGATACCACCTCACGCCAGTCAGAGTGGCTAAAATGAGCAAATCAGAGAACTCTAGATGCTGGCGAGGATGTGGAGAAACGGGCACCCTCCTACACGGTTGGTGGGAATGTAAACTGGTACAGCCCTTCTGGAAAACCGTGTGGAGGTTCCTCAGGAAACTAACAATAGAACTCCCCTATGACCCAGCAATAGCACTGCTAGGAATTTACCCAAGGGACACAGAAATGCTGATGCATAGGAGCACGTGTACCCCAATGTTCATAGCAGCACTCTCAATAGCCAAAACATGGAAAGAGCCTAAGTGTCCATCAACAGATGAATGGATCAAGAAGATGTGGTTTATCTATACCATGGAATACTACATGGCAATGAGAAACAATGAAATCTGGCCATGTGTAGCAACATGGATGGACCTTGAGGGTGTTATGCTGAGCGAAATAAGTCAGGCAGAGAAGGACAAGTATCATATGTGTGCACGTATAGGAGGATTAGGAGGAACTTAACAGAGGACCAAGGGGGAGAAGAAGGGCGGAAATGGTGGGGAAAAGGGAGAGAGGCCAACCATGAGAGACTCTTGAATGCTAACAAAAACTGAGGACTGATGGATGTGGGGGGAGGAGGGATGGGCATGGAGGAGGACACTTGTGGGGATGAGCACTGGGTGTTATGTGGAAACTAATTTGACAAACTATTTGTAAAAAAAAAAAAAAAGAAAGAAAGGTTTCTTGGGAATGCAGTCTGTAGTTTGACTAAAGTTACTCTTCTAATTGCCTAAGATATAGAAACATCTGACTTGACAGATGTACAGTTGCTTTAAGGACTCTGGGTAGGATTCATAATCCAACTGTAATAGAAAGTTACTGGGGACAGAGGATTATTAGTCTGATTAGACCTAGTAGCTAGAGACCTAGGTTACTAAGTGCTGTTCATGTTGAAAACCCATCCAAAAGTCCAGCTGGGTCTATTCTAGAGAGTCACACGGTTTTTATTTTAACCTATAGACTTGTTCTTGACCAGGTCTGTAGTTCCAGCAAGAAGGGCGTTTGTGCTAGCTCCAATTTCTTGTCTGGCTAAGTACAACACAATTATTCACATGGCTAGTGAATTTAAACTAGATTTTTGGGGCCTCTAAAGAAGAGCTTCTAGCACTAATAGCTTTTTTTTGGGGGGGTGACCAATTACTGGCCACTTTCCATCTGTATTAATCATGGGAATCAAAGTTTGCATAGCACTCAATACAAGGAAGATCTTGCTCTTGGAAGTTCTCCTGAGTAGCCTATGCTGGTCTCATTTTGGAAGTTTCTGGATAGTCTTTGGGGAAGAATGGCCTACTGGAAGGGAGGTGGTTTTAAAGGTCTGAAAGTCTAAAGAATTAGCTCCAATACGAAGGATTAGTATTGGGGGTGGGCAGCAGGCATATAGAAGCCTGGTAGGTGCATAGCAGTAGGACCCAAGTTGGACACCCCCTGTGTTGAGAATACAAGTATTTATCACAGACTTAGCCTAGATCTGGACCCTCAAGGTAGGCAGATGCTTTGGATTATACCATTCTTGCAAGGCAAGCTGAACTCTGCAATAGTCTGGTTCCTTAAAACCTTACCCACTCCTAGCACATATTCCTGATGAGCTAAACATTGCTGATAGGGTTGGAATAAACACAGTAGTCCCAACGGTTGTTAAGCAGTTGTAAAATTGGAGATGGTATTAATGAGGTGAGGGGAACTCAAGGACCAGAAGGAATCCATAGAAGGAAGTCTCTCTTCTGAGAAGTTTGAAGGAGGAGCGATCACACCGGCTGTAGGAAGATAAATATTCTGGTTCCTCCAAAGTGGTTTAGGACCTGAAGTGGAGGCCGAGGTTTAAGTGCTGCCTTGTTTTCTGGGCAAGCCAGGAGGGCCTTACCACAGGTTTCCCTACTAGACTCTGCCTCTATGGAGAAGGCCCCCCACCCAGCCAAACAGCCCTTAAGAGATCAGGCACAGCCTCTGCTTATCCTTGAGTGGCAGATTTCAGTTTTCTTCCAGTCCCTGGATATTCAGACAAGCCAATGACATCCTCCATGGCAACCAGGGGGCACCCAGCTCTTGGTCACTACAGAACCTGCCTCTCATAGCCCTGGTTCTATTCCCTCATGTGGCCCATGTGGCAGGGGTCCTCCTCACCTAGGCTGGATGTATGAAAGAATTCTAATCTTGTCTGCCCAACTGTTTCTCTGTGGAGTAGTAATCTCACTCCCTCATCCATGGGTGAATAGGAGGGGATTAAAACATGCAGTTGTATTCCCAGCAGTCAGTCTCAGGATCCCTTGGTTTCTGCCAAGCGTCAAAAGATGGGCATAGGGGTCCCAAAGTCAGAGGATGAAGATAAGCAAACATGTATTTATTTCGCTGTTAATACTGAAGGACAGTACTTGGGGAATTCAGAAAACTGGTATTCTTTCAGTCTTGAGAGAGGTCCATTCCCTGCAGTCAGCAGCTGGAATTCATGGTTTTGCCTGGAAGTGGTTGTCTCCCCAAGTAGGTCACTGACCAGAAGACTCTGGAAGTAGCAGAGATGGCATACTGGCTAGAGACCTTGATATGCCAACAATAACCCAGCAGGGAGTTTCCTGGGTTGTTGTCAGAGCTCCTAGATGTCCTCGCCTAGACACTGGGGAATTCTGCAGCTAGGAAATGCTAAACAGACACAGACAAGAAATAGCCCCAAGGATCATCATCTGTTCTCTCCATCCAGAAGCCTGGAAAAGGGACGCACAACACAAGAATGCTTTAATCACACCTGCCAGCTCTTGGGGTCAGGGGTGGGGGAATCAAACCTTTTCCTGACCTTAATGAGCATTACTAAAGCAGAGTTCATGGGAAGAAGCTGCTTTTTCACTCCCTGCATGGAGGAAGAGGCGCTCCTCTCCCGAAGCCTGTGGGCAGCAGCACACCTCCCCCTTCCCAGCTGGTGCTGAGAGGTGCTCAGGCAACATCTTGTCATCTGGGTGACACAGGTGGGATCTACTAGAATAGCTCTGCAGGAGCTTCATTAGCTGAGTTGACATTTGATCCACAGCTCATGAGAGGGATGTGCATTTTGAACAGACAGACTAGCTGCTCAAACAGGAGAATAGGCTTGTGTTTTAGAAGCCTGGTTTCTCAAGAGTACAGCCCAAAATTACTCCTACTGAGGGCCAGGAAAATTTCAGCCTAAAGGGAAAGGCCAGTGATGCATATTGAGAACACAGATTAGAATTCTAGGATTGTTAGAAGATAGACATGTATTTCAGTTCTAGAATTTACAAAGTTAAAATTCACTGGATGGACAAACAGAATGGAGGACAGGAAGGAATTCATCAACTTATAGGTCAGTAGAAATAGTCTATTTTCTTTGTATTCAGATTGAGTCAACAGAACCAAGCATTCTGGAAATAGGACCCACTTGGACATCATTGAGGTGCCCCTACTCCAGCAACATCCAGGAACCTGGGTCAGCCTCCAGCTTCTATAGTCTAGGCTATTTCCACATGGAAATCTCCCAGGAAAAGTTGTAGGACAGGCCGATGAGGGAAGTTCCTTCAGGAGAGTGGAGACTGACTATCTAGTCAAGGAAAGATCTCATTGGGCAGAACATCTACCCTGAGCACTGGCCTCCTTTTGCAGTCTTGGTTACAGCCCCAAAGATCAGTAGATGGACTTAGTATAGCCCTGTCCCCCTCTTCTACTCCAAAGGAGGAGGAACAGATAAACCACATCTTCTTGATCCATGAGGATCAAGAAGATGTGGTTTATCTATACAATGGAATACTACATGGCAATGAGAAAGAACGAAATCTGGCCATGTGTAGCAACATGGATGGAACTTGAGGGGGTTATGCTGAGCAAAATAAGTCAGGCAGAGAAGGACAGATACCATATGTTTGCACGTATAGGAGGATTAGGAGGAACTTAGCTGAGGACCATGGGGGAGAAGGGGAGGCAAACCATGAGAGACTCTTGAATGCGGAGAACAAACTGAGGGCAGATGGGGTGGGGGGAGGATGGGAAGGGTGGTGATGGGCATGGAGGAGGGCACTTGTGGGGATGAGCACTGGGTGTTATGTGGAAGCCACTTGACAATAAACTATTTAAAAAAATTAAAAAATTAGAGGAGGAACAGAATGGTTCCAGGCAGAATAGCCATGTCCTCCGAGACACTGGGGCAGCAAGGGAGGCTCAGAACCAACACTGACAATTAACCCAACTCTAGGCAATGGCTTTCTCAAGCTGGCCCAGTTCATGGAGCTGGGGTCTCTGGCTAAGCAGGTCAGAGCTCCACTTTATCCGTGTGGAGAAGCCAGGGGACACTGCTTGAGGTGAGGGGGCTAAAAATCTAGGGGTGCTTGAAGCATGAAGCATACATAGTAAGGATTCTCTAGGGAAAGACATGGCTCAGGGTCACTGCTGCGTTCAAGGATCTGAAACTGGTCAGACGTCTTCAAGAGGAGGACAAGTTTATGGCCTTTGCACTAACATGAAGAGGCAGGCATTGCCTCATGGGCACCTTTAGAAGCAGAAGACTGCACATTTGGGGATGCTGCTTGGATTAATGAAATATCTTACCCTTATTGCTACTATTTCAGAGGTGGAGACACAGCAAGAAGGCGGGGCTTCACCCAGGCCAGGCCAGAAGTTGCCATTCCACGTAGTCTTTACATCTCAATAGATGTAACATGGGAAGGATCTATGGCAGAGAACTACAATATGGAGCCACTGAAAAGTGGCTGGATGATCACAACAGATTCCTGGAGAATGCCCACTCCCACTAGTTGGAAAGTCAACTCTTGTTCCTGGGTCTTAGTAACAATGTGTGTTTAGAGAAGGGTCACTAAGTGCCTAGAGTTTCCTAGTGGCCAAACAGAAACTAGAGGTCCTCTGACACACAAATAAGATGATCCTTCACAGAATGCCAGTACAACAAGGATTTAAGACCAAGCTAGTTTGGGTCTGGAAGACTCAAACTTCATCAGGTTATGGTCTTGAGTTTGAGGATTATTCCTAACTAATCAGTCTCTGGTCCTGATTTGAATCCTGATCACAGGGGTTAGGTTTCCTTACTCTATGCAGGAGCATCAGGACTCTCAATACCTCAGCCCGGCTGGAAAGAGTTTGAAGAGCTTAATGCCAGACTCCATCCTCTATACATATTGTGCTGGGGGTCCACCACCTGGGGAGACCAGTCATAGTTCCTTAAACTTAAGGGAGAGGTTGGTAGAGAGGCATCTTGGGGATTCTGTCCTTTGATCTAGGCCAGATGCATTTTTCAGAAGACCAACTTAGCCTCATGTGGCCAGGAATCCCTGCAGTGTTGGGTGTTCATCCAGAGGACCATGAAGATTGTTTCGTCTGACACCAGTGGTGGTGCCACTGCAACTAACAGTGGAGTCCAGCTAGCTATAACCCTAGAGGAGGTGGCCTTTGTCCTCACTAGAAGGCCCGGTTTGCTACACTTAGTTTGTGGCCATGAACTTCCCAGCTTCGATGTTTCCAAGTTTCTCTGGGCTTCTGGTGAGGAGATATGGGGATTGTGCCAGATCCATCAGCTTCTAATACCCCACACCAGGGCTACAGGCTTCCTCCTTGGATAGAAGCCCTTAGAAGTTAGGGTTTTCCTTTTCTCATTTGCTCAGCCTCCTTGGACACTTTTCCAGTGTCATTGATCACCATAGACCATCTTCTCTGTATGACTTTCCCTTCCTTTAGTTCCCTGTAGGATCCAGTCAGTGGTGCCTGGTACGTGTGCACTTCTAGAAATACTCTCGCCTTGATCATGGTGATGGTATCATGGGACTATACAGGTGTTCCAACTAAAAAAGCATGCCTTAAGTATATGCGTTTTTTTAAAACAAAACATACCTGGATAAAGCCCCCCCACACACACATGCTTCCTTAAGACCCTACTATCTCGGGAATTCCAAAGGACTCTTCACATTAGCTAAAGATGATATAGGGCTAAAAAGGCACAATCCCTTTGACCTTGCCAAGAAAGCCAAGAGTTATTACAGGAACACAAGACTTCCCTATGTAGGATGCTACTACTTCATCTACAGGATTCCCGCAGAGTCCTCACCTAGTAAACACAAGATATATATGAATGTCCATAGGCCCAGAAAAGGGTGAGGCAAGAACCAGCCAGTTCCCTAAGTGAAAGGATTGAGCTCCAGCTCCTGAACTTTAGTGTGTGGTTCTAGTTGATTCTAACAGGAAACACTGGGCATTCATGGCCAGAGATTTTCTCCCTGATGGCACATCCATTTCCTTGCTTTACTGGGAGGCCCTCTTTTCAGAGTTTGGGAGGTTAGTGCTAGTGTCTAGGACAAGATCACTTAGCATAGGAGGGGAGGAAAGGAGAAACCTGATTAGTGTAGTACAAATTCCGTTAGGGATGCTGAAGAACAAACCCTCATTTCTAGAGACGTGCAGGAACTTACAAGGAGGAAAATCTAGGAATGTACATCATCGGGGAAGTCAAATTTCAGGCTAATTAGGGAATTTTAAAATGAAGCCTGGTAATTCGAGTCAGATTCTTTACAATGAACGAGAAGGGACTTATAGGAGAAGGGATTTAGAATTCCAGGCTCTAGACCAGCCTCAAGAGAGGAAGGCAAAAGGAGGTACAAGAGATCATTTTAAGTTTGTGGTGGTCAAGAAGATAGAATCTGAAGCAGAGAAGGACAAATATCATATGTGTGCATGTATAGGAGGATTAGGAGGAACTTAACAGAGGACCAAGGGGGAGAAGGGCGGAAATGGTGGGGGGAAAGGGAGAGAGGCAAACCATGAGAGACTCTTGAATGCTGACAAAAACTGAGGACTGATGGATGGGGGGGGAGGGGGAGGGGCAGGGGCAGGGAGGACACTTGTGGGGATGAGCACTGGGTGTTATGTGGAAACTAATTTGACAATTTTTTTTTTTTTTTAATAAATAAAGATAGAATCTGAAGAGGTTCATATGTCTGGTCTTTACTATTTCTCTGGACTCCTAATACTAAGTAGGAGGCGCCAGAGCATTTAAGGAATTTTGAGAGAATAGGGGAGGAGCAGAGAGGGAAACAATCCCAAGGGGGCTCTGCAGGGCCTGATGAGGGGCTCAATCTTATGAGCTATGAAGGCATGGTCCCAGCCAAAAAAATAAAAAAGATGCTTAACTGACTGAGCCATCCAGAAATACGGCCCCCCCACCCCATGGCCCAAAACATTTCATTGGGGTTTTGAGATTCCTGGTATTCCTCTGGCAGAGCAGCTTATATCCTCAAACTCCTCTGGAGGTTATTTTGGGAGAACAAGGGTGGCTGCCCCTTTGAGCGTACTGTATCTGCTTAGGACTTCTCACATCCCTGAAGTTACAGGCTTAGAGAAGGATGCAAGTTTTCCTAGGAACTACAGAACATTCCTCACTCCTCGTTCAGACTCCACATCTCTAAAGCCCAAGCATCATTTTCCACCCCCTTAACCAAACTGCTGCGAGTATCTTCTGACCCTATAGGTACACCCCCCGTTTCATTCGTTGGCTGTACTTGCCCCTTACTCTCCCACCTCAGCACTGCAGGTCACCCATGGTTACTTCAACATGCATCGAGAGGATCCCAAGAAGTGGATCTCCTTGTTTTGATATCACATTTAGAAAAATCTGCTTTTCTACTCCACCTAGAGTCTGTCAGTACCCACAGCTGCCTGTAGATGCCTTTTTTTTTTTTAGAGGGACCATCTTCAAGTTTTGACACCATTTTATTTGTAGGTCATTGCAGGTCCTACTATTTGACAGCCAGTGTCCATTACCAGTAAACCTCTTTCTGAATGGAGTTTGGGAGACCCATTCCCCTTAACGACTTCCTTGCAAACATTGGTGGTTGGTCTTCCCTCCACTTATCTGACATGGAAGGAAAAAAAAGTGACACCTTCACTACACCCTGCATGGAGTAGACTATGGGGAGAGTTTTACTTCAAACAGTTTAACAGTCACTTGCTCTTTTGGATCTCAAACTTTTGACCAACTTCTGGCTTTCTCCTTGAACTTGTTCCTCATAGTGGCCTCCGTACCTTGAGTATCAAAGCACTGTCCATTCTTCCTTCAAAATATTCTGGTTTCAGCCCATTCTCACTTCCACTCCCCTGTACCCCCTGTACTGAGCCATGACTCCATGTCTTGATTTTAACAGGATGCTCTTAACTGGTTTTGTCCCCCCTCCCCCACCTGCTTTCTAGAAAGAGCCAGTGAAAGCCTTGAAAATAAGCCCGCAGTTTTGCTTTAAGATGGAAACCTACTGGTGAATTTTAAGTAGAAGACAAGGTATTTACAGAGTCCTAAAGGTCTTGCGTGACCTCTGCCCTGGAACTTTGCACTATACACCTTTGACTTCAGGGTCTATCTCACAAAGGCATGGGCTCCTTGCTAGCAGAGGCACATTTGTTTTCAGAATCACCGCGATGCATTAGAAGTACTCTATATTTGAATAAATTAGCATCTAAAGGCTATAGGCCATTGTTTTCACTTAATGTTATGTTCTGTAGGATACTAAGGAGTTGGGTTTCCACTAATTATGTACTTACTATTCGAGTCGAGAAAATACAAAAGTAGGCCAATGGACTTGACATTGCTAGCTTAGTTCACACCACGTTTTGCTGGTATGGCAACAAGTCACCCACCCAAATGTGGCTGTTAGGGCACTGAGCTGGGTTGAGACCCAAGACCCACATACAGAAACCTGCTTGTGTAGGTAGAAACCGTGTTTCTAGGGGAATTAGGAAGAGGTCTCAGCTCGCCAGGCTTCCTAGAGTTCAACACTCAAATTTGTGTGGAGTTGCTATTCAGAGAAGCTAATTGTTCAGCCTTGACAAGTAGGGATCTTCTAGGAATGGCCCATTGGGCAACTCTGGAGTAGGTACCAGTCTTAAGAGATTTTTTTTTTTAATGTTTTATTTATTTCTAGGAGAGAGAGAGAGAGACAGTGTGAGTAGGGGAGGGTCAGAGAAAGAGGGAGTCACAGACTGAAACAGGCTCCAGGCTCTGAGCCGGCAGTCAGCACAGAGCCCGACGCGGGGCTCGAACCCACGAACCGCGAGATCATGACCCGAGCAAAAGTCGGACGCTTAACCGACTAAGCCACCCGGGCGCCCCATGAGATTCTTTTAACCAGCCATAGGCCTAAGAGCCAGGGTCTTGGAAGAAAACAAACCCAGCATTAAGTGTATTGGCTATAGCTTTCCCTGCACATTTTCAGTCCATTTCCCAGGGCCATCCAAGGCCTGAGTTGCCTTAAGTGCTGTAGGAAGCTGTGGAAGAAGTGGACTTCTGTAGTGCTCTACCATGGTTTTCTTCAACTAGGTGTAGCTCCAAGTATCCAGAGAGCCACTAATGGTTTTTCCTTGCCCATGTGGCGCATTGTGGGGATCAGAGTCCTGTTCAGGAATTTGGAGAAGGCAGGGTTCCTTCTGCTCAGATTCCATCAGCATTAGGAGAAGGTCACATAGAAATCTCATTCTCCATGGTCGATGTTAGGACATCACCAGGGAGTCCTTTTCAGTCTCTGAACACACGTCTCACCAGACTACAGAAGAAATGGGAGAATGTTTGCTCTTGCCTTTTTCTATATTGAAGCAATAGCAGTCGTTAACTAGAGTTAAGGTTAGAACAATTGACTTATTCCCTTGACATTCACTTCCATCTTCAGAAGACCTGGGAAGGAGGGGTAGCCTGGTTTTCCTTGGCGGATCTTGGGACCTCCTACTTATTTCTTAGCATAAAGTTAACATGAGAAGCATCCACCTCTCCAATAAGGTATTTGTACCTTAAAAGAAACAAGAGACACCGCCCCCCCCCCCACCATCCCCAGTTGATTCACTGTAGCTAGTTTAATTAAACACTAGTGTCCCAAGTACGCTCAACTACCCCCTAGAAGTCCATGGGCCCTACTTTGTCACTTGAGCTTTCAGAGACTAGAAGTGGACAGGTTAGTGAAGGGGCCCATGGGACTTGAAGTTCTTCCTAACATTAAAGTGTTGTGGGTCACATTGAAAATACCTTGCATATTCTAGATACCTAAGCAGAAGTAACTAGAACACAACTTCAGTAATTAAAACTAAGCTACCACTACCAAGTCACCAGCAAGGCAGGAGTTGAAGTCTGGCCAGCAGATAGGGCAACTGGAATGCTCCTAAATAAATAAGATTAATTACCTTTTGGAAGACTATTCTGCTGTGCCCTACCCCCCACCCCAATCCCATCCCAAAGCTGAGCACATAAAGCATAGGACCCAGGGATTTTACTGTCAAGTGCATAAGCAGGAGAGTGTGTATATGTATACCAGTTCCATATCCAACATCTTGACAGCTTGGGGATGGCTAAATGGTGCCACCTGAGTGTATAGTACAATGGATAAGCCAATGTACATTCATATAATGCAATTGCGTGCAGTAGAGAGGAGCTACGGCTATATAAGCATGCATATATCTGACAAGTGTGGAAAATATATAGAAATGGAATCATAGTAATGTTCGAGACCACTGGTTTTTCCACTTCTATCACTGTTGATTAGTTTTGCCTTTGATAAGGAGCAGAGGAGGCATGAGGAAGGCCTCTGGTTGGTTAATGTACTCCATCCTTCCAGATCCTGGTTTTTGTGCAGATGTTCACTTTTAACATTTCACAAACGGAATAAGTTAGAGTTAAGGAAACATCGAAAAGGACAAAAGGTCATACTGATGAATTCAGACAGTCCAAACTTTGCAAATCTTCTCACGGATTCTGCCCAATTCCAGCATTTGGGGTCTTTGTGATGGGGTCCTGGAGACCCAGACTTCTTGATATACCGGCTAGTCACTATGGAAGCACCCTCGGCTGGGCTGCCTCAAGAAAGTATGGTGGAATTCTTTAAGCTTCCAGAGCTGCCAGA
This sequence comes from Proteles cristata cristata, assembly GCA_017311185.1. Taxonomy (NCBI): domain Eukaryota; kingdom Metazoa; phylum Chordata; class Mammalia; order Carnivora; family Hyaenidae; genus Proteles; species Proteles cristata. The sequence continues at coordinate 149,565 of JAESUZ010004838.1, forward strand.
GTGGCTTTATTTCACACTGGGCTCCTTAGCACCACACGTTTGTTTCATCAGCTTGAAGACTTAACCAGTCTTCTGGGAACAGAAGTCTTGTTCTCTGGCTATTGGTTTGCTGAAACCTAGTAGTAGTCTTTGGAAATATTGTGAGCTCAAGAAGTTTCTACTTAACAGAAGAGACCTCCTATGGGACCACATAGCTGGCCAGTCATATTGATGGGACCTGGTCTCCTGAACGGTCTGCTTTGGGCAGCTACCCCGCGTGGAGGAAGAACAGGGAGATGTTCTATCCATCTCATCAGGGTCTAGTATCTAGAAGGCCTTGCAGGAGGGACTTCAAGTTGTTCCATCTTCAAGATCTGTTGGAGGTCTGAAGATAGAAAATGCTACCCCACTGTTGCTTGCCCCAGTTATGGTCAGCAGGTTGCCCTCAGCCCTGCTCCCAGTCCACACAAGGCCTAGCTCCTGTCCACCATTCTGTTCAACTCTGTTCTTACATGCACCTCCTTCCTCTAGCACAGACCCCAAAGATCAGTTTTGTCTCTGGCACACCCTTCCTTACTACCTGCATCGTGCACTTTCTCTAAGCCTTTGAGCTTCTTCTCATCCCATGAACCATGGTAACAGTATGGAGGAGACCTATGGCAGGGCTGTACGGACCAAAGTCTGGTCACACACTAAAGAGCTCAGATGAAGATCTTCAACCAAGGCCATAATATTAGGTTTGCTTTGGAAGAAGAGGGTCAGTGTTTTCTTAGGGCAGTGAACTATTCAGTATTATGCTGTAGTGGTGGATATGGGCCATACATTTGTACAAGTCCATGAAAGCATACACGAAGAATAAGGCCAATATCAACTAAGGGCTTTGTGGGTGATGGGTCAGGGTAGGTTCACTGGTGGACAAGTGTACCATCTGGTGGCAGATATTCATGGAGGGAGGCTATGCATAGGTGAGGCAGGAGGCAGGTGTGTGAAGTCATTCTAGTTCCCACTCAACTTTTCTGTGAACTTAACTGCTCTTAAGGTTAAAAACAGGAAGAGACACAGTCGGGCCTCAAACTACTTTCACAGAACTGGGCATCTGGAAGGACCTATCAAACTTTAACAGGACAGACCTCACAGCATTTTCTAGACAAGTCTTACCCAACCTTAATCGGTCACTTCAGCAGAGGGCTCTCTGGAGAGAATGTTGGACAAATGTCCTGAGCCAGAATTGCCTTAATGTCTGGTCACACAGACTACTACCAATATCTCTCTGGTTTTGATCAAGAGTAGTGCCAGATCAGCTCTGCACAATCCATCCATTCAACCAAGTGAGACTCAGACTGAAGCTCCAACACCCTTACGTGCTCCATGGCACCTTCCTTCCTGAGGAGTTACCAGTCTCATGGCAGGTAACCACGTTATTCCCAGCCTTTGCATGTACTGGGTACATGAAGAATGGCAGACTAAGTCAACCAGACATTGAAGAGGTGAGCTCTTTTTCTAAAGCAACGTAGCAGGAATTATACAGAGACTACCTATTTTACCAATAGCATTAGTCATGGATCACTTGAAGGTCTGAACATTTGGAACTCTTGGAGGAATGAAGACCATCGGTAATGTCTCAGTAGCGAGGTCAGCATTCAGGGAATCCATTACAGAACTTCTGGGTACCACTGGAGAAGGGGCAAAGCCAGCAGCCATTCTGGCTATGTGACATTTCATGGCAATAGACAAGATGCCAGAGATAGTGCTTTCCCAGCACCAAAACCCTGGCTTCCAATCCACTCCCAGTTTTCAGTTTTAGGGGTTTCTTTTGGATGCACCTGGCTTCTAGAGAAGTAGGTGTTCTAGCCAAAAAGCTAGAAGATCAAGAATTACCATCCTTACAAATCAGGATCACAAGAGTACCATTTGCCAAGCTTGTTCATCTGATAGAAGTCACCATGGGCTTTAGTGCATACATAGGCCTCATTTTCAACTTCCTGCTGATCCCATTCCCAGGGCCCTCAGCTAGACCTAGATTTCAGAGATTTTGATGAAAGGGATGGAGGGCCCATTTAGGAGCTGCCACTGCACTTAGAAGTCACAGTAGTGGCAGTATTGCTGTATTTGTAACCCAACGTGAAGGGAACACCAGCTTACCCTCAGCCCCTTCTCACTAGAACTTCAGGATAGCCGCTCAAATCCCAGAGACTGCAACAAGATCATCAGTGCAGGGTTATCTGGAAACGAAATTGGTTATTTTATGCTCCCTCCAAGTAGCATCAGAGTAGGATGGGGGAGCTGTGGAGATGTAGCTGGGCTTAGGGGAGATAGAAAATTCCAGAGAACTCCTGTTTGGGGCACCTAGGAGACTCCAGTAGGGACAGCCAGTAGCTATTTGAGTATGTTAGGAGTCGACTTGGAAGAGCTCCACTAGAGCAGAGTGGAGCAGAGATAGGGAATGGAACAAGCACAGAGCTGCTAGTCAAAGCCATGAAGTCCCAAGACCATTCAGAGCAGGAGTTATAGGGACCAGAGAACAGCTTCTGAGAGAACTATGAACAAATCAGACTCGTCAACTCCTGGGCCAGGTGGCATGGGAGCAGAGCCCCCCTCAGCCCAAGTCTTCACGGCAGAGAGGTTGGAATCTGTTGGGGACATTCAGATCCTAGGAATCTGAGGAAGGCAGGCAAGGGGAGAAGATATTTAGATCTTAGAAGCTTGGGAAGATCTTAGAAACATGGAGTTATGAATATCAGTGGGGAGGGACGGTTTTCAGGACAGATACCCTGGTTTGGAGAGGGCATCCAAGGTCTAGGAGTTGAAAAACATCCAGAAGATGGTGGGATGGAGAGAATCCTGGAGAATGGATAGAAGATACCTTTCTCCAGGGTGGAGACCCCTCTCCCCCAATGAGTGACAGTCCCCCACTGTTCCTTCTGCAACTGAGAAATCACCCTTGAGCAATCAAGAGAACTCAAGTATTAGTGAATTCTTGGACTCCCAGGTAGGAGAGCAAGAAATAAGTGTTCATCCAACCCTGAAGGCCACCTTTTGGAGGGGCGGGTACAAGAAGATTTCTAGGCTCATGGTAACCTGTATGATCAGAAGTCCTGATACCAACATTGGACAGGTTTCCCGAGGCACACTAGTACAGAGACGCCCCAGTGAACCTCTGGGTTCCTGGTCCTGAGTTCTCTTGAGGCAAAGGAAGAATTCAGAGATCTGTTAAGAGAAAAGTAAGAGCCAAGATTTGTCTGGGTCCCGAGGGCAGAAATTATGGTCCTCCAGGAACCACTTAGGGCCCTATACCCTGAGACTTCAGAGCCTAGAGGACCAGAAGTACATAGCACTTAGCCAGATTTCACCTCTGGAGGACGGTGAAGCTCAGGTGTGCAGAAGTGTATAGCCCTCTGTTCATAGGAAAGGCACAGAATTTAGGGAGGAAGCAAGAGCCTTGATGGTTCTGCCACAGTTTTACCCCAAACCCTTACCTTCAGGCAGGTTGCCTATGGGGAGGAGAATCCCTCCAAGGTTCTGGTTTTTCCTCATTGTTTCAGATCAGGACCTGGTTCTCAATTCTTAAAAAGGTAGGGGGGAAGGGAAGATATATTCCATTTGCAGTAGAGGGACATGGATACGCTTTGATGGATGCCAGGTCATCTGGGACCCAAACTGAATGCCCAGAAGGACCTACCTACATAGGTCTAGGATTCAAAGGATCTCCTGAAGCCCAGCTGGTATGGATACTGTATGTGGCCAGACTTGGCCCATCATCCTGATCCATCAAGCCTTTGTGCTACAGTAGGAAGGCCAGTTACTAAGTCAGATCTAGGGACCCTAGTAGTGGAGAGAAGGCTCTGGATGTGGTTGCTTTCAGACTGTAGACACTCAGGACTCAGAGATCCTGTCAGTTTTGTTCCCTTTGAGCAAGCAGTTGCCCCCACACATGCTGGTCACCAAGGTGCAATTCACCTCAAGTTCAGTTTCACTAATACCTGAGCTTCATACCATGGTCGTGTTTATTGTGCACATTAGAATATTAATTCTCAGATCTGGAATATAGGAGAGCTCCCCACCTCCTTCTCCCAAGGGAATCTCCATATGGAAGAGTCGGAGTCCAACTCCTTAGCAGCCTGTATCCCTAATTCTGGTCAACCTCATTAGACAAGGATGAAGACCCATGGTAGGATCGGGCTGCATGTGATGGACAGCCCTCCCAACTTTCATAAGCTCACCAAGAAGAGTTTAGGATGGACAAGTGCAAACCCCACAGAGCTCCAAGTTCAGGGTTCTCTACTTTGCCTCCGATTCCACTGCCAACCTTCAACACCATAGGTGTTAAACAAAGCTGCTCATATCTTGAGGCTTTCCCATCGGTCCTTGCCCTCTGATGGGGCTTTTTCTTGGAGTACAGACCAGCAGATGCTTACCTTTCAGCAATCAACTGTTCACTTTATTTCTTGCTGTCCTCTTAATACCAGCCCAGGGTCTGACACTTGGGGATATTTGACCCAAGTTTTGCTAGCTTTTACCACCGGAATTCAGTAAAAGTGTTCCCTTTATGAAGTAAATTCTTATTGGCTACTAGGCTATACTCAAGCCGAGAGCCTTAGAGGCTAAGGGACACAGCTTCTACGAGTCCATGAAAGTCCTAGAAGATCAGTCAGAAAAAAACCAAAACCCTCAGACTAGACAAACCATGGGTAAAGGGGAGGAAAGCAGAAATCATGGAGCCTGAAGGTTTCAGGCAAACCCAAACTTATGAGGGGCGGGTACGAACCACCACCAAGGGGGCTGCTTCGAGTGCAAACTTGCTTAGTCCAGTCTACTTCATTCCTGTTTGGATTCCAGGTTGGGGCCTTCAGAGCCTCACCAGGAGCAAAGTCTAGCTAGGGTTGGTCCCCCTAGAGTCTGACAGAATGGATTCCTATTCTTGAAAGCAACCACGATTCCCAAAACCAAGCACAGTTCAGGGCAGAGGCTGGTGCCTTGCTGGCCTCAACAAAGCCACATACCTACAAGCTCTGGTCTAACGTTCAAGATTCCAGAAAGCCCTCTGTTGGGATGCTTGGAGTATTCTTACAGACCTGACAGGGCTAGCGTCCAAGCATCTTGAAAAGTTTCAGTGTTGGAGAGGACAGCCACAGAAACTGCTCTCCATCGGAGCCTAACAGACCTACTTTGGGTCCTTGCACTTTAAGAGAAAGATCGAAGGTTTGCGGCAATCTTGCATGGAGCAAGTGTATCAGTGTGATTTTTCATAGGTTTATTCGGTCTCTGGAGCACATCTTGGGAATTCACAACATTTCAGACTTCTGTTTGTGACATGGACCTGTGATCCATGGTCTTTAACGTTATAATTTTAATTGTTTCAGGGCACCATGAACCACGACTATACGACCACAAACTTAATTAGCTGGTGGGTACGGACTACTCCACCCACCTGCCACTCATGGCTCACCTTCTCTTCAGGCCTCCTGGAGATCATATGGAAATTAAACCAGTGAAGATGGGGCTCTTTCCTCTGGAGCACAAGGTCAAAAAACTGAGGAAGGCACATCAAAAGCTGACAGGCCAAAAGCTGGGTCTTTTGTGCCAGGCAACCAAATTGTGAATGCAAAGGAGAAAAGTTCTCGAAGAAAATTAAGAGGGCTACTCCAGGGAACACAGGAATAAGAAAGCCAGGCAACCCGACTGTGGATATGGAGAAAGTTGGTGTTCAAGATAGAAAGTTAAATCAGCCCTAACATCTCCTCAAACCAAAGTTTAATCCAGAACAAGGCCCTAACTCTCCAATTTCGGGAGAACTGAGGGAGGTGGGGAGCTGAAGTTTGAAGCTGACCGATGTCAGTTCTTGAGATTCAAGAAGCGATCTCCATAATGGAAATACAAGGTGATACAGCAAGTTACTGAGAAGATCTAGTGAAGATTTTTACTGTAGCAAAGACAGCCTTATATTTGTAAGGGGCAGCCATCTAGGACGTCAATAGATTGAAGTTTGAAGGCAGGAATTCTGAGAACAGGCAGATTCTCTTGTTAGGGGATAACACAGCTAGTGACTTTAAGAGGAAGCCAATGATCATTGGCCATGCTGAAAAGCCTAAGTCCCCTAGGAACGATGCTTGGTCTACTCTGCCTGTGCTCTATCAATGCAACAAATCCTGGCTATAGTTCACGGAATATTATTTCAAGCTTATCGTGGAGACCTGGTACTCAGAAAGATTCTGTTCAATTTACTGAACATCAGCCTTGCACCTGGTCACTCAAGAGCTCTGACGGAGGCCCATAGAGATTAAGGTATTTGCATCTGCTAACACCATTTCCATTCTGCAGCCCACAAAATCAGGGGATAGCTTTTGACATACAAGTCTTTTTACTAGGAAATGCATTTTTATAAAGATATCACTTTCATAGACCAGGAATCCTTGGTTGGATCTGGGCAAAGTTGAAGATCTTCTGGAAAGGAATCATGGTTCTAGACACCATGAAGAACGTCCGATTCATAGGAAGAGGTTAAATTGTTAACACTAAACAGCAGTTTGGAAGAAGTGGATCCGACCCTCGTGGAGGACTTTGAGGGGCTCAGGACAGCTGCGGAGGACACCCCTGCAGATCTAAGGGGAACAAGAGAACCAGGATCAGGGGTGGAGCCTGGAGACGGGAGTCATCTCAGGATAAAACAGGAGGTGCTCAGGGAGCAGCAGAGCATGTGCTCTCTGGAGATGGAAACTCCTCCTGGCAAGGATGGGAGATTGTTGGACAGGATTTGGAATATCCTGGAGCCCTAGCTGGTAAGGTAGCAGAACTTGAAAGGATGGACTCCAGTTTTGAAAGAAGTTCTCTGGGCAAAATGCTGTCAAACAGCATTGCATACTACAGAGAAATCGTTCGTGAAATGAAGGAAGGGTCGGTCAGTGTGGCAGACTTAAGGACAGCGATTGCCATGGACACCCTAGCCTTCAGCAGCCACCACCCGTCGGTCAGCAGCCGTCAGCATCAGGGCAGACCCTCCAACAGAAAGACGGACTCACTAGAAGCTCAAGTGATAGTTACCTTTTTTTAAGCAGTGAAGTATTTAACTCAGGTATGTATTTTAAGTAGGTTATAATACTTCATGGACCACAGCATAGCATGAATAGAACGTTCAGATGCACTTGAAAGCCAGGAAGTTCGATTAGCTGCTTTAGCCTGGTGGCCTGGAAGGTCTTGCAAGATCTCCGGGGAAGGCCTGTATACGTCGACCTTTAATCTAGGATTACCAGCTTTACCGCCCCCGGAGATTAAGGAGTCTGTTTGCAGACACCTAGAGCCTAAGGTTCACAAGGACCACTGGCCCCTCACAGGATGGCATCTAAGTGGCTGGAGCACAGGCATCACAGGACCGTGCACACACAGGACAGCGCACACATCAGCAAAGTTAACCTCCCAGCCTCACCACTTGTTTTAACAAGCAGCCTCCCCATACAGCTCACATGCAGTGGATTGTGGCAGTAGTGGGGGGGAGCAAAGTAGAGCGGGTGACAGAACACGGAAGATAAAGACTAGATCAGACGCCTTCTGTCACACGTTTCCTAAGGCCGTATTAATGCCAGAGTACAAGGGCACTTAGGCTCCGCTTTGCTGCGGTCCTTACATCGTGCCTTCATGGAGGATTCGGAGTGGTCACCCCCGCACCCACCTAGGCCCTGGGGGAAACAGGAGAACCAGAAGCCTGCTGTTTGGGAGGGATTATTTTGACTGGCAAGACGCTAGAAGCAACATTTCTAAACAATGATGGATTGCGAAGGAACGGCAGCTTGGAGACAAAGCCAGGCTGGGACCAGGGCAGGAAGCTCCGTGGAGCCTTCCCCTGAGTTCTTAGGAGCTCTGGATTTCTAGCAGGACAGCAGAAGCTAGGCAACACTCGGATTTCTCCCTCCGGGCTCTAGGCTTAGTTTTCGAGTACTTTGCATTTCCAAGTTCCCCGCAAGGAAAAGGGACATCAGATGCACTCAGAATAAGCTGCATCTGCTGGCTGGCTGTGGCTGGGTCGGAGGCTGCCTCGCGCAATCCAATTAGCACCCCACTTCTAGCTGGCTGCCTGCTCCTGGACTCACAGAAGCCGTGCCACTAGGGTCCCCCGACTCTGAGCGCTACTGCAAGTTGCAGGGGGAAGGGTCTGTGAAAGCCTCAAGTTTCTGATTCTGGTTTTACAAGTTCGGGCAGTAGCGTCAAGTCAAGAAAGCTCAGGTTTACAGGAATAGGAAGGAGTCCTACTACAACTAGGTTCACGTGGCTCCCAGGATCACGAAATAGAAGCCAATACATTAAGAACTGGTTCCAAATTCCCTTCCCCAACAGTGACTAGCTGTGCTGCTTCGAGAAAGCCCAAACAAGACTTTCCCTCACTTCCAAGGTAGTATAACATGTTCTTCAGGGGAGAGAAGGTGGGGGGAGTCGGTCACTAGGAAAGGCGGGAACGAGGATCAGGGACACTCCCTTTTGGGGAGGTGAATGGGGACCAGAGAAGAATTGGCAAGGAATACCGGACCCCGGCCTGCTCAAGGAAAAGAAGGTTTTGATGCAGCTCAACTCTAGAGTCAATGCAGGAATGACCTTTAAGTTTTACAAGAAAGCTCACAGGCTGAAGTTCTCTGCTAACAACGTGGTACCCAGGCTACACTTTAGTGACGAGAGGTGGAAGTCCCTATACTTCACAAGTTAGGGAGATGCACTAACGTTTTCTGGCCGTGTGTGGCCAGCTACAGCCAGGAATGGTCCCTTCTGCTGCTCATTCCAGGACAACTCAGTCTGACTGGATTATCAAAGAGGTCTAAGGAAAAGAACCCTTCCGTCACTGCCTAGAAAAGGGACGCACATCCTGAATCCCAGGCCAAGCTTGTGGCAAGAACCTTGTACGTCTCGGTTCTGCTGGACACCTTACTCCGGTGCTGTATGAATTCAGCACTTGAAGGGGTCAGGACTTCTCAACCATCACGAATTCATATCCAAGAAGCCATCTAGACCTCCAGGACCACAGTGGGAGTTAACAAAGCAGCATCTAGAAGGCAGTGCCTGGTGCTCAGAGCAGCCACTCCTGTTGCTCTGGAGAGCAACCTGCAGCTCATGGGTTAGGAACTCAGGTTCATCTACTTGATGCCCCACGTTGCTGGCTCTTTGTTTGGACCCAGCTAACGATCAGGCTCAGGGAAGATGCGGATGGATAGCCAGAGACACCTGTTCTGCAGACCCCAGGCTCCTCTTCTGATTCAGAGGCATTGTGAGGCCCTGACTATGGTTCACTGATCAACATGGGTTTTTGTTGTGACGGGGAGGGGGTCTGCTTTTGAAAGCCTACTCTATTATTCGCCCCGAGGTTGGGCCTCGATGGGCCCCAGCCAGTTCCTGCTTGCCCTGTTCTGTTGGATAGAAGAAAGAGCTTCACCTTAGCACTGAGCCAAAGACGTGCTCCTAGTATCTTCTTCAGAAAGAGAAAGGGCTCAAAGCAAAGGAAGGAAGCCTTTTTATGAAAAGAGGAATCCTCAGATGTGCCGGTGGAGAGGCGCTAAAACACGATTTTGTTGGCTGCAGCCTCCTTAGGTTTTAGTAGGATGAAAGCGAGAGAGAAAGAGGGCAGGAGTTTCTTCAAGAGGAAAGAATCTGGAGAGAGAACCGACCTCGCCAGCTTGACAACAAATGCACGGCAACCTCACCACCCCATGTCAGAGAGTCCCCAGCCAACTGGCTGGGACCACCAGCCTGCCCCCCACGCAGCCACCCAGCTTCAGGGCCCAAGGAGAAACCAGCAGCCCACACCAGCCAGGACCACCCTTCAGCCCAGGAGGGGAGCGGCAACCTGCTCCTTTATAGGCCTGCTTTCTCCCCACCCCTCAGTTAGCTGGAACCACAGTCACCTGTGCTGGCAGCCACTCACCTGCACTCACCAGCCTCCTGTTGGGTTCTGGGGGCTGACGAGGGGCAGCTGAGGCCTTCAGGCGGCAGAACCAAGAGCCCTGCTATGCAGGGTGGAGGGGAGAGGCTTGCAACAGCTCCTGGGGCTCAGCAGCGTCCCATGAGTAAGAAAACGACTCGGGAGGTCGTCCCTGGCCTTGGGGACAGTCGTGGTGGGGGAAGAATTCTCTGGGAGACCTGAGCATTCACATGAGGTCACCCACTCATCCCTATCTGCCTGCAACTGTCCGAGTTTTAGCACTGAAAGTCTGTGTCCTGGGGGGCTCTCCCCACTCCCACCCCGAGTCCTGGGCAAACCGGAGGCTGGTCCCCCCCTAGAGGAAGATATAGGGACATACCTGGGTCTGGCCTCCCACAGTCAGCAGGGGTTGGGCTGGAGCTGTAAGGAAACACTTTGCTGTATTTAAATGCCCTTGAGTGTCTGTAAGCCACTTAGATTTACAAACCGCCCTAGGCCTATTCCAGCTCTGCCTATTTAATGACGGAGGCATTTCCTATACTCTCAGTTCAAATTGTTTCAAGCTGGGGTAGAACGGCAGAGTTGTGTGAGATTCGTTGGATGTGTACCTCTGTGTCTTAGTTATGAGCACACTCACCAATAGTGCCTGTCGAGACTTTTTTTTAGAAGTTTGATTATCCCGTTTAAGGAGTTATGTGTCAGGATTTTACTGTTAGGTCACAGCGTAGGAGGGTAGGTCGTTTCAAAGGCAAAGATTCTTCAAACTGAGTGCTCGGAGGGAAGAATTTGGAATGTGCCTCTACAGTGGCTGTGCCTTTATTTCATTGTGTGTGTCCTCAGGACTGGTCAGGGCAGTGAGGTCAACGAATGACACAGTTTTTGGTTCAGTTGCCAGCTTTGATGTTAAATCAAGGCATCAGGAAGCTAGTTCATCCATCCGTAAGGCTTACCTTATTTTTAATTGATACGTGCGTTGATGATTTTAGTTAACACATTTTAAAGTTAATATGTAGACATTTGTTAAATTGTCTAGGTGTAGTTTAACTAAAAACTATTTCAGTATAAGTAGCGTAAGGTGTTTGTATATCTTTAGTCTCCACTCTCGAGCCTTTAGTTAACTTTGAAGTAATTTAACAAGATTCTAGTCTCTAGAGAGGACTGCGAAGTGCTTTAAATGCCTTCATCTGTTTCTAAGGGACATGCACAGTAACTTCTCTTCAGCACAATGAGCAATGGCCAAGCTGCATGTGACTGGCTTGAGAAATTACGTGCATGCCACTACCCTTTGGGTGAGCAGTCTAAGGACTGAGCAGCCCATCCGCCCAGCACCTCCCTGGACCCCATACGGAGAGCAACCTGTGGGACCTTGTTCTTCTTCCTCAATCTCTCTGCTTTCATGGAAGCCTCAAATCCCCTGGAGAGATGAAAGGCTTGGCCCCTTCTGTCTTGCAGATAATGCATTTGCTCAGAGTGAAAGTTTCCTGCTGTTTTTGGAATGCTTGGGGACAAAGTGTAGGGAACTCTCTGAACTTAAAAATAGAGTATAGGGGTGCTGGTTGCTAACGTGCTGGTGTGTGTTTGTCACAATGGGCTCTGAGCCTCATCCTTGTGACACTCTGCTGGCAGCTTGTGTCACCGGCCACTATTGCCTGATGATTCGCTTAGAAGCGACAAGGAATAGCTGGCAGTTGTGGAATGGTCAAACCACTTGAAGTCATTTTGCAACGGCCTTTTCAAAGCCATGTTCCCCTTCCCTGCACGCTTGGATGACTTGCTTTACCCATTTGCAAATGCGCTATTTTTTGCAGATGGTTCTCTGTGCCTGGTGCTCAGGGTGACTTTGTTCCAGTGCTCACAGAATGAAGGAGCAGTGGGCCTGGCAGTGTCTGGCTACGGCATCTTCCCGTCTTTAAACCTCTATCCCACACGTTTGCTGAGCGCCTCTCCTGTGCTGGGAATTGATGCCCCTACTGTGAATAGAAGTGGGTTCCTCAACATCAGTGTGCGTGTTCACGGAACCTTAAGTTTAGCGGGAGGAGGTAGATAATAAGCAATGATTTATTTTCTTGCCTTTCGGACAAGATGATGAACATTGCAGACAGATGGGTGGGGGTGGGGAGGGTGCGTGGTGCAATTTAAAGTGGGCCCAAAGCCCGAATTAAGCAAAGGTGGAAGAAGGAGAAGGGCTAGTGTGTGCGGCTATTTAGGGGAGAAAAGTTCACTTAATCGGGAGAACTCTGTGCGAAGGTCCTCGGGTTGGACTTTGGTTTGTTCTAGAAACAGTCCTGTAGCCAGTTTCTCTACAGGGAAGGGGTTAGGGAGGTCACTGCCAGGGCACCACGGCCCTTAAAAGGCTTTGTCAGAACTTTGGCTTTTCCTTTATGGGACTGGAAATCCCTAGAAGGGCTTGAGCAAAACAATCTGACTTCTATTCTTTTTTTTTTTTAATTTTTTTAATGTTTTATTTATTTCGAGGAGAGAGAGAGACAGCGTGAGCAGGGGAAGGTCAGAGAGAGAGGGAGTCACAGACTGAAACAGGCTCCAGGCTCTGAGCTGGCAGTCAGCACAGAGCCCGACGCGGGGCTCGAACCCACGAACTGCGAGATCATGACCCAAGTGAAAGTCGGACGCCTAACCGACTAAGCCACCCAGGCGCCCCTGACTTCTATTCTTAAAGCGTACATTACAAAGGTGTTTTTAACATGTGTGTGGCCCCTGGATCAGCAGAATCAGCAGCACCTGGGAGTTTATTGGAAGGACCCATTCACAGACCTCAGCCCCGGGCCCTGAGTCAAGGACAACGCCACGTGTTTGTCACCAACCCCTCCGGAGAGGAGATAAAATACCACACTCCCAGGTAAATTTGAATGTATCTGATAAGCAGTGACTAATGTTTCTGTAACTATGTCCCCTGCAATAGTGCATCCTGAAACCAAAAAAGCACTTGTTTATCTGAAATGCAAATTTACCTGCGTGTCCTATATTGGCTAAACCTGGAAACCCTCCCTCAGACGATTCTGATGTGCCCTGAAGTCTCGGAATCAGCATTCTAGAAGCTGTTGATGAGCCAGCCTGGAGCCCTTGCTCTGGAGGGCAGGGTCACCGTCCCTTGCCCCGTGAGTGCTGATGGCCGAGGGGTCTCAGCTGCCGCCCTGCCCTCCGAGGCGTATTGCGCAGCTGACCACAGCCGCCCTCAGGACAAGCAGATGGCTCAGGGCGCTCTTCTTTCCAGGAGGGACGGCTCTGCTGTATGCTTCAGTCTTCAGGGTGCTCCCCACTGCGGATAAGCTTGGGCCAGACTTCACTGAGACCCCGTCCTGGCTCTGATCCGTTCTCTCGTGCAGTCTGCGCCCCCCACACCCTGACCGAGAGAACAGAGAGAACTTCAGAGTGTCCTGTGCATTCACAGCCCCCTTGCAGGCTCTGCTCAGAGGGGCCGTGCGTCAGCTCCGGGGCCACTTCGTCTGCTGTTTCGAGGACAGCCCCTCGAAGCAAGAGTGGGAGCCGTGAGGGGTCAGCACCTTCTTGCACAGAACAGGGAGCTGGAGGTGGAGGCGTGGGGTTTCGGGTAAGTCTGCAGATAACTGGGCCTGCTGGTGAGTGGGACGGGTTGTGCAAGAAAGAAGCCGAGGTGACTCCGGGGCGCTGGCCCTCATCACTTACCCCAAGGTGCGTAAGGCCAGGAGAAGAGCAGATTTCTGGGGGAAAGATCCAGACTTTGGTTTCTGACATGGTAAGCTGCACAGGCCTTGAGCCCGGGCGCGCAGGTGCGCTGAGTCAGGTGGGCTCACCAGGTGGCAGCCGGGAGGGTTTGAGCACCTTGCGCAGGCAAACAGTCACTGTGCCATGTTGTGGGTCCGCGTCACCGTGCAGGAGTCCAGGCAGGGGTGCGGAGAGGGGAGTCCGAGGACTGCTCCCGCGGGCTTGCTTAGCAGGATCCAGAAGGTAGTAACAGACTAAAGGAGACCGAGGGGGTGAGGGGAGGCGAGGAGAAGCAGGGAAGTGGGCGGGAGGGCAGGTGAAGCCGCCTCCGCCTGGTGGGGAGCAGCCTGGCTGGGTGGTTTCTTTACACATCGACACAACGCGCGCTGAGGTCCGTTCCCCTCCGCCCCCCCCATCCCTGCTTTCCGCGTGCTCGCACACGCACGTTCACACACGCTCGCATGTTACACACTCACGCTCTCACACCCAGCAACTCACATTCGTGTTCACTCACGTTCCACACTCCCCACACTGCACACTCACACTCTCACACATCACACTTACTCATGCTTTCACTCTCGCTCACGCGCCACACTCAGGCTCTGACACATCGCACCTAACACACTCAGACTTACACACACTGCACTTATCAGGCTCTTACAGACCCATGGTCACACACACACTTGCACATACCACATGTACCCACACTCTGACACACCACACTCATGGTCACACACCACATTGCACACTCATACCACACTCGCACACACACACCACACCCAGGTTCTCACATTTGCACATTCATTCTCTCACACATCACAGTTGCACACTAACATGCTGCCTTCACACACCACACTCAGGCTTTCATACACCACACTTACACACTCAGGCCCTGACACACTACACTTAGGCTCTTACACACCATGGTTGCACACACATTTGCACATACCACACATGTTCACACACCATACTCACACAGTTACACTCGGACACACCACACTCATGTTTTCACACACCACATTCACACACTCCTGCTCGCACACACCATGCTCATTCTCACACATACCACACCTGCACACTCACCCTCACACACCACACCCAGGCTTTCACACACATTTGCACATTCATGCTTTCATACCCCACACTCACTTATGCTCTCATAAACCACACTGGCACATTCATATCTGCACACCCACCACACTCACACTCTCACACACCACATTTGCACACTCATTCTCACATACCACACCCAGGTTCTCACACACATTTGTACATTCATGCTTTCACACCCCACACTCACTCATGCTCTCACACACCACACTCGCACACTCATACCTGCACAACACCACACTCACACACCACATTGGCACACTCATTCTCACATACACACCCAGGCTCGCGCACACCACGCTTGCACACACACACCTTTCCCACACTCTCCGTGCTGATGAGCACACCATGCCCAAGAGCACCTCCCAGGCGGCAGAGGGGAGAAGGGGCGGGGATAGGACATGGGGGGCACAGAGGGGAGGGAGGGAGGGGACGGAGAGGTTTGAAGGTGCTGGGCCACCGGCTTGAAGACAGAGGAAGGAGCCACAAGCCTAGGACTGCAGATGGCCTCCAAGGCCTGAGAGAGACCAGGACGGGGATTTGACCTAACGCCTCCCGAGGGAGGACAGCAGGTGGGTCAGAGTCCGAGCACAGATTGGCGGTCAGAGTGGAGCTGAGTGTGTTGGGGCGGGAGCCAAGGACGGCAGGTGCCTCTAAGAGCTGGGAAAGGCGGGGAGCAGGCTCCCCAGCGCCGGGCAGGGGGGAAGGCGGCCTGTCCGCAGCACGATTCTAGCCCCGGGCAGGACTTCCCACCCCCAGAGCTGCAAGGGAGTAATTGCGTTTTATTTGAAGGCACTACATTTGGAGTCATGTGTTCCAATCGCAAGAGGAAGTTGCCTCAGGAGGAGCGAGGCGTTCTGAGTGTCTGTTCCACCGGAGGGACACACAACTGCGAACACAGACTCGGGGGCCCCGAGGCCCCCTCTTGCCCTGCCCCCGGGCACCCCATCAGGGGGGAGGGCTCCTCTTCCGTCTCACTGGGAAGGCTGTGGCTTCCCGCACAGGCCGGTTCGCAGTCGGCCTGGCTCAGAAGCCGGCCTGGACTCTTTGTGGCCCTTTGTCTCTCTTTCCCGAGGGGCCTGAGCCCGAATTGTTTTGTAGTCTCAGGAGGCTGATTCTGGCTTCCCAGCGGGTACCCTTTGCTGGCTGTTTGATGACTCCCTGTGCTCACAACAGACGTGATTTCCGCTGCAGGTGTTGCAAAGTTGAACTGCTTCACCTCGGAGGAATTCAGCCTTGGAAAAATAGCCAGAACACTAATTATCACCAACCTCTGAGGACGGTGGTCTGCAAAAGAACCCACGGGGACTGTGCCTGCATCTAACACCTCGTCTCCTCGAGCGTCCAGGAGTCTCTAAGACACGCAGAGGAGTGTTTTGAGGGGCAGACCGGTTTGCTCGCTGGTCCCGTACGTGCCTGCAAGTGACCATGAGGACGCTGTGCCCTGGGGGTCTTGCACATGGGAAGGACACAGAGATGGGACCCAGGAGGACCTAGGGTGCAATTCTAGGGTATCCTCAAGACTCGCTAGTTTGGGGCGTGGAGGCTCCGAATGCCTCTCTGCCCCTGCTCCAGGGCAGCGGGGGGGAGAGGGGGGTGCTGGTCAGCGGTCAGCCTGCCCTCCCTTTGAGAGGGATTTGGCCACAAGGAGCGTGTCGGCCTCCAGCCTCAACACCGTCGGGATCTGCTGCAGTTTGCACCCAAGGCCTTGCTCCCCAAACTGCTTGCTCCCAGCGGGACTGAGCAGAACGGGGAAGCCAGAGATAGTGTGCCTAGTTTTGCCCAGTGAAGACTGGTTGCTCTGGAGCCACTGAGGACCCAGATGGGCTCTTCCCAGAGCTGCGAGTGGTGTCTTTCTAGCCAATGTCCTTTCCTTCCCTCTCTCCTTCTACAGCCGCCAGCCTGCGCTGCAGGGTGAAGGCCCAGCTCACCTGCACCGGCTCCTCTCCCCATCATCCTGTACACACACTCCCCCTGAAGAAGCCCTTGGTCTCCATAGCTTCTGTGCCCTGAAGGCCTGGACGGTCACACCTACATGTGGAAAAGTGCCCATTTCATCGGGGCACAAATCAGTGAATCTCCCCAAGGGGAGTACATCTGTGTAAGCCATGCACAGATCAAGAGAAAAACATTACCAGCGCCAGGCAAGTCCCCTGGTATCTGCTGGCGGCTTCTACCCCCACCCCAAAGGTGACCACCACCCTGACTTTATTAGCATCATCTTGATTCTAAAGTCTGAGAAAGATATTACGAGGAAGAAGAAAACAACCAGAGGCCACTGCCTCTCCTGAGAATAGATACAAAATCCTCAACAAATAGTAGCAGATTGAATCCAGCCATATAGCCTTTTATAGCCAATAATACATCTGGAGGGTTGGCATCTCGTGAAACTAGTCTTTCATTATCCATACAATTGGGAAACTTCACCGTGGACTTTGGGCACTCTCTCACCAGGCATCTGTGATGGCTATGGTAGCTTCCTGGCTTGTCACCTTGGCTGCGTGGAGCAAGTCAGCCATCACTCAGTAAAACACTGATGTAGATGCGGCTGTGAGAACGCTACCATGGGGTGAAAGACCATAATCAGCTGCCTTTAAATGGGGGGGGGGGGGTTTATCTTGAGTGGGCCTGGCCTAATCAGGGAAGACCTTAAAAGAGAGCTTATGCTTTTCCTGGGGAGAGGGAGGGGGCTCATGCTACGTGCCTGCCCTTGACCTTCTCTTCCCTGTGCCTGCCTGTCCCACAGCCTTCACACCTGCTTGGCTGGACCTTGGAGTTGTGTGACCATTGTTCTCACCCCCCTGCCTCCCCCTTCCGCATCAACCCTCCCTCCCCCCTCCATCCCCCCTCCGTCCCTTCCCCTCTCTACCTTGCTCTCTCCTTCCCCATCCCTCTCTCCCTCCCCATCTCCCCTCTCTCCCTCCCCACCTCCCCTCTCTCCCTCCCTCCCTCCCCCTCCCCATCCATCTCCCCTCCCTCTGTCCCTCCTCTCTCCCTCCCTGCCCCTCCTCCCTCCCCCCCTACCTTGCTCTCTCCTTCTCTATCCCTCTCTCCCTCCCCACTTCCCCTCTCACCCTATCTCCCCCTCCCTCTGTGCCCCCTCTGTCCCCTCTTCCTCCCTGTCCCTCCTCCCTCCCCCCCCTTCCATCTGCTCCTCCCTTGATTTCTCCTTTCCCTCCCTCCCCTTTCCCTCCTCCTGTCTCCCTCTCTCCCCCTCTCTCTCTTTCTCCCATCCTCTCCTCCTCTCCCATCCTACTGGCTCGGTGTCTCTGATTGAACCCTGATTGATAGAATTACTCTGTTGCTGTTGCCAAGTCAATTATTCTACTTGCAATTTTCCCAAAACCTTTGAGCAGATACTTTTATTTTAGACAAAGTCAGACTCTGAGTCGCTGGGTTAACAAGGTGGCATTGTGGAAAGCACCAGCCGTCCGGAGATAGTTGCCAGCCTACCAATTTTACCATCTGAATGTGTGATCACGGACAAGTCACTTACATTCTCAGGTCTGTCTTTCGTGGCGGGCACCACGCCAACACTGGCTGAGCTCTTCTCTCCCGCCCAGCCCCCAGGGTCAGAGCTGCCAGAGGACAGAGGGCAAAGAGGTGCAGTTCGCAATTTCACTTGGCTGGTTCAAGGTTTCAGGGTTGCTCTTTTCTTCGACGCCCTCTTCCATTCATCATGTCATTTTCGACTTTTGGCTTCTTGCCCAAGCCAGACAAAAAGTATTTTTAAAAAGGTGAATATAATAGGGATCAGTCTGAGGATAGTAACTGCGTGTCAATGGCTGGTGATAAATAGCACATTTGATACAATCGATGACAAAGTTATAGATCTTATTATTTTATACTTTGGATTCACTTCACTTGCTCAGAGTCTCCAGAACATGAATGATGACCCTTTTACAGTTTAAGTGTCTAACTTTTATTTGGTAAATGAGATTACATAAAGAATCTTAGGGATGATTTGAGGAACAAAACAGAAATTTTTGACTTGAGTTTGGTGACCCAGGAAAGGGACAACGTCCCTGCTCCATGCTCCCCTCCTGCACAGCAACCTGGATTTCCAGGAGCTGTTTCTCTCTGGGGCTTCGCTCAGTCTGCTCCTCTGACTGTGTGGCCTTTCTTCCCAAGCCCCTAACTATGGCTTTGGGCACATGAGCTAACGTCTCGCAGTCTCAGACCCCTCCTCTGTAAGATGCAGGGCTGGGGTGGTGATGCCCGTGGCCCCCACTCCAGCCGGGAAACTGGCTGAGCATGAAATTTGAATATGAAATTTCAGCACCACCTGCCTTTGAAACATGGAAAAGAGAGTAATAAGAAAACTTCTTTGGCTATTATTTGAAAATGAGGGATTGGGAAGGTTGATGTGTTTGCCCCAAAGGAAAAGAAGCTTGGATGTAGGATAAAGTGTACCCTTTATGACGGTGTGAATTTTCCAAGATGGAAGACACAATGTGCTCTGGCCTTGCTGTTTGACTCGAGGCATAAGACGTGTTCGAGCGCATGGCAGGACTGAGAGAACAATGAGGCAGGGTGGCCCATAGTCCTGGGTGCACCTTCTAACACACACACACGCACACACACACGCACGCACGCACCCCAGTGGACTCCCGCTGTCACGGCCATCTTGCTCCTTCTCCCTGCCATCTGGGTCAACCTGCTCACCCCTGTATTTGAGTCTCCATTCCAGCTCTCCTCTTTGTCCTGCTGGCTCACACTCTTCTTGTTCAGGCCAAGCGAAGGCTGAATTCTGCCAAGAACCCCAGAAGTAATGGCATAGGGAGCGAGTGAAATGCCAGCTGAGTCCGCAGGGGTGTATAAGTGGACTTAGACTCAGCCACTGTTTATCACATACTCACTGCGGTGGGGGGTGGGGGTGGGGTCTGCACTTCGCCAGAGCTGGTAGAGTGGCTGTGTCACAGCAGCCCTGTGGCATGGGGTAGTGGGCTGAATGGTAACCCAGCCCTGTCAAAAAGTTACATCCACATCCTAATCCCCACGGCCTGTAAACCTTATCTCAGTTGCAAAAGGATTGTTGCAGATGTAATTAAGGATCTCGGGATGAGCTCATCCTGGACTATCTGGTGGGCCCTAAATCCAGTGAGCGTGCCCTCATGGGGTGGGTGTGTGTGTGCAGAGTGCATTGATGCAGGCGGAGGCATGTGGCCAACAAGACAGAGCACAGAGGTGCAGCGAGCACCCCAGAACTCCAGGAGCCCCCAGAAGCCGGTAGAGGCGAGCAACAGGTTCTCCCCTAAGAAGCTTCGGAGGGAGCGTGGCTCTGCCCACGCTCCATGTTTTACTCTGGCCTCAGAACTGTGATAAAATAAATTCCGTCGTTCTGAGCTGTGGTAACTTCTTACAGCCACCCTGGGAAACTGAAGCCCAGGGATCTGGTCCAAGGAGGAGACAACCAAGAAGCCTGGGCATCACTGGGGTCAGTGGTCTCCTGATACCTTGTATTATAAGATACAATGTATTGATACATTGTAATGGGATCACTTTTCCAAGCCCCGCTTCTCCTCTGTCACAGAAACCTGGTGTTTTCTGAGCACCACCCTCCCCTGAGCAGCCACAGGAATCCCGGAAAGTTGAGCCCCCACAGCTGCGGGGCTTGGGTTTATTTCCTGCAGATGAACATATGGCCTCGCCCTGCCTGATGGGTTATCAGGTAAAGGCTTATCAGCCTTCTGGGAAAGTAGTCTTTGGTCCTAATAGCGAGGCAGGAGGTGACACTTTTCTTCCACAAGGTGTCAGTGGATCATATGTGAAGCTCTTAAGATTCTAAGCACATCTTCCTCCTAACTTGAGGGGGAACTCAACACTGGGGATGACAGAGTGGACAGAATGGAAGGGCTTGGTCCTCATGGCTATTTTAAGGCACTGAAGCCTATATTACTGCTGGACTTGGTATTGAGTTGACAAATGTCTCTAGTTTTTATGCCAGTTTGACTAGAGATTCCTTTATGGGTTGCCAGAACCTTCCCGACTGGTTGAAGTCTCCCCACTGGTCTCCTGTCTCCTGCCTGTTGCTGCTGATGTTCATGTCAGCCTCTGAAGTGACTTTAAGGATCACTGAGGCTCCAGTAATACAGCTTGAAGCCACGGATTGAATCCACCTCTTCTATTAGAGATGCAGCAAAAGATGGGAAAGAACCTATCCTATGGGTTCAGGGAACTATGTCAATTATCCAACCATATTTTATAGAAATCTTGAAGGCAATATGTTTTGTTTCATTCTGGGGAGAGGACCAATTCCTTTATCCTACACTGCCCAAGGTTTGCTCATGACAGTGTACATACCAGGAACTGTACAGAAACCACTTCATCTTCCTAATAGCCCAACAAGGCATTAGCTGTTCTACATGTGAGAAGATTAGGTTGAATACTCCCCTTCTTGTACAAGTTCACACAGCTAATAATTTGTGGGGCCCACCCAGAGTCAAGGCCAAGTCTCGGAGTCCCAGGTCTGCCTGCTAATTAGCTAAATTAAATAAGGTCGGCGCTCCTCACTTTCTCATCAGACCATTGCAATTTGTCAAATGTTTATATCTTTTTGAGTATGATTTTATGGGAAAACATTTCAAAAGAGTTCTTTGATCAAGTTCGGCATTGTGCTGAGAAAAATCAATGAAGACTAATTCTATATCTAGCTCAGACTGTTATCCTAAAACGAAATAGTGGCAAATAAATTTTGAAAAGGTGTATCAAATGAGGGGCAAAGTTGAATCCTGAAAATAGCTGGGATTTTGTTCTGTAAATCTGGCCATTAAAATTTTCAAAAAATGTTCTATTTTTTTTAAATTTTAAAAATGTTTATTTTTGAGAGAGCGATAGGGACAGTTTAAGCAGGGGAGGGTCAGAGAGAGAGGGAGACACAGAATCTGAAACAGGTTCTGAGCTAGCTGTCAGCACAGAGCCTGACACGGGGCTCAAACCCACCAGTTGTGAGATCATGACCTGAGCCGAAGTCGGACGCTCAACCGAGTGAGCCACCCAGGCGCCCCAATGTTCTTCTATTTTTGAGAGAGACAGAATGCAAGCTGGGGGAGGGGCAGAGAGAGAGGGAGACACAAAATCTGAAACAGCTCCAGGCGCTGAGCTGTCAGCACAGAGCCTGATGTGGGGCTCGAACCCACAAACCATGAGAACATAACCTGAGCTGAAGTAGGACACTTAACTGACCGAGCCCCCCAGGCACCCTAAGTCTGACCATTTTTTCTGGGGAAGAGGAACTGCCTAGAGCGATTTCTGTGGGCCTTGTGGTGAGGAAGCATGAGAATACTAGCAAAAGGGCTTCGGGAGACACCCCAAAGGACAAGGGGGGCTACCAGATGGGGGCTCTGGGTTCTTCATCAACCCGCACCTGCAGCCAGTCAGAAGATAAAACCCACATAAGGTACTTAAACAGAGATTTTAACAAAGAGGATTGTGAGGTAAGCAAAAGGATAGAAAGGGAACTCAGAGGTGTACAGAGGTGGCTCTGGGATCAAAGGGAAAAGGCCAGAATGAGTTACATTAAAATTTAGACGTGAACAGAAAGTAGACAGGAAGTGCATGGGAGAAACCAGGAAGGAGCAGATAGCCTCCGTCTCCCCTGGCCTCACATTCCTTTCTAGTGTCTCCTCTGCCCGTCACCAGCACACAACAGGGAGCCAGCAGAGATGTGGTTGGAGGGCCCAGCCCCAGCATCACAAAGCTGAAACCTGACTTAGTTGTTGGCACTGGGTCCTTATCCCGAAGTCCTGCAAGGTCCCTGCAAAGGAACTCCTGTCATTTCCATTTCATATCATAGGAAATTGTAGTGAGAGATGTTACACTCTCCTGGAGTTCAGCCAGAATGTTCTAGAACCAGGATTATAATCCACTTCTGTCTGACTCCGCCAAAGGCTCTGAGGGTGAACTTCTGATTCATTTTACTTCATATCAACTACAATATTCAATAAATATTTATCATGCTCTTAGATGCCAAATGTTATTACATGGATTGGGGATATGGTAGTGAATAAATCATCATCCTTCTCCTCCTGGAATTTATAATCTCTATGAAGCATTACAAGCACATACACAGAGGCACACTATGGTACGAGCCTCACAATTGTAAGAATTTAATAACATTGTGAAAAGAAAAGTAACAATATATTAGGAATGGTACCAAGTAGGAAGGGGATTTTAGAACAAAATAACAGTGTACTATAAATTCTACATCTTCAGGGCACCTGGGTGATACGGTCAGTTATGTGTCCAACTCCTGATCTTGGCTTGGGTCATGATCTCACAGTTCGTGAGACAAAGCCCCATGTCAGACTCTGAGCTGACAGCAAGGAGCCTGCTTGGGATTCTCTCTCTCCCTCTCCTTGCTTGTCTTCTCTCTCTCTCAAAAAACTTTAAATTCTACATTTTCAACAGGCTTCTCTGTTATATCCTCCATTCCTTTAATCTAATTTTTCTAGGTTGTTGAGCACTTAATTTGCTTATATTTACTTTTTCTTATTTTTTTCCTCTGACTTCAAAGTATACATTTTGGGAGGAAGGGGGGTTGTTCTATACTTTTGCTGTTGATTTTTATTATACATCAAGAGATTGGTAGTTGCAAACTAAACTCAAATTGTTGAAACATTTTTATGAGATTTGTGAGAGGTAATGTGTGTGTGTGTGTGTTCAGTTGTAACACTCCTATTGTAATCTTGTATTAAAATATACCATGGATTTGTCCATTTTTTCTTTAATTTTTATTGCGTCTACTTTGAGGTTATGTTTTATGCACAAAGATGTAAGCAAGACCCTGCATGTGATATATGTTGATGGATAGTTCATTTTATGCTTTTGTTGGGTTGATCCTTTTATTCTTTTTAAACATGTTTTTCACTAACTTTTTTTAATCCTTATTTTAGGACAGAAAGTGCACATGCGAGTAAGGGAGGGGCGAGGGGAGGGAGAGAGAGAGGGAGAGGGAGAGGGAAAGAGAGAGAGAGAATCCCAAGCAGGCTCCATGATGTCAGCACAGAGCCTGATGTGGGATTCGATCCCATGACCTTTGGATCATGACCTGAGCTGAGATCAAGAGTCAGATGCTCAACCAACTGAGCCACCCGGGTGCCCTGATCCTTTATTCCTTTAACAGTTTTTTGTTGTTGTTCTTTTTTAAAAATTGGATACTAATTGTTACAAAAATAACTTTCTGGGTTATAGGACTGGAAAGCTGTTTTCCATATTCATTGTCAAATTATGTCTCTTGAATTAGTAATTAACCCTTAATTAGTGCTTCTATGTGCCACCACTCTGAGCACTATTACATACACGTGCCAATCCACTTAATGCTCACAGCTCCCTATGTGGTATTTATAACCATGTGACAGGTCAGGACACTCAGGCAGACTGTGCCCAACGCCACACAGATAGTATATAGCAGAGCTGGGTTACAAATCCCTGCATCCTAGCTCCAAAGTCATGCATTTATCCACAACTTTTTAACTTTTCTTGCCCATAAATTATGGCTTACTGAGACTTTGGGATTGAAAGTTACTTTCCTTTGGCACCTTGAAGATAATATTCCATTTCTGCGTCTTTTTTCTTTTCTTTTTTTTTTTTTCTGATGAAAAATCTGTCCTCATGAGGATTTCTTTGTAGGTGAACGATTCTTTTTGAAAAGCTTCTAGGATTTTCTGTTTTCTTTATGTTTAAAGTCTCTTGAGATATCTATGCCTTTTGCTTAGAACTCAGTGTATCATCTTTGAATGGGAAAGACTATGTCTTACAAAAAAAAATCTTCACTCCTGGAATATTTTTGGTGATTATCTCCATTGTCAACATCCAGTAATTTATTTCTTCTGGCACTACTGTCACATGGACACCAGAGGCTCCTGATGTAGCCTCTGTGCTTCTTGCCAGCCCCTCATTTCTCTGTAACTGTCCATTGCATCCTGGGTGATTTCCTCAGTACCATCTTCCCATGCACCCCCGGCTTATTCTACCAGCTCTGGTCAGGAGTTAATCCTAATGGGATTACTAAAAATCACTTTATTATGATACAATTCACATACTATAAATCCAACCCATTTAAAGTATACATTTCAATGCATTTAGATAGTCATCACAGTTTAGCTTGGAAAATTTATCTTTTTTGTTAATTTTTTTAAATGTTTATTTGTTTTTGGGAGAGAGAGCAGAGTAGGGGCAGAGAGAGAGACACACCGAATAAAAGCGGGCTCCAGGCTCTGAACTGTCAGCACAGAGCCCAACGCTGGGCTTGAACTCAAAAATAGTGAGATCAGGCCCTGAGCTCAAGTCTGAGACTTAACCATTGAGACAACCAGGTGCCTCAGCTTGGGAACTTTCTTGGCATTCCAAAAGGAAATCCCATACTTGTTAGTAGTCACTTACCCCATTCCTCTGTTGCCTTCAGCCCTCCAGTTCCCTTGAGAGGAACTGATCTTTCTGTTTCTATACATTTGCTTGTTCTGGACATTTCATATAAATGGAAACAAAGACTACGTGGCCTTCTGTGTCTGTATCCTTTTACTTAGCATACTGCTTTAAGGTTCATCTATATCGTAGCATGAGTTTGTACTTCATCTTTATCATGGTAGAATAATTTTCATTGTATAAATGTACCACATAGTGTTTACACATTCATCAGTTGAAACACATTTGGGCTGTTTCCACTTTTTGATCATTATGCATAATGCTGCTATGAGCTTTATGCACACATTTTTGTGGACTGTTTTCAAGTCTCTTGGGTAGACACCTAGCTGCGGAATTGCGGGGTCCCACGGGAACTCTATGTTTGACTTCTCGGGGACCTGCCAGACTGCATTCCAAAGTGGCTCACTATTTTACATTCCCGCCAGCAGTGAGTGTCACGCAGTCTCACTGTGGTTTCGATTTGCATTTCTGTAGTGACTAATGATGTTGGGCATCATGTTGTGTTGGCCATTGGTATATCTTCTCTGGAGAAATCTCTACTCATTTTCTGGTTTGTTTTAAGTACCCCCTTTTATTATGGCAAGAGTTTAAAAAAATATTCTAGATAAAAGTCCCTTATTGATACACGATTTGCAAATAGTTTTTCCCACTCTGGGTTGCTTTTTCACTTTCTCAAAGAGTGTCATTTTCACCACCAAAGTTTTTCATTGTATTGAAATTCAGTTTATCTGTTTTTTGTTTTTTGTTTTTTTCGGTTCTGTAAGAAACCACTGCCAACCCCCAGGTCAGGAAGATCTACTCCTTCTTTTCTTCTAAGATTTTCAAAGTACTAGTTCTTACATGTAGATATCTGCTCTATTTGGATTTTTTTTTATTTTTAATGATATGGGGGAGGGGCCATATGCAGATACAGTGGTGATGGTGCCATTGGTTGAAAGAACAATCTCCCTGCGTTGAGTTTTCCTGGTGCCCTTGTTGCAAATCCATCAGTCTTAATAAGCATTTATTCCTGGGCATTCCGTTCCATTTCTTGATCTCCATGTCTACCCTTATGCCAGTACAACAGCACCTTCGTGGCTGGACCTTTAAAACTTTAGAAAGTTTTAAATTTGTGAATCATTTAACTTTGTTCTTTTTCAACACTGTTTTGGTTCTTCTGGATCCTTGGCACGTCCAAACGAATTTTAGAATCTTCTTACCAACTTCTGCAGAATAAAGCCAGCTGGGATTTTGAAAAACATTAAATAAAATCTGTAGCTCTCTCTGGGATTATTGCTGTTTTACCAATATTATGTCTTCTGATCCATGAACATGGGCTTTCCTAACATTTATACTGATCGTTAATTATCATCAACATTTTATACTTTTTGGTGTGTAAGTCCTGTACTTTCTTTAAAATTTATTTTTGAACATTTAAAATTTTAATGCTGTTAGAAATGGAATGGCTTTCTTAGTTTCATTTTAGGGTTGGTCATTGCTAGGTTAAAGAAACAATTAAAATTTGTGTATTGATCTTGTATCCTGCCAAGTTGCTGACCCATTTATCAGTCCAGTGGGTTTTTAGTGGAGTCCTTCATTTTTTTTATTTACAGATAATATCACCTATAAACAAAGAAAGTTTCATGTCTTTCTTTTTTTTTTCCTTTTCTTTTCTGGCTTAATTGTTCAGATTAGAACCTCCAGTGAAATGTTGACTAGAAATGTGCTGGTCTCCTTCCTGACCTTAGAGGCAAACATTCCATCTTTCAGCCTTAAGGATGCTGGGTGTCTCCTAGATGGACTTCTGCCATGCTGAGACATCTCCCCGTATTCCCAGTTTACCGAGTATTTTTATCGTGAAAAGATTTGAATTTTTGTCAAATGCTTTTTCTGCATCAATTGAGACGGCTGTGTGGTTTTTGTTCTTTATTCTATTAATATAGTGAGTTATAGTGATTGACAAATTGTGGTCCAGATGATAGTTTTATCAGCAGGACTTCTAAGCCTCTGTTCATGGCCTGAGCAGTGAATGTCTTCCTGCCTCCCGATGGGACTTGGGAATATTCTCTCAGTGTCTTTTATCTCGGTATGCCTCACATCTAAGAACAGGGTTCATGTATCATAATATTTACCCAAAGAGAACAAGGATTTTTGTTCATTTTTTCAAAGATGGATTCTAGTCACCTAGAGTAATGAAGGAATGACTGAATAAATAAATGAAACATTGAAACTGGGGGGAAAATGTTAATGTAGATCAGCCACTCCTGACCCCTCACTCAGACCTCTGTATCCATGGAGTTTAGTTGGTTTCTTTGAGCTGAGGAAGGTTCCTGTGCGTGAGTACCATCAGTGTGAGTGGTGTTTCTCAGTTCTAGATTCTGTAGTGATGTCAGGGCTGTTTTGCCTCACCTGGGCTCACGTAAAGGTTTTAAAATGCTGGGCATGCACCTGCCCTAGACCCTCTGGAGACACGGAAGAGTGCAGACACACAGAAGTGATCATTCTGGAGGTCATGGTGTAGGACAGTGGTTCTTAAAGTGAGTCAGACCAGAAGCAGCAGCTAGAGAAGCAGCCTCCTCTGGGAGCTCATTAGAGATGCCAAGGTGTGAGCCCCACCCCAGACCTCCAGAATCTGAGTCTCTATATCTGTGTCTCAAAATGCCCCTGGGTATCTCTTGCGCAGGCCCACAGGTGCGTGCCCCTGGGAGGCATGGAGAGAGTGCCTAGAAAGGCCAGTGAACTGTTGGAAGTGGAGGTTCTATTTAAATCAGGGAGATGAAACCAGAGAGGAGGAAAAAGACACTTTGGAAATAAAGAAGCAGGCCGTGGTGACTGTGTGTGTGGGTGGGGAGAAAGGAGACAAGACTCGAGATAGTTCTGGTTATGAGCGGGGGTGACTTGGCAAGGCCATGGACCAAAATAGGGAACAAGTAAAGGAAGAGGAACAGGTTAGAGAAAGAACAGGATGGGCTGTGTACCTGACTCACCCATGTATTTTGGAGTCAGGGGAGCTTTCTGAAAACCCCCAGCAAGCCACTCCATAGCCGTATGACTGTTCAGTGAGTCACTTAAGCTCTCTGAGCCTCCGCTGCTTCAGCTGCACAGAGGCTATTAATAGTAACGTCTTTGTGTTGTCTTGAAAATAAAAAAAAAAAAAATAAAGCAAATGCTGCCTGCAAAAGGTCATGTTAGGTCTAGAACACTATATGTATTTGCCAAGTCCCAAGAGTCAGAAGGAATGGAGGTCAGTCCTGGACTTACCACTTGTTAACAGGAGCCTTGGTGAGGGTCCTAGCACTTCTTGCCATGGTTTTTTCCTCTTAAGTTACTTGAGGATACTAGATCACCTCCATGGCCGTGTTAAGAGTTCAGTGAGGTGACCCGTGTAAGCCGCTTAGCGCAGAGCCTGGTGCTGGTTAAGTGCTCAGTATATGAGCCATTATCATGATTACTGAAAGTCACATTGAAGACAGCTTACTTTTAAGTTCACAGTGTCAATTTCCAAAGCTCTAGTTTTTACTGAGGACTCAAGTTTAAGTTCAAGTCAGCTTGACGTTGGTGTTTTCTTCTGAGCGTATTAAGATGAGCACACACAGAAGATGCCTCAGAGCCCAAACTGGGGCCTTCGGTAACTATGGGAGTCTTCTCTTTTGAGGTGAGCATGCTTTTGCATCCTATGAAATGGGAATAATAGTGCAAATATAGGAGTTCTGTTTTTGGAGGGTATCCAACAAAGACCCTAAAATTAATTCTGATAATTTTTGCCAGAAACAGGTGCAAGAGGGGTTGAATCACGGGTCTGTGTGGCTGTGGCAGGAGCCGCCTTTCTCCAGAGCTCTGCCCTCTAGGACCCATTTGGAAATCTTGCTACACCCATAACATCTGTCACGGAAATGTCCTGTGTCTCTCCCATTCACCGCCATGGCACTGCCACTAAAAGTCACCCGGAAAGCAAAGTTGAAGCCCCTTGTGTAGCCTCTAATGAGACCCCCTAATTGGGTCTGCAGCCCGAAATTTTCACTTAAGCCTGTTGTTAACCTGCGTTCCCATCAACACTGTGAACATGACACTCTATTATTCCTGCACTGTCTTGTCTCCTGATCTGGAAGAGGCAGGTAACAAGGGCTCCTTATCACCCCCTTGGGGACCACCGAGTTCTGCTGACGTCCCCGGTCACCTCTCCCCTCCTGGTCCCTCCTGCTGCAGCCTGCTGGGCTGTGTCTCTTCTCCCTTGACACCCCTCCCACCCCCCGGCGTCTCTTCCCCATGAGACACACAGAGGGGCTGCTGTGTTCTCAGGTTCCCGTTCTGATTGGGCCCATGCTCCACTGCAGTTCCCAGAGGGGGACTGCTTTCCCTTGGGAACCAAATCTAACCTTCCCAGAGAGTGTTGTGGGCCCCACAAACTACTTTTCCAGCCCTCACCTCCCCCTTCCTCTTTTCTTTTATCCTCTGCTTCTCTCACCCGGACACTCGCTCTCCCTGAACATTCAGTGCATCAGTTCTCTCCCCTCTCCGTGTGCGTCCACCCCCAGACCCCCCACCCCCACCCCCACCTCTGGGGAATATCACAATCCCATCGGCCTTTAAGACTCAGCTTCAACCTCATTCGTGAGGCCTCGCCTCGTTCTGACCTTGACCATGGGATTTACATGCTGTTGTCTGCCTTTATGACACCAGGAAGAAACCAGACAGGCCATAAAACAGTTCTGCTCACAGAGTCTCAGCCACTTGCCATCTATCTGGAAACAAGAACCGTAATTCCTTCCACCTTCTGTGGCTCCTAGCTCTGGTGGACGAGGACCAGTGTGCCCTGCACAGACCAGTTTGGACCAACTATATTCACATCCTGTTCATTTTAACAATTATCTGTTTAGCCTTCTTAATGATGTAGGACTCTCATTAAGAATAACAACACAGCAGGCAGCCCTGTGAGAAGCACTCCCTCAGACGTTCTTCTGTGGATGGTGGGCTTCTGATGCAGGACAAGGCTATGACGGAAAAGCCTGAGCCCCTAGCCAGCCCCCTCACCTCCAGCCCCAAGGGTTTTCTTGAAGAGACTGAGCTTGTGGATATAAACAAACTGGCCCAGGAGTGCAGGACTGTGGCCAGGCAAGCATCAGAGGGCTTAAGGTCATTCTTTCTAGAAGGGCCAAGCATGCCTGCCCTGGGACCTGATGGCAGGAACATCAAGGAAGCAATGCTTAAGAAAGAGGGCTCCACGCAGGCGAGCGGCAGTGACCTGGCGATGGCCCTCCAAGGGGTTATGGTGTGGGGTGGGCGGGTCTCTCCACTTTTCCCACCTTACTTAGAAGCAGGACTAATTCTGTTAGATCAGCTGAGCCCCTGGACAAGAAACAGGTGCTGGATATACTGGAAAGCCTGTTCTGGGGGTGTCCTGGAGCTGGCCTCACTCATCCATCCTGAGCTGTCCAAGGGGATCTCTCTGCCTGTACGCTTCCCTTGATTTCATCTCACAAGGATCCCATAAAGCAGGTACTGCGGGGCCCCACTTCCTTTCTAAATCCAGGCCCAGACTCTCCACAGATTCCAGCTCCATCTCCAGGCAATGACAGGGGTTAAAGGAAGAAAGTTAAGGTATAAATTAAACAAGAGGCATCCTTCTTGCCTCTACTATAAAATATTAAAGATGAGCAGGGCTGGCTCTGCCTGAAATGTAAATGAAGAAGTGCAGGCATGAAGATTTGCCATTTGGTCAGTGCGGTGGGAGCTGGGGAGGGCTCTCCCGCTCTCGGGAAGCGGCTTCCTGACTCCAGCGTGGCACTCGTCAGGCAGATCGGCCGACCGCGGATGCACCAGAAGGGCTGCAATCTGGCCCGGCACCGCAGAGGCAGCGTTGGCACCTGACGCTTGCCGCTGGCAATGAGATCTGTGTCTGCGTGAAAGTGATCCCTTTGCTAACGCTCAATACTTTTCAAAGTCATTTCTCAATCTTCCGAGCCTTCGAGCCACTTTGCAGCGGAGCGGAGTGTGGTTCTCTGCCTTGCCTGCACCTTCTGGCCTCCTTCTGGGTTGGCACCTGCCTTTCACCAGTTCCCTACTGGGAGGCCTCGAACAACGTCCTCAGTCTCTCCGGGTCTGTTTTCTTATCAACGACATGGTGGGTGTTTTTGTTGTTATTGTTGTTGTTGTTTAGGATTAAATTAGGAAACACAGGTTAAGTGCTTACGATTATGTCTGGTCTATTGTAAGTTTTCAATAAATGTCAGCTTTTATTGGTAAAGTTGGGTTGGTATAAGAGTCAGCTGGGAACACGTATTTGGAACATTTTGCAAACACAAGTATATAATGAATCAGTTATTATGATTTGTCCTGTTTCCTCCTTACGCAGAGCTGGCACAGACATGACATGCACGGGGACACGGGGACCTAGAGGAACTGCCCAGTCACCTGGCATCTGATGGAAGGGTAATTCCTACATTGCCGCAGGTTCTCCTAGCATGTGACTGTGGGGTCCAGATGTGACACGGGGCCTCCCGAGGGCCTGAAACTCCAACACCAGAGGCTGGGTTTGGCGGCGCCCCAACCCCCCCAACATCTATCACGCCTTACCGTTGACTTTCTCAAGGCCTCTTCTGTGCACACCTGCATATGTCTGTATGCAACAGATCTGGCCCCACCCTTACCATTTTTCTCAATAACTTAATTTCACTCAAGAGTTATCTTCCTGTAAGCTTTCCTGTGGGTCTGAGAAGTCACTGGGAACTGCTTATAAAGCAGCTCATCGGCTCTGTCCCCCGGCTCTCCAGCCCTGCGCTGGGCTGCCTTTGCGATGGCTCTTATGTCATAGACGACAGCCGTGTCTCCTGCAAGCCCCCCGGGGAGATGCAGTCCAGCCCCACTGCCTCACCTGGTTAGAGGTGTTTGAGAAAGTCAGGGTTGCTGACTTGAGCTCTCCTTCCATGTTCTTTGGGTTCAAATCCAGGCTCGTCAGCTTGACTAACAATCTTGGGCAAGACAGTCAAGTTCCCTGAGCATCTGTTTCCTCCATTTGAAAAAGGGACATTTTCTCCTCCAAAAAACGGAACCAAAACCTACAGCAGAGATCGAAGCCTGCCTCCTGGTTTTGCGGCGTGACCCTGCACCTCTGTTTTTTATTGGAGAACAGATGAAACCCCTTTCATAATCCGCTGTTATTTTACAAGCAGAATTCCATTCCTTCTGCTCAGCAGACTCCAAAGGCAAACACATTCCAGGACGACAGGGTAAATGTAATGCAATTCAGAATTTATAACTTGTTCGCAATCACATAAGTGTTACATGTTGCAACCACGACCAGAGATCCCAATTTCTGCCTTCTGACTCCAGAACTCGAGCTCTAACCCTAACCAAGTCTTTCTTTCCATGGGGCCAAATCCCTCTGTCTGAGAAAACCAGGGCCATGGGGCCTAGTAGCATTCCAGGCTGAATCAGCGTGAAACATGGGACATCACCACGAAGCGGCGAGGCGCAACTGTAGCCTGGGCCACAGAGGGGGCTGGCCCTTGAGTTCAAACACTAAGCTTGACCGCCAACTACCCCTACATGCCCATTTCAAGTTCTCTTTTCTCCAGAGAATATAACTGGCCAAGCCGACAGGTGCATTTCCCCCTGCTACTAGTTAACTACAAATACAGACACACACAGATACACATATAGACATATATGTGTAAATATACACACCGTTCACTTCTATGGGGGATGAGAACATGTTTACTCAGGGTAATATAACCTTTCTTTAACCTCTTGAGGTATCTCTTAAAAGACTAGCATTTTGCTTTTGAAATTGTAGGGTTTCAACTAGCTTACTCTAGGTCTCAAAAACTTATTTCGCATTCCCTTTTCTGTTGGAATTTCATCAGTTGACTTGTGTGTGGGTGATAATCTCATGAATATAACCCTATTCATCGGACCCATTGTAACTGGGATGGGTACCAGTGTTTTACGTGAACCAAACCAATCCTCACAACAATGCTTTGGTTTGTTGCAGAATCGCTATCCTGATTTTGCAGATTTGGAAAATGAGGCAAAGAACTTTTTTTTTTTTTTTTTAAGTAGGCTTCGTGCCCAGCACAGAGCCCAGTGTGGGGCTCAAACACAACTGTGAAATCTAGACCTGAGTTGAGATCAAGAGTCAGACACTTAACTGACTGAGGCACCCAGAGGCAAAGAATGTTTCAATTCTTGCTTAGGGTCACACAACCAGAACCAGATTTCAGACTCATGAGTCTGATCTTGACTACTAAGCAGCATATCTGTGATCACTACCAGAGTGCCAACTAGCTGCTGGCATTGCGGTAGATATTTTCATATAATAACTTTGTAATTATACAAAACCCCAGAAGGGAAATGGACCAGGTAGGATACAACCAGGAAAGAAGACACCAGTCTGCAGGGAGAAGGTCATGGAGAGGCTGTGACCAGCAGCTGGCCTACAGGCCGGCCCTGGGCCATCGGAGGCTCCTCCCTTGGAGCGTGCTCTCTGCTCTCTACGCTCCATCCCCCATGATGCCCCCATCCTTGTCCCACAGTGGGGCCATTTTCAAGGACTCCGCCTTGAGAGAACATGGTGCTGCTGAGAACACCTGGATGGCAGATGCAGCTGAGTCCCGTTAAGGCCTCTAGATACTGAAGATTCTGTCAGGTGGGTGCAGGGACCTCCTCATCAGGTGATGCTCAAGGCAAGCCTGGGAAGTAAGTTCCCTTGCTTCTTAAGCCTGCCATCTACTGATCAGGAGTGGCCCACCTCTTCCTTCCATCTCTGTTGAGAACCAACAATTCTGAATATTTGAGAGGGAATTTGATGCAGAGAATTGGTTCAATAGGTCATAGGACAGTGGATAAATCAGTAAGCAATGTTGAGCTAGTCCCGATTTAGTAACACCAGGAATCTACTTCTTTTCATGTTTTGGAGTGAGGAGGAATTGTTACTGGATCCTAGTGGCTAATGATGCTTGACAAGAATGAGAACCAGCATGGACTCAACTAGTAGGAGCCATGTAAGAGGCCAGAAACACTGCCCGAGCCACATCACACAGGAAGAGAGATGCGTGAAATGAGACTGGCTTTTTGATTGAAACTTTTCATTTTCATTATTTTATAATGAACCAGGAGCACCTTATGGATTACCCTGGGCCAAGGACGGCTGTTTGGAAATCAGCGCAGTGACTTCCGGGCCTGATAATCTTGGACTCTGGAGAACAGAG
Organism: Proteles cristata cristata; assembly: GCA_017311185.1. Classification (NCBI taxonomy): domain Eukaryota; kingdom Metazoa; phylum Chordata; class Mammalia; order Carnivora; family Hyaenidae; genus Proteles; species Proteles cristata. The sequence goes on from JAESUZ010004838.1 coordinate 183,861, forward strand.
TCAGACATGCAGCTGGTAGGAGATGTGCCTCTGCATGTGTTTGTAGGCTGAGCTCTTGATGGAATATGTGTGGGACTGTATTATAAAGCGCTAAGCAAGCAAATCTCCCTTTGAGCACATTTACTCAGCTTCTGTTTATACCTTTGATAAAGCGCAGATTAATCCTATTTGCATACCTCCTCCTTCACTTTGAACATTTGCCAGCATTCATTAAGGCCCCATCTTGGAGTTAGCAAAAGATCCTTTACTGAACCATCCGAGCTTACAAATGCCTTCTTATCTGGTAAAAGAGTCTAGTGTTCCTCCTCCTCCGTCCTTATTAACAACACTGGCTGGTGTTTAGGTGTTGTGTTGACATATACGGTGTTTCAGGGCACACTGGAGGCTGTGTGTGTGTCACACAGCAGTGGTGGTCTCCCCGTCCCTAGGTCCATGGAAGACAGGCTCTAGCTCCATGCTGCACACCAGGAAAACCTGTATTTGAAATTCTATACATTTCCAGGGTATATGTGGCGGGGGAGGGGGTGGCTATCTCATATGCTCATCTGTTTTCTCTGGCTCAAGACTCCTGCTTCTGCTGAGCTGAGTTGACACGTGGCTACTCTGGTCTTCCTCCCTCTGTTGCCACATGCACACTCGTGCACACAGCATTGCACAGTGTTTATAATACCTGGTGGCAACTTGCCTGAGAGTCGGGGAACAGGAGGGAGTTTGGTTACACTGACATAGTGTGATCATGACCAAGATTTCCTGAGCGTAGGAGGCATGCTGGCCAGCCAGCCCTACTTCCTGCTCCCCCCCTTCACCCCTCCCGTTCCTTCTCAATGTTCCACATGCTCTGCCTTTCCCAGGACTAAGCATTATATCTCCTCCATATGTTTATTGGACCCTGCTCCCCAAGCCTTTAGTGTCTGAGTGTTGACTTCAAGCAGATTTTCAAGGTTTCTTCTGGAACAGAAACCCTTTATTGTGGGGTGCCAGCTGGAAATCCCTCCTCTCACAGATGTTTACGATCAATTTGGGAACAGAAAAGTGCAGGTACAGAAGAAAGGAGAGATCCTATGGAAGCATTCTCTCATGAAGGGGAAAGGGGACTCAGAGAACTGGAGAAAGTAAGTTCTGTGGCGGTAGTGAGTGCAGAGGAGAGACCATCACCCAAGTTCAAGATGGGTTGTCAAATAAGTGGAAACACATTGGAACAGGATAGATGGTTTTTCTGAACCCCGTTCCATTATTTTAAGAAAGCTTAATTCTGGTGGGGGAGTACAATGAGGGAATAGTAGAAACGGATGTGGAATAATGCACGTGTTCTTACCTACATCCTGAGTGTGTTCACGGGCTCCCAGCTCAAGACGAGAACATCTCTCTTGGAGGGTGATCCTGGTTGAGCCAGTGGCAAGTGCGATGGGTGATTAATTTTGAAAGCAGAGCTGGCAAGTCCTGCCAACAGATTGCACATGGGTAAGAGGAGAAGGGGGCAGTTAAGGATGCCACCTAAGGTTCTGGTGGTGCCAGTGACTCAGTGGGTGAACCTTTGGGAAGGAGGGATCGGGAGTTACACTTTGACCCTGAGAAGTTTGTTAACATCTCAGTAGGCAATGACAGCGAACACCAAGAAACTGGAGCTCATGTTAGCCATGAATATAAATATAAATGATGAGCCCTGGGGCACCATCATTTACATGAGCAGAGGGAATAAGCAAAAGAGCCACCAGGAAGGTAGAAGGAAATGTCAAGAGAGTGTGGTCTCCCAGAAAATAAGTTCAAGGATACCACATTCAACCGTGTCAAATGCTGACCAGAGATGGGGTACCATGAGTTCAGAGAGTTGGCCACTGGCCTTTGTAAGATGGCGGAGGGGTTCCCATCAGGGTGCTGAAAGCAAGGGTTTGAGAAGAGAACCAGAGGTGGGGAAGTGGAGAAATGGTCATAATGGACAGTAAGGTTGGATTTTACCATCAAGAGGATGTAAAAATTATCTGTCTCTTCCAGAAATGATAAAAATATTAATGATAATTAAGAATCCATCCTTTCATTCTGAAATAATACTTTATTACTTTAATTGTATTTTACTGTTGAGTTTTATATGTGTGTAATTTATCATGGGCTTATATGGCAATATTTCCAAGTAAGGCTTTGATTTTTTTCTTATGCTATCATCATCTGGGTTTGGAAATACGATTATATACTGGATTTAAAGTGTTTCCATATTTCTGTGTTTTAGCCCTCTTTATAAAGGATAAGAATTTTGAAAAAAAAAATTCACTTACTAACTGCCTTGGCTGAGTACCTCAGAAGTAGTTTCTTAAATCCTTCCACCCCCCCCCTCCAGTTTGGTCCTTGGTTACTGTCCTATTTGGGTTTTCTAATTATTTTGTTATATTTTTGTATATAAAAATAACATACTCAGATTTTCTAGTAAGGTGACATTTTTATATTGTAGTCTCCTCTGAATCTGGTGATCTATCTTTGTTTGAAGGTACTAACTTACACTACTTTGAATTTTTGTGCTTTCATCTTTCCACTTTTTCTCTGCAATTTGGGATGGCTTTGCAAACTTGTTATCCGTGTCACTTATTTTGTTCTATCCCTTTTTATATTCACTTAAAAACTATTTTATATAGACTCTGGTATGATTCTTAAGATACATGTTGCTGGTCTTCCCATTTCATCTCATCCACATCTCTCTGGAATGATGTCTAGTTGACTCAACTTGCTTTATCTTTATGGTTTTCTGGAACGCATTGCAGGGGGATAGACTTCATTGCAGCTTTTGAAAATTCCCAAGCAGCATTCTGGAGTTTTCTACTGCACTGAATTAGATTGTTTTGGGGGGAATACTCTGGGGCTAACCTTGACCCTTCCTGCCCATTCCATCCTTCATAGCACCAGTGTATATATATTTTTTCTCCATATTCATGATGGAATGAAGCTGATATTATTTCAAATTACATTTTTGCCAAATGGATGGATGTTCACACAGTGCTTCTCTTAGCATACTGGAGCGATGGTCAGAAACGTCCCTTATCTGCAGCTGGTGTTTGAGTGACCTGTTTCTAGCAAGCAGGCTCTCAGGTGCTGTCTGGGGCAGTGAAGTTCCTCGGCCTGACTCTCTTTGCTGCCCTTGTCTAGAACCCTGTCTGCACGTGTGACCTTTCTCTCCAAGTGACACACCTATCACCCTAGCTACCCAGAACTCCTGTTGAACCTTCTCTCATCTGCCAGTGTGCTTCTGAAAAATCAAAATTCCAACAGCCTGTCTAGACCCACGTAATGTCCATTCTGACCATCCTATATACTAAAAACTGACCCTGGATGAGCTGTGTCCCCAATCAATTTCCTGCATAAAAGAATTGCTATCTTGGTCAAGCTGACTATATTATAAAAAGAAAACTCAATCAATATTTGATGATACTATTCCTGTGTAGAAGCCCATTATACTGATTAAATCCGCAGTGGGGACGTCTTAGCACTTACTACTCTATCATGGAGACTTGAATCATGTTATTTACACCTAGCGCTTCGAAAGTGATGTAAATATACCAATTCATATCCTACTTCCTAAAGGAAGCCTTCCAAGATTACCCTATTTGAATTGTTCTTCCTTCAAACCTCGAAATATCTGCAGTTTTATCCCTTTGGAGGTAATATTTAAATTGGACATATTAACTTTTGTTTGGCATTCTATAATTTACAGAGCAGATTTTGCATGCATCATTTAGTTACCTTAACACAGCATCTCTTTTAAGTAGATAGTATAAATTATACTTTGCATTTGAAGAAATTAACAATGAAGAAATTGCCCAAGTTTACCTAGTTAGTAAAATGGCTGAGGTGATGGAAAGAAATAATTTTGCCAGGTTCTGTGTTATTAACACTTCTGCCTTGGAAACGAAAATATCAAGACTCACAGAAGCTAAATAAATCACTCAAATAAATACACGTATTTAGTGTGAGAACCAGACTTTGAATTTTGGTCTGTGTGGGTCTAAAACCCCTGCTCTTTTCTTTACGTTGGCAAGAATTCGATCATGCATACACCCATGCTGCTTTGTGTCTCTCTCATGGGTTTGTCTTTTTTCCTTTGAAAAAAAAATCACACAAACAGAAAAGGTGGATATCATTATTGACATTATTATGATGACTATTGTCATGGTGACCTTCAAGGCTTAACTGAACACTCTGGATTTCCTGTGATTCTCTGGGTCAGAAGGAAACAGTGGGGTTGACAGGCACTTTGTACTGACACAGCCTGGTCTCTCAAGACCAGATCGTTGTGATGTTTGTGTGTGTGTCTTTTCCTAGAGATTGGGTCCTGTGACTCTTGTCTTTTTTTTTTTTTTAAGTTTATTTACTTACTTTGAGAGAGAGAGAGAGAGAGAGAGAGAGAGAGAGAGAGAGAAAGAGGGGAAGGGGCAGAGAGACAAGAAAGAATCCCAAGCAGGCTCTGCGCTGCCAGCACAGAGCCCAATGCGGGACTTGGTCTCACGAACCGTGAGGTCATGATCTAAGCTGAAATCAAGAGTCAGACGCATAACTGACTGAGCCACCCAGGCGCCCCTGTGACTCTTGTCTTAATAGAATACCTCAAACATCTTTCGTGCTCACTAAATGTTAATTGACACAATTTTTATTTATAAATTGCAGAGACTTGCACCCTCACTCTGTCTCCTAAACATCAGACTTCGGCATTTTGATTGATGCTACCATATAACAGATTTCTGACTGCCAAAATGATTTTGTATCTATGACAGTATTTTAATCATTCTCAAATTAGATTATTTTCTTAAATATTTTATTTATTTCTAGGAGAGAGAGAGAGAGACAGCATGAGCAGGGGAGGGTCAGAGAGAGGGAGTCACAGACTCTGAAACAGTCTCCAGGACCTGAACTGGCAGTCAGCACAGAGCCCGACACGGGGCTCGAACCCACGAACCACGAGATCATGACCTAAGTGAAAGTCGGATGCTTGGAAATTGAAGAAGACACAAAGAAATGGAAAAATATTCCATGCTCATGGATAGGAAGAATAAATATAGTTAAGATAGTCATTACTACCTAAGGCACTCTACACATTCAATGCAATTCCAATCAAAATTGCACCAGCATACTTCTCAAAACTAGAACAAACTATCCAAAAATTTGTATGGAACCACAAAAACCCCGAATAGCCAAAGTAATCCTGAAAAATAAAACCAAAACGGGAGGGATCACCATCCCAGACTTTAGCCTCTACTACAAAGCTGTCATCATCAAGACAGTATGGTATTGGCACAAAAACAGACACATAGACCAATGGAACAAAATTGAGAACTCAGAAGTGGACCCAAAAGTATACAGCCAACTAATCTTTGACAAAGCAGGAAAGAATATCCGATGGAAAAAAGACAGCCTTTTTAACAGATGGTGTTGGAAGAACTGGACAGCAACATGCAGAAGAATGAAACTAGATCATTTTCTCACACCATGCACAAAAATAAACTCAAAATGGATAAAGGACCTGAACGTGAGACAGGAAACTATCAATACCCTAGAGGAGAAAGCAGGAAACAACCTCCTTGACCTCCACCGCAGCAACTTCTTACTTGACACATCCCAAAAGCAAGGGAATCAAGAGCAAAAATAAACTGTTGGGACCTCATCAAGATTAAAAGCTTCTGCACAGCCAAGGAAACAACCCAGAAAATTAATAGGCAACCAACGGAATGGGAAAAGATAGTTGCAAATGACATATCAGATAAAGGGTTAATATCCAGCATCTATAAGGAACTCACCAAACTCCACGCCCGAAAAGCAAACAACCCAGTGAAGAAATGGGCAGAAGATATGAACAGACACTTCTCCAAAGAGGACATCCAGATGGCCAACAGACACATGAAGTGATGCTCTGCATCGCTCCTCATCAGGGAAATACAAATCAAAACCACACTGAGATACCACCTCACGCCAGTCAGAGTGGCTAAAATGAGCCAATCAGAGAACTCTAGATGCTGGCGAGGATGTGGAGAAACGGGCACCCTCCTACACTGTTGGTGGGAATGTAAACTGGTACAGCCCCTCTGGAAAACAGTGTGGAGGTTCCTCAGGAAACTAACAATAGAACTCCCCTAGGACCCAGCAATAGCACTGCTAGGAATTTACCCGAGGGACACAGAAATGCTGATGCATAGGAGCACATGGGCCCCAATGTTCATAGCAGCACTCTCCACAATAGCTAAAACATGGAAAGAGCCTAAGTGTCCATCAACAGATGAATGGATCAAGAAGATGTGGTTTATCTATACCATGGAATACTACATGGCAATGAGAAACAATGACATCTGGCCATGTGTAGCAACATGGATGGACCTTGAGGGTGTTATGCTGAGCGAAATAAGTCAGGCAGAGAAGGACAAATATCATATGTGTGCACGTATAGGAGGATTAGGAGGAACTTAACAGAGGACCAAGGGGGAGAAGAAGGGCGGAAATGGTGGGGGAAAGGGAGAGAGGCAAACCATGAGAGACTCTTGAATGCTGACAAAAACTGAGGACTGATGGATGTGTGGGGGAGGAGGGATGGGCATGGAGGAGGGCACTTGTGGGGATGAGCACTGGGTGTTATGTGGAAACTAATTTGACAATAAACTATTTGTAAAAAAAAAATAAATTAATTAAAATTAAAATTAAAAAAAAAAAAAAGAAAGTCGGATGCTCAACCGACTAAGCCACCCAGGCGCCCCTCAAATTAGATTGTTATTGGGGTGTAATACGGCATCCAAATATCTTGAACAAATTTTCTTTGTTTTAGCACCAAAATAGTCTCTTTGCTTGACTCAGGCTGCAAACCTGAGAAGCCATCCTGCTTCAGGCTATATTATTGGATTCGTCTCTGAACTGGGAAGTGTCTGGTGCGTGCACTGAGGAGGGGCCTTCCATGGAGCACAGTTTTTCTTGTATGGGATGAGTCCCCTGCTGCCTTGTTGAGGCCCCTCCTCCCCATCCACGCTGTGATGCTCCCAGCAGATGCCCTGACGCATCCCCATGGACAGGCAGTACTTTTTACCCAATGCCGGGTTATATGCTCTCTGTTTTATCCCTACTCAGCGAGGGAAGCTCTCCACCAAAGCTCTTACCGTACCCACGAATAGTCATCAACTGACATGTGCACGTGTGCGCATGTGCATAAAACTCCCCTTGACTAGTACGGTGTGTGATATGTAACAGATCAATAGATCAACAAATATTTGTGGATGAACAAGTGCATGGGCCGATGAGTGTGCAGTGGCCTAAGCCCCAGCAACCTGTGCAGGTCGTCATTCCCAGAACATGTGGATGTCCCCTCACATGACAGAAGGGACTCTGCAGTGGTGAGGAGGATAAGGGTTTTGAGACAGGGGACTGTCTTGGATGGTCCAGGTGGGCCCTGTGTCATGCCAGCATCCTAACGGACAGGAGGTGAGACATCACAGTCAGGTGCACTAACATGCTGATGGAAGCGCGGGGCCCTAGTGGCGTGAGGAAGGGGTCACGAGCTGAGGAGGTGTAGGTAGGTGGCCAGGGGAATCTCCTCTTCGGGTCCCCAGTAGCTTGCTTTGAACCCTATAAGACTCATTTCAGATTGCCCTCCAGAACCATGAGAAAATAAATTTGTGTGGCTTTCAGCAGCTGGGTCTGCCATAACTGGTTCCAGTGGTGGAAGGAAGGGAACACAGGCAGGTGAATGCGCCCATGCTGACCAGTCTGTTTAGTCCCTAAGTCACTCATCTGCACCATTGACGTGACCTTCCCACATTCTCTCCACCGACGTCAGGGAACACTGCTCGGCCCTCTGTCTCTTCTGAGCTCCCCAAACATATCCTCTCCACCAGGCTCCCCATAAACTCTAATACACTCTCATGGGGTTGTCCCAATCTAGAAATAATTTACTTTTCCTAGGGGTGCCTGGCTGGCTCAGTTGGTTAAGCGTCTGACTTGAGCTCAGGTCATGATCTCACGGTCCGTGAGTTTGAACCCCGCGTTGGGCTCTGTGCTGACCGCTGAGAGCCTGGAGCCTGCTTTGGATTCTGTGTCTCCTTCTCTGTCCCTACCTTATTCACACTGTCTGTCTCTCTCTCAAAAATAAGTAAACATTAGAAATAATTTATTTTTTCCGTACTCTCGTGTCATTTGTTGTGTTTGGCACCGGGTGGTAAATGCTTCTCCCTGTCCTCCCACTAAGAGGGTATTTAGCACCGCCCGCTGGGACTGCCGTGCTTTACAGGCCTTCTCGTGAGGCTGGAGCTTACCTGGAGGTGGAAACGTGGATTTCAGGAGGGTTCCCACCATCCCCAGAATGGGTAAAAGTGGCTCCCGTGCCTAAGCTGTCCATACAAAGGGGTTTACGGTTAACAGCCACTTTCCCCCTGGGTGTCTATGGTTTGGTCTGAGCCATGCGCTGTGTCTATACCACCAACTCCCAGGGGAAAGCCTGGCCACTGAGCCTCCAGTGAGCTCCCTGCTGGGTATCTCACACAGGCTCACACCTCCCTGCTCTGGGAATGGGGCGCCTCCTCCATGTGTGGCTTAGAGAAGACCCTTGGAAGCTTCTGTCTGGCCCCTCTGGATTTTGCCATGTGTCCCTTTCCCCTCGCTGACTGTGCTTCGGATCCTCTTCTGCTGTAGTAAAGCTTCGCCTTGGTGCCTCCCTAGGATGAGTTCCCCAGTCCTCCTCGGGAATTGTCTTCGGGGCCTCCAATACATCTCTGTCTCTATTGAGTAGCACACTCACAGGTGGGGACCGCATTTTGGGCGCCCCTACTTATCACCCAGCAAGGTTATGTACACGCACATTGGTCTCCTCTCTGTTCTGTTCGAAGGGTGACGTGTTGGTTAATGTTGAGGGGAAGGGCTGGGGCCCCCAGGGGGGCAGTAGCCGCAGGAGGGGCACACTGACAAATTCAACAAGCGCGACCTCCTCCCGTGTGCACCTAGCAGAGTCCACACAAAGAGAACGATCTGTCTCATCGCTCCACGCGAAGCACGTCATGCATATTCATGCACCCACACTTTTGCTTATGCGGTTCTTTTGCCTGAAATGCTTTTCTCTGCTGGTTTCCATTCTGAGTGCCTCGCCCTCTTCCCTGCATTGAAACGAATGACAAAAAATCTTGAGACTTCGGTTCCGGTTGCAATCAGAGCATTTGTAGGTTAAGGACCATCAAGGGATCAAGTTCTCTCGCCCACTGAAAAGTCTCGAAAAGTCGTAGGAAGTGAGGTCACGGCAGAGTCTGGACGAATATGGGGAGCCCGGAAAACCGTAAAGCCTACGTGAGGGTAGCTCAGGGGGCCTGTGATGAGCAGTCATCTCGACAAAAATATTTAAAATCATATTGAAGACATTAAAAGTGCCTGAGACTAGGCACAGAAATGAAATGTTTGGGCTCATTTTAGATGAAAGGGGACACATTTTTGCATCTGTTCTTTCCAACTCGTTATACGATCTCCCACAAGTTCAACAAATTAAAACTTGGCTTGTTTCCATCTCATTAGGGATCAATTTGCATGAATTATACGTTTGCATTATTCAAGACTTGTGTTTAGTTACAAGAATTAGGAAAAAAAAAAGTGGGGGGTGGGGGAGAACTAAGGGAAGAAATAGCGCTCACCTTTACATTCTTTAGGCTGGCCTCCAATCTGGCTTTATTAGCAAAGCATGGAAAGTATTTAGGGCTAAAAGCAGCTAAAAAAGTGAAGAAGCAATCCTTGTGTGGTCTGCAGGCTTTTCCTTTCCGCATTTTCAGCCCTGCCTATCCCTGGAGGCCAGGGTCAAGTGCCCCATCCTCGGTGGGAAGCAGAACATGAGTGTGAAAGATGCAAGCACTTGTGAATTAAGGGGACTGGAGTCTGACTCCCAGCCTGTCTCTACTCTTACGAGCACTGTTCTAGGCATCTTCACACGTGCAACACTATTTCATCCTCCCACAAGCCTGCAGCCTAGGCGCTGTTACTCACTCCCGCCTCACGCGTGTGGACCTGGAGGCTCAGAAGGTGAAATGACTTCTCTAAGACCCTAAGAGCCTAGGCAGAAACCCGTGTCTGTGCCTGAAGTCAGATTTCCAGATGGTGCCTGGAAGAGACAGATGGGTGTGCCCTGCTCCTGGGAATATGGTCCCCTGTCCCCTCTAGCTCACGCCCGAGTTGCTCTGGCTTCCTTCCTGTCCTCACGTGCCATATCCCCACTCTCTGTGTGCCACTGTCACCATCTTCCCCTTTGGATGTGGCCTTATCAATAAGAAGCGTAAAACAAAAGTTATCATCTGTCTGCTGGTTACTGTCCAGACAGAAGCAGCAAGTAACCATTCCACAGCACGCTTGCCCTTCGACCGCAGACGCTTCAACTACTGCTACTTTTCCTAAGCCTCAGATTTTACATCTGCACGTTAGCGTCATGAAGCCCAACTCACAGGGTGTTTTGAAAAGTGACTGAAATGACCAGAAAGATGCTGTTTGCCTGACGGGTAGAAATGAACAGAGGCAGCCCAAATCAAGAATTGGGAAGAACACCATCCCGATGCACAGACTGGGTCTGGAACATTCCTGTGAGATGACAATATTATAAGTGGGTGTGAAATGGGCACCCTAGGAGACTATATGGAGAGACCAATGCTAAGAAACAATTGCTATAGGTAAGATCATTTTATATACTATAAAAAGTGTAAAGCCCTATATTTTAAAATTATTTATTTGTGTGTTTGTTTATTTATTTATTTAAGTAGGATCCATGCCAAATAGGGGACTCAACCTCACAGCCCTGAGATAAAGAGTCTCATACTCTACTGATTGAGCCAGCCAGGAGCCCCCAAAATTTTAAAAACTCTGAAAGAAAACAAAAATGAAAGTGGGCTTGCTTGGAAGTAAAACAAGAAGAAATCAAAAAGGAAAAATTCTACAAAAGTGTGAGAGCATTGTATGACAAAAACAATAGAGGAAAATGAGGAATGGATAGATCCGGAACTAAAGCCTTTAGAAATTTAAATTAATGAAATTAAAAGTCAACAGGTGGAACAGCTCTAAACTGGACACAATCAAAGAGAGAATAAAGAATTGGAAGGTAATTGTGACAAACTCACTCAGACCCAGACCATGGTGCAGGAGTATAAAATGCTGAGATGTGAAGCAGATGTTAAGGACATTAGGGACAGATTGTGGTATACCCAATGTGTATAATATACACATTATTACACTATTTCCAGAACTAGAAAATAGGCAAAGTGGCAAGTGTAGTAATATTCTAAGAGAAATCGTTTCCAAAGCGAAGACAGACATGTCTTGCTGAGTGGAATAAAATAAATCCACACTTAGTAACACTATGGTAAAATTTCAGGACATTCAAGAATAAAGGGAGGGGCGCCTGGGTGGATCAGTCGGTTAAGCGTCCGATTTCGGCTTAGGTCATGATCTCACGGTTCGTGGGTTTGAGCCCCGCATCAGGCTCTGTACTGACAACTAGATCAGAGCCTGGAGCCTATTTCAGATTCTTTATCTCCCTCTCTCTCTGACCCTCCCCTGCTCATGCTGCCTCTTTCTCTCTCTCAGAAATAAATAAAACATTTTTAAAAATTAAAAAAAAAGAATAAAGGGAAGCTTTCAAGTTACCAGAAAGAGAAGCAAATATTATGTACAAATGAACAAAAATTAGACTTATATGGAACTTAAACATTTTTTAAATGTTTATTTATTTTAGAGAGAGGGAGAGAGAGAGAGAGAGCAGAGTGTGAGTGAGGGAGGGGCAGAGAGAGGAGACACAGAATTCGAAGCAGGCTCCAGGCTCTGAGCTATCAGCACAGAGCCCAACACGGGGCTCAAACTTGTGAACTGTGAGGTCATGACCTGAGCCAAAGTCATATGCTCAACCAAGTGAGCCACCCAGGCGCCCCTTATATGGAACTTTTAATCAACTATACTAGATGCTAGATTAACATCTTCAAAATGTAGCAGGGAAATAAATATCAACCTGGAATATTAAACCCAATCTACATTATTATTATTCAAAAGTGAGGTGAAAGGAAGTTGTTTTCAGATACACAAAGAGAGTTGACCTCAGTCTGACTCCTGCTGAAGCACCCAGCTCCGTAGGATGTATTTGAGCAGGAAAAGAGACGAATCTAGAAATTTGGCTAGGATACAAATAAAAAGAAGAAGAAGAAAGAGAGAAACCAGTATACCATGTTGGTAAATCTAATTAAGCCTACCTTTCAAAAACATAACAAATAAGAATATCACTTATATGTGTTTGTACAACAGAGGAAAATGCTAGACAGTGGTAGTAAGAGATGTATGAATGCAGACAGAATCTGTAGAGTAATTAAAACATGCCTGAGTTCTAACACTTTTGGCAAGGGAAGAAGATGGTGAAAAATAGTGACACTGAACAAGTTTATAAGTAGTTTGAAAAATGTTTATATTTTGAAAATTTAAGAGTAATCACAATGGGAGAGAAATAGAATCAGTAATATAAGGATAAAGGAAAAACAATAAATCTCTATTAACACCAAGAAAGCAGGGAAGAGAAAGCATAGTGGTAAAAATAATCAAATGTTATCAGTAATTACAATAAAAGTAAACAGATTATGCATATGTAGTAAAAGATAGAGTATATTAGATTTGATAAAGCAAAACAAAAAATGCATGTATCTTTCTTACAAAAGTTCCATCTACAATAAAAGCAGCATATAGAAATAAATCAAAGTAGTTGAAATTAAATTAATGGGAAATAGTATCAAAAAAGTTAATGTATCAATGCTATTATCAAGTGATATGAAGAGGTGCTATATAATGATAAAGGAAATAACTTGTCAAGACATAATAATGAATTCATAGGCACATAATAACACAGCTTCTAAATACATATAGCATAGTAAGAGTCAAGGCTTTAATATGGCTCACAATATCCTCTGTGCTCTGGCCAGATAGAAGCTGTCCAGTTTATATCTTCATGCATGCTACATACTCCACCTGTATCAATGCTTGAACATATCAGGCCTTTGTTTCTGCTTGTCCCTTAGTGTTCTATGCCTTTAAACTCCCAGGTCTCAAATCACTTCCCCTGACAGAGAAACTTCCTTTAGTGAAAGAACCTGCTTCTCTAAGTAAAAACTTCCATAGAAGTCAATTGGGTTTTTTTGTGGACAGATATGGAGTTGTCCTTTTCTGGTAGGAGAGAGATACCTCAGCTCACTGGACCTTTAAAAGGCCACCTGGGAAGTTCCTCTTGGTCAGGATAGTCCAGAGCTGAGTAAAGAACTATTGATCTAGTTCAAGCCTCTAACTTTGCTCATGGCTCAAGATCATAGAGGAAAGAGTTTCTCAAGTTCACACAGTGATATAGATACCAGTATAAGGATTAGAACCGCCACCTCTTGTGGATCAAAATTCTTTCTTACCTGCTCTTCTCACCCCATCCTTCACGCACTGTGGAATGTAGACATTTATAAATGGAAAAGGCCCTGAGCATCATCTCAGCCAGAGCCTCATCCTGTAGATGAGGGCACCAAGGTTCTGAGAAAGGGATCTTCCCAGAGGGAGGGAAGCTCCTACCACTTAGCTGTAACCAACTACTGCCATTGGTTTTGGTCTAAAACTGCACAAGCTTCGAGTCTATATAACCTTGTTTACATACTCAGTGCAAAGTGGACCTTGTTTCATACTCCTCCTCTCTTCATTGTTTCAAAACCTTCCATTATTTTCAATACAAACTAATATATTTTAGTTGTAAGAAATCAAGAATGTATAAGAATCAGAAACACAAGTCCTCCTTGACACAGTATCTCCAAAATGAATTCTCCAACCTAAAAGCAAATGCTATTAATTTCTTGTGTACTTTTCAAACATCACCTTCTGCATTTACAAACACACCTCCACATCTTACAAACAGCCATACACACACACATGGACACTCCCCACATATGCAATGTTGGTGTCTTTTATGGGCTGAATTGTGAACTCCAAAATTCATATGTTGAGGTCCTAACCCTCAATATGTCAGAACATGACTGCATTTGGAGATGGCATCTTTAAAGAGATAATTAAGTTACTATGGGGACATTATGTGACTCCTGTCCTTATAAGAAGAGGAAATTTAGACACAGGTAAGTAGGCACAGAGGGAAGACCATTTGAAAACATGGGGAGAAGACATGCATCCACAAGACAAAGAGAGGAGCCTCAGAAGAAACCAACCTTGCCAACACCTTGATCTTGGACTTGTAGCTTCCAGAAATCTAAGAAAATAACATCTGTAATGTAAGCTGCCCATCTTGTGGCAGCTGAGCTGACTAGGACACTGGGTTTTAGTTATCCTCGCTCTCCCAACACAAGAAAATTTACTAAACTTGAGTTCCCCATCTGTTAAATGGAGCAATGATGTCTACTTTGCAAGTTTCTGTGAAGGGTCTTAAACCAGAGATGGCAAATTTCCCTGCTGTAGAAAGTGTGCTGTCTAGCCGAGAACTCTCTTCCCCCTTAGTACAAACTTTATCCCTCTTGTCAGACATTAAGATGAGAACAAGAAATATGTACAAAGATCTTTTGTATCTCTCAGTGTATCTTGGGTAGGAGTTGATACATCGAATACACCACCCACATTTCCAGATGATTCCTTCTAGTACCTGAATTCACATCGTTGCACTGTTGTTTGCACTCCTCAACGTGCTGATTCCTGAAAAATGATTACAAGCACTTGCTTTCTTGCCCTTTCTTGCTATGCAATACTCTCTTTGAAAAGCTCCAAACCTGTAAAAGAATTCTTCCCTACTCCGTTTCTGCACCCAGGTAGCTAAATATGGCAGGAGGAGCCCAGAACACTATGGGCTTATTTAAATTTATGGCTGAATCTCTATGGTATGGCCTCTCACACTCCCACAAAGGTCCTCCCTTCCCTTGCCTGGTCTCCCCCACTCAGGACAGTGGCGTGCTGTGCTTCTCTCTTCAGCCCTCCAACACTTCTCCCCCATCCCCATCCTCACTCTCAGGTGATGGCCTTGCTTCTTGTTCAAAAGATAGAAGTGATAAGAAAAGAAACTCCACACGTTTCTGCTCCCACACGTCCCCACCTGTCAGCATCTGTAACCGTACCTTCTGCCTTCTCTACCAGTAGATAAACTCCCTAAGAAACATTTGGGGACCAGCCCCATCTCCCGCACAGGGAGGCACCTGCTTTCTCCCACTCAAGGACATGGCAGGAATAACTTTCTACTACTTTCTACAGAGTCAATTCCTCCTTGTACCAGGTCATTTTCACGCATGTGGAGGCACTTCTCACAAAACCTGGTGTTGGTTTCACTTTTCCTTCCATGCTCTGCTTTATTTTCTGCTCCTATTTACAGCAAAACTCTCTAAAATAGTTGTGTAATCTTGCTTCACCAGGTTCCCCTCTTTGTTTCTCTTACACAGCTACCATCCCTTTGCCACCACTTGCTAAAGGCATCACTCTTGAAAATATCCACACTTATTCCAGGCTGTGAAACCCTGTGGTCATGTTTTCAGTCCTCATCCTAGTGAAAGTATGGGCAGCACACAACACAGTGCGTTTCATCCTTCTCCTTCAAACTTGTTAATCTTTTCTTTCTTCCAGGACAACACATAACATTAGTCAGGGTCTAGGCAGATCCAGATGATATACTCATTGGGGATTTTCAAAGGGCCATTTTAATGAATGGACTATTTGGAGAAGCTTGAAAGGGTAAAAGGATGTAGAATAACCACCCCTGAAGCTGTTGGCACTCCTACACCCCACGAAGTAGAGGATGGAGATGTTGATTACAGGACCAGGATGAGAGCTGGGGCCAAGGAAGGGCAGCTGGGCGCAAAGCTTGATCATAGAAGGATGTAGTAGCCCCTGAACTGCTTTGAGGAAGAATGACATAAGAGGAATAAATACCCCACCTCTCTCCTAGCACCTTCTGATGTCCAACAGTGACTCCCACTGGCTAAACCCAAAAGGAATCCAGAGGGCAAGGGAGCCCAGGAGATGTATCATGTAGGTGACAGCCTTCCAGGACACATAACAGCTGGAGAGGACAAAGAGCAGCGGGTGGTGGCAGCACCATAGGAAACACACTAAATGCTCTCGCTTGTTCTCCTGTCACCGACTGCCCCGTCTCCATTTCTTTGCTGGGTCTCCCTTACCTAAGAGCTGGACTTGCCCATGATTCAGTGCTCAGACATCTTCTCTTCCCTCTCCACATTTCCTTCATGACCTTTTCCAACCTCACAGCCGCCAATAATATCTACATGCTAATGACCCTGCACTTATATCCCAAATGGGCCTTTCCTCAGAAACCCACCCTGGTATATACATTTGCACCTCCTGTTTTACATGTCCAAAATTAAACTCCTGAGCAGCACCCCAAAACCTGTTCGTGCAGTAGTCTTTCTCATCTTAGTTAATGGCAACTTGATCTGTCTAGTGGCTAGGTCAACAGTTTTGGCATCATTCTGGCTTTGGTTTTTAATCTCACGCCCAGTATCCAACTTGTCAGCAAATAATATCTACTCCACCTTCAAGATTGTTCAAGAATTCTGTACTTCCCTTCACCTTTACTGCTAAGACCCTTGACCAAGCATAGATTATTGCAGTAGGCTCTGTGAGGGGTGCTGTGGTGTGCTTCCAAGACCCCCCAAAAGTTGGTCTACTTTCCTAGTTCCTGGTGGGGTTGGTGGCTGATGGTTGTCAGTAAATCCCTCTCTGGAAAGTGTCCTCCATGGATGAGAGCTGCTCAGTCCAAGTCACATCTTCACTGTGGGGTCAGTGTGCATCCAGAGACTGGCTGCTGTTGGATAGGAAGGCCATCTTGTCTCAAGGTTGGACAACACTAAAGGGTCATCCCGGCTTCAGAGTCCCATGGATCAGATGAACATTTTTTTTTTGGCATTTGCATCTCTGTTCAAACCCTCCTTCCACAAAATCCTGTTTTCTTCTCTCTCTGTGTTCATCCCTCCCTCATATATAATTTTTGGTTCACTGTCTACGTGCAAATTTCCATCTTGGAGTCCAGTAGGGAACTATATCTAAGACAGTTTCCTCAGTAAGCAGCTGCTATTATTCTTGTCTGCCTGTAGTGTATCCCTAAACACTAGAGCAAGAGTGCCCCTTTTCAGTAGACACTATGGATGACAGTCTGGCAGTTCCCCAAAAATATTAAACATAGAATTGCCATATCCAGCAATTCCACTTCTGGATACACACCCAAAAGAATCGAAAGCAGGGTCTTGAAGAGATATTTGTATGTCCATGCTCACAGCATCAGTATTCACAACAGTAGAAAGGTAGAACCAATCCATGTATCCATTCACAGATGAAGAAGCAAAATGCGGTGTGTCCATACTGTGGAAAATAATTCAGGAATAGCGTTCTGATGGATGCTAAATAAGGATGAACCTTGAGGATGTTATGCTTGCAAAATAAGCCAAT
Organism: Proteles cristata cristata; assembly: GCA_017311185.1. Lineage (NCBI taxonomy): Eukaryota > Metazoa > Chordata > Mammalia > Carnivora > Hyaenidae > Proteles > Proteles cristata. The sequence goes on from JAESUZ010004838.1 coordinate 201,291, forward strand.
CACAAAAACACATTGTATGATTCCACTAGTGTAAGGTACCTACGGTAGTCAAGTTGGTAGAGACAGAAAATAGAATGGGGGGTTGCCAGGGTCTGGGGGAGGGGGGATCAGGGCACTGTTTAATATACATGGAGTTTTAGTTTTGCAAGATGAAAAGACTTCTGGAGATGTGAACGTACTTAAGATCACTGAACTGTACACTTACAAATGGTCAGGATGATAAATGTTATATGTATTTTTAAATAATTAAAAAACATAAAAACAAGACAAAAACCGCTTAAGTTGGATTATGTTATCCCTGCTCAAAATTTCTTAGGGGTTCCCCCTTTCACTCACGGCATGGTCAAAGTCCTTACAGACGAGGTCCCTGGTGATCTGGCTCCCTCCAGCCGGACTCCGGTGTCCTCCTTAGCCTGCTGGGCTTCCATGGAGGCCCCCCAAAATGGTTGCCCTACTGCTGCTTCTGAGCTCTGCCCTCTCTTTCCTCCCACAGGCGCCCCCTTCCCTGCAGGATCTGTGTGGCTCATCTCCTCACCCCTTTCAAAAGCCTCCACATGGGCTTTTCTTCTCTAGTTGATTGCAGTGACCCCTTCCCAGAGACTTCCTATATCCATCCCCTACTTCTCTCATCTCCTTAAAACTGAGGACTTTCTCATATTCTTTAACATTCACTTATTGAAACTACTGCAGGTTGGCTCAGCTCCTCTAGAACGTCCTCTAAAAGGACAGCCATTTTTGCATCTTCTTCCATGGCTATATCACCAGGGCTGGAAAAGTCACCAGTACATACTAGGTGGTCAACAAATACTTGTAGAATGAGTGTGTTATAAGCTGGCCATGTATTTTGTTAAAGAAATAGCATTTTCTTGTCCCTTCTCCATATTTAGGATAGTTAAGAAGGATTTTTAAAACACACTCTCATGTTTGGAACACATTTTTCTTTCATGGATTTAATTTTAGGAAGGATGTAATAAACACATAGTTTTCAAGAGGGAGGCTCCTGAGGATGGACCCTTCCATGCCCATGTGAAGATGCTCTTTGATTTTGCTTCGTGGGATTGAGAGAACACAGCTTGTGATGTTTTTGTCCCACTTTTGGATGTGTTTGGGCTAAGTTCCTAGAAAGGGAGATGTCCTAGTTAGAAAGGCATGAGTGATGTATTTAACAACTTGTCATTCTAGCAACATGGCAAGGTTTCCAAAATGACTGATCCAAGTAGGTCCCCCACAAGGTAGAGTGGAGGGAATTGGTGACAGGAATGAAGAGATTCACCTCTTACCTCTGGGCCACTGCGATACCACAAATCTACTCTTACCCATTTCTTTGGCAAATATGACCATTCAAGGGACTGCTACTTATTAGGAACCATTCCAGCCATGCCTTTAAGACTGGAATTTGGTAAAAGGACCCACTGAAGAGAAGATTGTACCATGATTTCAGCTCATTATATATCTTCTGAGCTGTAGAGCTGAGGGAGCAAGGAGGATGAATTATTTATTTTAACTTCAAATTATTGGATCATTTATTAAAATAACTGTAAAGTCATGATGCATTATGCATTCCAGTTTATTGCACGAAAAAGTGTTAATCAGTTTTCCTAGATTCAGGGAGTTTCACCTCTGTTGACTGCAGTGTTCAGCCCATATTTCTCAACCGAAACATCTACGTTGAGGATTCAACTTGCTGACCTGGGCAAGTAGGACTATGCTATTTGCTAAAGTAGGCTACTTTCATAGTGCAAAGTTTTTCAAGTGCTGAGTGATAAAACCCTACAATTTCATATTTTGCTCCCAATTTTTACCCGTATCATTTTTTCCCTCAAATTCAGATAAGGGAGAAATTTACCTTCTGTTTTTTTTTTTCCCCTTTTTACTAATGAAGGCATCTGACTTAATTTATCAGTGTTCCAGATCCTCTGTTCTAGTCAACAGGGATAAACATGGGAATGAAGATAATGAACAAATCCATCACCCCCCAAAGCTTCCTCATGTGTCCCTTAGTGAGCTCTCCTTACATTCTTCTTGTTTTCTCAGGTTCCCAGGCAACCACCCATCTGCTCTCTGTCATTAGAGAGTAGCAAATTTTTTAAATGGACTCACACAGCATGTACTCCTTTTGTTTGGCTTTCTTCATTCAGTATAACTATTTTGAGATTCTCGCATGCTGTTGAATGGTCGCAGTGGCTTATTTCTTTTTGCTCTAAGTGGTATTTCGTTGTATGGACAAACCAAAATGAGTCCACCCATTCATCTGTTGATGGACATTTGGACTGTTTCTCAGTGTTCATCTATTACAGATAAGGTGGCTAGGAGGGTACCGGGGTGGCTTAGTCTGCTAAGCATCCAACTCCTGATTTCAGCTCAGATCATCATCTCACAGTTTGTGGGTTTGAGCCCCACATCTGGCTCCGTACTGAGAGCACAGAGCCTACTTTGGATTCTCTCTCTCTCTGCCCCTCCCCTGCTCATGCTCTCTCTCTCTCTCTCTGTCTTTCTCTCTCTCTCAAAATAAATAAACTAAAATTTTTTTAAAAAACCCCACAAGACAGTACGGTATTGGCACAAAAACAGACACATAGACCAATGGAATAGAATAGAGAACTCAGAATTGGACCCACAAGTATATGGCCAACTAATCTTTGACAAAATGGGAAAGAGTATCCAATGGAAAAAAGAGCCTCTTTAACAGATGGTGCTGGGAGAACTGGACAACATGTAGAAGAATGAAACTAGATCATTTTCTCACACCATACACAAAAATAAACTCAAAATGGATAAAGGACCTGAATGTGAGACAGGAAACCACCAAAACCTTAGAAGAGAAAGCAGGAAAAAACCTCCTTGACCTCAACCACAGCAATTTCTTACTTGACTCACCCCCAAAGGCAAGGGAATCAGGAGCAAAAATGAACTACTGGGACCTCATCAAGATAAAAAGCATCTGCACGGCAAAGGAAACAATCCATAAAACTACTAGGCAACTGACGGAATGGGAAAAGATAGTTGCAAATGGCATATCAGATAAAGGGCTAGTATCCAAAATCTATGAGGAACTCACCAAACTCCACACCTGAAAAACAAACAATCCAGTGAAGAAATGGGCAGAAGACATGAACAGACGCTTCTCCAAAGAGGACATCCAGATGGCCAACAGACACATGAAAGGATGCTCAGCATCCCTCCTCATCAGGGAAATACAAACCAAAACCACACTGAGATACCACCTCACGTCGGTCAGAGTGGCTAAAATGAACAAATCAGGAGACTTTAGATGCCGGCGAGGATGTGGAGAAACGGGCACCCTCCTACACTGTTGGTGGGAATGTAAACTGGTGCAGCCCCTCTGTAAAACAGTGTGGAGGTTCCTCAAAAAATTAACAAGAGAACTTCCCTATCACCCAACAGTAGCACTGCTAGGAATTTACCCAAGGGACACAGGAGTGCTGATGCATAGGGGCACATGTACCCCAATGTTCATAGTAGCACTCTCAATATTAGCCAAAACATAGAAAGAGCCTAAGTGTCCATCAACGGATGAATGGATCAAGAAGATGTGGTTTATCTATACAATGGAATACTACATGGCAATGAGAAACAATGATTTCTGGCCATGTAGCAACATGGATGGAACTTGAGGGTGTTATGCTGAGCGAACTAAGTCAGGCAGAGAAGGACAGATACCATATGCTTGCACATACAGGTGGATTAAGAGGAACTTAATGGAGGACCATGAAGGAGAAGAAAGGGAAAAATAGTGGGGGAGAGGGAGGGAGGTAAGCCATGAGAGACTCTTGAATGCTGGGGTGGGGTAGAGGGGAAGGGGGTGATGGGCATGGGGGAGGGCACTTGTTGGGATGAGCACTGGGTGTTATATGGAAACCAACTTGACAATAAACTAAGAAAAAAATTGAAAAAAAAAAACAAGGCAGCTAGGGCATTTGTGTATGAGTCTTTGTGTGGGCATACACATCCATTTCTTTGGGGCAGTGATCTGTGAGAAGAATGGCGGGATCCAACAGTTGTTTGAAGAAACAGCTGGACTGTCTTCTACAATGATCACACCATTTCCGTTCCCACCGACTGCTTCACTGCCTGGCAGAGGTAGAAGTGCAGGCTCTCCCTTGGTCTCCCTCTGATGACACCCAGAGTGGGTCTCATACTTCCTGCTGGGTGGAGTTGGGAGTTCTGGCTCCCTACATGGTCTCCGCAGACTGGAGAAGGGGAGCTCATGCCTTGTTTCATGTCGGAAGGCCATGCCTCCTTACTTGGCCTTTTCTGAGCTAACCCCTACCTGAGAAGGAGTGCAGCTCATTAGGGACTCCAAAGGGTGGAAGAAGTCCAGCCCTATGCGTTTATGTATGGGGGTGGGGTTGTAGACTTCTCTTATGTTTGCATGGAGTCAACTGGCTATTATTTAAAAGGTTTCTGTCTTGCTAGGGTACCTATTTGCTGGCTCTTTGGCTAGAGAGAACAAGCTTTCATTGGGGCTTTTTGGGGCTGCAGCCATTGGTGTTTCTGGGTTGCCATTTTCTTTGGCTCCAAGTCTGGGATAAATAAGGCAAAAAGAATGCTCAGGGAGCTCAGCACCATGCCATTCCTTGAGTCCTGAGATTCCTAGAGAGTCTGCCTTCTTTCCTCTACTTTTCAGAATCCCACCATGTTTTTCTTACATATTAGGTCCAAGGTGCACTTACATACTAGGTCCAAAGCACATGTTTTCCATCTTCCTGAAAGTGGAAGACCCATTTTCCACCCCAATGTTTTTAAATGATAATTTTTGACAGTTTTAGTATACAGAATACAATTTTTAAATTGATCCTGTATCCTATAACCTTGATAAACACATGTTAATTCTCAGGTTGAAAAAGTACTCGTCTATTTCTGGTCTGTTGAGTGTTTTTATCATAAAGGGTGCTGGGTTTTGTCAGATGCTTTTCTTGCCTCTTTTGAGGTGATTGTGGTTTTTGCCTTTTGTTCTACTGATATGGCATATTGTATGTTGAATCTTGTATTGTTGGAATAAATCCCATTTGGCCAGGTTGTATGATCCTTTGTATATGTTTCTGGATTTGGTCTGTTAGTAGCTTCTTAGGATTTTGCATTTATTTTCACATAGGCTATTGGTCTATTGTTTTCTCTTCTTGTGATGGTGTTTGATTTTTGTATTAGGATAAACCTGGCTCCATAGAATGGCTTCGGAAGTGTTTTCTCTTCTATTTTCTTTAAGAATTTAGGACGAATTGTTTTCAATTCTTTAAATGTTGGTAGCATTCACTAAGAAAGCCATCTTGTACTGGCTTCTCTCTTTTGGAAGTTTTTGATGACTCTTCTTGCTATGGGTTTATTCATATTTCTATCTGCTTGAGTCAGTTTTTAAAATGTGTCCATTTAGAATTTAGAATCTGTCTTTTTAGAAATGTGTCCATTTCATACAGGAGGTTTAAGTTGTTCCCATAAACTTTTTCATAGTATTTCCATATAATCCTTATTTCTGAAAAGCCCACGGTGACTCTTTCACTCCTGATTTTAGTTATGTGAGTCTTCTGGGTTTTCTTTCCTGGTCAGTCTGCATAAACGTTTGTCGATGTTGTTGATCTTTGCAAAGAGCCAGACTTTTTTTTTTTTAATTGTTTTTGTATTCTCTATTTATTTCTGCTCTAATTCCCTTCCTTTGTCTTGGTTTGGGTTTGGTTTGCTCTTTCTTTTTCTTTATTTGCTTAATGTAGGAAGTGGAGTGATGCTTGAGATCTCTCCTTTTAAAGACAGCAGTTATAGGAATATACTTCCTCTCAAGCACTGCTTTGGCTGAATCCCACAAGCGTTGGTATGTTGTGTTTTTGTTTTCGTTCATACCAATGTATCTCCTAATTTCTCTTGTGATTTTCTTTTCTTTGACTGTTGGTTATTTGGGCTTGCATTGTTTAATTTCCACATATTTGTGAAATATCCCAGATTTCCTTCTGTAATTGACTCCTAATTTCTTATCATTGTGGCCAGAGAACACACTTTGCATGACTTCACTTCTTTTAAATCTATGTGGATTTGTTTTATGGTCTAACAAATGGCCTGGCCTGGAAAACTCACACTTGAGAGGATGGAGCCACTCTATCAGGGTCATTAGCCTGGCGTTGGCTGATAGTGTTCAAGCTGTCTGTTTCCTCATCGATCTTCTGTCTAGTTGTTCTGTCCATGTGTGGTATTAAAATATTCAACAGTTGAGGCACCTGGGTGGCTCAGTTGCTTGAGCGTCCAACTTTTGATTTCAGTTCAGGTCATGATCTCAGGGTTGTGGGATCAGGCTCTGTGCTGGACGTGGAATCTGCTTAAGATTCTCTACATCCCTTTGCCTCTCTCCCCAACTCTCTCTCTCTAAAAGTAAAAAGAAAAGAAAACTCAACTGCTTTTGTTGAATTGTTAATATCTACCTTAAATTCTGCCCATTTCTGCTGCTGCTTTTTTTTTTTTTTTTTTTTTTTGCTTTGGTTTCGGTCTTACTCTCTACTCTTAATGACATTTTCTGGAGATAAAGCTCATAACTATGCATTCTCATATGTTCCTGAAGTATGAGCGCCATAATTCAAATGAGATTACTTTATTTCAGATGCTGATGGGCATGCTGATGAGGGCAGAGACCTGCCATGTGGACATCTAGTCTGGGTTTAGCCTGGTGAATTGCATCCAAAATGGACTGAGCACAGTTGAAGGCTCTGTTCTTACCTTGACAGAATGACCAAACTCCCTAACACAGTATCAGAAACAAAGAAAAATTATAAAAGACACACAACTAAATGATGACATGAACATGACAGGTAAAGTTGTTTTGCTGGGATGAAATGTTTGTGACAGGGAGAACCCTGGGCGCTGCTGGACAATTTCTGGGATTTGTGTGCCTTTACTTCTTATCGCCATACAGGCACTTAATTTCCTCTCACGTCTCACTCCAAACTACTGAAAAACTGTATATGATATAGCTCACTATAAAATCACTTTATTTTACTCATCCAGACACAAACACACCATTTGCATGTTAATCTGCCTTATTTTTCCCTCATTAGTCTTAGACAATTCGGGCAATAGTGCTAGCTTTCTGGTGCTAATATGATCATAAGCAAAAATGATTATGCCTTGATCATAGGTTCTAGCAGATTAGATATTTCAAATGTATGCCTGCACCCCCATAGGATTTCATATAAGAATCTAATCTTAAATAGATTCATGCAATCAAATCAGAAATCATAACAGAAGGACCTACTTGAGCGAAGAGTATTAAGAGCAAATAAATAAAAGCATAGTTGATTTACTAATTGTTCTTCCCTTTGGAAAGTCTACGTTATAAAACAAGTTTGTTTTCCATGTTCAGAGGCAGAACGGTGTTAATTAGCTTTTGCTACATACAGACCATCCCAAAATGTAGTGGCTTAACAGGACAGTTTTTATTGACTTCATGAATCTGTTGGTCAGTGACTTCCTCTGGGCTCAGCTAGGCAGTTCTGTTTATCTACCCGGGCTCAGCCGACCTTGACTGGGGCTTGTAAGTGAGTCTGCTTGGCATCCAGAAACTCAGCGAAGGCTCCAAGGTTCTCCTCCACATAGAATCCCATCCTCCAGCAAAGGAAACCAGACGGGTTGCCATGGAAACTGGTTCTCAGCATGAGAGGAGGTTTGCATCTCCTTTTGGGGCCCAGATTCCCGATGATGATGTCATAGCATTTTACTGGCCAAAGCAAGTCAGAGAGTGGGAACATAGTCTTCACTCTTGATGGGAGGGCTGAAAAGAAGGGTCACCTTTTCCTTTCCCTTGTCTACCACAGAGGTCTGCCTAAGAAGTCTAAATAGTCCTGAATTCCAGGATAATTTGTACATGAATGTTTTGAATTCTAGATTCTGGACAAAACCCTTAAAGATTGGAGTTGGCAAACAAGAGCCCATGAGCTGCACTGAGCCTGCTCCTTGATTTTGTAAATAAAGTTATATTGGAACATAGGCACTCATTCTACATCATCCATCATGGCTGTTGTGCTAAAACAGCAAAGGTGAATTGTTACAACTGAGAAGGGGTGGCTCACCAAATCTAAATATTTATTATCAGGTCCTTTATAGAAAGAAAGGGCTGACCCCTCTTCAAAACCATCATGCAACATTGGGTCCTTGCATGCATTTTTATTTTTGTTCATGAACAATTTGGCATCAAGTGGCTGGTAAGATAGCACGTCATACTGCTTAAACTATTTTCAGTTTATTCCAGTTTCTACCTGGAAGGGCAAGTGCCACCCAGTATTCTTTTCCAAAACATCTTGGCTAGCATCCTCTGTGCACTTATTTCCAGATGAATGTTAGAAACCTTTTGTGGAATTTCACAATATTGCACTAAGATTTAGGTTGGAGATGTAGAAATGTAAGTGGATTTGAAAAGAACGGATAGGGGGCGCCTGGGTGGCTTAGTCGGTTAAGCGTCCGACTTTCGCTTAGGTCATGATCTCGCGGTTCGTGGGTTCAAGCCCCGTGTCGGGCTCTGTGCTGACTGCCAGCTCAGAGCCTGGACCCTGTTTCAGTCTGTGACTCCCTCTCTCTCTGACCCTCCCCTGCTCATGCTGTCTCTCTCTCTCTCTCCTAGAAATAAAACATTAAAAAAGAAAAAGAAAAAAAAGAAAAGAAAAGAAAAGAACGGATAGTGTGTAATACTGAGTGTGTCCACCCAGGAAGATAGCACAGTTCTCTCTTTAAATCTGCTGGATAGCCATCAAGAAACCTTTGTCAGATTTGTGTGTGTGTGTGTGTTTAGTTTTCATTATTTTGTTTGTTTTCAGATACATTGTGTTAATTTATTTTAAGCTTGTTGAGGTAGTTCATCCTTTTTATTGCTCTTATGAGAGAAACATGTTTTAACGTACTTAATGGTGAATGTTCAGGCACATTAGAAGAAGCCATCAAGAAACACTTAATGGAGTAATTTAATTAAAGCCAGTTCTCGGAGTCTCTTCTATGCAGCCCTGTACTAGCTGTCTTTGTATATCCGCATGCATTTGAAAGTAGAAAATTATATACCTCTTAAAAGTGTTTAAAACACACACCTCACACCTGCCTTGTCATCACAGAGCCGCAACTAATACCACTCTGGATGCACATCAGTCATCCAGACTTCTCTTTTCTGCTGGGCGCTTTGAGCCTTTCGCAGTGTTTCCTGCAGTGCAGAACTGTGTCTTCTGGTCCTTTTGCTGAAGCCACTCAAAATTCTTCAGTGACTTTTACGGGAACCCTGTGGTCACACATCCCTGTTTGGGATCCAACTTGGCTGGGGAAGTAGCACCTACCCTTCCTTTCCTTGGCAGGGATCTCGCCATGGCCTTGATGATGATTTGGAGTGACTGGAACCTTGGGGTGGACGGGATGACAGCCAGGGATCGGGAGAGACGGGGAGGGGGCCACGTGTCCCTTGCCACATTTCTAACAGGCCAGCCAACCCCAGAAATGCTAGCACCGCATGGCGAGCTCCCCTGTACACACTGTGTGCTGGCGCGGGTGGTAGGGGTGGGCATCCCACTGGACTCTTCCTTCCTCGTGGCTTTGCTGTGAGAGAAGACGCTGACTCTAGGTTCCTCTCAGGTGCTCTCATTTCCATTTAGCAGATGGCAGTTTCCACTTGGCTGCTTTGTACATCGGCAGCCCAAGTCCATGCACAGGCCACTCCCGGTATGTCTTTGGCTCAGGGAAAAGGCAAACGGTTGGTGGATAATTTCCTGTGCCTATGAGTTGGTAAAGATGCCAAATTATACTCATTTCAAATCACGCTTGTCCATTTTTAAAGGATGGTCTTACTAATTGGAGCAGGCAACTCTCAGTTAACCTAATTTTAGTATAGTAAGGAGGGAAATTGGAATTATTTTCGTATAACGACGCTTTCATGATATGGTAGTTGCTTTGTCTTGAAAAGGTGCAATATGGACACAAATGTCCTCTAACAGAACTTGAAGGACATCATGGAGCTGCAAAAAAATGCTTTGTCCATGCTGCTCCACAGACAGAGGTATAAAGAACTGAATGAATATTCTAAAATAACATTTGTTTTCCATATAAGGAAGATTTATTTTGACAAATTCAGATGTTTAGAAATGGAGATGGCTGATCTGAGTGGTAGTGAGCTTGCTAGCAATGGAGGTGTTTAAGCAGGGATGAGAGGCTTTGCTTGGGATCCCCTATTATCATTTCCTAGTGTGGAGCATTTTGCATCTAAGAGGCAGGACAGAAGAGCAGAAATAACGCAGGAACTGTGGAATCAGACACATCTGGTTAAAGCCTTCCATCATTTACACTGGGGCAAACCACTTAATTCTCACCAAGGCTTAGGCTCCCCTTCTGTAAAATAGGGGTCATTCAGATGTCACTTCTGTGCATTCATTTGCTAGCACTGTCACAAAAAAATACCAAAGACTGAGTGGTGTAAACAACAGAAATTTATTTTCTCATAATTCTGGAAGCTGGAAGTCCAAGAGCAAGCAAGGTATCAGCAGGGTTGGTTTTCTCTGAGATCTTTCTCCTTGAATTCTAGATGCTGCCTTCTCATTGTGTCCTCCACATGGTCTTTCCCCGCTGTGTGCCCATGTCCAAATCTCTTCTTCTTATAAGGGCACCAATCAGATCTGACAGGGCCCACTCTGCTGACTTCACTTTAACTGCATGACTTCTACGAAGGCCCTCTTTCCAAATACAGTCACATTCAGAGGTCCTGGGGGTTAGAGTTTCAACACAGGGGGAACACAGCGCATTACATTTCCTATCATTGGGTCATTTTTTGTCCACATGCACTGTCCTGGTGTTCATGCCATTACTATTCATGCCTAGACAGAGAACTAAGTGCATCTTCATGTTGGGCTAGAGTAATCCACCTGCAGAAAAAGCTTTGGATGACGATTTCACGGGACGGAGCACATGACCTATAATCATGAGTCTACTTTTCTCTTTGTGAAATAGTGGAATCAGAAACCAGTGTTGCTCTCAGTGAGCAACCCTTCCCTGCTTAATGTCTCCATTAAGTAACTCCCACCTTTGCACACATCATTGTGTAAAAACCCATCTTCCTAAATGTCCTCTTGAAGTTTTGCCCAGTTTCTTACAGCGGGCTGTTGGAGGAGCATGGAAGGAATATTTCCTTCCAACACCCATGCCTCTTCTGGGATTGCTTAGTTGCATGTGGTTTTCCTGTTTGCTCTCCTCCTGTAGCCTCAGGAACAGCAAGCTTCCACACTCTTCCTTCTCTGTAGATTCCCCCCCTGATTCCATTGCCAAAGGCGCCCCCTTCCATTAGGCAGAGATGAGCATGTCTCCCGTACTTACATATGCACACCCACCAGTGCCTTGCAAACAAAGGGCATGTCTCAGCAGCGCATCCCCTTCCTAGAAGGCAGTTTGCAGGGGTCTTCACAGACTCGTGTCCCCTCCCCCCACTCCTAAGAGGCTCACCTTGGATTTCTCCTGACTCCATGCAACACTGTACGCTTTTACCAGGTGAATTCTGCTGAATGAACTTCCATCTTGATTCAGCAGGCTAATAATTGCATGTGTCTCAGGTGGGCAGAGCAGGGGGTGGGCAGGAGCGCTAAGCCAGCTCAATAAGGCTTTGTTTTGTTTTTGAATGAATGTGTGACTACATGAATACTACAAAAGAGATTCAAGAATTCAAAAGGGTATTGTACACAGGAGTTGGCCCTGAGATTACTCTGATGTTCTTTTCTCAAAGGGCCTTGTGTAATTCAGAACTGCTAATTCTGACTTGCCTTCTTCCCAGTTCTACAGAGTCCTAGTTTTCACAGCCAGTGTTGATGGACTGCCCACTATGGGCCAGATGCTGGTCCAAGTGCTTTAGTTATATTGACTCATGTAATGCTCCCAGACACCCTGTGAGGAGAGACCCTCACTATTGCCCTTTTGTCCTGGGGAAACTGAGGCAAGGGGAGGTTAGTAACACACCTAGAGTCATGCAGCTAGTTAGCTGGCTCACATTCAGGCTTTCTGGGTCCAGAGGTGAAGCCTCACGCCCCTCTTCTAACAATGGTGTGTCCTGAACTCAACCAAAGGTCCATGATCAGGGGTGTCTTGGATTCAAGAGTGAAGAGCTGAGCAAGCGGCAGCGCAGAGGAAACGCAGCCACACTGGGGAACAGATCCTAAGTGGAGGCTGGTTGGCAATGGCGTTCATGGAAACCGGAAGCCCAAAAGTCCCTTCTGGTTCCTTAGTCCCACCATCTCACTGACCGTGTGCCCCTCGCTGCTCAACCCTCTCTGTGTCCTGTAAGTGATTCAAAGAGCGCAGAAGGACTACCAGCTGACCGCAGGGTGCTATCCACACCGAGCCTCAGGTTCACCTTCTCATTAATGCAGGCAGATTAATACCTGACTTAGGGTCCTGGTGAGTTCACAGTATAAAGGTATCAACACCAGGTCTAGAATACAATGTGTGCTGCATAACTGTTAACCGCAGTTAGCTTCATTATCTTCATCATCTGGCCAACACTTCCTAGTTAACATAGAATGTTCCCGCACTCCGGTCTTGGAGGAGGTAAAAAAGAAATCAATAGGCTTATTACCCTCGTGGTCGAGATAAGTTATCTGAGTCTTAGGAAGGAAAGGGCTCAAGGTTTTACCCCTTTCTGGGACACTGATTAAGACCACAGGTTTTTGGAAGAACACTGACTAAAAAAATCAAATAAAAACCTATACTGTGCATGGATATTTTCTGCATTGCAAGTAGCGATACTGAGTCTCAGAAAATTACCTTTGTTTGTTTCCAAGGGAGGTAAACTTTCAGGTGGTAGAACTTATTTGCAATTTTAGGTCATTGGTTTGGCCTCCGGGTGCTTTGTTCTCTAGGACTGCCTTCATTCAGTCATGTGACTTCACGCCATTTATGGCGGGTGCTCTTTAGATGCTACAGACACAGCTGTGGAGCTAGTGGAGGAAAGAGCTGGGCACAGAGAATCTTGGCTGAATGGGAAATGCCCCCAGTAATGCAGTCCTTAAGTGTATTTGCAGCAGCAGCAAAGAAATGCCTGCCTTGGATTTGTGTGAACAGGGCTGAGCCCAGGAAGGTGGAGGGGCCCAGAGAACAGAGCCTTTAACTCAACGCAAAAAACAAATCTAGCCGCTGAACTCTTTATATGTGTGTCCTGCACTTATTTTCAAGGGTCAGAGCCCCAAATCAAAGGGACTTAAATTTTTTCAAAGAGGGATTTACTGTTCTACTTTCTGGAAAGCCGTCTGGGGCAGTTCAGGGAGCCAAGGCAGGACTTCAGGAAGCAGACGCCCCAGACGTGAGCTGAGGACTTCACACTCACCTGACCCTTCTCTCCGTCCATTCCCAGAGCTTCTGCCTCTCTGTGCAACTGGCTTGTGTCCCCTGCCCCTCCACGAGGCAAGCGGCTCCTCTCTCTAGCACCCATGGATGTGGCCCCAGAGATGAATTCTGGGCCAGTTGGGTCATGTGACCTGTCCTCCATCAAACCCCTTTTCGGGCTGTAAGGTAACAAGCCCAGAGAAGCACCACCTGTCCCGCTGTTCGTAGCGGGAGGGAGGCCAGGTGTGTGCACAGAAAGGGATTGTGGGGCTTGCTGAACACATCAAAATGGGTCACTGTTGCAGCACAGACTTGAGGGAATCCACGGCCCAGGACGAGCCCTGCAGCAGACACAAAGCGACTGTAGATACTTTGCACCGCAGCCTGTCCACCAGACAGGGACTTGCACGGCCCAGGAAGGGAGGAGCCAGGCCTGCCTGTTCCTGTCCTGCACCTGATGTGCCAGGGAGGCTGGGTGTGGAAGGATGTGAAAGGAGAATGTGCCGAACGAACGTGAATGGAAGTCTCTCCCCTTCCCTAGCGACTCTTCAAGCCTTTAATATGTAAATGTGTCTGGTGGAGCTCCCAGGAGCTCAGAGCTTGGTGATGGGTGCGGGAAGGGGTGAGTGCCTCAGACAGGAAATAGGAAAGACAGCTTGCTCAGGAAATCAGAAATAACCTGGGAGGGTGCGCAGGCCAGAGTACTAGCAGTGGGATTTGGGGCGGTGCATCTGGGCAGGCGGGGGTGCCCTTGACCCAGGCCCTTCTAGGGAGTATGCACTCTGCCAGCCAGTGAGGCCTCAGTTACAACACGATTCGATCTGCGGTCTGCAGTGTTTTACAATAACGCTTTCTCTCCCTTGATCAATATTGCTTATGCTGATTTCTTAATTCTCTGAATTCCAACGGTACATGATTTGCCTTAAAGTGGAAGGGAGGGACTTAAATGTCCATCCGTGGTTAAGAAAAACTCACGCCATGGCACTGGAATGGCATTGCAAATAACAGAGGCACCTTAGGGACAAAGGAAGACCGGCAGGTGTGTTGTAAAGTGCAAAGAACGCATGGAGGAAGGCCAGGAATAGGAATTTCCCATTTACCGTTCTGGAAAGAAAAGGAAGTTTGGGAATAGGGAAAAGTATAGAAGGGAATGTAGAAACTGTGCTTGGCAAGTTTCTGGGTCAGATTGGGCCTGGACTGTGCACGTCAGCCACTGAGGAGACAACGGATGGCCAGGGGTCCAGGATGATCTCCAAGGAGCCATGAGCTCTGGAAACCGCAGTTGAATCAAGGCGCACAGGTGCATTTTTCTGGGAAAGAGATCTTTACATCCACTCCATTTTCAAAGGTACCGAGTGAATCACAGACTCACAACAGTGCTCAAAAGTGTGGCTTCTCCAAAATAGATGCTGTCCTTTTCCAGGAGGCCGATCCCTGAGAATGCTGATTTTCTTTTCTCTGGAGATCTGGGGACGAGGATTTGATTGTGACAGTCTGTGGCTGCTATTCAGCGCCCAATAATCGGATTATTTTGGCAGAAGGATACTTCACTGCTAATTGGCATCGGAGGGTGCCAGAAGCCAAGGTGTCCAGCTTGAGGAGGGAGGGGGAAATTAGAGAAAGCTTGAACACCGAGAGGTGCCTTTGGAGGCTATTAAATGGGTCTGAGAGGGAACCTGTCACATCTGGTTGTTGTGATAATTAGATTAGGAAGCAGAGAGAAGCAGAGAGCAGGCGCCCAATGTAATCTGCACAGACGCTGCCAGAGGCCCAGGAGGTGGGTCTGAAAATAGCTGGTCCTCAGAGGTGACCTCCGGACCATCGCAAGGCCCAGAGCCCGGGCTCGCAGGCCCCAGGCTTGGAGGGCATCTTGCTGCACTGCTCCCAACCTCATCCTGGAGCCATCTGAGGCTTAGACCTGCCTGGGGTGCTCATTTGCACACACAGGCTCCTAGTTCACATTCCAGGCCAGGAGACCTGGGCTTGGTCCCAGGGATCTCCATTTTTTTTTTTAATATTTTTTTTAATTTATTTCTAGGAGAGAGAGAGAGAGACAGTGTGAGCAGGGGAGGGTCAGAGAGAGAGGGAGTCACAGACTGAAACAGGCTCCAGGCTCTGAGCTGGCAGTCAGCACAGAGCCCGACGCGGGGCTCGAACCCAGGAACCGCGAGATCATGACCTGAGCGAAAGTCGTACGCTTAACCGACTAAGCCACCCAGGTGCCCCTAAGGGTCTCCATTTTAAACAAGTCCCCTGTTTAAATGGATGCACCTCCAGTTTAGTTGTCACTGACCTAGCTCAACATCCTCATTTGGAAGACCTGGAAGCGGGGCGAGGACATCTGCCTGGAATCACATCCTAAGCACGGCGACACCCACACTTTATGTTCTATCTTATTTAATCTCCCTGGACGGCCATGAAATGGTGACTTTATTTACTGTGGTTGACAGATAAGGGTATTGAGGTTCTGGAAGGACCAGAGACTTGCTCAAGTTTGCACAGCTAATGAGTGATGAATGGGAGATACAAAGGATCCCTCCCAGGACCCCACAGGGCAGTGTTGTATGGGCTTCCCGCCACGGTCCACAGAGCCACCACATGCTAGCTGGCAGGGTAGCCCCTCACCCTGTGACGAGGTCCCAGCTGGCCCGTGTAAAGGAGCCCAGCCAGTGTTAAGCACTGATCTCCAAGGCCTAGATTCTTTTTTTCTTTTTTAATTTTTTTAAAATGTTTTATTTATTTCTAGGAGAGAGACAGCATGAGTAGGGGAGGGTCAGAGAGAGAGGGAGTCACAGACTCTGAAACAGGCTCCAGGCTCTGAGCTGGCAGTCAGCACAGAGCCCAACGCGGGGCTCGAACCCACAAACCATGAGATCATGACCTAAGCGAAAGTCGGACGCTTAACCGACTAAGCCACCCAGGCGCCCCCAAGGTCTAGATTCTTGACTCCAACTTCAACCTCCTCTTACCCCTTCCCCATTATGCATGTAGTGTCTCAAGTTTTGTTTGTGGAGAGAAGTAGAGCCCGAAACTCTTAAGTCTTTGATCATGATCGTCTCCATAAAATCATGTAGCTTCTTGTCAATAGCGTTTCGACCCAATTCCTATGTTCATGGAACAGCAGCTTCTCATTCAGGATCTGTTTTCTGCACTAAACCACGACACGGCAGTGAATCTAGGTTCGCTATTGAATGTGCTATTTCTGTCCAGGGCTGATATTCAGGAATTCTAGATTTGACGTTTCAGCATGGCCAGGAAATATTATTAAAACTTATTTTTAATAATTGTTAAATTAGGAAAATGTGCCTTGTATGGCACAGTTGAGAAGTTAGAGTTTACTCTCTAAAACATCTTTTTTTGTTTCCATGACGTTCATGATGTAGGTATGATATCAGCTTCACTCATGTGGGTGAAACCAGCTTTTATAGTAAAATAGGCTGACATATCTGTTATTTCAACCTTTGGCGATCAGGGTCCCAATAGGAAAAAGACTGCACACTTAATTTCCTTAAGAAGCAGGTTTATGGAGATGTAATTTACATCCCATAAAATTCACCCATCTGAAGTGTTTAATTCAGCAGTTTTTAGTGTATTCACATACTTGTCCAACCATCACTACTATTTAATTTTGGAACATTTTTATGACCCCCCAAAAGAGGTCCCATACTTATTAGCAATCATTTTCCATTTTCCCCTCTCTCCAGTCCCTGGCAAGCACTTTATGTATTGATCTATCTGAATATTTCATATAAGTGAAATCCTATAATCTGTGGTCTTTTTATGCCTGGCTCCTTCACGCAGGCCACTGGTTTATAAGTTGATCTATGTTGTAGTGTATATGTGTACTTTATTCCTTCTTCTTTTTTTTTCTTTTTAGAATGAGAGACAGAGAGCACAAGCAAGGCAGGAGAGGGGCAGAGAGAGAGAGAGAGAGAGAGAGAGAGAGAGAGAGAATCTCAAGCAGGCTCCATGCCCAGCACAGACCCGGATGCAGAGCTCCATCTCCCAAATGTGAGATCATGACCTGTGGTGAAATCAAGACTCAAACACTTAGCCCACTGAGCTACCCAGGTGCCCCCTGATTCTTACTACCAGTGCTCTGGGGTCTGAATCCATTCCATTCTACTTATCCACTCATCAGGTGATGTGTGTTTGGATTGTTTCTACTTTTTGATTTTTATGAATGATGTTGCTTGAACATCCATGTACAGGTTTTTGTGCATCTGTATGTTCTCATTTTCCCTGAGTATAAGCCAAGGAAGGAGTAGAGCTGCGGGTCAAGAGGGGGCTCAGTGCTGAACCTTGGGAAAAAGGGGGTATCACTCCCCCCTCGCCCACGGCAGTGTACAAGAGCTCCAATTTCTCCACCTCCTCATCAATACTTGTTATTACCCTTCTGTTTTACTTCCTCTGCCCTACGGAGCATGCAGTGGTGTTCCAGAGTGTTTCATTTTGCATTTCCCTGATGACTAATGCTGCTGAGCATCTTGTCGTGTGCTTATTGACAATCTATGTAACTTCATGAAAGAAGTGTTGAGCAAATGCTTTGCCTGTTTTTAACTAGGTCGCTTGTCTTTTTATTGTTGAGTAATAAGATTTTTTTAAACATATGTATTCCAGATACTAGACCTTTGTCAGATATATGATGTTCAAATATTTTCTTCCATTCCATGAGTTGTGTTTTCACATTTTAATGGTGTCTTTTGAAGCACAAAAGTCTTACGTTCTGAAGTCCAGCTCTACTTTGTTTTTATCTCCAAGGAACCGTCGCCTGACCCAAGGCCACAAGGGTTGGCTCTTAGGAGCCCTTTTCAGACTTGCGTAGTTGCATACCTTTCATTTAGGTCAATGAGGCACACTCAAAATTCAGGAGAATTTGCTGCAGCAAATGTTTACAAAGGTGTGGGCAGGGTGGAGTGAAAACAGGAGAGATAGTCCACGGTCTCAGAGTGTAGGTGAAGCCTGGCCCATCCTGCATGACAGTTGCAGGGAATGAAACACAGAGGTGTCCTGAGGACAGACCGACCCATGGGAGCTGTACCTTAGGTTGGTTGATCCAGAGTGACTCAGCAGCATGGGGGGCGGGGCGGGGCGGGGGGGATCCAGGAAATGTATTCCCTGACCCACTTTTCTTTCCTTCTTCTGGTCTTGTCAGCTGCTCTCCTGGCTGACCCCATCCAGAAGCCAGAATTCATTCAAGGGAGCAGAGTCACTGTGAGACGAGGGAATAAAGGCTTCATTATCAGAATTAGACCTCATCATCTGTTGGAGCACGTGCGGAATGTGAGTCCAGAAGTCAGAAACGGAGGCACTAACGAATCAATCTGAGACTTGTTTGTCCTGCTTCCAAAGTCATGCTGGAGGGCAGAGCCCATAGAATGGTCTGTGCATGACCACAACTGAGCTTCTCCTGAGGGCCCCAGAATTACCGTGGGTCAGCCGAGAGGGACAGAGTGGAGGAAAGTGTGAATGACCTGGAGCCCAGAGGGTATCTTTGCATCTCTCTGTCACATCCACACCCCCTCCAGAGAGTTACGGCAGCTCATGCACTTCTCCTTCCAGACCTTGAGTATGTTCCTCTTTTGGACAACTCTAACCTGGAATCATTCAGAGGAGAAAATTATGGGGAATCCAATCTCTGGCTCAGCAAAATCAGTACAGTGCACTTCAACACTGTCCATTCCTTGTCAGAACGACACCCAACCTGACAGCCTCTTTAACACATTTACCTTCCAAGTGAAAACACAAGCAAAATCCTGCTTCTGCCTAAAATAAAGTAACTAACCTTGTGCAAGTGAAAACACCCTAACTCTCTCCCCAAAGGAGAATTCAAAGTCCTATGTGTTTGAGTTATCCATCTGATGGTATCCACTACCATTTTAGCTGAGTCATACTCCCCTTTGATAGCCCATGTCTCAATTCCTGAGATACAAGGTTAACCCCTAATAAGATAGTATATGCTAAACAGTTGGAAAATGGCAGAGAGAGAGAGAGAGAGAGAAAATGAGAGAGAGAGAGAGAGAGAGAGGTGGTTAATATTACACAAATTTGCTTATATAAGAGCAATAAAGAAAGACTCACAACTATAGCAATCCTCATTCTGAAACTGGCCATGCGGCTGTTGCTAGCATTTACAAACTTCCATCATCTACAGCCTATGGCATATTCCCTTTCCCCTCAGCAAGGACCTCAGATGCTTTTGGTTCCTTAATTGGTGGGATGATCCAAACCCTAATTCTTGAAATGACTATACTGTTTTCAGTCTTGTCAGTATTATGTTTTGCAATATTTTATTAACTTCCCTTAAGGGATAAAGGAATGTTAAGATATACCCAGTTCTCTTGCATTCCAGATACTTCTCCTTGCCCCTGTTGTTTGGTAGCAGCCCCCAGCACCTTTGAGGTCAGGGTCCATTTACTATGGAATCTTGCTTGGTCAGAAGAAATGAGGTATGGACTACCATGATGGTCAATAAGGTATCTAATAAGTCCAGAGATGCTGGTTTGGGCAGTAGCACTGCGGACAGAAAGGGCAAATTCACATCCAGAAAAGCCTTTCTTTCAGAGAGAAAAAACCATGCTTCTTCCATGATGGAAGTGGTTCTATTAATCAACTTGCCACCAAGCGTCAATCTGGTTCCCATAGGAGAATGATGCCAAATTAGGGGCCTATTGTTGGTCTTCCCTGTCAGCAGGTTGGGCATTCAGCAGTGACAGCAGCCAGATTGGCTTTGATGTATGTAAGTCCATGTTCCTGAGCCTGAGCAGAATCTCCATCCCTGCCACTATGCCCTCTGTTCAGGAGCCCTTTGCTTAAACAGGGTGACTGGGGAATGAAATGAACTGACATCCTAGAATTAGTTATTTCATTTGTCTGATTGTTCAGATCTACTGATGATTGCTCTTAGTGAGCATTCACACATGAGATAAGCATCCTCACAGTTGTAAACATTCAGAGAGGTCTGTGCACATTCCTTTCCCCCAGACCTTCTTGCCAGAAATTTTCCAACCATATTACTTTCAGGTCCAGCCAGACTTAGTCAGTTGTCGTGAAACAGTGTGCATGAGATCTCCAACAATTTCTTCTTTCAGGCAAATTGAATGGCCACAGGTGCATCGCCTGCAGTTCTGGCTATTGTGAGGACTTCTTCAATGCCTTTACTGTCCTCTGGGTCTGCTTCTCAATGTGGCAGAGATGCCATTGCTGCCCATTCTTGGATAGTGCCAGAACCTTGTGCAGAACTCTGTGTAAAAAGGCTGGACTTTTTTCTTCCTCAGCTAATTGGTCGTACGGAATTGCCCATGAAGAAATGGGTGCTCATATGAGGGAGAGGAGGGAATATGGCAAAAGTAGAAGTTACAGGAATTGGAGCCCCTTGTCCATGAGATTCACTTGAGTTCAGATCCTGGGAAGCCAATCTTGCACATACCGTTCCCACCTGAGGATGGAGTGCTACGGTGCACACCAAAAATAGTAACGTGTTGGATAGACAACATCTGGTTCATGGTGGACACCTCCAGTTGTCTAGTCATCTGGGGAGTTCTGGATGGGCATTTGCTGTCCACTAGGGCCTGTCCAAGCCAGGAACTGTCAAAAGAATAGTATCTGGAGAGGACAGCATAGCTTCACTCTAAATTCTTTTTTTTTTCTTAAATAGTTTATTGTCAAGTTAGTTTGCATATAACACCCAGTGCTCATCCCAACAAGTGCCCTCCTCCATGCCCATCTAAATTCTTAAAGGTTTATGCTGGGATTCTTCTAAGGGACCTGCCCATGGCTCCACAAAACATCAGTATCTACCACAGGCACTTTAAACACCATCAGACTTGCCGGTTATATGGCCTAAGGGTTACAGCAGCTTGAATGACAGCTCCGAACAGATCCAGTGCTGTTTTCCTCTGGTTATTAATCAAAGTGGGCAGCCTCAATGGTACTTGCAAAATGAGTCAGAGCAGCTTGACCAAATACAGTGTATGTTGCTTCTAAGATCCAAGGAGACCCACTAGGTATTGTGCCTTCTCACGGGAAGGGGGCCAGATAAAGCAACACGTGGCTCACCTTGGAAGGAATATATCAATGTGCCTCACACCACTGGGCCCTAGAAATTTCACTGAATTTTCTTGGAATGTAAGATCCTGTAGGTCAGCAATTTGGAAGGGGCTCAACTGTCCAGTCTTCTGGTTCCACCTGAGTTCGCCCAGGTGGCTGCAGTCATCTGTCAGCTCACCTGGAGCGGGATAGTCCCTGCTCAGGGACAATTGGGTCTTGGTTTGAAACTCTCTTCCTACACAGCGGCTCCATCAGGCAGCCCTTCCTTGCAGCTTCTCTTATTGTTGGCTTTCGTCATTAGCATCTTTCTTTCCTACCCTCACCCACAGCATCACAATGACTTCTTCCCATTGTTTGTACCTTCCTGCCTCGCCATCTCCTGTGACTTTGCACAATGCTTCCCTCATCTTTGTTAATAGGTTACTTTCTTCATGATTTTCATTCACCCCTTTTGAACTAAGTCACTGTGTTTCCTGTTTAACCTTGACTGATACAGTCATCTATAAGCATAAAAATCCTTTAGTGATTAAACTTTACATTTCTCAAAGACACACATGAGAACCTTGGCAACAAATGTCTGGAAAAACTGTTGTCTGTTCTGTGTGCTTATTTCTGCTGCCTTCCCCTTTCTGCAGTTTGTGTGAATGGTTTACATGCCAGGTCTTCTTATGTTGATCTCCTCTAGATGGCTCAATTCTTCCTATTTTCTCTGACACAGTGAGTGTGTCTTCTGGACTCCCTGCTAACCCCAGGAGAGGCAATGCTTTTCTTCTGACAGTTGGAGAACAGATTCTGCCTACTTTTGTGACTTATGGAATTACCGGAGGTTAAGTCATCTGAGATGGACTACAGGTCAGTGTTGGAAAAAACTGAGTTCAGCACTTTCTTTGGGGATTTGATTAAATGTCTGGTGCCAGGTTTCACTCCACCTGGTTGGAAATAGTAACTGATTCCACAGAGGATGCTCTGGGCTTCATATATTCCTCTCAGTGTAGCCTTGCTATCCAATTTCCATCAGAGAGAGACAAGAGCGAGTCACCTCTGTCGCAGATTAAAGATAGACACGAAGTATTTTATACCCTTCTCATTGAAAATGGGGTTGGTGTGCCTGGGTGGCTCAGTCGACTGAGCGTCTGACTTTGGCTCAGATCATGATCTCACAGTTTGTGAGTTTGAGCCCAACATCAGGCTCTATGCTGACAGCTCGGAGCCCAGAGCCTGCTTCAGATTCTGTGTCTCTCTCTCTGTCTCTGCTCTTCCCCTGCTCATGATCTCTCTCTCTCAAAAATAAATGAGCATTAAAAAATGATTAAAAAAATAAAATGGGTCTATTTCCATCTTATTGAGCCCATCTGACCCAGTACCTCTTTTGCCAATAGAGTGCATGAAAGGTGATCCAATGCTTTCTGGGGCTACCTTTTAAAAAGACTGGCAGCTTCTGCCTTGTTCTTCTGGAAGACAGCTGCCATGTAAGGACAGCTATCCTGAGATCTCCATGCTGTGACAAGCCCAAGCCGCACGGAGAAGCCGTGGAAGATAAAATGTCACATGGACACAGAGAGGCCAGAGAACACAGAGATGCTGAATATGTGAGTGAAGAAGCCAACTTGGAAGTGAGGCCTCCCCCCACCTCCCCCCACCACCATACCACTCGATGCCACATGGGCAAGAGTCAAACCGCAGAGTCCAGGCCTTCTTGTATTCCTGACCCACAAAGTTGTAGAAAAACAAAATAGCTCTTTTTTTTAAAGTTTATTTACTTATTTTGAGAGAGAGAGAAAGAGAGCATGTGGAGGAAGGGCAGAGAGAGGAAGGGCGGGGAGAGAGAGAGAGAGAGAGAGAGAGAGAGAGAGAGAGAGAGAGAGAGAGAGAGACTCCCAAGCAGACTCCATAGTGCCAGTAGAGTCTGATGCGGGGCTCGATCTCAACTGTGAGATCATGACCTGAGCCAAAATCAAGAGTCAGACGCTTAACTGACTGAGCCACCCAGGCACCCCCCAAAATGGCTTTTTAAACTAACAAATTTGGGGGTAGTTCATGATACAGCAATAGATAACCAGAACAGCCTCTTTCAACAATTTTGCCCCAATAATTATTTCTAGTACTTTCCAGTAAGATGGGAAGACATAGTAGAATTCGCATTCAGTTTTGCTTCTCTCTGAATTTTGGGTTGATTCACCAGTACTGCTCTATAGCTGCTGTACTCCTCTCTGTAGGGCAGACCTGGGGGAACACAGCAGAAATAAAGGCTGGGAAAGCGCGTGAGCATGAAGGAAACATGAATGCTTAGATAAAGGTGGGGAAGATCTTTTATTAACTCCTTTCTTAGCTGACTAACATTTATGTACCACCTGTCACTTGCTAGACAGTGTGCAGGCATACCTCACTTTATTGTGCTTCATTTTATCGCACTTCCCAGATATTGAATTTTTCACAATTAAAGGTTTGTGGTAACTCTGTGTTGAGCAAGTCTATTACTGCCATTTTTCTAACTGTGTCTGCTCATTTGGGGTCTTTGTGTCACATTTTGGTAATTCTTGCACTAGTTTAGGCTTTTTCATTATTATATTTGTCACGTTGATCTGTGACCAGTGATTGCAACTTGCTGAAAGCTCAGATGATGGTTAGGATTTTTTAGCAATGAGGTATTTTTTAATTAAAGTATGTATGTTATTTAGACACAATGTTATTGCATACTTAATAGACCAGAGTATGGGATAAAAGTAACTTTTAGATGCACTGGGGAAATTTTTCATTTGTCTCACTTTATTGCAATATCCACATTATTGCATGAGTCTGAAACTGAACTTGTAACATCTCTGAAATATGCCTGTATTAACTATAGGAACAAATAGATGAATAACAAAGAGTTCCTGCCTTTCAGAATCTTGCATATTAAGGAGAATACAGACACAGAGACCAATGACTAGGCACCATGTTAGAAGTGCTTTTTGTAGAGGTACAGGAAAGAGGGATCCTATGCTTCTTTAGGGGATAAAAACTGAACTGAGTCTAGGCAGTGGTTCATATAATCTGGGAGAAGGAAGAAAGATTGTGCAAAATCAAGGAAGTATAAAAACTTTAGGAGCTCCAGTTTGACTAGGACATAGGTAGAACCTTGATTATGAGCTGTGGTCTTCATCTCATTGGTAAAGGGCATATTCAGTGATGTGCTGGAAACCTGGCTTCAAAAACAAAATTCACTGATTTGTAGAATTTTCCCTTTTATTTTCTAGACTAAATAGTCCCACCAGAATCATTTTCAAGCAAACAAGAGCTTAACAATTGGCTTGTGAGATTTTTGAGTATTAACAATTCACTCAGAAGCCAATATGAACAGACCACAGGGTCAATGGAAGGATTTGGGAGTGACATAAACCAAACTGTATTTTACAAGATCATTCTGGGTAACTGTTTAGGAGCTCATTGTGATTGTCTGGATGAAAGAGTCTTGGGGTCAAATACACACACACACACACACACACACACACACACACACACACTCATATAGTTTAGTTGTGTATAGTTTACATATAATAAATATATTAAGATAAATATTAAATATTATTATAATATAATACATATATCTTACGGCATTGATGACAGGTTAGACACAATGAACAAAGAAAAGGGGCCAGAGATGAGCAGAGAATTTGCAACATAAAGATCATGTCCTGAAGAACCTTGTATGTACATCAAAAGATCTTGTCTTTAGTAGGCCAACAGAACCATTGAAAGATTTTAAATAGGGGAAGGAGATGATTGGCTTTGTAGTTTTGTCCTGAAGACAAGTGATATCTTTTAGAAAACACTTATAAAGAAAGGCTCTTGACATAACCCTATGTTAAAATAGGTTAGGGTAATTGGTTTCAAATTTTTTAAAATCAGTTTTGAATGAGAACGTCTTCTCCCAGAAATGAAAAGATGGTGACATATACTATGTTCATAGATGAGTAGATTCACTCTAAGATTCTGATTATGTTTAATCTAAAAATTTAATGCCAAATAGCCTACGTTTTTTCTCTTAGAACTTAAGCTTATGCTAAAACATATATGGAGAGAAACGGGTCAAAAAAGTCAGATATTATATCATATTACAAAGATGAGACAATCAGAACAGAGTTCTATTAGCACAAGAATAGGAAAATAGACTAATGACACACATCTCAGACTGTCATAACACAGGTAAGTGCTTAGAAGAACAACTTGGCAAATGATATTTAAACCTTAGGTAGTCTGTCTGCCCACCTATCTATCCATCTACCCCCCCACCCATCCATCATCATCCCTCCATCCCTCGCCTACCCATCCATCCATTGTCTCTCCCTCCCCACTGCCTACCTAATACAGTCTTAGCCTTCTCACTTGCATACCTCCCTTGGTTGTATCCATGACTTCCTCACCAGCTCCTGGGCTCCTGCAATTGGGCCTCTGCCCTAAATTTGTTCTTGAGAAGGTTGCCCCTCACTTCTTCTCTCTAGCCCCATCCCTCCTGACATCTGTGCCTGCTTTACTTTTCAGGCTATTCCTCTCCTGGCTCCTGGACCACTACCTTCACCTGCCTTTCTCACACCTGCCTGGCCTCCTCTCCATTCTCAACCATGGGCTGATCTTCCCCTGTCTGAACACTCTTTTTTTTTTTTTTTTTAATTTTTAAAATATTTTTTTATTTATTTCTAGGAGAGAGAGAGAGAGAGACAGCATGAGCAGGGGAGGTCAGAGAGAGAGGGAGACACAGACTCTGAAATAGGCTCCAGGCTTTGAGCTGGCAGTCAGCACAGAGCCCGACGCGGGGCTCGAACCCATGAACCGCGAGATCATGACCTAAGCGAAAGTCGGACGCCCAAACGACTAAGCCACCCAGGCGCCCCCTGAACACTCTTAAAATGTCAGCATTCCCCTGGTTCCTTCCTCAGCCTTTTTCTCTTCTGAAACTCTGTTTGGATTGCATGCTTAGTTATCTGACTGGTTATCTCTCTGGGTGACCTTGTACATCCTTTTGGTATAATTATTTCCAATATGCCATTGACTCTCAAATCCCTACTATCTCCAATCTTACCTGGACAGTGACCCCAGAACTGTCTACCTTCTGGGCTTCCTCCTCTCCCTGCACACCTGCTCCTCTGCTTCCCCACCTGGTCTCTACAACTGGCCCTACCATCCTCTTCACCATGCGTACAACCTATCACCATAGCCTCTTGATTAAATTACTAATATCTCTGTAAGTATAGTGAAAACGACAAATCTAATAAGATTTAGTGACAAGGTACTATTTATCTGGCATCATGCTAAGCATCGTACGTATTTCATCTCTTCTTTGATGTAAGAACACTGCGTGGTAGGTATTATTACATCCTACAATTTTTCAGATGTGGATAACGAGGTTAAGTAACTTGTTGCATGCTGCAAGGAGGAGAGCCCCTTAATAAGGCATCCTGTCCTCTGCAGCCCATTGCCTGCATCCTTCAGGCAGGCAGAGGAAGTTTCCTAGAGCCTTCCAGGCAACGCTTGCGTAGCAGCACCTGGAAAGCTCTTTGCTGCCCCCTACAGGCTGCAAACTACTGGTGAGGACAAGAAAATCTATAGACGAGCGGTATGGTAACCGTTCAGACTTCATATCATGATTTCTGTGGATTTTATGCAGTTGTTCCTGCCATGGACGCTCTGGCCCTGCTCAAATTCCCCTTCAACACTAGAAAAGCTATTTTTCCAGCTGCTGGAGAGGCTGTTGGTTAACGGTTCTCCACTCTTGGCATTTTGGGGACTGGATCAGCGGAACAGCGCTGTTGGGCACGCTCAGGCCAACTCACGGGTGATTGCTCAGGGAGGGGTGGGAAGTCCGGCCCCTCTGACCAACTCAGGCCAGGTTGATGCATTATCCCAGCTTCAGAGTTTCCATCAGGTTCCTCCACTGAAGACTTTCACAGCCTGACCTGAATCCTTTCCATCAAGAAAGCTTGATGAGTGTCCTGCACCTTATTTCTGTCTCGGAGCCTGCTGCTAGGGACCTGGACCTTGGGGCCACCACCCTGGGGCAAATCATTCCCAGATTTGAGTCTGAATGCCTGGAGGGACCCTCCGGAAGCTACATTTTTGGCATGCACCTCAGGTGGTTGGTCCTTGTATTCAGGAAGGTCTGTGAAAGCCTCCTGGGAAGAGACCTTGAGGTGGATGTCAGCCAGATCTGGGGCCCTGTTCCAGCTCTGCCACTGCTGTGTCACCCTTGGCAAGTCACCTAACCACAAAGCTTTCTCCTTATCGGGGGAAAAAAAAACACAAACCAAAAACAAAGCCACCATAAAACAAAAGCAAAATAAAACAAACAAACAAAAAAACCCAAAACAAGCTCCCCCCTTAAGATTTCTTAATACTTGCCTCAGAGGATTGTTGCAAAGTTTGAATAAGATAATGCTTGCTAATCATACATGCTGAGCAGCTCAGAGACGTGCTGCACACAGAGCGGGTCGTCCACAAGTGTGGGTCTCCCGCCGTCTTGAGAGGCTGGGAGAAAGACAGTGAAGAGAAATCGTGATCTGAGAAGCACAAGGCAGAACACACCAAGCCCAGTGGTCCCACAGGATCTGGGCTCAGGCTGTTTGAAATTCCTTTCTTTGGTTTAAGACCTTGTTTTTCACCCTTGTTAACATGCGCATACCCTCTGGGTGAGATCAGTTGTCACTCAAAAAAATTCCTGAAACCTTTGGTAGTCTTTCCATTTTAGCCACTCGTGTACCAATCAGACTCTCTCTGGGGCTGGTTTGAGAGGAGCTGGGATCAAAAGGCACTAAATACTGAGGCTGGAAGGCAATCTGTGAACTCTCAAGGCACAGTGGGACCTCAGGGAAAGCCCAGGGAAAGGAGCTGTGACTATACTTTAGCCAAAGTCCTACACAGCCCTCCCAACTCCATGATCAAGTCAGTCCCAGAGACCCTGTGGCCCAGGTTAGATTCTGGTGGAATGACTTTGGAGACTGGGGTGTCATCACCACCTTGAAAGGCGAATGGCGTTGGCAAAGGGGTGCCGGCAGCAACCTCTGACTGCTCAGAGCATGAGCGCTCGCTCGGTGTTTTCAATCCTGAGATGACCTCTCTGCAGTTCCTGAGGTCCCAGCTGGCCAGCCCTTCCGTCACCAGATGGTGTCACCACTCTGCCTGCTGGGGTGCGTGGCCTACACCTGTGTTGAGCACCGTAGCTGATGTCCAATAAAAGGAGAAGGAAAGAAAGCGGGCGCAGAAGGAAAATGGGTCAGTTCAGTACGCACACACTGAGATGGAGTTGGGCACAGGAGACGCTTATCCTGGGGGGAATGCGTGCGAGGTAAATGGGGCCAAACGGGATTGGGAAGGAAAGCCCTCAGACCCCAGGACACGTCCAACACCTGCAACAGGAAAGCAGAGGACGCGGACCTGAGCAGAAAGCGTCTCCGTCTGTGAGGTGAGTCTGAACGGAGGCTCCACCGGTCCACATAGATCTGGACCAAAGATGAGCCACATTGGGTAGACATGGCCAGGCCCCACTCACCGCCCTGCTCAGTCACTGCCACCCAAAGGTGCTACAGCCGGTGGCTGCCAGGAGACAGTGGCCCTCGCAGTGGATGGGCAAGTTCCCCCCAGCTGTCACCTCCGTGACTGCGCAAGGAAGGATGAGCGGGAGGAGGCAAAATGATAAATGAGAAAGAAATAAGGAAGCAGAGGAAGGAGAAAAACAAAGGTAGCGAACAGGGTTAGGTGGTCCAGGAACCCGGGGAGCTGAAAGACACTCTCCATCATATTTCAGAGGGGTCGACTCTGATTCTTACCTTCAGGAGTCAGAACTCTCAGTGCCCATTCAACAACATTGTGCTCCCAGGAAAGGGCAGCCAACCCTTTCCTGGGATTCTAATACTAGCAGGACCCAATGTCTGTACAATGTCTTCATTCTCCCGGCAACCTCTGCCTACCTTTTCATACTTAATAACCACTACCTTGTCATGTTGGGTTAGAGGGCCACTTGTGAGGTTCTGTTTACATACCATGTGACTGAAAATCTATCAGAACCTGGAGATGCAAATAGTACCATCATGTTTATCCATTTTGGGGTCAATAGAATTAACCAGAGAGATGTGGGGATTTGCCAAAGCCTCGTGAGGTGGTAGAGCTGGGACCTGAACACAGGCTCTCTTCCTGGAAATCCTGAGTTTCAGTTTGTGGAAGCAGTTGCCTGAGGTCTCCCAGCATGGGTCCTGCACGTTCAAGTCCACCTGCCAGTGCCTTTCAGGGGCTGCCCTCCCCCAACTCCGCACTCTGGCCCTGCAACCATCCAGGGAGATTTATCTTAAGCCTTGTGCCTGAGTATCATAAAAACTAGACTTTCTTTTTTTCCTTTTTTTTGCAAAGTAGCAAATGTTATATTTGAAGTTCCACATGAAAGAAAAACAATAATAAAACCATGGTGAAAAAGACACCCAAGATATCAGATCAGTACACATTAAGAAAGAAACTCAAAATAAAAACAGCTCCTTAGTGGGGAATCTTTTTTAAAAAAATTTCCTGTCTTTATTGTACTTCACTCTTTCCAAAAAAGAAATAAAACAGCACCTGATTTGCCTAGAATAAATTTGTGAAAAAAATACGTGTTTCTGTTTCCCTCCATCCTAGTAAGATGCCACCTCCCGGAAGGTGTCTATGCTTCCATCCCCGTCGAGAGGCACTGTCAGCCTCTCTCATGTCTGCCTCTGGCTTGTTGAGCACAAAGCACTCATTTACTGACTCATCCTGAGTCAGACATTCAGGATCTCACTGGTTGTTGGCCAGGGACACCAGTTCCTTGCCATGTGGGCCTCTCTGTGGGACAGCTCACAGCATGGCAGCTGGCTTCCTCCAGAGGGAGGATGCAGAGAAAGAGAGAATAAGAAAGGACAAGCAAGACAGAAGACATAGTCTTTTTATAACCTAATCTCAGAAGTGAGAGCCCATCGCTCTTGCCTTGTTCATTCATCAGAAGTGAGTTGCTAAGTCCAGCCTACACTCAGAGGGAGGAGATGAGACCAGGGCATAAGTATCAAGATGCTGAGGTCACTGGGGGCCATCCTAGACACTGCCCCCACTCTGGGTCCTGACCTGAGGAGATCGGCGGAACCCAGCTCAGTCCAAGGAGACCCAGAATGGCAACTGGCTGGCCTGGAGGCCCATAAAAGAGAAATGAGTGGCCACTCTCATAAGCCAGTGAGATTCGACAGTTTGTTATCACCGTAGAGAATGGCGGCTAAAATAGTTAGGTTTCCTTCCTTCCTTCCTTCCTTCCTTCCTTCCTTCCTTCCTTCCTTCCTTCCTTCCTTCCTTCCTTCCTTCCTTCCTCCTTCCTTCCTTCCTTCCTTCCTTTCCTCTCTCTTTTCTCTCTTCTTTCCTTCCTTCCTTCTTTTTTAATGTTTATTTATTTTTGAGAGAGAGATAGAGCACGAGCAGGAAGGGGGCAGAAGCAGAGAGCGAGGCACAAAATCCAAAGCAGGCTCCAGACTCTGAGCTGTCAGCACAGAACCCGATGCAGGGCTCGAGCTCATGAACTGTGAGATCATGACCTGAGCTGAAGCCGAATACGTAACTGACTGAGCCACCCAGGCGCCCCTCCTATTCTCCTTTTCTGATTTATTATTCTCCATGAACCTATACAATATCATATACATAGTATAGTATATATCATACAAAATATGCTATATATTTTCCTAACTTTTGGTTTGTGTATTGTTCGGCTTTACCTTCCAGAATGTACATCCTGTGATGGCTGGGATTGTTGACTATTTTTGTCTGCTGGTCTCTCCTTAGTGGTTTTAGCATTTAGAAAAATGTCTGGAATACAGTATCCTCTTGATAAATATTTGTTGAATGGATGAATGAATAAATGCTGAGGCAAGATACAGGCCTGGGGAATTAATTATGTCAAACAGAATCTATTCTCAGAAAGAACAATGACCATGAAGATGGTTGGAATTGATGAGGCAAGGACTTTGGAGGAAATTCTGGAAGCTTTTGTCCTCACTTGAGTGAGATGCTCTTTCCCTCCACAGGCTTTGGGTTATTACTGGTAAGCTCAAGGTAGATGAGAAGTTTACATTAATGGTTCCACATGATAGAAGAAGTTTTTATCCAGGAGGAACAACTTAACATTTAGTTGAAACAGTCACAAAAAAGTAACAGGAAGAGAGACATGCAAAGAGTCCCTTCTATTTTTCTTAAAGATTAAAAAATATCTTAATGGGTATCTATTTTTGAGAGAGAGAGAGACAGAGAGTGAGCAGGGGAGGGGCAGAGAGAAAAGGACACACAGAATCTGAAGCAGCTCCAGGCTCTGAGCTGCCAGCACAGAGTCCGACGCGGGGCTGGAACTCATGAACTGTGAGATCATGACCTGAGCCGAGGTTGGATGCTCAACTGACTGAGCCCCCCAGGAGCTCCCCAAGAGGCCTCTCTAAACAGAACTGGTGGGTGGAAGGTTGGCAGCAAATGCCCTTCCATCCCTGATGCCCCTACTGGTGTTCAAGACAAATAGCTTGTATGTCCTATAGTAGAGTCCTAGGGCTGCATAACAAAGAACCACAACTGGGTGGTTTACAATAACAGGGATTTATTCTCATTCTTCTGGAGGCAAAAGTCCAAAGTTCAAGCCAAGTTTGCTTCTTTTAAAGTGTTCTATTCTGTTCCATGCATCCCTCATAGCTTCTGGTGGCTATGACAGCAATGAGCAGTCTTTAACATGCAACTCCAGTCTCTGCCTCTGTCAGTCATGTGTCACATCTTCTCCCTGTGTGTCTCCGTGTCCGTGTCTCTTTTCTTCTTCTTAGAAGGACAGTGAATCATGTTTGGACCCATTGAAAAGACCTCGCCTTAACCTGATTTTATCAGCAAAGACCCCAATTTCCAAGTAAGATCACATTCATAGCTGCTAGGGACAAGGACTTCAAGATAACTTTGGAGGGGGGCACGCAATTCAATCCACAACAGACTTCGCTGTCCTGGAGCTTAAGTCTGGTTGGTGAGCCAGAAGGAGAAGGACAGCCACGCAGAGTCTGTGACAGACATCATGTGAGCCCTATGAAGAGGAGACTTTGGAAAGCAGAGAGCAAGGGCACCCAACCCCATGGCGGGGAGTGAGGTGCTGAGGTCTGAAGGAGATGATGCCCGAATTGAGTGCTGCAGGATGGGATGTAATTAACCAGGGGCTGAAGCTGGGTTAGGTAAACGGGTACTGAAGACCGCCCTGGGCCCGGCACTGCTGGAGAGCTGGGTACACTGAGAACAGTTCACGATGTGGGGGGAAGATGGCCTGTGGCAAGTGTCTGGTGGGGGTACTTACAAGGTGCTGTGGGAGCCTAGAAGGGGAATGACCAGCACTGACCTGCCAGACCAAGCACAGAAAAGCCAGAACATGAGGTGGCACAGTGGGGATAGAAGGGGAGAAGGGTGTTTCCTTAGAGGGTTCTGAGGCCCTTTCCAACGGCAGCAGCTACCGGAAGACAGCTAGGAATTAGCTGATGTGCTGAGCAGTGCTTCAGAGAGAGCTCCATGCTGTGGGCCAGAGGCAGCATGTAGTGTGTGCATACACACAAACACACACACACACAGACACGCACACACTGCAACTGAACATTAACTCTTGTTCCTGGGATCAGTTCTGAGATCGTAAATCTACCATGTTCATCATGTTCTTAAACAGCCTTTTCCAAACACAAGTCCTGGATTGCCCTTTAGGTCAGTCTTCAGGAAATGAGGGGAGAAGCCGAGGGGCAGAGAGGTGCTCCTGCATCTAGCTGGGCCCCATCCCAAAGACACCAGGGTTTAATTAGCAGAGAACTTAACTGGCCATGAGGTGGGCATGGCTTTGGGGATGGACTGAAGTCAGTATGGCATCTGTGCAGAGACCATTGCCCGTCAGCCTGTTGTTAGCAAACTCCAATTAGACAATGCAGCTGAGTGGCTCTGTGGACAAGCTTCACTTGGCTTTCTGGGCAGGGTTCCTAACAAGGCTGCTCAAAAGAGCACCCACAAATGACCACTTGGAAGAGGAGGCTGCCTTATGGTGGAAAGAAAGCTTTGTCAAGGGGCAGGAAGTAGAATGATTGAGATTTGCCTCCTCCCTCAACAGGGAAGGGACTTGTTAAAAGTTACAACTATAGCATAATGTGATCGTTCTTTAAACTACTGCCTAAATAACCAAATTCACCGTGTCCTTCAAAACACTGCCCTTTGGACACTCAGCCCTTATTCCAATGAAGGGGCCTTGGCATGGAAGACCCGGGGACATCCTTTTCCAGCCCGATGCCCCTCCTCTAGTCTCCTCTTGGTCCAACCTCCTCTTGGAAGCTTTTCTGGGTGACTTCAGTGCCTACTCTCCTCTCCTTGTAAAATCTTATGAAATACAAAATGCACAATACAGAACTTATTTTCAAGGGGATATTTAATTTGTATATTAGTCCTTGATTCTATTATAAGTCACAGGATTTGGTGAAGGGAAGAGTGAGGACTTTCAAGGCTACAGTACTCTACCGTCTAACACCTACCAGAGCTTTAATAACTGCCTGACCCTGTTCTACTCACTTGGATTAACTCAAGCAATCACCTCAAACAGCCTCTGGAGCAGCCAGAGGCCAGTTACATAACTTGTTCAAAGTCACAAAGCTGGTAAGTGACAGAGCCAGGATTTGAACACTAGCTGGGTGATCTCAGAGCCCATAGATATATATTTTTAATGTTTATTTATTATTTTTTGAGAGAAAGAGAGAGAGAGAGAGACAGAGCACAAGTAAGGGAGGAACAGAGAGAGAGGGAGACACAGAATCCGAAGCAGGCCCTAGGCTCTGAGCTGTCAGCACAGAGCCTGATGTGGGGCTCGAACTCACGAACCATGAGATCATGGCCTGAGCTGAATTCAGATGCTCAACCGACTGAGCCACCCAGGCGCCACTAAGAGCCCATAACCCATCCTGCCTGTCTGACTTTGACTGGTTCTTTCACACCTTTGAGCTACAGACCTGTACCAGGAATGTCTCTTTGCTTGTGTGACATCTTCTTTACATGTAATCATCTCTGCCCGTGACCATCCCTGAGCCATCTATTGGGCGGCAGTGGCTGGTGAAGAGCTGATCATTTGAAAGGCTCTGCCCAAACAAAATCAGAATCCCTTCCGTGTGAATGCGCAAGATCTAAGACACCTGGTGGTTGACACTCCACAGTGGGGTCTGATCCTTGGTCTCTAAGCAGGGCTGGGATGGAAGGGAGTTCCAGTCTAGGAACCAGAGCTCCACCCTCCCTGCTTTCTGGTACAAAATTCAGAGGAATCTGAAAATCCTAAATTTAAACTTAGCCTGGTAGGTGGTTATGACTGCTTATTTGTCAATGTAGGAAAATAGAAAACATCTTACTAACAGCTTGCCAAGTTGACTTGCAACTCGTACATAATCAGATACGTGGGCCTCTGTTTGCATCCTTGCTCTGGGTCTTGTGCATGTTGGAGGCTGGCCTGCGTGCAAGCCAGGAGGAGAAATCAACCAGGCTGGGCAGAGAGTACTAGAAGGGGGTGGCTATATCAGATGCTCTGGCCAGGAAGGATGTTGCTGTCTGAGTGGGGACCCAGGGAGAGGGAGGAGTGAGCCACAGAGTGATCTGTAGGGAGTGACCCTGGCAGAGTGAGTACCAGGACTCTGAGATGAGAGGATGCTTGGCAAGCTGGAAAAGGAAAAACCAAAACCAAAACTAGAGTGTGGCCAGGACAGAGGGGCACTGGGGGAGGGGGAGGGCGGGCAGGAGATCAGGAGAGAAATATGTTCAGGGGCCAGCATGACATCTGGAAGTCTGTGCATTTATTCTGAGTGAGGTGGGAAGTTCAGGGAGTGGTTCTTCCTGTTGAGTTTTCTAGCTGTAAGTCAGCAAAGGAGAGGTTAGCAAAAGAAAAACAACCCAGTACAAAAAGAAACCAATTAAAGAATTGCAAAGGACTTTTGAAACTGTGGCTTCTGCAGGCCAGTTTTGTAGTGGTTGGAATAGAAATGACTCTACAAACATTATGAATTTAATTTATTATATCACATTTGCTAAATTAGATGCAAGATCTCTGGGGCAAGAAGGTTTTGGGATTTTCAGGCTCCCCTCGATGTGGATTCAGAACCTTGGGTAGACTGTTGTCTGCAGTGA
Organism: Proteles cristata cristata; assembly: GCA_017311185.1. Lineage (NCBI taxonomy): Eukaryota > Metazoa > Chordata > Mammalia > Carnivora > Hyaenidae > Proteles > Proteles cristata. The sequence continues at coordinate 236,829 of JAESUZ010004838.1, forward strand.
ACAGGTGAGTGATCTTGAGCAATGGGTCCAGGTAGAAGACTTGAGCTGTGAACATGGTCTCTAACCCTTAAATTGTTTTCCTTGTAAAATATTTTAAACGTGCAGGAAAAAAAAACAAACAAACAGAAACCAACACTCACCACCCAGTTCTACGATCCTGTCATACTTGATACTAAAAAACAGATACGGTAGAGGCCTGAGCTGTAACAGTGGTAATAATGGATGGTCCCACAACACTTCACATCTGTCAGCTCACCCTATCCTCATCACAATCTTCTGACATGGGAGCTGAGAACACCCTCATTTTATATGGGGGGACAGTGAGATGCACAGAAATCACGTGATTACTTGTTGGGAGGGAAGCTGATATCTGAGTTCTTACCTACTGTGCTTTGCTGACTTTAAAACATGGAGTAAAAGGTGCCTGGGTGGCTCAGTTGGTTAAGTGTCCGACTTTGGCTCAGGTCATGATCTCGTGATTTGTGAGTTCGAGCCCCACATTAGGCTCTGTGCTGACAGTTCAGAGCCTGGAGCCTGCTTTGGATTCTGTGTCTCCCTCTCTCTCTGATCCTCCCCTGCTCATACTCTGTTTGTCTCTCTCTCTCTCTCTCAAAAAGAAATAAACATTAAAAATATTTTAAATATATAAAATAAATAAAAATAGATAAAACATGGAGTAGATTTGGGGGATCTTTTCAAACTTTATAAAATTGGTATCATATTGGACTTTTTCTTCCTACTATATTTGTGAACTTCCTCTATGTCAACCTATTGGGGCATTCATTCATTTGTCTGAAAATGAATTGAATTGTATTCCAATACTGAAAATTTCCAGTATCGGAATAATAATAATTATTATTATAAATAATAAATAATAATAAAATTTCATTATTTATGTTTCTGTTGATGAATGTTTATAGTTTCCTTCTTAATTTCTTACAGACAGTACAAAGAATATTCTTATCTCCTTATGCATATTTATATATGTTTCCCTTGGGAAGTGGTTTTCAACTCTGGTTATACATTAAGGAGAATTTAAAAATGAGAGCATTTTTAACATGGCAGAATACATGCACTCTCCAGGCCCGGATATTACAATTTCATTAACCCGTCTGTTTGGTCTGTTTTGGTTTTTAGCTTGCCAGCCACGCTAATGTACATATAGACGCTGGAACTACCACCTTAAGCCACATCCCTCCATGCAGAACTTCAGGATCGTCAAACTTTCTGATACCACTGACTTGGGCTTCACAGTGCTTTTCCTTATTTATTCCCCCGTCAGTGATGTATAAGGATGGACAGTGGTTTTGAATAGTATTGCTAGGGAATTACCAATGTTATGAATATTTTCAAAGAATAAATTTGTGACTTTGAAGATTTTCTCCATGTTACATTTTTTCCTAATCCATCAAATTCTGGGTTTTTAAAATTATTTTATTTCATCTTCTTTGCTTCCATTTAATTCTGTCATTCCCCCCCCCCGCCACCTCCGGTTTTGTGAAATAGAATTAGGTTGATACTTTCTTATCTTTTCTCCCTTCCTAACATATGCACTTGAGAGTATACTTTTCTTTCTAGGAACTGCTTTGGCTGCACTGCAAAGGTTTTGCTGAGTTGTATCTTTAATGTTCAGTTCAACACTGTAGTGACTTTTTTGTTGTTGTTTGAAAGATACATTATTTTATTTTATTTTATTTTTTTTAATGTTTTTTTTTAAATTCATTTCTAGGAGAGAGAGAGAGAGAGACAGCATGAGCAGGGGAGGGTCAGAGAGAGAGGGAGTCACAGACTGAAACAGGCTCCAGGCTCTGAGCTGGCAGTCAGCACAGAGCCCGACGCGGGGCCCGAACCCACGAACCGCGAGATCATGACCTAAGCGAAAGTCAGACGCTTAACCGACTAAGCCACCCAGGCGCCCCTGAATGATACATTATTTTAAAGTGTACTGCTTAACTGACAAATAATTTGGTGATTTTTAAATTATCTTTTGATACATATTTCTAGCCTAATTTCATGGTGATCAGAGAATTTAATCTGAATAACTGCAGTCCTTTGAATGTTAAGGCTTGCTTTGCAATATATTATATGATCAACTTTGGGAAGCAGTCATGTATACTTGCGGAGGGTGTATACATGGTCAGTGTGGGCACAGTGTTCCATATGTGTCAAATAATTTAAATTTGGTGTTTTCTTTTGATTTTATTTCTCTGTATGGAGCTTTTCCCTGGATGACCTATCACCTACTGTGAGAAATGTGATAAAACTTCCAGGATCATTGTGAATATCTTCAATTCTCCTTTTGTTTTGGTTGGATGTTGCTGCACATGTTTTGAAGCTACGCAGTGGTTCAGAATCATTATTTCCTCCTGATGGTTAGGCCCCTTTTTCATTAAGGAAGTGTGGTTTTCCGTGAGTAATGTTTTTGCCTTAAAGTCTATTTTGCCTGAGTCCACATGAACTGATATTAGAATAGCTAGGCCAGTTTTTTTTTTTTTTTTGCCTTTGGTTAGTATTTGCATGATATTCCACCCTTTGCTTTGTATATTTCTATGTTTTTATAATGAAGATACAAATCCTATATACAAAAATATTGTTGCATTTGTTTTTATATCTGCTTGGATGATCTCAGTCTTTTCGTTGAAAGAGCATCTATTTACAACTGAAATAAACACTAATAGATGAAGGATTTTGTCTATCTTCTTACTATTTGTTCTCTACTTGGCACATCCATTTATTGTAAGTTTCTATTTTTGTTCTTCTTTGGCCTTCTTTTAAATTATATTATTGTTTCTTCTATTCCTCCATTAGATTACCTTAGTTTTTCATCTGTTATTATTCTTTTAGGGGTTACCCAGTGATTAGAATGTGGATCCTTAATCTCTTATAGTCTAAAATAACAGAAAAAAATGAAGGTAATCATTAGAATTTGACTATTCCAGGGTCCTAGCATTGTGAAACAATTGATAAAAGTAACAATCTGTGTTTGATTTGTAATAAGTCAGAGACGCCTGGGTGGACACTAGGGTGCTGAAATGAAACTAACACCATCCTACAATTCCATATCTGACAAAAGAAGTTCCAAAAATGAAGGCAAAGTAAAAATGCTTTAGAAGGAAATAAGAGATTAACTTTAACATCAGCATGGCTGCACTAAACACCAAAGGCAGAGAAAACAATCCATATAAAAACAAAGAAATGAGAGAAGGAATGAGGAGCCAAAATGTAATCTACATGTAGAACTGAACAGTCACTGACAACCCAGTTCTGGAGAGGCAGTCTTCCAGCGACACTGACCTGAGATGCCATTTGGGGCATATATCGTTTGGGAAATGTGGAGAGACCTCTTATCTTAGTGTGTCTATTTCTGGAATTCATAACGATGACTTTGGACCATTTATGTCTTCATTACTGTGGTTTTAAAATTAATCTTTATCTGTTAGATCATCCCCACCCCCTCTTGCCATTCCTAATCGTTGTCTAAACTATCTTTGACCTTTTGCTCTACAGTGTGTATTTACAGATCAGTCTGCCAAGTTCCTGAAAAGGCCCATGAGACTTTTCGGGGTCATGGAGATGTTCTAAGCCTTTAGTGGGGTTGTGATCACATCGATGTAGATGTTTGTACAAATTCATTGTACAGTTGGAAATAAATGCATTTTGTTTAATGGCAATTACAGCACAAAACACTGATATAAAAAGAAAAGACAGCCAACCAACCAACCTTGTCTGGAGTTTTTCTGGAATGCTGATGACCGTGTGCTTGCCATATGGGAAGGACTGACTTATTTCCAATGAATTCACTCCAGCCTGGATATATAGGGTATCTGCTCTATGGTGGTCCATTCTGCACGTCCTCATGGTAAATCTTCCTGCTCTTGACCAAGGTGTACAGATCTTCATTTCTACAAGTCTTTTTTGATATTTTAAATATTTTCCCTTATATTTGTGATGACCTTGTACACATGTGGTCAGATTTTCTCTTAATCAAAGTGTTTTGTTGCTATTGATGACTGAAACCATTTAAACATGTAAATGTCTACTTGGTTATCATTGTTGTTTAGAAACGCTCTTGATTATATAGTGGATTTCTCTTTGAAGTGTCTGTCTCTCAGAGCATCATTTCCTGCCGTTGTAAAATATGCACATTGGGTTGTTTGAACTATAAGGTCCTTTTCAGCAACGTGATGCTTCTTTTTTCCTTTTCTTCGGGCTTTCTAAAACCTTTAAGAATGTCAAGGACACTTCTAAAATGACATCATCAAAAGACCTTTCTATTTATGTTTAAAACATGCCCAGTTCCAGTCTGGGTCACATTAGGGCAATTTCCTTTGCGATATGTTCCTATTGTCTAAAGAAACCATTGTCTGCAGAGATTTTGCTTTTTAGAGAAGGAAAACAAAACAAATTTTATTTTCTTTTCATAAAAGGCAAAACACACTGATGTAAGTTATTTGTTAAGATACAGAAATATACACTAAGAAAAGCAAAATCCTCCTGAAATTCCATCTCACTGAGATGACTGTTCTAATCAGTTTGCTATCTGTTTCTTACAAGTTTGGGTGCTTATATTGTTTGTACGTATTTATACATTCGACAAACATTGTTGACTTCCTATCTTGAGAGTCAGATTTCTTTCTCGTTTCACAACACAGAGCACATCACTGTTACCCTCACTTAATGCCTCCAGTGCCCTCCATGATTTAGGGTGAAGAAAGCCCCAGCACTCAGCTCCCCAGCCTCGTCTTGCCCTGTCTACCTCTTCCCTCACTCTTGCTTCAGCCTCTCTGGCATCTTCTTAGTCCCTTAGTAATACCATGGTTCATCCCAGCATTGGGCTTCTGCATATGCTGTTCCTGTCCCTTAGTGACCCTACTTTTTCACTTCTTCCATCTTTAACTCATGCCAATTCTTCAGACCTCAGCTCAGCTTCTCCAGGTCATGCTCTGGTATCCACTTTCCTACAGACGTGCCCTTTGATTTCTGGACTCTGCTGGAACCCATCATCCCTTCCTCACCCCTCCCCCATCATCAGCCTCAGCCCTAGACCTCATGTTGACACATGACCTGACACCTATCCGGATATCATCCCCTTGTAGAATGCCCACCACTTTCACCTCTCCTGGACCAGGATGCCTGGTTTCTAGTGCAATCACTTGCCTATCACCACCATTATTAATCATTTCCTCCCATCAGATTGAGCTCCCACCTTTTGGGGATTATATGCAGGGTCAGGGATCAGCTCTTGCCAGGCCAATGTCTTTGGTGAATCCTTCATAGCCCTTCATGTCCATAATATGGGACATGATCCAAAAGCCAGGGGATCGCAGACATTGGCACTGGGGATTTGCCTATGGTACTTGCTGTAGAAAGATGTACAAGGGCACTTCTCCTTAGGGAGGCAGATTGACCAAGCTGGGGATGCCTGGAAGTTGGCAGATCATGGAATCATTTTTTATATGTTCTGGTGACTTTGGAGAAAGGCGGTAGCCTACACACACTCCTGGAGTTTAAAAAACAAGTCTAATTGATTTCATGGGCAGGGCGAAAGATTAAATTAAATGCATTGCCAAGCCCTTGAGATATTTCTGGATCTGCCTCTATTCTTCAATGACAAGGGCTCCTGAGGTCCCTGAGGCAGCCCTCATTCGCTTCCTGCAGGGCAGAGGTGGCTGCTGAGAGGCAGGTTGGTGTAATGTGAGCTGTGCCCAGGAAGGTCTGGGGTCCAATCCTTGCTCTGCCATTTAGGGACAGAGTCTCTAAATCTAAAGCCACATTGGGAATCATCTCAATTTATCCTGCCTTTCCTTGTAAAGAATGAGTTGAGAAATAGCTTGACGAAGATGACTGGATATTTACTTAGGAAGCTTTGCTGACCATTGTGCTAGAATGATAGTAGAGAGAAGCATTTTAACACAGACTTTGGAGGTAAAAACTCTGCATTAAGGCTTGGCTCCACCATATTCCAGCTGTGTGATATTTTTCTTACATTTATCCAGTTCGTCCTGCCCCCTTTGTTAAAGACCTATTCTTTTCTCCAGTGAAATGTCGAATAACAAATTACATATATGACTTGGTCTATGCCTTTGATCCATTCATCTATTTGTGACTATTACCAATACCAGACTCTCTTGGATACTGTAGGTTTCTATTGTTTTGATACCAAGTCATATGAGTCCTTCAGTGTTTTCTTCTTCAGGAGATAATTTTCTCTATTGGAAATCCTTTGCATACCCATTTAATTTTTGATCCAACGTGTCTCACATTGACGATAAACCTGGTAGCACCAAACGTGGATAGCCAGCATCCGTTGGACATGTTACCCTGTATTAAGCAATATGCCAAGCACTTCAAATATGTGAACACATTTAGTCTTCAATACAACCCGAAAGAATAGATACAGGGGTTAAGAAGTACAAACTTCAAGTTATAAAATAAGTCACAGAAATGAAGAGTACAGCATAGGGAATATAGTCAATAATACTGTAAGGACACTGTATGGTGACAGATGGTGAGCACATTTATCACGATAAGAAGTGAGTCATGTATGGAGTTGTTGAATCCATATTTTGCACATCTGAAACTAATCTCACACTGTATGTTAATTATACTTCAATCAAAAATGATTTTTTTGTTAGGTTTATTTATTTATTTTGTGAGAGTGAGTGAGCTCATGAACAGGGGAGGGGCAGAGAGAGAGAGAGAGAGAGAGAGAGAGCCCCAAGCAGGCTCCATGCTCAACGCTCAGTGCAGAGCCCAACATAGGGCTCGATCTCATGACTGAGGTTATGGCCTGAGACAAAATCAAGAGTTGGACGCTTAACCAACTAAGACATCCAGGTGCTCCCCAACTAAATAAAGAATTTTAAAAGGTACTCTTGTGAATATAATTTTATAGATGGAAAAATTGAAAGTTAAGAAGTTTATATGACTTTGAAGTTTTAAACCCAGTTCTTTCTTCCCCCGACAACAACGGTACTAACCTATACTAAAGGATGTCTCCAAATCCCTCAACCTTTTCCATTACTTACTATTTTCATTAATTCCCAGTAAATGGGGCCTCACATCCATCAGGGGCAGATAAAAAGTTAATCAAATTAAACTCCTCCAAGGCTCTTTAAAAGTTATAATAAATAGGTATCACCAGTGATGATTAGCACACTCGTTGCCATAGAAAGTCAATGATGATGGTCTGTGAACATCACTGCAAAGATGAAGTGTCTCTTTTCTCTGTCACGATTCACTCAGTAAGTCTCTGTTCCTCTATCACTGTCATCTCCATAAACCCCAAGGCCGCACTGAAAGTTCATCTCAGTTCTGGATCAGGGAGCGCACTTTGGTGATGTTTCTATGGAAGTTAATGAAGCGTTCACAGAACAAACAGCGGCAGGAAAACAGAGGTCTTGAAAGTGACTTCAAATCAAACTGATACGTAAAAATTCAGATCTCTCCAACCCCAAACCTTTGGCTCCTACCCAGACCTCTGTTCTGTCCAGAGTGAGAGACGAGTAAGGTTTTTGGAAGAACCAAACGCTGGCACCGTGAGCAGATCTTCTCAAGAGCCCTTTGTAGGGTGGATTCCCCATCCCATCCACTCCGAGCAGTATTCAAGGCCCTCCGGTGCTCTGAGAAGAGCACACACACGGGGGACATGCTTCACTGAGGACTGCAGGAAGGAGGAAGCCTATTTCCAAAAACGCACCCGTTAGATCAGTTTGGAACTATGCATCAAAAACCGAGAGCGCTCTTCTAAAACACACGCGAGGAGCCAAGAAGCAGCACTGAGTCTTCCCACGTTCTGAACTTCTGTTTTGGGACAGCTCAAATTATGGGGAAATTCTCCTCCCCATCCACCCGAGATATGGTGACATACAAAATTCCTTCCTTCCCCTGCCCTTTTGGATGAAAATGATAAAGACGACTCTTCTATGTGCCTGATCTCTGTGAGTGAAGGGCAGGCTCCTCCAAGATATTCTATGACATCTCATTGTGCAGCACACATCTGGCATCTCATTTCATACCTAAAGCCCAAGGGGTGTGTAGGTGGGTGGTAATCCTCCCCATTGTATTGACGGCAGAGAGCATTTGGGTTCATATAGATGATGTTTGAGAAAAATTCTGGGTTAAAGGTATGGATTTGTGGGCTCATAAAGTATAGAGGCTGGATGAGTAAATGAAACTCACCAGCATATATAGACCAAGGGTTTTGAACTCCCTGCAGTTATGGTCTGATATCCATGTACTTATTTATGAGACTTTTCTTGGTGAAGGAATCAGCAATTTTCATCAGGTCCTCCAAGGGGGATTCATAACCCACAAATGGGAGATAAGAATGCAAAGCTCAGACGTCTGGGGAACCTCAAGATTGAAGGATCAGGTAAAACAAGGATAACTTATGAGTGAGACTGAAAAAATTAGTTTGATTCCCCCAAAGTATTTATTAAGGTATTTTTATGTACATAGGAGTTGGAGGATACTCGGACATTTCTGTTCCTCCCAGATCCACAAATCTCTTTGTCTGATGAACCCTAGATTCCTGATAATGGGGTGCTCTTTCTTGGCCCTTATTTGTTCTTCTTTCTGTCTGTCTTCCCTTCCCCACACCTCCCCATAGCCATTTTAAGAGGTAGAATCAAAGCTGCCTTTAATAAATAACCCAGAATGAATGCAGCCTATCACTCACTAGTCGCAGAGCTGTCTGGCTTAAGAAGATGGAAACTCTTTCTACCCAACCCCCTGCCATTCTGGCTGCTCACCTCTGCCACGAGCATCTTCTTTATCAGCTGGGTAGAGAATTGGATGCGACTCCATTATCTTTCTTCTTCACCCCGCACGGCCTGGCAGAGATGTGTTCAAGGGAAATGAACAGGCTCCTGAAAGCTTCATTCGGGCTCCATCCTCATTACTGGCGGACACATCTGAGGAAGAATCTGAACCTACTAGGAGAGGCTGTCTCTGTGCGTCTAATATTGGCTCTCCGCAGTATTGCGTGAGTTGCCGAGAACTTAGAGTCCAAAGGTTTCTAGAATCAGAAGTTAAGAATCAGTCTCCTCTTTGAAACTTACCTTCCTCATCTGTATGGTCAGAAATTGGACTAGATGTTTTCGAAGATTCCTTCTAGCTCTTAGATGTTATCTATTCTAGCCACATCATTTTTGAGATTAAAAAAAAAAGAACAGAGAGGTTGAGCATTTAGCCCAAGATCACACAGCAAGCTATTAGAAAAACCTGTATTGGCAACTAGGTGCACTGTTTCATTAGTGGAAAGTCCTTTATTCAGGTGAGTTTGTGTTTACAGGAGTTTCTTCCCACCCACCTGCCTCTAGCTCCATTGTTAAAGGGAACACCCTTGTCACTTAATGGCCTTTCTGATGGCCACCTGACATGTGCACTTATCCCTGTTGGGGGCGATGTTGTTAGCCACCCACAATTAGTCGTCCAACTCTGACGGAGCCGGTGTGTGCCAGGTTCTGTGAAAGGAGTGCTCTGTGGGTAGCCGTGCTTGGTCCTTGTCACAGCTCCCGGGGACGCTTGTCAAACCACGGAACCACCTGACACTGCACAAAGCAATGGGGGTAGATGCCAACCACAGCCGTCAGACCTTCCTGGAGGGAACAGGAGCAATCCCAGCCCTCCTCACCCCTGCATTTCAGACAAGGAAACAGGGGCCAAGGGGGAAGCAAACTCAGCCAGACTCACACGAAGTGGCAGAGGAGAACTCCAGCTCTGCACCAGCCCCCCACCTCTCCATTCCACTTCCAGTGGAGCCAGGCCAGTGCTTTCTGGAGGTTTTGGGGCAGAAGAATGAGCCTGCTAGCCTCCTTTTTAGCCGTTGTTCAGTTTCTCAACCCGATATCATCTTGCCTCAGCCCCTGGGGGAATTTCAAACGGTGCCTGCTTGTGATCAAGGGGATAATGAAGAGGGCTTTGCAAGCCAGCTTCTAAGAGCCCGTGTCATTGTTTGTCTTTAGGGGAGAGAAGGCCCATCCGCAGGTTCCCTCTGCTTCTGGCCTGGCCTGCCAGTGAGGAGCGGGGGCTGAGGGACAGGCATGGTGCTCCTGGCTTCCAAGAATTGGACAGGACTCCCCGGTGGGATGCATTTTCAGTGGCTGTTCAAGAAAGACCTAAGAAAGTCTCATGGAGCAAAGACCCAAGGGAGGGGAGAGAGCTAGACGCATGGCATCTGGGGAAGGGCATGAGGGCCAGGGAAGTAGTGCCTGGGGTGAGGGGCTCCAAGAAGCAGCCCGTTGGTGGGAGGAATAGCTAGGAGCATGGGAGTCGGGGGCTTAGCAAGATGGGCAGAGGGCCGGGGAGGCAGAGGGCCCAGGGTGGGCGGAGGGCTGGAGGCGTGTGGGGTGAGGGCTTCACTCCAAGCACAAGTTAGGGAAAGCAGTGGAAGCTGTGGGCTCAGGATCCGCGTGGCAACAGGACTGCTCTCCTGCTGTGTCAAGAACAGCCTGCTGGGATCAGTGTGCATGAGGTGGTGGTGGGGGCAGTTGGGAGGCTATAAATTAACAACCCAGACACTTTGGTGCTTAATCAAGGAGTGTAGGTGTGCGTGTGGCCCACGTGATACCTGACGTGGGCGAGGCCATCCTCCTTCATGGTTTAGACCTACCATCCTGAACACACAGCTTGAAGTTCCCGGTAGCAGGGAAAGAGCAGAAGTGGGGTCTGCTCGCCCTCTCGCTTCCACCTGCAAGCAGCCTCGTTTCCCCTCACAGCCTGCCGGTCACTGTGCACCCCCCGGGGCCCAGGAAGGGGCAGACACCTGGGCCCACCTGAGCCCTCGCGTTCCCCAGCCCACAACAAAAAATGTGTGCAAAGCACCTAGCACCCAGTGCCCACCCACAGTGGGTACCTGTCCGTGGCAGCTCCTGGTCCCTCTCTTGACCCTGCACTGTCCTCCCCGCTGCCGCCCACCCAAGTGCCACACGCTGGACGGTAGTGTTCGCGAGTCTTAAACCCTACACAGCAGCGTGCGGTTTACCAACCACAGTTAGATTTCATGCTCCCAAGAACCATTTTAGGAAAGCTGGGATGCCTTCAGCCCACGGTGCTGACCTTGGTGCTGAGCACACACAGTAGGCACTTAATGAATATTTGTGGAAAGCACTTAGCTGACTGAATATTTGCCGGGAGGAATCCAAAACTGAGAATAGGGTGGTGATTGGCTGCTGGACTCATGGTATTGGATTAAATATTGGGACTAGAATAAAAATTTTCGAAAACCAACAATCCTGAACACTTAAGGTGAACTGTGTGCACGCACTCTCTTAAGGTTCAAAAGTGTCAATTGTTTATTGCTCACAGCAAGCCACTGAGTGTGGTGATCATTCCTGTGTAGAGATGAAGAAACGGGCACAGAGAGGGCATCCGATTGCTGACGGTCACAGAGCGAGCAGGTAGTGGAGCCCGAGTTGCCTTAAGGTCCCATGCGCTGGTCCCTCTCTATCTGAAGCCATTCCTTCCCCACATCACTTGGCTTCCGCTGAGCACTGGCAGAGTCTCCCAGGAACTGGTAAAGGGTTAGTGCATATCACCTCGCAGCTGCTGTCCGTTTGTGCCAGCTTAGAGGCCTGAGCAGTGCTGAGGTATGCTATGGGCGTGCACAAACATTACATGAGACAGACCGGGCCAGTGGGTGCTGGTCCTGGAACGCAGTCCCCTGTGTGACCTTGACACCTGCTAACTGCCAGTCACCTTCTCACCCCGGGCCTCTTCGCACACAGGCTTCGTTTGCCCCCTGCACACACACCCGTGCCTCCCAGGGTGGCCACCTGGCCCTCAGGCCCAGTCCTGGACCAAACAACCCCTCAAACTTTGGTGCTTCTATTTACCTAATATGGCAAACAGCTGTGTGAGTCACAGAAAATTACAGAAAACCCAACAATGGGCGGTGTTGGAGGATGCACTGGGCTCCCCAAATTCATATGTTGAAGTCCTACCCCCCACTACCTCATAATGTGACTGTGTTTGGAGATGGGGTCTTTAAAGAGGTAAGTAAGGTAGAATGAGGTCACTGGGGTGAGCCCTTGTCCAGTTAGACTAGTGTCCTTAGAAGAGATCAGAACAGGGCCGCCTGGGAGGCTCAGTTGATTGAGTGTCTGACTTGGGCTCAGGTCATGATCTCACAGTCGGGCTCCGCGTCGGGCTCTCTGCTGTTGTCATGGAGCCTGCTTCAGGTCCTCTGTCCCCCTTTCTCTCTGCCCCTTCTCCACTTGGGCTCTCTCTCTCTTTCAAATAAATAAACATTTAAAAAAGGAAAAAAAAGAAGAGACCAGGACACAAACACACACGAGGGGCCATTTGAGGACATGGACAGGAGACACTGTCTACACTTCCAGGAGAGAGACCTCAGGAGGACCAGTCCTACACCCCGACCTCAGACTCACAGCCTCCGGAACTCTGAGAACACATTTGTGTTGTGTAAGCCCCAGCCCGCGGCACATCTGTGGTAACCCCAGCAAAAGCTGGTGTGAACAAATGCGGGCGTATTCTTACTGGAGGCAGGTTGTCCGGGGCTAGTGCAGCCTACTCATCAGGGACCCAGAATATTTCTTTCCTCTTAGCTTTTATTTTTACGTTTGCAGATGGCTTCTGCTTTTTAGGTAGTCAGAAAAGGCAAAAGCGAAGAAGAATCTCTTCCCATGGGGCCTTCTCCCCTCACATAAGGCTTCCCAGAGTTGAGCTGAGTCACATGGCCACCCCGTGCTGTGAGGATCTGGAGAGGTCATTTCAGCTGGCCTCATTCCCTCCCCAGGTCATGTAGGGCCCCCACAAAGAAGTAAAGGGATGGGAGAATGGGTAGCAAACAGACACGCTATAGGGTTTCCTGCACAAGCTAAGGGCACCTGTTAGAAACAGCCCTGTAGCAAGACCTCCTCTTGGAGTCAGGGTCACCTTGGCTAAAGGACCATCTGCCTGGGATGTGAACGCTGGTATTCACATGGCAGGGCCAGGGCTTATCGGGGAGGGCTCATCGGGGATGCCCACTCACGAGGACATCTCTTCGTGGAACGTTGTGACAACAGGATCCTATGGTTGTGTCGAATGAGGAGCCATATTTATTTGCAAATGAGCAACCCAAGCCCGTGTAAGCCCCTCTCAGGACTTGTGGAGAAGGGGCCAGACATTCAATCTGTTCTTTAGGGAATGAGAGTTAGCTCCTAGGCGGGATTTGGCCCCACATCACTAGTTTGGTCATTTATCCTCATGAGGTATAACCACTCATTAGGTGCTAGGCTTGGCGTGACAATATCTAGCCCAGACCCCAGGAGTCCCCAGGACTAGAAAAAGCTCCTCTCCAAGCTCCAGAATGCTGCAGGAGTGATTTGAAGGAGACAGCCCCTCAACAGGTAAGAGGCATCCACTGCTGTGCCTGTGGCTGGCAGATGCCTGGGGTCTGGGGTGCCTTCCTGGTAGTGTGGAGAGGGGCTAAGGGTAGAGGCTGAGATCCCTACAGGCCAACCTGGAGGCCTGAGTTTGGAGGAGTTCCACTCCTTAGTGCTGCCAATCCCAATCAAGGGATGTTTGCGTCTGGTGAAGGGAAGTAGCTGTCTGGTCTTGATCTCCATTCTGTAATGTTTTGTTACATCAGCCCGATAAGACTGACACAGGGCTGGGTTGATCTTTCCCACAAGTTCACAAAACACTACCTAAATCATTATCGTCACTGGTGCATACAAGAACTCTCTCTTGTCTTTTATGTATGTTCTGCTGACTCATTCATTCATAATTCACAGTTCATTCCCTTCCCCACCACAGTCAGAAGCTGTGTCAATGTGTTCCATGTGTATCCTTGAGGAGGCCATTAATATGGCAGAGTCCATCTTTTCTTAGGCTTGAATCAGAAAGTAGGATCATGTATACAGTTGGCATTCCCATGGCATGGATAGGAGCGTCCATTTACATTCTTGCCCCCAAAACTATGTTACTTCTACGTCTTTTGCTGCGGTAGAGTCTGAAGGCATCTGGACCGTTTGGAAATACCCCAGAATATTACATTATTGATCACATATCAAGGACATCAGACCAATTGGATGGGTGAGTAAGAAGTGGCAAGTATGTTGGAGACCTTGGTGTATGCACTCTGTCTGGTGTAAGTTAAGCCAATGACCATCGAGGGCCCTGCTCCAGTAGTTAAATTTGGGATGCAGTGTATGCCCTCAACTGAGGTTTTTCACGGTGAGACCATCACATTTAGGGCCAGCAAGTGTTTTTATTTTTAGTTTTTGTTTTTGTTTTCCTGTGAGAGGGAGAGAGAAAGCGAGAGAGAGAGAGAGAGAGTGAGAGAAAGCTGATGAAGCTGGTGAGGGGCAGAGAGAGAGGGGGGGAGAGAGAGAGAACCGCAAGCAGGATCTATGCTCAGTGCAGAGCCTGATGCAGGGCTCAGGCTTGATCCCACATCTCTGAGATCATGTCCTGAGCTGAAATCAAAAGTCAGATGCTCACCAGTCTGAGCCACCCAGGTGCCCCAAATAGCTAGAGATAAGACTTTGTCACAGGGGACTGTCCTGTACTTTGCAGGGTGGTTACCAGCTTCCCTGGCTTCAGCCCACTGTGTGCCAGTGGTACCTCCTCCAAGTCGTGACAACCAAATATGTCTGCAGATGTTGCCCAATGTCCCCCAGGGGATAAAACTGCCCCCATGTTAGACACCATTGGCCAAATCAACTACGTTTATATGGCTTTGTGACCCAAGAGGCAGATTCAAGGACCCTGGGGTCCAACAGGGTGGAGGGTGTTGCCCTGCAGACCATTACCCAGAGTCCAGCTCCAAGCTGTGAGTCCTGGTTCCTGGAGGGGAAGTGCCTCCATTAGGAGGCGTTGGCAAGAAGCACATGTTTTAACTGGGGTTGCTGTTTGCAGGGCCAGCTTCGTGTGTGTGCCGTCGACACATTCACACAGGGCGCTGGGCTCAGGAGGGCTTGCAAGTGCTTTCAAGCTCTTTTGCTGCCATCCATTTAAACACTTTTGGGGTGTCTGGGTGGCTCAGTTGGTTGAGCATCCAACTTCGGCTCAGGTCACGATTCGTGGTGCATGAGTTCGGCCCCGTGTCAGACTCTGTGCTGACAGCTCAGAGCCTGGCTCCCGTTTCAGATTCTGTGTCTCCCTCTCTCTCTGCCCCTCCCCCACTCATGCTGTCTCTCTGTCTCTCTCTCTCAAAAATAAATAAACATTAAAAAAAATTTTAAGCATTTTAGTAAGGGACCTGCATTTTCATTTTGACTGGGTCTCCCAAATTATGTAGTCATTCCTGCTGCCTGGTCACTCTGAGATCCTTATGCCAGTGTTTCATTCTCTTTTCTCTACTCATGTCTTTGATTTGGTTTTAAGAGTGCGGGAAGAGAGGCGCCTGGGTGGCTCAGTCAGTTAAGCATCTGACTTCAGTTCAGGTCATGATCTCGTGATTTGTGGGTATGAGCCCTGCACTGGGCTCTGTGTTGATGGCTCAGAGCCTGGATGGAGCCTGCTTTGAATTCTTTGTCTCCCTCTCTTTCTGTCACTCTCCTACTTGCATGCCGTCTCTCTCTGTCTCTTGAAAATACATAAAACATTAAAAAGAGTATGGGAAGAGATCCCACTTTCTATTTGGCTATGCTGATCATGCCAAGACCTGTGGCACGAAGAGGGAAGTAGGAGATTATTGGATTTAAAGAACTCATGTCACAGGAGGAAAATCCAAGGACCAGAAAGGGAAAGTGAGTTGTCCAAGGATAGGGTTGCTATTGTTCAGGTTTCTTATCCAGGTGAACTTCCATTCATTCATTCAAACATGCAGGCAAACATTGTAAACATGTGACCACAAGGCCCCTGTCTGGTACAATCCACAGTGACTGAATTGGCCAATAGTAAAGTGGATGAGACATTATCCCAAGAAAATTAGAGACATATGGGAGAGACACACATGCTCAACTAACAGCACACATGATGACATGCCCGGGGGGGTGATACACAGGACAGGACAGGGTCAAATTCAGACGTTGTCACCTGGCGCTGGATGGGCCAAGCAGGTTAATTCAGCCTACACGAGCCTCAATTTCTTTTCCTCTTTAAATAAGACTGATAATTGCCAGCCTCACAGAATGATAATAAGAACTAAGCTTATGAAAGGGTTTTATAAAAACTGAAAGGTGCTTCCCAGGGGTGGAACTTACTAAGAGGGTTCATTCTGAGAGCAAGCTGTTCTTGGGCCCAAGCAGGTGCTCCCCCAGGGGATGAACACAGTATTGGAGTCATGCTCACGGGAATGAACTGAGGTGGTATTTTGGTCCCACCTCTGACCCAAGGGCAAGTGCTTCCATTCTTTTAAAAGTAAGTAACCATTATAAAATAATTATGAGTTTTAAAAAATCTACTTATGAGCAAGGTCCTTTTTGGAAAGTGATGAATATGTTTTAAAGCACATTGAATCAAAATTTTCAATAATGTTTGCTGGCCCTCCTTTCCTCTTACAGCCCCACAGTGGTCTCTTTCAAAATGTCTGTGTTTCTCCCTTTTATGCTTTGGTTATGGCCCCCAGATCAGCAGGGGAGGAAGGTATATGAGACGTGGTGTCCTGGGCTCTAAGATCAGCTTCTCTGAGATGATGACTTGGGCATCCATCCCTGGCAGTCACTGCTTATTTGGTCTGATCTCAGGAAAGTAGCTTTTTCTCAGCTTCTCGGGGAAACATTTGTTTATTCTATTTTCAAAACCCCAGCCATAAATAAGTTACAGGTTTGGCAGTGGGAACAGACACCTTCCAGGCCATTTGGCTCTTTGTGGCCTCATTTAATTAACTGACCGTCTGTGTGGGCTTGATACGTGAGGCACAGACATCAGGGGCTGTGCAGCTTGGGAGAAGAAATGGAAGAAGTGACTCAGGTTGGCGGGTGGTTCCTCCTCCTCTGTTGATAGATCAATAACATCTCCACACCATATGCAGGTAAGATGCCGCATGTCCCTTTCCTTGTCCTTCCTGGGCCACTCATGCTGTACCTGCAAGAGCCCCAGAAGCTGAATGTCGGCCCTGCTGTGCCTCTTATGAGACTCTCAACCATCCATGCATTTTCTTGCCTCTTTGGCCTCAGCTCATAGATATAGCCGGATAGAACTGAGCTCTGTGATCTATAGAGCTTCCTCCAACTCTTCCCTTCAGGATCAGATACCAGAGGAGATATTTTTTTTTTTTTTAATGTTTATTTATTTTTGAGAGAGAGAGAGGCAGAGAGAGAGGAGAACAGAGGATCTGAAGAGGGCTGTGCACTGACAGCAGCGAGCCTGGCATGGGGCTCAAACTCATGAACTGTGAGATCATGATCTGAGCTGAAGCTGGATGCTCAACTGACTGAGCCACCCAGGTGCCCTGGAAGTAGAGAGGATCTTAATCCATGCCAGATCCTGAGCTCGATGCCAGGAAACTTCCATCATGGAACTTACCTTACTAATGGGGAGACAGAAAATGCAGAGGTAGGTATGCACGTGTGAGCAGCACAGTTCCAGGGTGTGACATGTGTTCTGAGTGAAGCAAGTAAACGGACAGGAGCCCAGAGGATGCATACCTGACTTGGCCCTCCTTCCCCCTCTTGGCTCCTTCCCACAAAGCTAGGGGCCATGGTGCTCAGTTCACATCCATCAGTTCAAATCAGTTTGTTGGACAGAGCACAGGATGGAAGAGGGATGGAGAGCAGGCTTGGAGGGGAAAAGCTCACATCTTTCCATCCTCAAAAGAATTTGAAATGACGTCAAGTTCTAAACAACTCATTCAAAGGAGAAATTGGAGTCAACAATTATCAATATTTTGTACATTGATAATAATGAAATTATCGCATACCAAACCATGATGTTTTATGTTGGGGAAAAAGGCAGCCTTACAGCTGGGGAGTTGAGCATCAGGAAGTTTGGGGAAAAAACAAGACAACTCACGCCTGCTTCCTCTTAATATATAGCAAATACCTACATTGAAGACTAGAATGTAGTGACTTAGAAAACAAATATAGAACATGGCAATATTTGCTTCTTTGAGGAGCTAGTAATTTGGACAACATCTAATAATGCTGTCCAAGAAAAAAATAATAATGGGTAAATATTAAAGATAACCATTGGTGTTGAATGCTGTATGTCAATAAATATAGACAAAATGAAAAATTTATATATATACATATATACATATATATATATCTGTAAAATCCATAGAACACAACTCATCCCCAACTCATTTGTAAGGCACCTGAATGGAACATCAATACCCAAATCAAGTAAGGATGATTTACAAGAAAGAGAAATTCAGCCCAGTCTACTGAATACAGATCCAAAAATCCTAACCAAGATATTAGCAGACTGAATCTAGACATGGAAGTTGGGCAGAGAAAAGTGAAGTGCTCTATCCAAGTAGATTGTAGGTGGATTAATGGCATTTAATAGGATAGTGTTGAGAGATCTAAACCTTAGCAAATCAAGAAAAATAAATATATTCTCCATATATTGGAGTCTCATCCTGGTGAGACTGCTCCTATTTTAGAACTATAAGACTTGGAGCGCCTGGGTGGCTCAGTCGGTTTACTGTCCGACTTCAGCTCAGGTCATCATCTCATGGTTCATGAGTTCGAACCCCACATCAGGCTCTGTGCTATCAGCATCAGTCCTTGGAAAATCAGGACCATCTGTCACCCTGAATGCTGGCAACCTGGTATTCCTTATTTTCCTGATCACTCCCCCTGGCAAAGAAGATGGAGTGTGGTGGAAAATTCAGTTTCCTTAGTGACAGCAGAAGACAGAGACGCAGAGCTGATTAGAAGACTAATGTGTCATAAACAGCCCAGAACCTGGAGCCTGCTGAGCCCTTCCCGGTGCTGGAACTTGATGCAAGCCCTCACAGTCCTTGCCAATTATCATGACAATGACCCATTGAGATATGTCTTATTGGCCCTGTTTTGAATGGAAAAAGAAAAAAGTTAAATGGACACAAGGCAACAAGAAAGAAAGCGTGAATGAGTTAATCAATTAATAAAGTAATAACTTCATTGCTTCCATTAAAGTGACATCCTTGATTAATATGGTGGCACCTGGCCTTCCCCCTGCTCACAGAGCCCACTGGAGCTTGACCAAGGAACCCCAGGTGCCCGTTGTGCAGCACAGGCTCCCTCCCTGGGCCCGGCTGTCACCTGAGGCCCTCCCCATGCCTTCCCTCTGCTCTCTTCTGAAGCAGGCAGGTGGCCTGGCCTGGTGCTGGCGGCAAGTCAACAGAGAACAATTCCTTCTCCTTGGACGGGAGAGAGGTTGGCCAGGCAGCTCTGGGGTAGCTCCAAGAATACCTGGGCTGCCTGGCATGAGGGCTTCCGCACTGCAGACTAGAGCTCACATTCAGAGCCCTCACAAATACTATTTCTAGAAGCACCAGGCTTGGAATTTTCCGAGCTCATCAGAACTCCTTGGAAACTCGGAATGGTATTCTCAGAACACGGCAGGGCACACAGAAGACGTTTAATGGAATTCAGAGCTGCCTGGCTCTGAAGACTTTGCTTTCCTAACAAGCTGGTCATTCATTTCTTTCTGCCTCTAGATAGGGAGCACCCTCAGAGTAGGGGCCGCCATCTTGGCATTTCTATGTTCTCTGGACCCAGCACAGTGCCGGGCACCCAGGGATGTTCAGGAAACGCCCCTTTCCCTTCCCCTCCTGGTGTCACTGGCTGCTCTGGCCTGGTGAACGGCCTCCACACAGTGAGAGTGAGGCATGTACTTGAACTGTCCATGCAAGCACAGACCCAAGTCCACGCTGCTAGTCTGGGGTCATGGAGACTGGGGAGCATAGACCTTGAAGCCAAATGGATGTGGGTTTAGTGTCTAGGGACTTATTCCTAGGCGTAATATTTTCATCTGTGATGCAGGAGCCACCTAGTTCAGTATTTTTATAGTTACAGACTGTGTAGACTCAAATTGTTACATGAAGAAGCAATTAAAAAATTTCTCAAGGAAGTCTGGACATCAATTACTCTTTCTTAAGCTGCAGAACTTGTCAGAGCTTCTCACAGTCCACTGGATATTGTAAGTCTCCAAGAGGAGTCTATGTGAGCCACAAATGCCAAATATACCAGGTCATTTTGTCAAGGAGCCTCTTGAAGGTCTAGTGTTCTTGGAACCCACTTTGGAAAACACTGACAAAGCCTTTGAAAAGCAATAAAATGGGTACCTGCTGTCAATATAATTTTCATAATCGTTATTGTTGTTTTATTACTTATTTGTCAGTTGAAATAATACAGGGGGCCTGGATCAGAACAAGCCCAAGATCATGTTTCAAAATTCACAAACGGTTTTCTGAACAGAATTTCATGCTGGATTCGCTGAGGCCCATCTCCTGTGAATTTCGCCAGCTTTAGAACATACACACTCAAAGTAGACAAATCCCTTCTCTCCTTGCTAATTAGGATGACGGATTGTAGAGAAGCGATCATCCCATGTCACAGTAGAGATGATGCCATGGCTTTTAATTAACCATACAGGGATTTGAGTGATGTGAGAAAAGCAGTGACAGTCCTCTAAATGCGCACGTGCTTACTCACACCCCAGACACACCCAGTCTTCAAGGACCAGTGAAAAGGTAACAGCAGATGCAAACACTACTTAGTATTTTCAATTGCCCCTCTTTCTTTTTTTTTTTTCTCTAATGTTGATTTATCTTTGAGAGAGACAGAGACAGAGTGTGAGAGAGAGGGAGACACAGAATTTGAAGCAGGCTCCAGGATCTGAGCTGTCAGCAGAGAGCCCGATGTGGGGCCCATACCCGTGAACCATAAGATCATGACCTGAGTCAAAGTCGGACACTTAACCTACTGAACCACTCAGGCGCCCCTCAAATGCCCCTCTTTCCATGAGATGTGGTAGAGAAACGCAGACAGAGAAGAAGAGGCAGATTCGCACCACTGGCCTTCCTTGAAGCCTTTTTGGGGGTATGTGCTCATTCCTTGGACACTTTCAGTCCCATAGTCATTGAAGTGGTGAATTGTTTTCCATTACTTCCATGTACATTCTTCTACCTGGTGAGTGCTGCTGACCTTTAAGCCTGGGCAACATCTCCAGCCTGGGGATCCACTTCTGGTTCTTACCCAAAGTCTGCTGTTGACTTGCTAGGGCATTTGTGAAGTTTACATCACCATCCACCCTCCCTTACCGTGAGGTTGGATCCATTCTTCCATGAGCGCCTTTGGGCTATAGCTGCTTTATCCCAATTCAACACACATTTGATGATCACCTGCTAGTTCCTGGGCCCTGGCTATATGGAGGAGCCCAAACTTCTGATTGCAAGGACCAAACCATCTAGTCAGGTAGGGAAATATGGACACACAACAATAATGCATATACTATGTAAGTAACTCAAGAAGGCCTGGAGTCCTGGTGCCAACCGCTGGACTTGCTGCTTGCTGAAAGAGCCAGCTCTGGCCGCCCACTACCCTCCCCCCTGCTCCCATCTCTCCCCTTCTGCCCCTGGCCTCCCCAAGGGTCAGGGCCCCATGACCCTACATTTCAGGCTGTAGATGACAGGACGTGGCTAGGGAGGAGGGAAGGTGCCAGTCTAGACTGGCAGGGCTTGACTTTATTGGGACTGAGGGCCATTTACAGACAGCCACACGGAGGCTCAGAGATGTTTAAGTTTTGTCTGTTGTCACTCAGCTAAGAAGTGGCAGCCTGTTGTCTCGTCTCCTCTGTGAGGGATGGGCCTGGTGCTTTGAGCAGCTCTCCTGCATTGGGCAGGTGCACCCAGATCTATAACAGCCCCCCAGTGTCCTCTTTTTCTGACATTTGTCCTTGCCTGGAGCACATGCTCCCTCCTTTGCAGCCAATGACTGGCAGATAAGGAAGCACAGATGGCCAGCCTCCTCCCTGCCAGGGGGTGGGGGGGCAGGAGCAGCTCTGAGAAGACCCTCCCCACCTGTGATCTGGCTCAGCTGAGGCTCCTCCTCTGCTCTGCCTCCCTTACCCCCTGGGGGTCACCCCCTCCATGAGTCAGGTGAATTTCACCCCTGTCTCAGGCTCTGCTTTCAGGGCCTGACCTAAGATATTCTCCAGAACCCAGACCCCTGTCCATGCCGTGTTCAGGATTACCATCAGCCTTTCTCTGTCCTGACGTGTGTCCTAGGATGCTGGCTGCTAACAGTGAAATATGTCATGAAGTGTCACTGCCTCCTGGCTCCCAGGCTTTTGGGCCAATGTCTAGGTTGAGGTGAGGGGCAGAGGAGAGAAGCTTGGAGTATCTGCTTCTCTGCTCCTGTGCTGCCTTTCTGCCCAGTCCTGACCTGTACCCATCTCTGCAGGGCTCAGGCTTTGAACCCAGCTCCTAACCTGAGTCTGCCCCTCCTGTCTTTTCTAGGGGTGGGCGTGTCTCCCCCACACACTGCCACTGGTCCCAAGGCTTGACGTCCTTTGTTAGGGTCCCTTCCGGCAAGAGTCTCTTTGTTTGTAGCCTCTGCAATGTTCCTGGCCAAGGGCGACATCTCTTTCCCACCAGGCACCCTGGCTGCCTCACCTTTCATCTGACAGGTGGATTCAGATTGATTGCCAGCGGCAGCTTGCAGTGGTGTCTTTTGAAGGACTTGGGTGTTTCCCCAGCAGGGAGAGTGCTGTGATCTACTAGTGATGCCTGTCAGTGTGCAGCAGGGGAGGGTGACCTCGGTGCTATGCGTTGGTGGTCCCTGAACTACATGCTCAGTCCCTGAGCTCCCTTGCAGCTCAGACTTCTAGACCCATTTATGGACAAAGGGATGAGCCTTCCTAACCAGACCAGCCTAAAGAAGACCCTGGCCAACAGGCTGGCGGCTTATTGTCACGGAAACCCAAGGTACTGTGGGAAATGCCTGTTCTGTGTGGCTGGTTTGTCTAGACCTTGTAGTCTATGGACTCGGAGGTGCTGGTGTCAGTGGCGGACCGCCAGGGGGCGGCCTTTCACAGGCTGCTGGCTGGCAGGTGAAAAAAGACCAGGTGATCCGATGAACGCAAACCTTCCCGCTATAGGTGAAGCTGGCATGATGTCATCACAAAGGCAAGTTTGGAGCTAGGAACTTGTTTTCAGGTCTTTCCTCTGCCACAGTTATCTCTCATAAATTCATATTTTCATCTAAAACACTATTTGATTGCTCTGCTGGGCTGAGTTTTGTGGTATGTTCTGAGGGGGAATAAGAATAACCCCACAGCCCTAAGCCTATGAGGGGAGGTGAGGCGCCCCAATCACACAGGTCTATTACTGAATTTGATTTCAGTTATGGAGGTGGAGGGGTGGAGGGGTGGAGGGGTGCCCGGGTGGCTCAGTCGGTTAAGCATCTGACTTCAGCTCAGGTCATGATCTCATAGCTTGTGAGTTCGAGCCCCACATCGGGCTGTCTGCTGTTAGTGCAGAGCCCGCTTTAGATCTTCTCTCCCCACCTCTCTCTGTCCCTCCCCCACCTCTTGAAAATAAATAAATAAATAAATAAAGGAGCCTTAGTTAAAAAAAATAAATTAAATTATGGCGGTGGAGAATGGGGTGGTTATTTTCAACGGAGGGACATTTCCGCCACAGAAGACCTGAGCTATGTGTAAGAGTGAGTCAGTTAGGAGCTGGTGGGTTGCTGGTCCAGGAAGTAGAAACCAGAGCCACAAAGACCCCGGGGCAGAAAGATGAAGTGGCTGGACTCCTACACTGTTGGTGGGAATGTAAACTGGTACAGCCCCTCTGGAAAACAGTGTGGAGGTTCCTCAAAATATTAACAATAGAACTCCCCTAGGACCCAGCAATAGCACTGCTAGGAATTTACCCAAGGGATACAGGAGTGCTGATGCATAGGGGCACATGGACCCCAATGTTCATAGCAGCACTCTCAACAATAGCCAAAACATGGAAAGAGCCTAAGTGTCCATCAACGGACGAATGGATCCAGAAGATCTGGTTTATCTATACGATGGAATACTCCATGGCCATGAGAAAGAATGAAATCTGGCCATGCATAGCAACATGGATGGACCTTGAGGGTGTTATGCTGAGCAAAATAAGTCAGGCAGAGAAGGACAAATATCATATGTTTGCACGTATAGGAGGATTAGGAGGAACATGACGGAGGAACAAAGGGGAGAAGAAGGGGGGAAATGGTGGGGGAGAGGGAGGGAGGCAAACCATGAGAGACTCTTGAATGCTGACAAACACTGAGGACTGATGGATGTGCGGGGGAGGGATGGGCATGGAGGAGGGCACTTGTGGGGATGAGCACTGGGTGTTATGTGGAAACTAATTTGACAATAAACTGTTTGTAAAAAAAAGATGAAGTGGTTGGAAAGCAGCCTGGGGCCGAGCAGGTGGGGGAGGAGGCCGAGCAGAGGGAGGCAGGTGCTCCGGGAAGGCTGGCGCCAGGCCCATGCACGTGGAGGGCTGACCTGGTGCGTCCAGCGAGCGCTCCCTGAAGCTGCGGGTGGTGAGCAGGGGACACAGTCCGTGTGTGTGATGCGGACACCGTGTGTGTCCCGGGCTGTGACGCGCAATGGGGTTCTGCGTGGAAGCGTGTTCTGTAAGCGCTGGCGCAGAGGGCACGCGGTCGGTGAGTCCGCACCGGGGCTGTTAGTCTCCCGAGTGGCGGCAGGGGTGTCCGCACTGATGCCCACCCGAGTCCTCTCGCCCCCGAGGGGCCGGGGCTCCTGCAACCGTACAGGAGTGGGTTTGCCCCTACCTCCCCTCCCCACACGCACCCGCCTTTGGACTTCCTGGCCTTGCTCTTCCAAGCCCCCTGCGTCTCCCTTTCCTCCTCAACCCCTCCCCAGCAATGGCTTTAAAGACTCCCTTTGGGGTCTCCCTGACCTGTCTCCTCAGGACCTTCTAGGCTCTGTCTGCCCCGAACACCCAACACTTAACAACTCTGTCTGTGGCGACTGGTGGCCACTTAGGAGGGGAAGCAGGTGCTGCGCTCCCAGGCTCTCTGGGTGTCCTCGCCTTTTTCTTTACCCTCCGAACTTCTGTTTGCTCCTCAGAACTCAGGGGACCGGCCATCTCTGAGCCCCCAGGACAACCGACCTGCCCCCTCTGTGTTCCCAGAGTTCCCGTCCTCACGTCGGGTGGGACATGCATGTGGCTGTGGGGCCTGCTTCTCCCTGGCACGGTCAGCTCCCTGGGGGCCGGCGGCGTCTTGCCCCCCACTGGGCCCAGCCCGGGGCTGGCACTTAGCGGGGCACCAGCAAAAGCTCATCCGGACGTGAACGTGTGAGTCAGTGAATAAAAGAACACAAGTGTACGGGGGCTTTGCTCCCCAAAACGCACATTGAGAGAAGCCCCCTCCCCCCCTGCCAAAGTGTGGCTGGCTGAGGGACAAGCCCACACGTTCTAGGAAACTCCTCTCAGGCTGCAGAGAATAATAAACAGATAAAAATTCCATTTTGTCTTCAGCTCTGTGTTCTTTTGTGAGGCGTCCACAGAGAATAAGCCCAGATTCCAATTAGCAGCCCAGAGCCCAGGACCCGAGGGGTGGCTCTGCTCCCTCCCATTGTGAGCAAGTGAACCAGTAATAAATCCCCAATTAGCAAGAAGGAACATTGATTGAACTTTTTTTTCCCTTGTCCTCTACTTTTGTTTAGTGCTCCCTGTAAACAGGCTGTGTGGCTGGTGTTCAAGAGGAAAGAAAATTGAATTTAAAGTTATTTTAAGCTTGCCATGATTAATGTCATGCCAGGTAAGCCATGAAAAGGGATATGAAAAGACTACAAAAATAATTCTACTCCTAAAGCAGCAAAAGTGATCTTCCTGTATGCATATGTATATATCGCAGAGAACCCTGCTTAGGAAGCCGCTCAGGTGGCCGTAGCTGGAAGACCATACGCTGGGCAGCTTACACAACAAATATTTGTTTCTCACAACTCTAGAATGCAGGGACTCCGAGGTCAAGGTGGTGACAGATTTGGTGTGTAGTGAGGGCTGCCTTCCTGGCTTACAGACAGTGGCCTTCTGGCTGTGTGTTCACGTGGCCTTTCCTCAGTGTGTGCTCATGGAGAGAAAGATCTCTCTCTCTCCTTTTTCTTATAAAGGCACTAATCCAATCATGGGGCTCCTACACTTATGGCCTCATCTAAAACTAATGATCACTCAAAGGCTCCACCTGCAAAAACCATCCATCACACTGGGGACTAGGGCTTCAACATACGAACTTTGGAGGGATGCAAATGTTCAGCCAAAACAATTCCTTCACAGTAAACAGATATGAAAACATAAGCCTCACATGCAGCTGGTAGCACACCATCTCTACACACCTACACAATGGGCTCATATTTAACGTCCCCACGGAGAGCACAAAATGCATATGGACATATTCTATGCTTTGGGCACATGGCACATAGACACATTCTACACACATGTGGCAATAAGCCTCAGGGTCAAAAGTCAGGCCAATTCTGCGACCCTAGAAGCCAGGTTAGGATGGTTACCTTCACCAAACCCACCGTCCTTGTTTTCAAAATGGTGATGCCAAATCCTAGATTTGGTAGGTTTTCATGAGATATTATACATGAAACATTAGCACAGAAGCTGACACTACTGCTTATGTACACATACTGAGACATGTACACTATAAAGACAGAGATTTCCACCTTGCAAATAAAAAATAAAGACTGAGTTGTCCTGTGTGGTATATATATAAATATATAATAATAATTATATGTATATATATATATATATATAACCTAATATATATATAACCTAATATATATATATATATATATATTCAAGTTAGAATACTGCTTTCAATAGTTTTTCCCCAAATATTTTTATTTTTGTTACCCATTTTACCACGATTCAAAACCAAAGTTGGGATTTGGAGTTGGATCTGGATTCTCATTGTGTCTGCACTTTTGCAAGATACTGAGCCTCCCTCAGCTTCAGCCTCCTCCTCCGTAAGGTGGGAAACATACACTTGCCTTAGACAGCTCAGGGAGGAAACCAGATAACTTATGAGTTTGTTCATTCATCCCACAAGCATTGCCTTGGTCCCCTAGCCCCGGGGCGGATGAGGATGGGAGGAAAAATACTTTGGAGTTCCAGCTCCCAGGATCCCCCCATGATGGGAAAAGCAGGCTTGGGAAAACACTATCCACTCCAGCCTACGACAGGTGTGGGGGTGACCAAGAGAGAGGCCAGCAGTTCATGCTGAGTCACACGATGGACACAGGGTCCACAGGAGGCAGGCTAGCCCAGCAGAGTCTGTCATATGAAGACACTTCCCTAGAAGTTCTTAAAGCCGCCTGACTCTCAGTGTCCTTTCCCTACAACATTAGGGAATATGGTTAAGAGTGACCCTGTAGGTGGCCAGAGACCGTCATGGGTCAAGCACCATCTCCCCTACATCCCTGCGAGAGCGCCTCCTGGCCCCTGCTGCACCTTGCCCAGCAGCCAGAGAAATTTCCATGAAACATAGATCTGGTGTCCGGTAACTTCTGATCTCTGCAAGTCTTCCCGTCTCGTGGTGGAAGCTGGTTTTCCTTCCCTCGGGCTGCCCCACACCCCTTCTCTCCTGCTGCCTCCTGCTACGCCCTGCCATCTAGCCTTGCTCATCTGGCTCGTTCCCAGAACAAGCTGGACCTGCTGCCTCCCTGGGGTGGCTCTGTCCCCCCTCCTGCTGTGTCCTCCACCCAAAGTACCCCTTCTTCCAAGTCCACAGAGCTGGTTTTCTCTCTTCCTTTAAGTTTTTTCTGGCGTGGAGAATACCTGTGGCAGCTCCCACCCCCCAGGGAAGACAGAGAGGGAGCACTCCCTTGGGAGGGGGCCTGGAGCTGCTCTCAGGAGGGAGGGAAGGTGAGTTGGCAGAACGTGCTTCCAGCAGGGTCTCCTTGGTCTCAGAGCTGCAGCCAGAATGGTCCTTCCAGCTAGAGGCTTGCGGCCAGGCCTTGGTACCCCAGCACCGGCCAGTCACTGGGCATGGGCTGCAGCTGGGAAGGATGGGTGTCTTGGGGGAGGCAGCTCTCTCTGGGTGAGGAAGAGCAAATGCTGCATGAGCCCCATGAGTGGTTCCGGCTGAGGGCACCACAGTCCCAATGTGTGTCAGTTTTGACGGTGATGATTTATTCCCCCTCCAGGGAGGAAGGGATCCAGTGCAGTTTCACCTGACACTGAAAAGGTGGTTGATCTCTTTGAGAAATGGTTCCATATTAGAGGCTCAGTACTGATCTTGGTTGTTGACGGGATGGACATTTGTGGCTGCAGGGGCCCAGACACCCGTGATGAGAAGAACGCATTCTGTACCTTCCATCCCTGCCGCCATGGTTACCATGGTTACTGTGATTCTATTTATCGGAAATTCTGGCCACATGGTTAGATGCATGGTTGATGCTCTGTGATCAGTTGTTCCTTTTCAACCAGGACCAAGTTTCACCCTGGCATGGCCTTGCTTCAGACACTTGGGTCCACTTTGTGATTCTCCTTATTAGGATTTGCCGAAAACCTCCAGTGGCATCTTTTCCTACCACAGATAGGGTCTGTCTTTTACTACCCTTTTACTACCCTAGGGTCTGTCACTTCACAGGCCCAAGTGGCAGTGTATTGGCACTGTAACCTGAATCTTGTTCTGATCCCTCTCAAAGCTGACAGCCTCTGTGTCCCATAGTAAATAAATTGGAACAGTATTCCAAGGTGCAGAATATGCACTTCCTCCAGAAGTGCTTCCTTCTTGTTGGAAGGAGGGAGGTGTGAATGCAATAATTGGGCATTTTCTTTGGTGGGAATACCCCAGACTACTGGATCCTTAAAATCTTAATATTTTTTTTCCCCTACTCTTTGGAGCACAGGTTTCTTACAGAGATTTTATTCAACATTCTTGCTATATCTTCTACATCTCGTCCAATTAGCAAGATGCCACCGATGTGTTAAAGCAATGTGGTGTCATGTGGAATGCCAAGTCTGGGTCCCTTCAGACTCTGATATTTTCAGGAGGAGAAGGTTAATAGAGCCCTGGGTGAGATTGCAATCATATACAGGTGTCCTGAGATGAGAAAGAACTGCTTTGAGGTGTCCTTCCTGCTGGGACTGGGAATGAGTGGCACAAAATCAATGGCTGTGCCATGAGTCTACAGCACCATTAGGGACTGAAAAGGCAATCCAGAGAATAGGAGAAGATATTCGTAAAGCATTCATCTAACAAAGGACTCATATCTGGCATATTAAAAAAACCTAAAAATCAAAAAAAATAGATATGGAATCTCATAGAAACCCCAGACAAAGGCTTGAGCAGAGACATCACAAATGGACCATAAATACAAGAAAAGATGGTCAACTTTATAGTTATGAAGGAAATAAAAATCAGAGACACTGCAAGATAATGCCATACACGAAGGGCTCCAAAACCACAGAGGGCTACATTGATGAACACTGGCGATACCAGGTGTTGGTAAAGACTCTGAGCAATGGCACTCACACAGTTTTGTTGGGGGGACTCATCAGTTCATTGTTGTTAGTTTTTTTTTTTTTAACCAGCATGCTCTAAGACTCCACAATTCCATCCTCATGTATCTCCCTGGAAGAGTTGTGCACATATATTCATCAATTCATACAAACACACATGTCCAGAGCAGCAATTTCATAGTCACCCCAAACTGGAAACCACCCAGATGTCTGTCTACATTAGAGTAAATAAATAAGGTGGTATGTTCAGTTAGTAAATACACTAACAATGAGAAGGCATGAGTTGCAACCATAGAGAATATTATGGGTGAATTTCACAAACTATTTTGAGGGGAAAAAACAAAACACAAATGAGGACATACTCTATAATTCTATTGGAATGAAATTTTTAAAAATATGCAAAACTCCATTGGCCTCTGTGTCTGTTTTTGTGCCAATATCATACTGTCTTGATGATGACAGCTTTGTAATAGAGGCTAAAGTCTGTGATGGTGATACCTCCATTTTTGTTTTCTTCTTCAATATTACTTTGGCTATTTGGGGCCTTTTGTGGTTCCATACAAATTTTAGGATAGTTTGTTCTAGTTTTGAGAAGAAAGAACTCAGAATTGGACCCACAGATGTATGGCTAACTAGTCTTTGAAAAAGCAGGAAAGAGTATCCAATGGGAAAAAGACAGCCTCTTTAACATGGTGCTGGGAGAACTGGACAACAACATGCAGAAGAATGAAAGATCATTTTCTCATACCATACACAAAAATAAACTCAAAATGGATAAAGGGCCTGAATGGGACACAGGAAACCATCAAAACCCTAGAAGAGAAAGCAGGAAAAAACCTCCTTGACCTCAACCGCAGCAATTTCTTACTTGACACATTCCCAAAGGCAAGGGACTCAAGAGCAAAAATGGACTATTGGGACCTCATCAAGGTAAAAAGCTTCTGCACTGAAAAGGAAACAACCCACAAGACTAATAGGCAACTGATGGAATGGGGAAAGATAGTTGCAAATGACATATCAGATAAAGGGCTAGTATCCACAATCTATGAGGAACTCACCAAACTCCACACCTGAAAAACTAATAATCAAGTGAAGAAATGGACAGAAGACATGAGCAGACCCTTCTCCAAAGAGGACATCCAGATGGCCAACAGACACATGAAATGATGCTCAGCATCCCTCATCATCAGGGAAATACAAATCAAAACCACACTGAGATACCACCTCACGCCAGTCAGAGTGGCTAAAATGAACAAATCAGAGAACTCTAGATGCTGGCGAGGATGTGGAGACACGGGCACCCTCCTACACTGTTGGTGGGAATGTAAACTGGTGCAGCCCCTCTGTAAAACAGTGTGGAGGTTCCTAAGGAAACTAACAATAGAACTCCCCTATGACCCAGCAATAGCACTGCTAGGAATTTACCCAAGGGATACAGGAGTGCTGATGCATGGGGGCACATGGACCCCAATGTTCACAGCAGCACTCTCAACAATAGCCAAAACATGGAAAGAGCCTAAGTGTCCATCAACGGACGAGTAGATCAAGAAGATATGGTATATTTATACAATGGAATACTACATGGCAATGAAATTTGGAATGAAATCTGGCCATGTGTAGCAACATGGATGGACCTTGAGGGTGTTCTGCTGAGCAAAATAAGTCAGGCAGAGAAGGACAGAAATCATATGTTTGCACATATAGGTGGATTAGGAGGAACTTAACGGAGGACAATGAGGGAGAAAAAGGGGAAAAATAGTTGGGGGGAGGGAGGCAAACCATGACAGACTCCTGAATGCTGAGAACAAACTGAGGGCTGATGGAGGTGGGCAGAGGGGAAGGGGGGTGATGGGCATGGAGGAAGGCACTTGTTGGGATGAGCATTGGGTGTTATATGGAAACCAACTTGACAATAAACTGTTTAAGAAAAAAATAATACCTGCTGGCAAGGAGATTATTTACTGAATGTTTTATTTATTTTCTTGAGGATGAATCAATAAAGGACAAAATTTTAAAAATATGCAAAACTGACATATGGTGTTTGAAATTAGCCATGTGATTACTCTTGGGGAATAGGCAGTGATTGGAAGGGGGCATGAGGCTTATTTGGATTCTGCTAATGATCTATATCTTTATTTGGTTGTTAATAACATAAGTGTGTTTGGTTTGAAAAGAAATTTCATTGAGCTGGATAATGTTCACCTTTTTGTATGTTTGTTGTGCTCTGATAAAATCTACTGTGAACAAGTGAGCTTCTTCATAATATTATCATGTACTCCCCTGCTCAAAACTTTTCAGTGACTTTGTCCTGCACCCCAAAAGAATACCTGAGTCGAATGGCCAATCCTTATCAGTTTTTAGGACTTGGTCCAGCCTGTTTCTACAGAAGGTGCAGTGATGAACGGGGTCAGGGCTGGAACACAGTGCCTGAGGTAGAACTTGGGGTATTCTTACTATGTTCCCTCTACTTGGAATTCTCCCACCCCCATCTCAAAATACAAATCTTGTGAAAGAGTAGTTCCACTTGCTAAAGAGCTCATAGAGGTTAACTGACTTGTCTAAGATCACATGGTTCGTCAGTGGCAGAATTCAACTTTGAACCCTCATCCTTGGTATTCTAGTCTAGGGCTCTTTCCATAGTCACACGTCAGTTCCTTGGAAGGAAAAGACAGTCTAACTTGTTTTTGTAAATTTTCTTGTGGCTTCAAAGGCTTAGGAAGAATTTTGAAGAACTGAATGGCTTCCTTGGACTGATGTGGCTCCTCGATGAGCTTTCAGTTCCATTCTGAGGACAACACAGAAACATTCAAAATAAAATAACAAATGTATGTTTCAAAGTCAGGTGAAGAGCTTTCATGAAGCGTGATTAATTGCCAAGTGGCCAATGCAGACCTTGTTGGAGTTGGACTTGGAGAGATCTTTTTGGGCTGGGCTATGCAGAGAAGGCTCTAGAAAGGGTTGGAGTACTGAGCTGCATGGCTGAGCAGGAGTTGGAAAGCCACACGTGGGGGAACCATTCCCACATGGTGCAGTTGAACAGCATGATCCTAATGCTCCCAGGGCTGCATTGTTGGAACAGAGATGACTTTTCTGAAGGCAAGTATTTACCAGGAGTGAATGGGGGAATATGAAGGGGCAGCAGAAGGAAGTGTAGGTTTTGGAGAAACTTGGATGTTAGATGAAGAAGTTTAACTGTATTACTGATTTAGAATTATCTTCTTTTATTTTTCTTAAATGCAACTTGAAACAGGATGGCCAGAAGACAAATCCTGGTTTGAGTATTGGTGGCAGAGAGGAAATGAACTCTGCTGAAGCCCTTTTATTTGGAATCCCATCCAGACCTGCCCCTAAGCAGTGCAAAGGAAAGACATAAATAACAATAACCAATAGTTGATGAGGACATACAATGTGCATGGACACAGTGCTTCCTAGCTTACTATTTTTTAACTCTTGTTATATCTCTATGGAATTACAGTGCATAGCTTGAAGAGAATTGAATGGACTTTGGCTCCTGGGGTTCAATCCTGGCTCTGGCACTTACTGACATTGACAGTAGCTGTGTTCTGAATCCACCTCTTTGTGCTGAGTCCACATTTTCCTTGAGCCTCTCACAGCCAACTACTGAGTGAGTATTGCAGGGATTTGGGGGCAGGCAGGCTCTTCTGCAGGTGGAGCCATTTCTCCCTTGAGCCATATTGGCTAGAGAGCTCCTGCCACTTGGCCTCACTTTCTTCTTACTGTACTGCCTTCTGGGACTCCTCCCATTCCAGAAGCAGTGGTAGGGGATGGGGGTGGGGGTGGGGACAAGGGACCCATGCAATTTCAAACAACAAAACCCAAGAGAGAGACAAAAAAGGATCTTAAAAGATGAGAGATATGCCATACTCACAATTGGAAACCTCAGTGTTGTCAATCTCCAGATTGACTAGAGATTCAATCAATACTAGGCAAAATCACAACTTATGTGAAAATGCAGAGGACTTACTATAAAGCAAGACAAACTTGAAGAACAATACAATGGAGGGACTTGTTCTACATTATTGAAAGCCTTCTTTTAAGTCTGTAGCAACAAAGACAGTGTGATCTTGGCACAAGGATAATCAAATATACACATGGAAAAGAAAGGAGTGTCTAGAAATGGAACCACATATACATCGTCACTGGGACTTACTACAAAGTCACTCCAGTATTTTGGTGGATACGATTATTTCTTTCAGTAAATAGTACTGGGGCAACTGGGTATCCATATGGAAAATAGTGACTCTTGACTCTTACTCCCCACCATACATGAAGATAATTTGAAATATATTATAAATCTTCATGTAAGATGTAAAACATTAAAGCTTTCAGAATAAAATAGGAGACAATATCTTCATAACTTTTGGGTCTCTTGAACAGGATGCAATAAGGCATTAACCACGAATAAAGTTATAAATACATATCTATAAAGCATATATAGGTATATAGTGTATATGCAGTTAAAATTAAGAACTTCTGCTCACCAAAAGACATCTCCAAATGAGAGAAAAGACAAGCCATAGAACAAGAGAAGACTTTCATAGTACATATATCTGACAGGGAACTTGTATTTCAAATAAACAATGAGTACAAATTAATACGAAAGGCAGCAATGAAAAAAGGGCAAAGACTTGAATTAGTACTTTACAAAACAGGATCTCTCAATGACTGATAAGATCACAAAATGTCAAACACCGTTAATTTTCAGGTAAATGTAAGTTTAAATTACAATGCCAACTAGATCATCTAAAATGTACTTGAAAAAATTCTGATCATGCCAGTTGTTGCTGAGGATTTGAAGCAACTGGAACATTCATACATTGCTGATGCAGTGTGAGTTTATAAAATCATTTTGGAGAATGCTGTGGCATTATCTATGAAATTTAAGTATGTGCCAGCCCTATGATTTAAAAATATTACTCCTAGGTGTACATCTAAGAAAAATAAATGGGTATGTTCATGTAAGAAGAAACACGTAAGAATGTTCATGCAGTTTTATTCATAGCAGCACAAAAAATTGGAAGAAATGGAGATGCCCATCCATAAAAGAATGGAAAAATCAATTGTGTGTTTATGCATTGGAAAACCACACAGAGGGGCTGAGAGCTGGAGTCTAGCCTGGCACTGGGTGCTGGGCAGCAGGTCCTCCCTGAAGGCTCAGCTAGTGCAGTTCCATGCAACCACAGGACATAGATCATTCCAGTCCCCGGAGACTGGAATATACACTTTGTGGAAAGAAAGGGTAGACTTCTCACAAGTGCTCTGGCTTCATGGCCCTACTGTACATTTGTCCATGCACTGTGCAGGTACATAGGGAAGGTGCGTAGGCACCAGGAACAAGCAGAAAATCTAGAGGTATGCAGGAGATTCCTTATTTCTTCCTCTCTTCCTCCCTTTTGCCCCCTTTACATATACCTTTTCCTTTCTTCCATTCTTGCTTTTTCTTCTCTCCCTCCCATTGTCCCTTCCTTGAAAGGAACCGACACAAAGGTTAGAGATCCCAGGAAGAAGGCTAGGCGGTAGCAGAGATTGCTATGTGGTGGAAAGATCACAGAAAACAAGCCCCACTGACTGTAGTTGTTCCTGAGAGCCCACTCCCAGGCCGTCCAGGGTGGTGGCTCTGTGGCTACATGTCCTGGGGCCCAGGAAGATGACAAAGCTCTTTGGAGAGATGGTGGATTTGAATAATGTCTCATCTAAATGCAGGCAGCGACGTGTGAGATAATTAGCTACCACCTGAGCACTCTTCAGCCCCCAGGCTTTGGAGCTCGGAAGTGCCAGGCGGAGGTGAGAAGGCTTCCAGGCATGACAGCCTGCATGCGGCTCTGGATGGATCTCTGAGTGGCCAGTCCATAGCCGCTGTCTGGAACTCAGCTTGAGAACTTTTTTGGACGTGTGTCATAGTGAGAGATGGCCCATATAGCTTTCAACTCTGCCCACAGACTAGACATGTACAATGACCTGTGGGTAGCCGGTCAGAAGGGGTGGCAGAAGGGCTAGAGCCTTGGAGCAAAATCCTAGTAAAAAGGATATAAGCAGGAATAGTCCCTGAGCACTTGGTCCATGCCAGGCTCTGGGCCATGATTGTAAAACTCCCTTCATGACAGCTGTGATGTGAGAGTTGTTAAGATGGAAAATAACCATTTTAAGATGACAAATATCCAGTTTATTGAGTGTTTGCTACTGAGACGCACTGTACTTGCACTTGAGGTGGACTGTCTCACTCAACACTCACAGCTCAATGATGTAGGTGCTGCTCTGACCCCATTTTAACAAGACGAGAAAACTGAGGCCAACAGATAGGAAATGTCTGTAATTTAGGTAGGTAGTGTCTGAAACCAAGTCTACTGAGTCTAAGCAACTGACCGGAACCACAGAGGTGGCAAAAGATGCCACCTTCGAATCCCCTATCCGGTGACTGAGAATGGGAAGTGAAACTTTGTGAGGGAAAGTGAGCCTTGAGATAACCAGTTCACACTTGGCCTCCCACTTTCTGGCATCCTCGGTGGGAGCAATTACACCTGCCCTGATGTCACCACTGTTACTATGCAGAGCAAGAATGAAAATACAGCGAGTTCCAAGAGCAACTGTTGGTCCCTCTCAGTGTTGATGGCAGTGCCCTGAGCTCCCTGAAGGAAGAGAAAACCAAACAAGTAACACCTTACACAAGAACATGGATCCACAGGGAGACTGATGCTGTTATGGCTTCTTCTGTGGGTCAGCCCATATGCAAGGGGGTCTGACATATTAGTTTCCCACTTAAAGATAGGGGAACTAAGGGACAGCTGAGTGCCAGGTCTTAGGAACATTGTCACTGTGAGCCCATAAAGGTTTCACATGCCAAATCATATGAGAAAATATAGAGGGATCCAGGACTGTTTATTATCATTTATAAGAAAATGGTGATGATGATGATGAAGATGCGGATGTTGATGACGGTGATAGTGATGATAGTGATGTTGATGGTAATGATGATAGTGATGGTGATGATCAGTCATGGTGATGATGATGGTAATGGTAATGATCTTGACGATGATGATGGTGGTGTTGGTGATGATGATGATGGTGATGATGGTTATGGTGATGATGATATTGATGATGGTGATGATAGTGATGGTGGTGATAATGGTGATGATGATGATGATGATGATGGTGACATCATTAGCTACCACTTACAGAGAAGTCATAGGTGCGGTTGAGCTCTTTTACATGTTCTTCTGTACATGTGTTATCTTTTTAAAAAATGTTTATGTATTTATTTTTGAGAGAGAGAGAAAGCAGGGGGGAAGCAGAGAGTGGGAGAGAGAGAATCCCAAGCATGTTCTGCACTGTCAGCATAGAGCCCAATGCGAGGCTTGAACTCACAAACCGTGACACCAAGACCTAAGCTTAAGTCAAGAGTTGAACACTTAACTGAGCCAGCAGGCGGTCCTGTACATACATGTGTTATCTAATTGAATCATCAGAAATCCCCCCGGGGGAGTATTATTATTATTATCCCAATTTTCCTGATGGAGAAATTGAATCTCAGAGAGGTTTACTGCCTTGCCCGAGGTCCCAAGCTGTGTTGCTGCTCAGAGAGGGCAGTGGGAGTGGGCAGGTCCCTATGCATAGAGGAAGGACCATCCCGAAGAGTGTGTGGCAGACATGCCCTTTATAGGAGAGGAGAAGGACGAGGGTAGAGCCGACACAAGCAGCTGGCCCTTGACAAATAACAGCCACCTCTGCAGCTGTACTTGTTCAGCAAGAGGATGGTCTTCCAGGGAGAGAGTGGGCACCCCATCCCTGGGGGAGACATGCATGCAGAAAGTAGGTCAACTGAGGCTAAGGCGCTGGAAATGGGCTCCATGGGGTGGAGACCAAAGTCTCTGGGCTTCTTGCTCTCTGCAGATCTGTGGTAATGTTTCAGTGTCTTCAGGCCAACTTCCTGTGCTTTTTGCAAGAAGCAAGATTGGGGTTAATCTGTTACCAGGCAAAAGCAACCATTTGCATGTTCTCTTGGGGAAAATGCAAGATTTGCAAAGTCAAATCTGATTAAGATACACAGACTTCCTTAAGGAACAGTGATTATACATCACAATGAAAGGATAAACAGACCCAGAGTGGTGAGTTCAACAATCGGCCTTCACAGCTGGGAGCATCAGTCGCCTTTGATAGGGAGCTTATTGTCTGTGCATAAATTCTCCCAATTCTCCCCCAGTGGCCTGGCAGAGGAGTAAAAAAAGAACCATTTTTCTAACCTTCTGCAATGAAAAAGAGTCCCAGTCCTCCTATGAATGTTGGCTTAGCAAACACTCCTGTCTAACCCCCACATTTGTTGCCCAGGATTCCTCTGGGGAGCCAGGTTCTGTCTAGAGAAACTCACTGCCCTGGAAAGAGGAGGGACACAGGCACCAGCTTAGGGGGAATAGCTGTCAAATCAGTAATGCCCGAATCAGATCAGCAGCCTCAGAGCTATCTCAGGGGGCACATTCATCCTGGATCCCGTACCAGGACAGCATTTTAAAACCATTCCACAAGGAGAAGTTCCCAGGAACAGCATGGGACAAAGGCATTCTGTATCGTTGCGCCATTCCTCACCACCAGAGCGGTTCAAAGTTCAGAGG
Organism: Proteles cristata cristata; assembly: GCA_017311185.1. Classification (NCBI taxonomy): domain Eukaryota; kingdom Metazoa; phylum Chordata; class Mammalia; order Carnivora; family Hyaenidae; genus Proteles; species Proteles cristata. The sequence continues at coordinate 274,827 of JAESUZ010004838.1, forward strand.
ACAGGGAGAATTTTGTACGCTGGAATGTTGCTGGAGACATCGCGTGGACATGGAGCTGGGCTCGAAGGGAAAGAAGAGCTTGCAGAAATGGTGTTTTCCATGCGGTGTGTCATGCACTAGTCCTGGCTCCCTTCTGATTTCTGGGTGTTGGTTTTCTCATCTATTAAAAGAGAGGATTGTCTTCCAATGATAAAGAGGTTGGTTGGGTTCCAAATATGAGAGAAGTTGCCTTAACTACCGGTGCTAAGTATCAAATGACAAACACTTGGGGTTGGGAGGGCAAAGGGCTGTGCGCACACGCAAAGGGCAAAGCTCACACGCCCCTTCTCCAGCAGACAGCGGCTCCTGCCCGTGGTGGCCACGTGGGAAAGTACAAAGTGTTCCCAGACAGTCTTGCTTCTAAAGATGAGCTTGAAATCTGGATTCTTATGAGAGATATTTTCACTATTAAGTGTTGACCACTAAATCAATTTATCCTTAAACACCCAGAACAAATGGGACATGATGTGGGAGGTCAGACTGACCTTCAGGCTGCCAGTTGTCAACTTCTGTGCTAGAGGATAAGAATGAGGTTCTGTTAAGATGGTGTTATGGACGGCATGCTCTCCCCACCCCACCCCCGCTCCGCATTCATATATTGAAACCTTAACCCTCAATGCAATGGTATTTGGAGGAGAGGGCTCTTGGGAGGGACTAGGGCACGGATAGGAAGGAAACTAGCTCCCTCTCCTCTGCCATGTGAGGACACAGCGAGACAGTGGCCATCTATCAGCTGGGAAGGGGTCCTCACCAAGAACTCAATCTTACTGGTACCCTGATCTGCAAAATGTCCAGAACCATGAGAAATAAGTGTTCGTGGGGGTGCCTGGGTGGTTCAGTGAGTTAAGTGTCCGACTTCAGCTCAGGTTATGGTCTCACGGTTCGTGAGTTCGAGCCCGGTGTTGGGTTCTGTGCTGACAGCTCAGAGCCTGGAGCCTGCTTCGCATTCTGTGTCTCCCTCTTTCTTTGCCCCTCCCTGGCTCCCTCTCTCTCTTTCTCTCTCTCTCTCTATGTCTCAAAAATAAATAAACCTTAAAAAAAAAGAAATAAGTGTTGGTAGCTAAAGCCACCAAAGGGTATTCTTTTATAGTGGCCTTTCCTAAGGCAGAAGAGTCAGCTTTGGGACCAGCAGATCTCTCCATGACTCCCACTCACCCACTCTGCCTATGGGCAATGGCTCATCTGTTTTCTGCTTTTGCCGTTCCAGAGTGCTGTGAGCAGGTATGTGCATGTGTGTGTGTGGCCTCCCTAGAGGTCAGGGCACAGACTCAAGTCAAAGAGATTTTAGCTCTTCCCCACATTTGCCAAAGCTCCACAATGAGTGCCCAAATGGCTGCTGAATTATCTTTTCGGTCAGCCCCAGAGAGCGCTCGGTGGAGGTACCACTTGCAAGGGCTTTGAGAGGGTGATGTGCACTGAGAGCTGATGTATTTGATCACATGACACCCTTGAGATTTTCCTGGGCTGCACAATTAGAAGACAGATATAGGGAGGGAGCAAGCTAGTGACAGAGCAGGGACCAGGGGAAGATGACAGAAAGCAAGTGCAGGTGGCCTGAGCTACTTGCCTTCAGCTTTCCCCTGCTGCAACCATGATGCTAATAACCTCAAAGGGAAGAAGATCAACATCTTGCATTTACTGGACGCCTCTATGTGGCAGGACTTGACACGTTAGCATAAGAAATCTTTGCAAACTACCCCAAGAACTAAGTGGTATAATTATTTTACATTTATGGAGGGATCCGTTGTTGGTTTGGAGCCACATATGAAGCCGTCTGAGCCACAAACCAAGCTTGAGCACTTTCCTTCTCCACTAGCTGGTCAGAAGGGAATACCTGTTGCTGTCCCCGTGAGCTGAGGGTGGAGACCAGGGCAACATCGTCATGGACGCCTGCAGCCGCTCCAGCTCCTGGCTTCTCCTTCAGTCCCAATCATTTCATTTGTCATTTGGTTCAGAACAGGGAATGGGTACCCTGTGTTCTGGAGGCCAGGAGAGCTGAGGACTCTGAGTGTGAAGTCCAGTCCACAGTGGGTGCCGTCAGGCACCCTCAGATCACCCTCAGCCCAGCACCGGCTAGAACATATGAGTGGGGCTGCATGGGTGTCTCTCAGGCTGGCTGTGTGCCTGGAATTGATCCTCTATCAACACCAGTGCCAGGCACACTGGAGCCCAGACCTAGAAACAGACCAGTCCTCTGGATGGACCAGGTTGAGGGAGACGCACATCTTGACATGGACCACAGGACGGGGATCTTCTGGCTAGCAGACCACATGCCTTTACTGGCTTTTTAAAAATGCATTTAAATGCAAGTTAGTTACCGTACAGTACAGTCTTGGCTTCAGGAGTAGAACTCAATGATCTGTCACTTACATGTAACATCCAGTGCTCATCCCAACAAGTGCCCTCCTTAGTGCCCATCACCCATTTAACCTACCTCTCCACCCACCTCTCCTGCAGCAACCCTCAGTTTGTTCTCTGTATTTAAGAGTCTTTTATGGGTTAGCCTCCCTCTCCATTTTTATCTTATTTTTTCCTTCCCTTCCCCTATGTTCATCTGTCATATTTCTTAAATTCTACATATTAATGAAATCATTTGATATTTATCTTTCTCTGACTTATTTCTGTTAGCAGAAGACACTCTAGTTCCATCTACGTTGTTGCAAATGGCAAGATTTCATTCTTTTTTTTATCGCTGAGTAACATCCCATTGTATGTGTATACCACATCTTCCTTATCCATTCATCAGTGGATGGATATGTGGGCTCTTTCCATGATTTGGGCATTGTTGATGGCACTGCTGTAAACATTGGGATATTGGGTTTTGTTTGTTCCTTTCTGTCTGCCTAATAAGCGACCTCTAAACCTCCATGGCTTCGGGCAGCCAAGATTTCTGTTTCTTAAGTGCAGGGGGTGGGTTTGGCTTAGCTCCAACATCTCTGTCCCCAGCCCAGAAGCATCCCAAGGCTGCATCTGCTTCTTGAGGTGAGGTCATGAAAGGAACAAAGCAGGCAAGGAGACGGGATACCGCCTACCACTTTGTGTTGAAATGGATCGATCTTCATGGCCCCAAAGTCCCCTAGTCAAAGTCCACATCTGGGCAAGGCTCTTCCCAGGCCCACGGGCCATGGTGGCAGGCTGCACGGCAGAGTGGGTGGTCATTCTGGTACAGGAAGGGAGCGACGGCCACTTTCCTGAAATCCTAATGTGCAAACAGAGTATGACCACTTCTGTAAGACCTCAAGCCCGCTGTTGGCTTGCTCGTACCACACCTCTCATGCCAGAATAAATCTCTGGCCCGTTATTCATCAGGCGCCCCTTCGAGGCAGAAATGGGTGGGAATGTGCGCCCCCTGGTCCCAGGGCCCAGCACTGTCACGGGAGAGGCCAGTGTTGTGAGTGTTGCAATCACGCCCTCAGACCAGCTGGTTGTATTTGTCTCTTTCTATTTTTCCTCCAAACTGTGAGATTGTTCCTCTTGTTTGCACCTATTCTGAATCACCTACTGGAAATGCGATTTTTCGTGCCCACGTCCATGCATCCTTGGATGCTACCTAAACCCAAACAAAAGAACAAAAACACCCAAAGGTATATTTGCAATGGCTCGGTGCCCCTTAAAAGAAAGCCTGGGTTGCTGACCAGTTCAAGTGACAAAGGCTTGATGAAGCAACCACGTACAGAGGCAGCGACTCTCAGAGGTGTCACGGACTTACCAAGTGCTGTGAGCCTCTACTTCCCCATCTGTAAAAAGGGAGCAGTGTCTGTTTTACCGAATGGAAAGCGGCCAGCAACACACTGAAGGAGTGGTGTTGGAATCAGACACAGAGTATGATCCTGGGGGATGGGGGACACTTCTACCACTTCACTGTGCCTTGACCTCCTCATCTGAGAAATGGGCATAAGAGCACCTAATTCATAAAGTCCTCCTGAGGACACAAGTGCATGACAGATTTGAAAGGGATTCTTTAAAACAAAATTTTAATGTTTGTTTATTATTTGAGAGAGACAGAGAGAGACAGAGAGAGAGAGCATGAGAAAGGGAGGGGCAGAGAAAGAGAGGGAGACAAAGAATCCAAAGTAGGCTCCAGGCTCTGAGCTGTCAGCACAGAGCCCTCGAACTGAGCTCACACTGTGAGATCATGACCTGAGGCAAAGTCAGAAGCTTAACCAACTGAGCCCTCTGGGCGCCCTTGGACGGGATCCTGTAAAGCATAAGTGTCAGGCACTTAGGATAGGGTTTAATGGTATTGCAATAATTGCCCCTGTCAAAAGTTCAGAAGTAACAGGAGAAAAACTAAGTAGTGACTTAGTAAAAGCTGATTGTGCACCCACCAAAAGAGTTTGCAAACCAGGAGCACTCAAACTAAAACACAGAATGAGGCTCAGGATTATAACGTTATAAAGCAGCTTGTGTAGTGAGAAAGCACAGACTCTTTATTCCTCATGGTGATTGGTTATGATACTAGAACTTTCCCAAATGAGAGGGAATTGGCCAGTGGTTACCTCATTCTGACCTTGGGAAACAGTGTTAAGTTTGGCCTATGATTTCTAGAGGCATAAGTAAGAAATGATCCAGGTCAAGTTAGCCTTGCAAAATAAGCTAAATTAAGCTTTGCTTATATGACTAAAAAGTGGTTTTGTCTGCTCAGGGAATTTTCAAGGCTGGTCTCCATTTGTTTTTGATTTTAACATCCCTATTGATTTCTTTTAGACCAAAGAATAAACTGTGGTTTGCTGATCTGTGGTGAGTAGTAGGGTGTTTGTTTGTCTTTTTTATTGACCCAGCTGCTGAAGCCAGTTCGTACCAGGCAGGGACTGGTGCGATGAAGTCTGCAGGTTCCCCACCGCAAAGCCCGCCCCCGGTCACTGCACTGCCTTGTGATGCTGGCCTTCTGCAAGTTCAGTGGTGTCCTAGCGTGGTAGATCATGGAAATGGCTGCAAAGCCTACCCTTCCCTGCACGTACACCCTGGCAGTGTGATGTTTCAGAGTCTCTCTCTCTGCCCCTTGGATCTGGGTTGACTGTGTGACTTGCTTTGGTCAGTGGATGTTAGCAACCATGATATAAGCTAAATAGAGGCTGGAAAAGTGCTTGCATGCTGGGGCTGTCTTGTGGCTCTTGGGATCCCACTGTCATGTGACCAGCCAGCATTAGCCTGCTGGATGAAGGGAGACACGTGTCCAGGCTCCCTCATTGCCCTATCTGGCATCCGGTTAAATGTTGCAGCAGTGCCACTAGCTGTGCATGAGTGAGTTCAGTCAAGGGCAGAAGAATGAATGGCCTGGCTAAGCCCAACCCACAATGAAACCTATGGAATCATGACTATATAAGTAGTGGTTTTAGGCCACTGAGTTTGGGGTTATTATACACTTACAGCTACCTGACACAGTCAGTACACTTGGTCCAGACCACACACTTTCTGTCCTGATAGGGTCCCCCTCAACGGGCATGTGACATGTTGGTAAATGGAGTGAGGGCGATGTTTGGGTCCCCAAGACCACCATCATGTTCAGTGATTCACTAGAAGGACTCACAGCACTCAGAAAAGCTGTTATAGTCATGGGTACAGTTTATCACAGGAAAAGGAGGCAGACGAAAAGCAGCAAATGAGAAAGGCATAGGGGGAGGAGTCCAGGCGAAAGCAGACACACACTCCCAGGTGTCCACACCCAGTGAGGCTGCATGGACAGCAACTGGTTCTCCTGTGATGACATGTGACAACATGTGTCTCAATTATGGGTGAGAGCCCATCAGTGCCAGGAGAGTAGCTCAGCCTAAATGCCTCACAGCATAGAAGAAGCCAGCTGTGGCCTATGTGCAGGCAGGAGCTTCAAAGGTTTGGAGCTCAGGTTGCTATGGACATTGCTGAATCCTGTCATTTAGGTGAGAGCTATAGGAAACCAGTCTCCAGGCACAGTCTTTTAAAGTTCCTTTGGCTGAGTCTCCCCTCCCCTTGGCCTCAAGCATCCAAGATGGAATGAGTGGGTTCAATGAAATCACCTCCAAGGCCACATTTAGTTCTGTGATGCTATGACCCTCTGAACTTGATAATGTCACCTGCAGGAGTCATTGACGTTGTTGGGACTGGACCTTGTCAGTGCCCTTTAAATGTCATAGATTGTGGAGCGCCTGGGTGGCTTAGTCGGTTAAGCGTCTGACTTTCGCTTAGGTCATGATCTCGCGGTTCGTGGGTTCGAGCCCCGCGTCGGGCTCTGTGCTGACTGCCAGCTCAGAGCCTGGAGCCTGTTTCAGTCTGTGACTCCCTCTCTCTCTGACCCTCCCCTGCTCACGCTGTCTCTCTCTCTCTTTCCTAGAAATAAATAAAAAAATAAAATAAATGTCATAGATTGCATTTTTGTAGTCATCATGCTAATGATGTACTTGCCTTCCTGTTCATTCAAAATGTAGATGTAATCTATTTCTAATCCCCAAGATAATCAAGTTTTTAATGTACTTGTGGAAGAATGACCCAGTTAGGTCCACATAAATAACTCCAGAGCTTGACCATCTTCTGAAAGTGTGAGAGATGTGGCGATTGTGCTGGTTCATTTAACAAACACATAGTTAGCCCCTGCTGTATGCCAAGCACAGAGTCGTGTGCAAGGGGGCATGTAAGTGAAGAGACTTAACTCTGTGGAGCTGACAGGTCAGAGACCAAGAGTGACAGCAAGTGGCATATAACGCAGGGTGATCGGTGCTTAGCTAAAGAAAGCTTTAGGTGTTATAAGCAACAGCCTGAGTGTTTCGGATGAACACGGGTTGGCAGTGATGTAGGATGAGTGTGGGGGTGGCTGGGCAGGTACACCGGGACGAGAAGGCAGCTTGTGGCACCAATAACGACAACAGCCACCAAGCCGAGGGTGAAGCCGGTGCTTACGTGGAGACGTGCAACACACTGGGTTCCTTCCTTGCATTGATTTAATTCTCAAAGGCGCCCTAGGAGACTGGTACCTCCCCTCCCTCCTCTTCATAGAAGCGGAAACGGCAGTCAGGGACGTTAAAAACAGCCCAAAGAGGGGCGCCTGGGTGGCTTAGTTGGTTAAGCATCTGACTTTCACTTAGGTCATGATCTCGCGGTTCGTGGGTTTGAGCCCCGCGTTGGGCTCTGTGCTGACTGCCAGCTCAGAGCCTGGAGCCTATTTCGGAGTCTGTGTCTCCTTCTCTCTCTGACCCTCCCTTGCTCATGCTGTCTCTCTCTCTCTCTCCTAGAAATAAAAATATTAAAAAAAAAATAAATTAAAAAAAAATAAAAACAGCCCAAAGAGACCAACTCATGTTATTTCAGTGCAGAATCTGCTGCTGAGCCTCTGACTCCAGGCAAGAGCAGGGGCGTATTTGGGGAAGTGCTTCCTGAGGCTGGAAAGGAAGATGAAATGTGGATGCCATGGGTCTAGGGAGACTGGGAGAGTCTTGTGTGAGAGGCTGTTTGGCTGGCAATTTTGTGGACCCAACGAGCAACAGGAATGGGCCAGGAGCCAGTGGGTAAGACGTGAGCTGTGGCAACCCTGGGATGGAGCTAGGGGTGAGGAAGACCACAGGGCAGGGGGGAAAAGGTGCTGCAGTGGGAGAGCCTGGCTACATGAGCCTGGGGCCACTGGGGATGGACTTGAATATGGACTCTGTGGGCCACAGTCTGGAAGGAGCCCTGGACTATAGTCACAACTCATGATGTACTGGCTCTCAGACTGTCACAAAGCTCCTTGGACATATATGCCTCCGTGTCCTCACTGAAGAGTGAAGCCAATAGGATCTATGTAGAGGTTTTGAAGTTTAATTTCTCTAATGTGGGTTATGCAGGAGATCCATGGGAATGCACAACAATGGTGGAAGACAATCAGATGAGTTAATAAGTGAATGAGTGAGTGAATGAATCAGTGAATGAAAATTTTGAAAGGTAGAGGGCCGAGGATAGAGCCCGATCCACACCTCTGGACCCCCCCCTCCAGTTTTCTGGTGGTACATTTTTCAATTCTACTGTAATTTCAGCTACAATAGTAAGATGGTGCCAAAATTTACTGCTATATTCTAATTCTCAGCAATTCTGTGACCTGGTGATGAGGGAAAGCAAGGCAAGAGAAATGTAGTTTAAATGAAGTTCCCTTACAGCCTGTAGCCCACTGATAGATGTCAGAGACGTGTAGCCTACTGTGTCCCTCCCCAAAACCTTTATGGCTGCCTGAATGCCTTCATGTCTACACGTCCTTAAAAACTAAATGCAACCTTATGGAGCAACATGGAGCCATAAAGCCCTCTGGAAAAGTTGCCCTGATACCTGCTTACAGGGATCCCAGCAGCCTCTCCAGGTGAGGAAAGAAGGTCCCTTCCTGGCAAGTGCAGAACCTCAGGGTACTTTGGGGACCTCAAGAAGAGGAATTTGCCCAAATCTACAAATATTACAGGCATGTCTGATGGCAAATAACTTGTCTTGGCTTCTGGCCTGGAGAGAGGCAACTGAAAGCTCAGTCTAGAGATTGCTTATAAAAAGTTCCAGCAAAGCCAATTTTAAAAGATCTCAATGACCAATCACTGTTCTTGCTGAGCTTATATAAATAATTAGGCTGAGTTTGTTAAAAATGGATTTGTTCTACAGATGAATTAGTCTTGATTTGTCTGTCTCTGGAAATGAAGGTTATTAGAGAGAAAAATCATGTTTCAATAACGCATCTTTATGGATGTTAAATTCTAGTTCTGATTGTCTTCAAATGTTTGTTGTTTCCTAAACTAGACAACCAAGGGACCCTTCAGAGAAATTGTCACAAAGCTCATGCATGGATAATCTTTGTACCTATTGCTCTGTGAGCCATTGAGAAAGATCACCACAGACATTCAAGCCACAAACCAGAAAAGCCCATCTGATTCCTGCTACCTGTTTCCACTCTCGTCTGAGAATCTTCATTCAAGACTAACATCTAGAAATCTCACTGGCAGACCTGGCAGACACTCGGTTTATAATTTTACTCTAATCATTAACCTATATTTTTCCCTTTCTCGCTTCTGTAAAAGTGCCTCTTATTAATTACTTGACTGATTACTAAGCAAAACAGAGTCTATATGATGGCTAAACACCACTACACAATCAAGGCCTTAAATGACTCTCAAAATAATTTTATATTATGAAAACTAAGAGAGTTCAAATGCACGAAATGGTTCTACAAATTTAAATGGCATTAGATGTTTTAACCACTGTGCAAGGTTGAGCTTGTGCTCTCATAAAAACAAAGTGCTGTGTATACATTCCAGAGTACCACAAAAATATTTCTGAATTTCTAGCGGATAAATCCTCAAAGTGACGCTTTAACTGATCCCTCTCTTCGCTTTAATAATTGGTTAAACTCCTGGACTAAAGGAAGATTTTTGTCAACTATCAAAAGACTTCTTTTTCTTCCTATTTTTATCGTGTCTTGCTGTTCTCTCCCAGGTCAATCCACTTGGTACCAAGTCTCCCTCACTGCCATGACTTCAAGCCAACAAGTGATCTTTTCTGCTCAAGAATCTCCTATATGTTACCAACTCTAGATACAGCTGCTTTGGCCTTTCCTAACTCCTATTAAATTCTCAACCGACCAACCTTGACCCACGGGAAAGGCTATCTATATGCCCCTTTTCAGCAGTAAGAAGCTACAGAAGATGAGACCTTCCACCTTCAACAACCTTAAAGATTTAAGGGTCAAAGTTGTTCAGGGTGGGAAATGATGAGGGAAAGCAAGGCAAGAGAAATGTAGTTTAAATGAAATTCCCTTACAGCCTGCACCCCACTGATACATGTCAGAGACCTGCAGCCTATAACCCTCCCCGAAACCTGTACGGCTGCCTGAATGCCTTCATGTCTACACTTCCTTAAAAACTACAAGCAACCTTATCGTGACAATAGCTAAACCTTCAGGGTCCTGTGAGATCCTGCTTTCAGCATCCAGAAATTCCTTAAAAACTAACTTTATCTCCACACCACCTTCCCAAACCTAAATATAATCAGTCGCTCCTCACAACCCCAGTGCAGCTCTTTCTGCCCATGGGTCCTGTCCCCGTGCTTTAATAAAATCACCTTTTTACACCAAAGACGTCTCAAGATTTCTTTCTTAGCCATTTGCTCACAACCCCCACTTCAAATTCCATCACTTGGGTGGGAGACTTCCATTGCTCTATGACCCAAAGAACAGGAGGCCAGTGGTATCTTCCTCATAGAATTGTGGGGAGGATTCACTGATGTGATATGTGTAAAGCACCCAGCCCAATAGAGCCTAAAGTTCACAGTCCTTTGAAGACCTAAAAATACTTTTCCCAAACATGAGCTCATGTGATTCTCAGAGTTTCTCTTTGGCGTATGTAGGTCAGAAGTTTCCATAGGTGAGAAAAGAGAGGGACAAATATAATGTCCTTTTTTCTGAGGTCAGGAAGACCAGGATTAGATCCTTGGCTCCTTGACCTCATCTCGTGTGTCTTTCAACGAATCTTCCTGGTGAGGCCAGTCTGCACGCCCCTTGCGTCATCTCCAACAAATTCTTACCCAATCTCTAAGACAAACGCCTCAGCCCATTTTCCTTCCACTACATTCTGGAAAGAACCATGTCATTTGTTCCAAGTTCACACAGATGAAATGGGACATCTGGGTCTAGAAAGCCCATCTTCTCCCTCTGTGACTGGTGCTCTTTTGATTACACTGCCAGGAAAAATCATAAAAGATGGAAGTGGAACTTGAGGGTGTTATGCTGAGCGAAATAAGTCAGGCAGAGAAGGACAGATACCATATGTTTGCACGTATAGGAGGATTAGGAGGAACTTAACAGAAGACCATGGGGGAGAGGAAGGGGGAAAATAGTGGGGAAGAGGGAGGAAGGCAAACCATGAGAGACTCTTGAATGCTGAGAACAAACTGAGGGCAGATAGGTGTGGGGGGAGGGGAAGGGGGTGAAGGGCATGGGGGAGGGCACTTGTGGGGGTGAGCACTGGGTGTTATATGGAAACCAACTTGACAATAAACTATTTTAAAAAATGAATGAACTACTAATATACACAATAATATGTATGAATCTCAAAATAATGAGGCTGAAAGTATTCCTTCTTACAAAAAAATAAAGATAAAATTTACTCAAAATTCTTAAAAAAAAAAAAAAGATGGAAAGGCACAAAATGCCCCTGGGGTAGCCTTTCAATGGAACACCCGGGCGTTACCTAGCAAACCCACTGGGGTTATCTGATTTCATAGTGTCTGAGCCCTTCAGGGTTTTTACCCAGCCTACGTTACAATTCTGTAAGTTATATCAGACAAACCTGACGGTGAAGACAGTGATTTTTTTCTATATGTAAATGTAAGTTTCCATATGTAAATATAAATTTCCATATGTAAGTTTGGATTTTGTCTGGTGGTGACATAGATTGTCCCACTAGAAACAATGTAAGAGTTTATTTCAAACATCACCTTTGGTTGGATAGTGAGCAGTTTTGTATCTGTTAGCAAATTTATTCCAGCATCCCTGATTTCTGACTGTATGTGTTCCTTCTTTGTATGTTTCTTTTTTTAACCTTTATTTATTTTTGACAGAGAGACAGAGCGTGACTGGGGGAGGGGCAGAGAGAGGGAGACACAGAATCAGAAACAAGCTCCAGGCTCTGAGCTGTCAGCACAGAGCCCGACGTGGGGCTCAAACCCATGAACCATAGATCATGACCTGAACCGAAGTCAGACACTTAACCGACTGAGTCACCCAGGTGCCCCATATATGTTTCTTTTTGACGTTTTTCTCTTGAGAAGTTTTAATATCTAATTGGTTTCCTCACTTAATAATGAACTTAACAAAATCTTTTGACATGTGTTCATTTTACACCTGTATACAAGTCATGATTATTATTTTTATGAAAATTAACTTTGAACAGAATCATAGTGGTGTCAGGAAAGAGGGAAGGAAATAAATGTATATATGAAACAGAGAGATGGTGAGTGTATGTCAGAGACATACAAAAATGTTTGCAGAATGAATACATATATTGGTGTGTATCTTCAAATGTTTCTTTAGATAAATGCAAGCATACATCTCCAAGTACATAAGCACACAGCCTCCACATTGACTTCTTGTCAAAGATTGTGCATTTTAAGATTTGATATTTTCTACAAAAAAAAAAGCTCTCCCATTTTACATTTAGATACGGTTGAAGGAAATGTTTCCTTATACCTTTCAACATTGATTTTTGTAACTAAATGATATATAATATATATTAATATATATATTAGAGAGAGACAGAGACAGAGAGAGGCAGAGATACTTTTATTTCAGGAAATTTTAGCTTTATGGGCCACAAAGCCAATACCTGTTTGGCTATTCGTCTATGTATCTATTGATCTACACAGAAACAAATGCAGATAGCCACAGCCCACCTGCCTAACTTGTTTTCACTCCTTGAAGACCTTGGTAGTAAGTATCCCTATGTTTCAAGTCAAGAGCTGTTCTTTCTAAAAACCTTATTGAGATATGATTGACATACAGCACTATGTAAATTTAAACTGTATAACATGTTGATTTGATATACTCATATACTGTAAAATGCAGGCGTTGTTCTTGACCTAGGACTGACATTAACTGGATCTGATCTTCCATCCTAGCTGCCCCTGATGAAAGCACCTAAATGTAATTGAAACCATGGATGAATTAAAACTGTGAGGGACATCATTAAGCCAGAGGAATGGAGGGCGGGCAGGTAAATGGTTGGGTCTCCAGCACCATCTGCATGATGCACCTGCCACTGTTCTCGCTCATGCAGCAGACAAGCCTTTGAGGGGCGTTTTTAGACTCAAGAGCTTTAATAATCTCTGGGCTGTTAAAGGCAGGGATCTTCAGACTCTAGGATACAGTCTGGAAAAGTGCTTGAACTTCGAAGGGCACCTGCATATGTCAGAGAAAGGAGAAGAGGGAGAAAACCACTCATATTTCTTGCACCTCTTCTGTTGGCAGCCCTGGGCAAGACCCTTTTCACACATGATCTCCACCATCCCTATCCCCAGTTAGAGATGAAAAACCAGAATCCCGATATATAAATGATAGTGTGTCCATGTAATGAGGTGCCAAACAGCCAAAAAGAAATCATGTTGGCAAGGATTTTCAGTGACATGAAAATGCTCATGAGACCATGGCAGGTAACAAAAGTCAAGGTGTAACAATGACGGCCATACGGTTCCAAGTTTGTCAAATAGGAATAAATAAATAAACATAGGGAAAACTTCTTGCTTTCTTCCTCATACCCTGCCCCAGGATGGAGAGGAGGATGGTTTATTTCACACAAACCTTATCCCATGTTCTTTCTCCTCCTAGCTAAGCCTGAATAGTGGGAAGGAGATGACATTTTAAGAAATTTTAGAAGAACTTTTTTTTTTAAGTTTACTTATTTAAGTAATCTCTGCACCCAATGTGGGGCTCGAACTCCTGACCCTGAGATCAAGAGCCACATGCTCGATTGACTGAGCCAGCCAGGTGTCCCTGGAAGATCTTTAAAGAGCTAAGTACTTCATCCTCAGTTACTGAAATGGTAAGAAGGGCATATAAACATTTGTATGTCGCTTTCTCAGGAAAACACTCTGATTGTAGGGTTACTGTTATGCTGTGTAATCCTTCTCCCCGTGTAAAAGCAAATGCTAATCTAAGAGTGAAGGTCATAGTTGGAAGGGAGAAAAGAGCATTAAGAAGTCTAAAGAACTATCTCTATTATGTACACATATTCATAGCTTTTCTTTAGTTCAATGAATATGATCTTAGTACTTGATATGAGCCACGCATTAGACTTGGAACTGACAGTCTAAGAGGGAAACTCACACTGCCATTGCCTGTTGTGAGTCTCATAGTCTAGTGCCTGCACAAAGAGATAATAAGAGAATTGCAAGACATGTGGTCATTGCTGTGACAGTAAGTTCCAGTGCTTTGGGAGCAGAAACGACACCTTAACTCACCTGAGAGGTGATACAAAAGTCCCCAGAGAAGCTGGCATCTGAGCTGAGCCCTGAAGAATGAGAGTTTGCTGGTCAAATACAGATGGGAAGAGAAGCTTAGAGAACATGGTGGTAAATAGCCAGACATGAGGAAGTGGGCACTGTTTCTCAAACCATAAATAAGTCCCTGTGGCTGTTAGCATAGATTGTTGTTGGCGGGGGAGGGGGGTGGATAGTGGGGGGAGGCTATATGTTAAGTGATTTTGCATTGAGAAAGCCTGGACCACCCAGTGGTTGCTTCTGGATTTACAGCTGAGTGTGGTGGAGAGTGAACACAATTCTTCTGCAAAAGGAGGAGGCCGTAGAGAGGAGAAATGATATGAAACACGGTAAGTCCAGAGAGACAAATGAACTGGGCAGGCATTAGGACTGAGGGATTTCTGGAAGGAGGAAATCAGACGGTGGAGCAGCAATTGGTGCCGCAGGCAGTGAAGCCAGTGCTTAGAGCACTCACGGAAGGGCTCGTGGTTGGTGGGGGACACAACCCTTCCTCGGGAAACTGGGGAGGACGGGGGTGCCTGGGTGGCTCAGCTGCTAAGCACCCAGCTTTGGCCCAGGTCATGACCTTACGGTTCCTGAGTTTGAGCCCCACATCAGGCTTTCTGCTGTCAGCATGGAGCCTGGGGCCTGCTTCGGATCCCCTCTCCCCCTCTCTCTGCCCCTTTCCCACTCACTCTCTCAGAAATAGCAAATAAGGGGCTGGGTGGCTTAGTCGGTTAAGCGTCCGACTTTCGCTTGGGTCATGATCTCGCGGTTCGTGGGTTCGAGCCCCGCGTCGAGCTCTGTGCTGACTGCCAACTCAGAGCTTGGAGCCTGTTTCAGTCTGTGACTCCCTCTCTCTCTGACCTCCCCTGCTCACGCTGTCTCTCTCTCTCTCTCCTAGAAATAAAAAAAAAAAACAAAAACAAAAACAAAACAAAAAGAAATAGTAAATTAAAAAAAATTGCAAACAGGGATGCTTGGTGGCTTAGTCGGTTAAGCGTCCGACTTTCGGTTAGGTCATGATCTCGCGGTTCGTGGGTTCGAGCCCCGCGTCGGGCTCTGTGCTGACTGCCAGCTCGGAGCCTGGAGCCTGTTTCAGAGTCTGACTCCCTCTCTCTCTGACCCTCCCCTGCTCGCATTGTCTCTCTCTCTCTCTCTCTCCTAGAAATAAATAAAATATTAAAAAAAAAATTAAAACAACAAAAAAAAGAAAACCATGGAGGACTGGGTATTTAAGGGACAGACACGGTAAAGGTCAAGGACAGTAGCAGATCTGAAGTCAAATGCATTCATTGAAGGTGGATATCCAGAACGGCTTATGTCCCCTTATCGTAGGAGGCTGAGGAAGGACGTCATCCAGTAAAACTGGAGAGAAAACTAAGAAAGAAGATGCCAAGGAATCTGGGAAACCGTGGACATGACCCAAGGAAGCAAGAATAGTGAGTAAACAGATGGGCAAAGATGAAGATAACTCAGCAAGCATTCTTGGTATTCGATCACAGTTAACATGTATGTGGTTTAAAAGATATAATAAGACGCCAACATAATTGCATGAAAGTTAGCAGGTGTTTATACGGATCAAGTTGACAATTTATTTGTATTATTTGAGAAATAAAGATACAGTTTTTGCTTACTTTTACAATTGCAGATAGTAACTTTGATAGTAAAGCATCAAGGACCACATCTACAAGATTGGAAAGAAACAGGAAAAGTGTGAACAAGTTCCAAATTGGAAAGTAAAACAAATGAGCACACCAAGTTAGAGAAGAAAAAAAAAGTCTTGGAAATTTAGCAACCGTTTCCAGCGCCCACCCCCACCTGCGCAGCCTGCCGTTGAGCGAAGCTGCGGAGGTCACCCAAAGGTCAATGTTCTCAGGCTTCTCTCCACTTCCGTGTGGCACGGTTAGCGCCCCAGAATCCACGTGGGGTTACATTCACAGGTACCTACAACAGTTTGGCAATGCTCCAGTTCTTGTGTGTGGGGGGGGGGAGGGGAAGGGAGGTTAGTTGAATGCATGTGTGTATAATTCTTCTGGGTTTCATATTATATAATATTTTTAAATTGTGGCAAAATATACATAACATAAAATTTACCATTTTAATCACGTCAAGCGCACAGCTCTGAGGCAGTAAGTACATTCACTCTTGTTGTGTAATCGTTACCACCGGTCCACCTCCAGAGCTCTCTTCGTCTTCCCCAAATGTCAGTCCGTCCCCATTAAGTACTGAGCCTCACCCCTACCCTCTCCCAGCCACCACTCTATTCCTGTTTCTATGAATTTGGCTTTTCTGGGCAGGCACCTCATGTCAGTGGAGTCTCAGTAATTGTCTCTTTGCAACTGGCTTATTATACTGAGCACGATGTCCTCAAGGTTCATGCGTGTTGTAGCATGTGTCTGCATAGCCTTCCTTTTTGAGGCTGAGTAATATCCCACTGTATGTATAGACCACATTTTGTTTATCATCCCATTGCGTCAATGGACACTTGGGTTGCTTCCAACTCCTGGATATTTTGTATCGTGTTGCTGGGAACGTGGATGTGCACCTATCTCCTGGAGGCCCTGCTTTTGATTCTTTGGATAAATACCCAGAAATGAGATTGCTAGATGATATGATCGTTCCATTTGAGATGCCCCTATACGATTTTCCATAGCTGCCATGCCATTTTACATTCCCACCAGCAGTGCTCAGGGTTCCAATTTCTCCTGCATAATATTCTGAAAGAATAGGAAGCCATGGTTGACGGGAGCCATCTGGTGCAGACAGAGCAGAAGGGACAGCGGCGCACGTGGGGGTGAAGCTGACTTGCAGACATGACCCCCGTCTACTGCACTGAGGGGCCCCACCAGCTGCCGACTCAACCACAAAAGGCAGCTACCTTCCCAACCTCACTCAGAGTCAGGGAGACGAGAATGTAATTAACTCGGAGATATGACTTCGGACCATCCAACTGACAGAAATTAATAGGATTTGTAAAATTCATGGCTGGAAAGGGATTAAAGGGAAAGGACTTTTTATATATTGCTGATGGAATTATAAATTACTATGGTCATTTCGGAAAGTAATCGTTCTATTAAAATTAAAAATGCATCTAACTTTTGACCCAATAATCCACTTTGGGGAATATATACTACAGAAATAAAATTACCAGCATGTAAGAATAGATGTACAGGGTTATCTCTGTAGTATTCTCTGTGGCAGGGAAAAAAACCTGGGAAAAAAGCAATTGCGGTATGCTTACTATGCCACAACTTACATCTCTTGATAGAAAGTAGCTGTGACTTTGTAAAAGAAAAAAATATGCTTTATAATATATTGACTATAGACAACCATATGATTGTATGAGTGCAAAGAAAAGTCTGGAAATTACATAAACAATGGTTAAAACTGAGTGCATTGGTAGTACTCTTTGGCGTTTTACAAGAGTTTGCTGTGCCAGGGGCTAGCAAGTGGCTAAAACTGGTAGGCACTGCTAAGAAATGGATGATGATTCCAGGAACCTTCAGCATACGGTGTGATGGGTGGGGTATATTTCATGGAAGAAAGACATGAATCAAATCCTAAGTCAGTGACTCATTCAGATATGCAACCTTCTCTAATGAGAATGTCCGTCACTGACTTGCCAACTTGAAAATTCCTAATCATCCTTGGAATTCCAGTGTCACCACTGCCTGCCTAATGAACACCTCCTGATTCTGGTCCCCAGTGGCAAAAATTTCCTGCGTGGGGGATTCCTCTACCTAATGCAGAATTCAGTCCTAGAACTCGCTGTATTGAGCCACAATTCAGTGAAATGCTTTATGGGACCATAGACTCCTCAAGAGCAAGAGATGTGGGGGCGCCTGGGTGGCTTAGTCGGTTAAGCGTCCGACTTTCACTTAGGTCATGATCTCGCGGTTCGTGGGTTCGAGCCCCGCGTCTGGCTCTGTGCTGACTGCCAGCTCGGAGCTTGGAGCCTGTTTCAGTCTGTGACTCCCTCTCTCTCTGACCCTCCCCTGCTCACGCTGTCTCTCTCTCTCTCCTAGAAATAAATAAAACCATTAAAAAAAATTAAAAAAAAAAAGAAAAAAAAAGAGCAAGAGATGTGATTTCATCCCTCATTCATTCATTCATTCATTCACTCACTCACTCATTCATTCTACTTTGACACTCATGCTCTCTCTTCTGCCCCAGCCAGGATCCGGGCCCTGTAATTAGAGACGAGGGATTGGGAATAGCATCCTTCACAGTTATGTAAATTGAAAAGGGGCTTATAACTGATGCAGCCCCTCTGGAAAACAGTGTGGAGGTTCCTCAAAAAATTAGCAATAGAACTCCCCTAGGACCCAGCAATAGCACTGCTAGGAATTTGCCCAAGGGACACAGGAGTGCTGATGCATAGGGCACATGGACCCCGATGTTCACAGCAGCACTCTCCACAATAGCTAAAACATGGAAAGAGCCTAAGTGTCCATCAATGGACGAATGGATCAAGAAGATGAGGGTGTTATGCTGAGTGAAATAAGTCAGGCAGAGAAGGACAAATATCATATGTTTGCACGTATAGGAGGATTAGGAGGAACATGACGGAGGACCGTGGGGCAGCAGAAGGGGGGAAATGGTGGGGGAGGGGGAGGGAGGCAAACCATGAGAGACTCTTGAATGCCGACAAAAACTGAGAAGTGATGGATGTAGGGGGGAGGGGGGATGGGCATGGAGGAGGGCACTTATGGGGATGAGCACTGGGTGGTATGTGGAAACTAATTTGACAATAAACTATTTGTAAAAAAAAAAAAAACCTGGAAAAAAAAAAGAAGATGTGGTTTATCTATACCATGGAATACTCCATGGCAATGAGAAAGAATGAAATCTGGCCACGTGTAGCAACATGGATGGACATTGAGGGTGTTATGCTGAGCGAAATAAGTCAGGCAGAGAAGGACAGATACCATATGTTTGCAAGTATAGGAGGATTAGGGGGAACTTAACGGAGGACCGTGGGGGAGAAGAAGGGGAAAAATAGTGGGGGAGAGGGAGGGAGGCAAACCATGAGAGACTCTTGAATACTGAGAACAAACTGAGGGCTGATGGGGGAGAGGGGAAGGGGGGTGATGGGCATGGAGGAGGGCACTTGTTGGGATGAGCACTGGGTGTTATATGGAAACCAACTTGACAATAAACTATTTAAGAAAAAAAATGAAAAGGGGTTTATATCATAATGTGAGGCTGGAGAAGAGCAAATACTCTTCATTACAAATCCAAAGTTAGGGGGTCTCAGTCAGTTAAGCATCTGACTTCAGCTCAGGTCATAATCTTGCAGTTTGTGGGTTCGAGCCCTGCATCTGGCTCTGTGCTGACAGCTCAGAGCCTGGAGTAGGCTTTGGATTCCGTGTCTCCCTCTCTCTCTGACCCTCCCCTGCTGGTGCTGTCTCTCTCTCAGAAATAAATAAAAAAAAATTTTTTTTAATTAAGAACAAAGTCAAAGCTACATTTTCAAAAACTATGAATCTCTTAAGGTTTATGAGATATTTCGGCAAGAACCTCTGCCTCCCCCAGAATCCCCAACAGGCTTCCCAGCCTTGATTACTGATAACAGGAAGGTAAATTGCAGATCCAGGAAGTTGCCTCTTGAAAGCCCTTTACCTGGGCTCCTCCGGGAAGAGAAATGCCCTGTAAGGCACAGGAGAATAGTAACAAACAGACATTGTTGCAATGTTTACTATGTTCCAGAAATAGATACAAGGGGTGGGTTAAAAAACTGTATAGTAAACATTTATTCTACCTCCTCCTTTTCTGCAGCCCCACGCAATTAATACGTGCAACCTCTCCCATACGTTTCCAGGGGCCTAAAGAGATGCTGCCCCAGCCGGAGCAGACCCAGGTCAATCAGGATACAACCATAAATTTTGCTACTGATCCATTTAAGAAGAAAGGACTCAGATGGGTGGATGTGCTTCCTCTGTTTACACGGTTTGTCTCGCTATTGAGAAAGCAGCATCCTGGCTCTTAAGAGTAATTTCCCAGGGACGCATAGTTGTCTTTTCTTTGCATTTGAGGCCCAGGGCTGCTGCAGCCACCTTGTAACCCCAAGGATAAAGGGTCACCTCTGAGAGGGCAGAGGTGGGGGGGAATCACAGAGACCCCCAAGCCAGAGCCCTGCCTGACCTGAGGCTGAGCACTGAGCTGGCCCTGGATGTGCTCTCTTCTGAGAGCCGGTAATCCCCTCATGGGGGCAGGGAGGGCAGGAGGTAATCGGCAGTGAGGAAGGGAGGAGAGATGTGGCAAAGCCCGAGGTGTGAGCACCTTCGGTGGGTGCAGGGAGGGTGTGGAAAGGCAGGAGCCCAGACAGGCAGAGACTTGCAGAACAGCAAGTGCCTTTGGCTAGTGCCTTTCTCCCTGCACATCGAGTTCTCACCTACAAATGGGCATCTAGTCTCCACACAGCTCGCTTCTGGGTTGGCCAGGCTTGTGGAAGATACTCGCTGAATGAGCCCTGGCTGGGGGCCACCCACACTTGTGCAGGTGGCGCCCAGCACCTTCCAACTCCACTTTCTGGTCTTGGGCTGCCAAACAGTTGCAGGCTAACATCCTCAAGGGTCTACACTAGTGGTAAATGTTTAATGACTGTTTAGGAAAAAAGCCCCGATTTGCAGCATTGGCCAATTTTCGGTGTGTAAGTACTCCCACTGCGGCCAAGTCCAAACTCCTGATGGGTCATTGTCACTGGATGTGGGGCTGGGAAGAGACGCTCGCACTTGGCTCTTCTGAGAGGGCCAGAGGCTCCAGTCACCCCTGGCTTCTGCAGCCCTGTCCCCATTCCTCTGCAGGCTCTAAATGTTTGTCAAGATCCTCTCCTTCCCCTGGCAGGGGCGGGGGGTGGGGGGGTGGCGACTGAGAAGCCAGGCAAGGGATGCGAGTTGACGCAATTTGTCAAAATGATCGATACTCCCCAGCCAGAGGGCCAGGGCAAAGGATGCTTGCACAGCAGAGCGGGAGGGAAGAGTGATGCCCATAATACAGAAAGGGACATGCAATTTCAGAAAGTGTATTTTTTTCTTAAACAAGAGGAATAGGTAATGGCACTCCCTAGCCAGGGCTCTCTCTCAGAACCTTAGACATTATTTTTCAGTCCTTGCTTTTCTTGCTTTCTCTCCACAGCCTGTCATCACAGGAGGGCAGCACTACGGGCTATCCTTATCCGGCCCTCATCCTGTCTGGCAGGTGGGCGCAGTGACCTCCAGCCAGCAAGCCCACCCCTAGTGGGCTGGGTGCACCGAGCCAGGTCTTACTCTCCTTGGCTTCTGGCTTCCCGCCTGCAGGAGGGGCTCACAAAACCCGCCTCGCATTCACTCACTTAGAAATATCTTTGATCCCTATCTTGTTGCTTCTTGGGAATCCCAGCTGTCGAGAGGAAAACACTTGGCAATCCATGGGATGTGCCAAATACACAGCTGTGCGCAGTGCACAGTGGTTTCCTTCATTTCCTTCTTGGCTAAGCCTCACTTCTCTGTTCCAAAGTCCCCATCAGCTTCTTCTTCAGTACAGGAAAAGGTCCACATGTCTTTATCAGTTAGACTCTTAATAGTTAAGGTGTTCAGGAAAAAAAAAATTGTTTTGTGTCACAATTGAGGCAGTGCTTCCTCTCTTGACCAAGTAATGTCAGTTCTAGGAATTTATCTTACAGACACACAACAAAGCTATGCACACATGTGGAGGTCTGTTGTGGTATTGACAGTAGCAGGGAAAATAAAACAAAAATACACACCAATGGATGAAGAGTGAAATGAAGAACAGAAAAGCAAATTGCCCGAGAAAGCCTTCCCCGAGCTTAGCACGGCACTTGGCTCATAACAGCCTCTCAGTAAATAGCAGAGAAATAAAAGTGTGGCCAGTTCGAGCAATAAGGATCTAAGTCCACTGAGACTGTTTACGACAAGGCAAGCAGAACAGTGCGTACAGTTTGTTTCTATTTTGTGTCAAAGATCTCCCATCTCCCTTTAAACACCTTCAGATGTCCAGAAAATACACTATAAAGCTGGAGAAGAAAACACTTTGGTTTTAACTTTTGGAGAAAGAGACTGAAAGACCTTTTCTGGAATCTCCTTTTTTTTAATTAAGGATATGCATTAGACACATTTACATGAAAATAAGCACCCTCTCCATCAGCAAGCAGTCAGCCTTCCTCGCTGCTGCCCGATACTTCACTGCACGGGTGAGGAGTTCCCATCATTTGTTTTTAGGCTGCCGCGTCACTGTAAACAGTGCAAGATGAACACTCTTGTGCATACGTCTTTGCCCATACAGACTATGTTCCCAGGTGCTGGGGAAAGGAGACATTTTCTGTTTACGTGGGACATTCTGTTTCTTGATGAATTCTGAAACCAGGCAATGGCTCCGTCGCCGGCTGCCAGCGTGTGGACCAGAAAACCTCCGAATGCCAGCCCCCTCGCTGTGAAATACAGGTATCCATCCGGAGGGACTGTTCCCAGAGTTAGATATGATTAATGCATGCAAAGGGTCCAGCTCCCCGGAGGCTCACCTTAAGCACACACTGTGTGATCGGTAAGTGACAGCTGTGATTATTACTTGAAATCACCAGGGACAAAGAGAACAGGACGGCAAGAGCAAGCCATGACTGAGGGAGTCAGCAGCTCGGAGAAGGTAGGAGAAGGGTCGAATGCCGCAGCCTGAAGCAGGCAGAGCGAGGGACTGGACAAGGGGATGGTGCAGGTGGCTCACTTGTTCCTTCTCTTTCCTGGACGTGCTGCTTTCTGGATTCTAAGGAGACGGGCTCACGTCATTGGCCGCGAGGATAAGTCTCCCACTCCATGAGCAGCAAAGCCAAGGCAGCTTAGCCAGTGGAAGACGCAATACAGCCAGGCTGGTCCCTTTGTGGAGTCACAGAGATCTCATTGTCATGTCCATGGGTGTCTGCTCTGGGGGCTTCGGCAGCCTTGGCTGCCAGCCACAGGACCATGCATGGATGTGCTGGGCTCACCCGCTGGGTGTCCATAAATCCTAGAGGGATCCAAGGGCAGGAATAGGCCAGGGGCACATACAATTTGAGAGTCAATCACTGATCTTGATGGGACAGGGTCTTTCCTCTGAAGCACCAGGAGGCTGGGTGAAGAAACTGACCCTGAGTCTGTCCAGGAGTCTTAGACAAGGCACTGGGTGAGTTAGCGTCCATCTTTTTTGGCTCAGTTGCCTGGAGTGGGAAACAGGAAAAGGCCCTGTGTTTCTTCAGTTCAGAAGGAGATTCTGAACTGCTAGGAAACTATTTATCAGCCTTCTGTCTCAACTAGCTTTTGAGAATCAAAGCTTCTTTGAGCAGAAAGAGGATCTTTACGACCTTTTTCTGGTTGGTGCTATAGGGAAGCCTCTGAGGCAGATGAGAGGTTCGAATCTGCTCCTGCACCTTTCTAGCCACACAACTCTGGTCAAATTGCTGCAGAACTCAGCTTCAGTGCCTCCTTTTATAACATGGAGTGAGGTTATCCACCTACCGTGTTGTGAACACCGGACAGGGTGCAATCGAGGGGCCAGAGAGACCCCACCATGTGGGATGTGGCTGGGCTTCTTCTCATCACCTTGAGACTCCCAATAGGAGACAGACAAATGCCACATGAACTTCATTCATTCAGCAAGTACCTGCTGAGTGCCCGTGACATGCCAGGTTCAGTTCTAGGCACCAGAGCACAGCACGGGCTCTCATGGAGTTCATATTCCAGTGGGAGATCTCACGCTGTCAGGGATGAAGATGGCCCCAGGGAGGGACAGCCAGGGCATGGAGGCAGGGTGTGATGTGGTGTTGGTGTGCAAAGGGTGGTCAGGGAAGGGCTGCGTGAGGAGGTGAGTGTGGAGCAGCCTTAATGACCTGAGGACGCAGGGTATTCACGGAAGAGTTGCCTGTGACATGCCGCAGCAGGGGAGGGTTTCGTGTTTGGGAAGGACCGGGTGGCTAGAGCACAGGGAGTGCCACGCAGTTGGGAAGGGCGTGGGGACAGGTCACCAGGAACTCCAGAGACACAGGACGAACTCGAGATTTGATGTTCTGTGTGAAGGAGAGACTTCGAAGGGATTCCGGTAAGAGTGATGCAATTTGATTTATTCTTTAAAATAATCGTTCTAGAGGGGTGTATGGTCTGAGATGGGAGAGGGGCAGAGGCTGAAGCCCTTGACTTTCTGTCCAAATACTCCCTACCCACCCTCTGCAGTGGAGAACAAGACACGCGGAGCCTTTTATCCCATTAAGGTGAAGGCAGAAAAGATTAGCTGGCTCTCTGGGGAAAAGAACTTACTCAGTTTGCAATCATAGCTGCTTTTGGCCCGTCATCATCTGGAGACTCTGACAGTCCACCCTCCTGCGGGAATCTCGCTGAGAACGCTGGTGAGGTTCCCCCAGGGCCAGTCGGGGACAATTTCACCATGTCCAGACCTTGTGTCATGCCACCCAGGGCCTAGATACGAGCAAGGGCCTGGACAGGTGAGGACCAGCATCACAGGAGACCAAGGACTACTTGCTCCAAACCAGAGGAGTCGGGTTCCAGGAACAGAGGCATCTCAAACCCTACCTTATGTTTTGCGAGGCACAGATGTAGTTTCTTAAAAGAGAAGTGTGCAAATTCCTAGCAGTGCTAGTGCTGGGTCATAGGGGAGTTCTACTGTTAATTTTTTGAGGAACCTCCACACTGTTTTCCAGAGGGGCTGCGCCAGTTGACATTCCCACCAACAGTGTAGGAGGGCGCCCGTTTCTCCACATCCTCGCCAGCATCTAGAGTTCTCTGATTTGCTCATTTTAGCCACTCTGACTGGCGTGAGGTGGTATCTCAGTGTGGTTTTGATGTGTATTTCCCTGATGAGGAGGGATGCTGAGCATTGTTTCATGTGTCTGTTGGCCATCTGGATGTCCTCTTTGGAGAAGTTTATGTTCATATCTTCTGCCCATTTCTTCACTGGGTTGTTTGTTTTTCAGGTGTGGAGTTTGGTGAGTTCCTTATAGATTTTGGGATACAGGAGTGCTGATGCATAGGGCACATGAGCCCCAATGTTCACAGCAGCACTCTCAACAATAGCCAAAACATAGAAAGAGCCTAAGTGTCCATCAACGGATGAATGGGTCAAGAAGATGTAGTTTATCTATACCATGAAATACTACATGGCAACGAGAAAGAATGAAATCTGGCCATGTAGCAACATGGATGGACCTTGAGGGTGTTATGCTGAGTGAAGTAAGTCAGGCAGAGAAGGACAGATACCATATGTTTGCACGTATAAGGGGATTAGGAAGAACTTGACAGAGGACCATGGGGGAGAAGAAGGGGGAAATCATGGGGGAGAGGGAGAGAGGCAAACCATGAAAGACTCTTGGATGCTGAGAACAAACTGAGGACTGATGGGTGTGTGTGGGGGGGAAGGGGGTGATGGGCATGGAGGAGGGCACTTGTTGGGATGAGCACTGGGTGTTATATGGAAACCAACTTGACAATAAACTATGAAAAAAAATTAAAAAAGAAACAAAACAAATGAACACAGGGTGGGGAGAGGGGAAGACAGAGAAACCAGGAAATAGGGGGGAAAAAAAAGAGAAGTATGAAATTTTATGGAAAGAAATTACTGGATTCTGACCAAAAAATTCTCATCTTTCTGTGCAATTTTCTCTACTCTTAAAATGGGAAGAAAATGCAGCAACGAGGAAGCTGGTGTTATCCAGTAATAATGGGTCTTTGAAGATTAAAGTACCATCTGTATACTGTCCATTGGTTAAAAACAATTACCCTTGAGGAAGCCCCCACACAAAGATCACCAGCAATTCTTGTGGCCAAAGTCAGGCTTATTATGAGCAACCCCTTCGCACAGTCTCTGGACAGTCTCAGGAGCAGGGATGGGTGACATAGAGGGTTTTGAGGCATGATTGAGTCTTATGGTGGTCTGGGCACAGATGGGCTGGAATTGTAAATTAGACAAGTAGCTGATCTCTGGTCTTCCCTTCAGAACCATGAGCCTGAGCAGAACAGCTGTGGTCTTGCCGTGGAACATACAGAAGTAAAGGAATAACTGATTTTATGGAAATTTATGCTTAGATACTTTTTGTTGTCATTGCTAATTTGATATACTCCCTCCATCTTGACAGCCAGGGTACAGTTTATTTGCAAATTGTGGTTTCCATTTCATTTGTCATATTGTGGGAACACATTCCAGTGGTTTCTTGGTTTTCCTCTCTGTAAAACAGGTGGGAAGGATGCTTTTATCTCATATTTAAGAAACTTAGGCATTCTAATATTCTAGAGGTTACCAAAAGGCAATGAGCCCCAAGCTTTCGTGAGGCACCTGTCATACATGTGACAATTTTGTTAACTGTCCCCAAAGAGGTGTATATTCTCTCTCCTATATAGTTTATAAAATTACTAATGACAAAGGTTATCCAAGTCTTTTAAATCTTTTATGTATGGAACTGGTCTAGAAGAGTATACTGTAAACCAAGATAATCACTTACTTTTGGTGATGGGGTGAAGATGTTTATTTATCACCTGTCTACCTACTGCTTCCATTGTGCCCATCTCTTACTTTTTCTGTCTTTTAAACTTTATTTGCTTAGTTACTATTAAGTTTATGAGCCATTTCTGTACTCCAGTCTGGAGAGTATTTATTGGAAATCCTCTTGAGAGGCGAGGCTTGCAAATTTTGGGGTGGAGGATATACCAGCAGGTGACCCCCAGGAGGAGGAGGCCTGCCTAGGGCTGACAGCTTCTATAGGACCCTTCCTGCTGGGTAAGGCCGCCGATTCTCTTTGAGGAGATGGGCTGGGCCTTCAGAAGTTGCTCTGGGTCACCTATTTGTCCCTGTCACCCAGGCTCATCCTATCCCTGGGCTGACCAGTGTACACCCCACATGAAGTTCATATGCAGTCCAGTCAGTAGAAATGAACCTGTCGCTTCCGCTGAGTCCTCCAAGAAAAAACCCTGGCAGGAAGTTTGGGTTGAGTGGATCCTTTGAAATATTCTAGCAACATGGATGGAACTTGAGGGTGTTATGCTGAGCGAAATAAGTCAGGCAGAGAAGGACAGATACCATATGTTTGCATATATAGGCAGATTAGGAGGAACTTAATGAACGATCATGGGGGTGAAGAAGGGAAAAATAGTGGGGGAGAGGGAGGGAGGCAAACCATGAGAGACTCTTGGATGCTGAGAACAAACTGAGGGCAGATGGGGGTGGGGGGAGGTGAAGGGGGCTGATGGGCATGGAGGAGGGCACTTGTGGGGATGAGCACTGGGTGTTATATGGAAACCAACTTGACAATAAACTATTTAACATTTAAAAAATAATAAGTATAAAAAAAGAAATATTGAAGCATATTTGGGGAGTTGCTACTTTAAAAACTGATAGCTGAGATCAGTGATTCCTTACATAAGCATCTTATAAAAATACATATAGAAGTGGTAGTCAGCTACACCAGCCTCTCCCAAACTTCCAGTAAGTAATTTATAGTACAAACTGGAGAGGCATGCAAAAGAGTGATGACCTCTTCTGGGTTTCAGGTTTATTTCCAATGTACTTTGCAAACTTTGTCTAAATTGGGAGCTCTTACCTAAGAGACCCTCCCAACTTCATCTAAGCCAGAGAGCTTTCTTGAACTATTTCTGTATTGTGTCCACTGTGATCAGAGTCAGAATGATCCTATGTCAAAGGCACAGAACGCTTGCCCAGCCTGTCTTCTTCCCACTCCTGCTGACACTTGGGTGACCTGCAGGCTTTGGGTACAGCAGGTCCCCTGGGATGGTGCTGCCTTGCCTGCCTCTACAGGGCAGATCTTAATTTAGCCACTGTACAAGCACCTGTTTCCACATTAACTGTATCAGCCCCAGATTGGTATAGTCTGACCATGGTTTGTCTTTCATTGAAAAATTCTATCCCGGCAGAATTACAGAAAGCCAGTCTTCCACCTACTAGAATCACCTGGCTTCTTGATCTGCTGATCTATCCTACTTTAGACGGAAGAGTTATTTCAGGGAAGTGATAGATTCTAGGGCTTCTAAATGGTGTGTGCAGCCACAGGGCAGGAGGGGGCAGACAAAGGGGCATGGGTTTGGCTTCTAGCTGGAACACGGCCATTTGCTAGCTTGGGAATTTGCCTTTGATCCGGTGAACTTCATTTTCTCCACCTGTGAAATGGCAGTAATGGTTTAGTAGCAGGGGAATTGGAAGTTATAATGGAGGGCACACATGTACGCGTACAGTAAGTGCAACTTCCTTTAGGATTTAAAAACCTGGAGGTTCCCTAACCAAATATGTAAAGATGGCAAATAATCATGTGACAAGATGCTCCGCATCATAGGTCATCTGGGAATCAGAAATGAAAGCAACAAAACCCCACTACAGACTTTATTAAAATGGCTGAAACCCAGAGCACTGACAACATCAAATGCTGGCGAGGCTGTGGAGCAACAGGAACCCTCATTCGTGGCTCGTGGGAATACAGAGTGGTGCAGCCACCTTGGAAGACAATTTGGTAGTCGCTTACAAAACTAAACATACTCTTATGTGATTTAGCAATCATGCGCCCTGGCATTCACCCAGATGAGTTGAAAACTTATCTCCACACAAAAACATGGATCTTTATATAAAGCAGCTTTATTCCTAATTGTTAAAACTTGGGAGCAACCAAGATGTCCTGCGGTAAGTGACTGGACGCATGGACTGTGGTCCGTCCACGAGGTGGAATGTGATTCAGGGCTAAAAAGAAACGAGCTATCAAGCCATGAAAAGACACAGAGGAAACTTAATGGCTTATTACTAAGTGAGAGAAGTCAGTCTGAAAAGGCTACACATTCTAAGTATATGACATTTTGGAAAATTAGAACTACAGAGGCGGTAAAAAGACAAGTGGTTGTCAGAGGTTTGGGGAGTGAGAGGGATGAATAAGTGGAGCATTTTTAGGGCAGTGAAACTGCTCTGCATGATACTATGATAGTAGGGACAGGAATATGCATCCGTCCCAACCAATGGAATGCACTGGGTGTTGTATGTAAGGGATGAATCACTAAATGCTACCGAAACTGAAGCCAATACTACACTATATGTTAACCAATTTGAATTTAAATAAAATATTGGAAAAAGAAAAACAAAGAATGCACAACACCGAGATGAACCCTACTGTAAACTATGGATGTGGGTGATAACAACGTGTCCATGCAGGTCCATCAGTCCTGACAAAGGTACACTCTCGGGGGCAGTGTTTGTGAAGGGAGAGGTATGTGAGGCCTCTATATACTGTCATCTCAGTTTTACTCGGAACCTAAAACTGCTTCAAAAGAGTCTGTTAAGAAAAAAAAAAAAACCCTACACCTGCTTGTTGAAGCCACCTGATATGTATTCAACACTGGAAAGCTAATTTAAAAAAAAAAAAGAAGAAAAGGGGAGAAAGGCAAACATTTCAAATGTATCAATTTAATCAATTAAAACTTTCTTATTTAAAGTGTAAGTGACATCCATTTCCATGAAGTCTACCAATAAGGAGGCAAGTTCTGCAAGACCTAAAGTCAAGAAGAAAACTCCGAAGTATTTAGAATTTGGACTTCCAGACAGGCAACCTGAACTTTAAAACTAGATTATGTTCAAATAGCAAACGAAAAATTCATCCATATAACTGAGTAAGTGGCTTTTTATGCGTTAATTAAAGTTTGTTCAATGTTGGAACCGAATCTGAGATTAAAATGTCAGTTTTTAATATTGGTATAATAAGCTCAAAATCAACCCGAAACCATTAGTGTCTTATTTATTGAACGTGTCCTCTTGATCACTATAGCTTTTTATAAAAGCTGTGGCCACATATGCGGCAACCTATTTATGAAAGGATGATTACGACCAGAATTCATGGCTAAAAGAAAGTCACCTGGTGAAGGGACAAATTGTGGCAATTCATACAACCGAATACAGAGAACGGAATCACTGGCACACAAACTCCCCGCATGAATTCCAAAACCATTATGTCGAGCAAAAGAAAAGGCACACAAAGGAATGTGGGCTGTATGATGCCATTTATAGGGTGCCTGCAAAATAGATCTAACCTACAGCGAAAGAACAGGATCTGTCAGCCCCTGTTGCCTGGACTGAAAGACGTGGAGGGGTGAGGCTCTTGCAATGGAATGTTGATTGAGATGACAGTTGCATGAAAGTATCCATTCGTCAAGACACTAAAACATATTTCAAGAAGACTGATTTTCAAATAACTTTGAAAACCCCAATAATGTGAAATATCATCAGTGACCTCCCCATTCTAGTCATTCAGTGGTTACAATCCGTTAGAGATTTGCTCTTATTCTGAGTTTCCTATCACCTCCTCAAGAGTATTCAAAGTTTGGCGTCATTTTGCCAGTTAAGTTTTCCTCTGGTGATTGTTCAAGGATTTTGTGGAAGAGTAGATGCCTTCCTCTGTACCTAAAATCAGAAATGGCTGATAGCTTTACATAGTGTGTGTTGTTCTCTTTCTCTCTCTCTCTGAGAAATGTTTTAAATTTTAAATGTTGGACACATGCTGAAAATTTCTCAATTTCTGACTTCTCTGAAAACATCAGCTTTGCATCATCGGGCTGTAGTTTCCACAAGGCTTCAGCCTTGTTGGAGCTGTGGAGAGCCTCTCGCTTTAGTTGAGACCGCGTGCTCTTCAATAATCCACAGCCCCCACTCATCCCTATTGTACTGTGCCGAACTGCTTTGTTTATATTACTAGTTTTGCCCCCTTAGGTAATTGAACTTTGCCACCTCTGGACTAGACACCCTGGGCTCTCCTTTCTTTCTGGTGAAGTCATTCCATCTGGTGATAGAAGAGTCTGGAAGAGAGGAACCAAGATATCATGGGGAGGGGGGTATGAAGCCACGGCTTTTGAGGTGGGGGTGTGAAGCTCAGGGAAGAGAAGACTCAGGGCTCCTTGGACTAGGCTCTCATGGGATGCAGGGCTGTCATGTGGATTGTTGATCCCCTGAGTCACCGGTCAGAGGCAGGTTTGCCCAGAGCTGGTCTGGGACGGAGACTCTGGAACTGATGATCAGTGGAGACCAGAGGAGGGATCTATGGGAATGTGAAGGCTCCAAATGGGGCAGAAGCAAAGCTAAACCATCTCGGCTGAAGTCTATCCTTTGTCTGACTCCGGGCGAGGGCATGGCCCATGAGTGGCATCACGGAGCTGTCCGTAGTTGCGGCAAGGAGGGTGTTTGACCTGTTCTATCAATGAATCCTTGACTGCAGGCCACCCACTCCCCTCGGGTCAGGGCATGGCCTCCCAGCAATTTCTAAGATCGGTGGCTCCTATCAACCAAAGGGGTCCCCTAAGAACAGCATGGTACTCGCGGTAGCTGGGGGAATGAGGCCACTGGCTCCATAATAGGGGTCTGAGTAAAAAGCATCTGCCTCCACTTCAATCCCCAGATGGAACCTGGGCCGGTAGTTGGAGTTTATTGACAACTCACTGCAGCTCAGTAGATAAGAAATTGAAAAGGAGAGGTGTGAGTGATGGAAGGGCCAGCCTTGCGGGCAGCGAGCCCCCGGAACTGAGTGTTCAAACAGAAGCTGCAAGGCAGCTCAGCTCTGACGGACAGCTCCTGTAGCAGGGCTGTGCCAGGCGTCCTTCCAAAGTTCCTTTGAAAGCAGAGGCGCTTTGATTTTGCAAAGAGCTCCCCGTCCACCCCAGTCTCTTCCTCTTCCTTTAATCCAAATGCGGATGATGAAAACAGCCAAAACTGGCCACACAGCCACCACGTGCAACCTGCATCTCCCTCCCATTTAAGCCCCATGACAGTCCAGTGAGGAAGAAGTCGAGACCCACATTTTTCAGATGCTGTGACTGAGGTTCAGAAAGTTTGTCTTGCCCAGGAGCACACTGTGAGCACACAGAGGGGCCAGAGGCGGAAGTAATTTCGACTGATGCCTGGTTCTTTGCCCAGAAAAGGCTGTGCTTAAAAAACCACTGGGTATCATATGTAAGTGATGATGTTTCTTCAGGTTTCTACTCCTGAAGCCAAGACTACACTGTATGTGAACTAACTTGAATTTAAATTTTAAAAAATACCAAAAAAAAAAAAATCCCAAACAGCAAACAAACCAAAAAGAGTATAAATTCATCAAAGGGAATAATGTATAACATGATAGAAAGGGCCATGGGGATTATCAAAGGTAAAAGAAGCAAATGAAGATGGCCAGACTAAAACAAACCCCCCAAAATAAAACCAATGCAAAGCTGAGATGAGCATCCTTCTGGGGAGGACATCACACAGGGGACCCATGAGGGCACCCATCGGGCCTTTTGAAGTGTAACGGGTGGTCATGGTGTTTATGCTAATTACGAGTTGAATCTGAACC
The DNA here is from genome assembly GCA_017311185.1 of Proteles cristata cristata. NCBI lineage: Eukaryota > Metazoa > Chordata > Mammalia > Carnivora > Hyaenidae > Proteles > Proteles cristata. The sequence continues at coordinate 307,153 of JAESUZ010004838.1, forward strand.
CTGGACAGAGCAGAGTGAATCCATAGGTCTGAGCAGGAAGGTTGAAAACAAGCCTCCTGTCAATGGGTCAGGATGGAGTTTTCTTAAAACAATGTTCATTTTGAAAATTTTTTTTAACATTTATTCATTTTTTAAGAGTGCACGAGAGAGAGACAGAGCACGAGTGGGGGAGGGCAGAAAGAAAGAGGGAGACACAGAGGCTGAAATAGGCTCCAGGCTCTGAGCTGTCAGCACAGAGCCCGACTTGGGGCTCGAACCTATGAACCATGAGACAAAGTTAGATGTGTAATCAACTGAGCCACCCCGGCACCCCAAACAATGTTCATTTTGATGCCTCTTAGGCAAGTGCAGCTGAGGGAGGTAATTTTCCTATTTTGGAGCCTACACCACGTCTCAGAATGGATAGCACAGTCACGTGTGCTGGTGTCACTGACTGCAATAAGCAGGCATGCAACTGTTTGATACAATGGAAAGTCAGGTCCTGCCATCTTAGAGGAGGAAACTGAAGCCTGGGTGTGTGTGTGTGTGTGTGTGTTCCTGAACCATGTCACTAACAGAGCCATCATCAAAGTACAGGTCTCTGGAGCCCCAGGTGTCAGGTGGAATCAGAGGTCAATTTGATACCCCTCCCATCTTGTTGCCCTGAGGCTCAGAAGTTTGTTGGATGGAGGAGGGAATGGACAAGAGAATAAATGGATGAGTGGATGGATGAATGAATGACATGGTCAGTGCCAGTGGCTGGCCTCACCCTGTCACAGGGCAGCACCCTTTTCAAGTGGCTTAAGCGGAACAGTTTTAATGCCTTGATGTTGAGATTTCAAAATGTTTCCTCTCTTAGAAATCAGTCTTTTGAACACAGTCCCTACTGACCACTGCAATGATGCTAACTTAGAAGAAATATTTGACCTGATATTGCAGTTTCTCAACCTCAGGGACATTTGTTTCGTGGCCCTTGTTGCTTAGAATGTGTGTGTTCATGGACTTTTATGCACTCTTGGATGGAGGGCAGAAGGCAACAAGACCCCTTCAGTGATGGCCATGAGGGCTGATGTCTGACCACCCAGTCCTGTGATGGAGCAGGAAACTTAGATGATTATGGATTTGTAAGGCAGTTCTGTCTGAAACAATTGTGCCCCTCCGGGAACACATGGAGATGCCTGGAGACATTTTTTGTTGTCACAATTGGAGGTAGGTGTTACTGGCATCTGGTGAGTAGAGGCCAGGGATGCTGTTCAACAGCCTGCGTGCACAGGACCACCTTCCCTGGCCCCTCACAAAGAATGACCCAGCCACAAATGTCAGTGGTGCTGTGGTTGAGAAGCTCTGGATTAGCTGGAGAGTCGGACTAGAGGATAGAGTTTGAATTAGAGGTCGGAAAATAGCTTCTTTGTGAAGATTTATGTCTGTCTATATATGACTATTGTTGCCTTTCAGACAACAAACAAAGAAGACACTTAGTATTGCTTAAAGAAATCACCTGTATTCCCACCACCCGGATATCTCTTGGTATATCTTAGATAGCACTGAGGGCGGTAAAATACGGCTTTGGGGTCAGATGGTCCTAGGTTTAAATCCTATGACAACCAAAGAAGGCATGGAAAAATGATCTTGCTTCTTTAGTCTCAGAGTTCCCCAGTTTTGAACCCATTAACTCCCACCTCTGAAAGCAGCCATGTGGTTCAAACCAATCAGCTTTTTAAAGCACCATGTACACAATAAGTGCTCAAATAGCCTGTTCCAATCCCTGGCCACTGGTATACATACCTTTACTAAAATTGTCTTTACCTGTTGTAGATTTCAATATTACTTTATTATTTACCAATATTAATCATGCTTTTCAGGTGCATAAACACAATTTGCAATTGCTTTGTAACATCCAAACTGGATAATCCATACTCAATGAATCCCCTCTTTTTTATTGTAATGAACACCTTTGTGCAGACAACTTTTCCCCAAGCAGGGATTCTCTCCCTCAAGTAGATTCTGTATTAGGGTGGGGATTATGGGTTTAGGGACATAGATATTGTAATGCAGTTGGGAGTTTAAGAACACAACATCCATTAGGAGCCAGAAGCCAGGGTACAAAGTGCCCATGGAGGCAAGACCAGCTGTCTGGGGATCTCAAGAAAGACAGATCAGCCTGTGCCAAGTCTGTGTTGCGCTTCATCAAGTTCAAACAAGTTAACTTGGATGCAATATTTTTTTTAAATTTTTTTTATTTATTTCTAGGAGAGAGAGAGAGAGAGAGAGAGACAGCGTGAGCAGGGGAGGGTCAGAGAGAGAGGGAGTCACAGACTGAAACAGGCTCCAGGCTCTGAGCTGGCAGTCAGCACAGAGCCCGACGCGGGGCTCGAACCCACGAACCGCGAGATCATGACCTGAGCGAAAGTCGGACGTTTAACCGACTAAGCCACCCAGGCGCCCCATGGATGCAATATTTTAATCTATTATGTCCCCTTCATTCCGATTCTGTAAGTTGGCCCAATAATATCCTTGATAGTAATTTTCCTCTCCAGGGTCTAGTGCAGTGGAAGGCATTGCATCAGTTCTGGATATCTCTTGACTTAATAGATTGAGCAGTGAGTTTGTTGGCTGTCCATCCGTCCTTACCCACGTTCATAGCTCTCTGTGGGTCAAAGAGCCAGCTGCCACTCCTCACTGCTGCTTATTGGGATAATCGTCCCCACCTTACTGATGACAATTAAGCACTGCCACCTGGCCTCTGTCACTTAGGAGTCCTGTTATTTTGCAATGTCACAACATTCCAGTCATCATCCTGCCCTTCGAGGACAGCCACAAACTCCTCCATGACACTGCTCCTCCTGTTACCAGCACACGTCTCACCGTTGGGTGAACTGACTGTCCTCCAGCCCCTTCTGCAAATGCAGACAGCTGGGGAACTTCCCAAACCGACACCAAATGTCAAGTCTGGCATGCCTACTTCTCTGAAATTTGGATACTATTTCCAATGTCTGTCATGACTTTTCCACTTCACTGTGGGCACTAATGTCTTCAAGATTCCAAGAGCCATCCTTGCAGTGTGTAGGATCCTTGCTAGCAAGTTAAATCCTGAACCAGGAGAGTATGCTCTGTACCTATCAATTCTCCTTCTCCAGACTACTGTTTCACCTTCTGGGTTAGTACCCTCAGCATCCAGTTCCGTAATGCTCCACTGGTTCCTACCACTGCAGGTTGGCAGGGTAGTAGCTCCTTTGGGGTATAGATCTTGTAAATGACAGATTTCCAGCCATGTTATGCTGTGATCTAACTCTGCTTATTCATCTGGCAGCCACAGGGGATGTAAGAGTAATGCAGAGATAGGGGCACCTTGGTGGCTCAGCTAGTTAAGCGTCTGACTTCAACTCAGGTCACAATCTCACGGTTTGTGAGTTCGAGCCCCACATCAGGCTCTGGGCCGATGGCTTAGAGCCTAGAGCCTGCTTCAGATTCTGTGTCTCCCTCTCCCTCTCTGCCCCTCCTCTGCTCATGCTCTCTCTCTCTCTCTCTCTCTCTCAAAAATAAAATAAAAATATAAAAAAAGAGTAATGCAGAGATGCCTGTATCACCTTCGAGAAAGGGGTAGTCCTAAGTAAGAAGAGACAGGACAGGAAAAGCCAGACATTTTGAGCAATTTTGAGATTAAAGATTTTCAAGTGCATCCGACTGAGAGTTCCATACCCCATGTAGCATCACAGGCTTCCGCTTCTTCTCAACCTTGGCTAAGCATTGGTGTAAGGCATTGGTGACTTTCTGAGGTTGATAATGAATGCTCCTCTCTCTACTACTCTGCTTCTCATCATTGAGATCCTTAGCTTTTATTCTCAAGGCTGCAAGATAAGAGGCTCTCCACCTACTATCAAGAAAGTTCTTGACCTTAGATGCTGTATGGAAAATAAAAAGGGTAATGATTGTATGGCTTCATGTTGTTGTGAGGATTTAAGCCAACTGTGTTTGTCAACAGCCTATGTGAGAGTTTGTGATGAGGTGGATTCTCTACAAATGTCAACTGAGTCAATAATGATGATGAGAACCCAACAGGGAATAGGCTGGGAGTGGGGAAAGCTTCCCTCCATCTCAGCTGTGTCACTGTGTCCTAGCCTGTAACTCCTGCACCAAACTGCCTCAGCTCAGCACACAGCATGGATGAGCCCTGCTTTCCCAACACTCTACCTTCCGCCATGCCAGTTGAGTTGTACTTTCCATTCTTTGTACAAACCTTGGGCAGATTCTGTGGCTCTCAGGACACTTTTGGTCATAAAAAGTCTAGCCTAATCCAGTTTAAAGCATAAGCTTCTAACCCATTCAAATCCCTTCTCCCTTCCTGTAGTGTCTAGACCTGACCCCCTATCCTGGGGTCCAGGGTGAGAGGAGCACAGGACTCCCCTATTTCTTGCCCCCTCTGCTGGTTCCAACTCCTCAGAGGGAGGAAAGGAGGTGGGGGGAGGCTTCAGAGACTGATGTGGGGCCATTCCTGGCTGTCTCATTTTGATCGGACATTTGCATGCTGCCTCTTTAACAGGGTATTTGAGGAGATTTCTCCAGCTCTTTTAGGAGCTCCCTAACTGAATATTCCCATGGCCATGGCTTCCATTCTGTTTGGCTCTCCCAAGCCCCTCTCAGCTCCCATCTCTGGTGGGATGCTTATCCCCTTAGTGCACAGGTTTCCTTGCTGTGCAAAAAGCTACCTTAGGTGGGTACCAGCCAAATACTTGGGCTGATCTTCCCTCCATGGTTTCCACCATTGCACTGGGCCATGGTGTGCAGACAGCCCCACAGCAGCCTCCCCCTCCACCCTGGCATACCCTTCTGGGCCTCTGCCACCCTGGGTCCACGTGGACAAGGAAAAGAAGGTGCACGTGCTTAGAGAGTCGACTGAACCCCATTGTATGAGATCCATGGCGCTGCCATAACAAAGTACCATCAACTGGGAGACAAACCAACAGAAAGCTAATCTCCCACTGTTCTAGGGGCTGGAAGCCCCAGCCATGGTGTCTATAGGGTTGGTTCCTTCTGTGCTGTGAGGCCATTCTCCTGCCTTCTGGTGCCAGGCTGGCAGCCTTTGATGTTCCCGTGCTTGTAGGTCCATCACTTCAATCCTCTCTTTATGCAACATGTTTCCTGTGTCTTCACATTGTCTTCCCTGTGTGTGTGTCTGTCTCTGTATTTAAATCTCCCCTCTTTTATAAGCATGTCAGTCACATTGGATGAGGACCCACCCTAATGGCTTTATTTACAGATTGACCTCACTCTAAAAATCCTATCTTCAAATAAGGTCACATTCTGAGCTGTTGGGGTTAGGACTTCAACATATTTAGGGAGGGACACAATTAAACCCATAACACTGGATTTTTCTGACCCCAAAGCTCATGCTCTCCTGATATAGAAACAAGGGAATGATAAATTCTATGAAAGGAAGAAAGGCATGAGGTCAAGGAAGCCCTAATGAAAGAGGTGATCTGAACAGGTGCTTTGTGAGAGATGGATGCAGGAATACACTGGCAGAGAAAGAGGGAAAGACTCCGCTGCTCTCTTCCAGGCAGCCAGACTTGTAAGCTCTCATCTTTTCCTTCCTCTCCAGAGGATACAGAGGATATGAGCCTCTGTATCCTAAGTGAACCGGGGACCCTACAATTCCTTAAAAACATCATCCCAAAGGGCATCTTTGAAAGGAGGCTGATGAACAATCAGCACAAGATTATCTGGTTACACTCAGTCCCACAGCATAATTTTTCTTAAGTGCAATGAAATTAAAAGCTCATGATCACTGGCTTCCCCTCTTGAATGTTTCCCAGTATAAATTCATTTCTGGTTGTTTCTATTTCTGGGTAAGACAGACCGACCAGGGAACCCTGGGAAACAGACGATGCTATCTTTACTCTGCTCCGATGTTGTTTATTACACTCAGTGAGTGATGGCCAGGCCACAAAGATGTCTAGCCAGCTTAGTTCCTGTTGCTAATTTTGTTGTATTTTTCAGAATGGTGACAGATTTTATGGCTCAAAATTCCTGCTTTTCTGTTGTAGCTGTTCACTCAAGCCCATTCATTCATCTATCCAATACAGCTGTAGGCAGTGGGTGCTGAGCAGTGGATATACTGTCCTACAGACACCTAAAAGTCAAGGTGCCCAAGGCAGCAGGGGGTAAGTGAGCACAAACCTTGCCCCCAGGGACCTTTCTCAGTGCTCTTTCCTGCTGGAGGGACTCCAGTCCTTAAGTGAGGTGACATGCAGGAGTGTCTGGCTCCTGGAAGGCACCTACTTTGTCTTTTATCTTCCCTTGTCCCTCCTTGGGGCATTCCAACCGTAGCTCTATCGCTAGATGGCTCTGTGACCTTTAGTGTTTGTTTTCTAAGCTGTAAAGAAGAGGACGACAATGGCTATCTTTCCAGAAGCCTCCCAAAGGTATTAAATGAGGCACTGATGTAAACCACGTGCACGGATGAGGACAAAGACCAAGAACTATGGCTATAACTCTCCACCTGCACCCATTCTGTTCTCCTCAGTATTTTACATAGGTCCCTACATTGTGCTCTCCATCAGGCGGTGGAAAATCAGGGAAAGAAAATAAATGACGGAGAAGACATGTAAGCTTTCCCTGGCTTGGCAGAAAAGTGTTGGGGAAATAAACCAGAGATTCCTATAAAGGCTTCTGTTCCTCCTTTCCTCCCGCTACTGCACTTGCACACATCCATCCCTATCCTTATGTGAATAAGTTCCCGATCAGTCTCCAGCCTCGATTGCTTTCCCTGAGCACCACATGCTGGTATTCGTGTGACCTTGGATACCCTCACTGGCATGTCCCTCAGATACCTAAAAGTCAAGGTTCCAAACCTGAGCTCATTGCTACCCTCAACCTGCTCCGAGACCACGTAGCATATGCCTCAGTAGCTCACACATGGTCGCTGAAGCCAGACATTTCCTAGCCGTCTTCCTCAGCCTACCTCCACCACCCCATCGGCCGCCACATCTGGAGTTTCCACCTGAACAGGTGCCCCACCCCACCTCTCAAGCCACTGTCTTCAAACAGACTTTCTGCGCCTTTTCTGAAGCCACTATATCAGCTCCTGCTTGGTCCCACTTCTGCTCTAGTCCAGCCTCTGTAATGTTGAGGTGCTTCTCTTCCTGGAAGAAAACCGCTTTGTGCTGCTGCTTCCATGGGTGCAGACTTCCTCTGCCGTCCCAGGGGTCTGCCTGGTAAGGCACGAGCTGTTCCTCTGTGTCACCAGGAAGGCTCAAGCTGCCTTTGCAGGTGCCCTCTCCTTAAATGTGAGTGCCTTCCCCCTCCCTGCACCCCAGCTTACTCCTCCAGCCTGGCCTCTTGCCATTCCATCGCTGTTTGACTCTGAATTACTTTGCTTCCCTCTACAATACACCATGTGCTCTCGTTTGCCCCGCGAGGGGTTTAGGCAGGTGGGTTACTCCTGGCGAGCAACACCTGCCCACCTGCCTAGTCCCCGGCCATCCTTCTAAGCTCAGCTCAGGTATTTCCTCTTCCAGGAAGCCTTTCCTCATCTCCGTGGTCTGGGTTAGATAACCCTCCTCTTGGGTCCCACGCTGACTCTGCCATATTTAATGACCCCTTAGCTCATCTGCGTCTGCCCCAGATTTCAAGGTAAATGCAGACAGTGCCTTAGACAGTGTGCCTGGCACATAGCAAGTACCCATTTAGCACATGAATAAATGAGTGGGGAAAAAAGAAAAAACTGAACCCCCTGTGCCACCATCCATATCCGCAGAATGGCTCAGCCTGATATTCCTCCCCATGCTGTTCTAAGGAGAATGACAGCAAACCCTCATAGAATGAATTTTACTTTATGAAGTATCTTCACCTTCATTTATCTCATGTAACCCTCACAAATCTGGGAGCTGGGGGTTATTGACTATACTGGTGAAGGAAATGAGAGCTGAGAAGAAAAAAGCAGAGGGATCGAACACTTAGGTGTGCTGGGCACTGTCTGGCCTCCTGTCCTGTGATGATTCATGTACTTCTTCCAATAATCCTACGAGGTATCTGTTATTATCCCCATTGCACAAGGTAAAGAGCGGAGGCACAGAGAGGTTCAGGGACTTGCCAAGTAGAGCCAGGATCTGGTTTCATATACACTTTTCTAGCTTCCAAACCAGGTCAAACAGCTTGGAAAGAAGTCAGTATGGTTAGAATATGGCCTGTGGGTGTTTAACAAACATTTGTTCAATTACAGTGACTTGCTCAAAGTCATATTGAGCCACCTGTTGAATCCAGACTTCTCGCCCTGTTCTTCAGCCTCTTGCGAGCACAGCTGAGCCTGCCTGGGAGCAGAGCCCAGCAGCCCAGCCCCCTCATCCCCTCTCAAACACAGCAAAGACAACTGCATCACGTGGCTCAGCTGAGCTGGGGCCGAGCTCAGAGCCAGGATCAGGGAGAGAAAGACAGCTCAGTGGTCTGGACACACACACATCACGCCTTTATATTATACCAAATGCTTCCCTTGAGAATCACCCAGCAGTGCCTCATTCCTCCCAGCTCCCCCTGCAGTGGCAGTAGCTAGACCCTCTGAGCACACAGCATGGGTGTGCTGCACAGCCTGCTCTAGCAATGTGCGGAATCTCATGGTCTCTCTCTGAATTGTTTTCTGCTCATCACCCCTCCTGCCCTGGCTTCTCAACAGTGAATACTGGCTACTATGGTAATGGCGTGACATCTAACGGAACTTTGGAAATTATTTCTGTGCCTCAAAAGGACCAGGACTAGAATTCTGCCTCCTGGAGTTCAATGTGAGGCCTTTCCCATGCCTATCTCTGGCCCGTTGTCCTTGGGGGAACCGCTTGGGCCTCGCTGGAATTATTAATCTCCCTTCTAGCTGCAAGCCTAGCATATGAATGAACCCAAGGAATGAAATTGGGTGCAGCCTGAGCATGGGAAGGATAGAATAGGGGAGAGGGGCTGGGAGTAAACTTACTTTCACTGAGCACCTAGTCTGCACCAGGATTTCTGTTGCATGCGTCACATTCATTATATCCTTTACCACTCGGCTGTCCCTCAGGTGGAGCTGTCTCCTGATCTCCATTTCTAGAAGGAACGGAAGTGCAAAATCACATCATTCTGTGCCTAAGTAGTAAAGCTGTTTTTAACTCCCAGGCTCTTCTGACTCTGTGGTTGATAAGAATACATTATTTACTGTTGACTGTCAACAATCAACTCCCCATTTCCCCCTCCTCCCAGCTCCTAGAAACCTCCATTCTACTTTCTGCTTCTATGAGTTTGACTGCTTCAGATTCCTCATATACGTGGAGTCCTGCAGAATTTGTCCTTCTATGACTGGCTATTTAACTTTGCATAGTGTTCTATAGGTCCATCCCTGTTGTTGCAAATGGCAAGATTTCCTTCTTTTTGTGGCTGAATAATTTTCCATTTTATGTCTGTATCACAGTTTCTTCATCCATTCGGTCTGTGGATAAACAGATTATTTCTACTTCTTGGTTATAGGTTCCTACAATGAACATGAGGGTGAAGGGATTTCTTTGAACTTTTTATTTTTATTCCTTGGGATAAATACTCAGAAGTGAGATTCCTGGATCATGTGGTAATTCTATTTTTTTTTAACTTGTTGAGGAAACTCCATAACATTTTCCATAACATTGCTGCTCCATTTTATGTTCTCACCAATGGTGAACCAAAGTTCCAATTCTCCGTACCCTTGGCAACACTTGGTATTTCTTGTTTTTTTTGATAACAGCCATCCTTTCAGATGTAAGATTATAGCTATGATTTTTATTTGTATTTCCCTCATGGTTAGTAATGCTGGACATCTTTCCACATACTTATTGGTGAGATATTTCTCTTGGGAGAAATATCTATTCAAGACCTTTGCCCATTTTTAATTGGGTTATTATTTTCATTATTACTATTGAGTCGCAAGAGTTCCTTATATATTTTGGATATTAACCCTTATCAGATATGGTTTGCAGATATTGTTTCCCATTCTGTAGGTTGACTTTTCATTGTATTGATTATTTCCTTTGCAAAGCAGCAGCTTGATACAGGTTGATATAGTCCCCCTTGTCTACTTTTCCTTCTGTTGCTTGGGCTTTGGTGTCATGTACAAGAAACCGTTGCCAAGACCAATGTCATGAAGATTTCCCCTTCATTTTTTGTATGCATTTTATAGTTTCAAGTCTTTATATCTTTAATCCATTAGGAGTTGGGTTTTGTGCATGTCGTAAGGTAAGATTTTGTGCATGTGGATCTTCAGTTTTCCCAACACCATTTGAAGAGATTGCCCTTTCCCTGTTGTCTATCCTTGGTATTCTTGTCCAAGACAAGTTGACCATACACGTGTGGTTTTCTTTCTGGGCTTTCTATTCTGTTCTATTGGTCTCTATGTCAGTCCTTATGCCACTATCATGCTGTTCTAATCACCATAGCTTTGTAATATATTTTGGAATCAGTAAGTTGTGATGACTTGAGCTTTGTTCTCCTTTTTCAAGATTGCTTTGGTTATTTTGAGTCCTTTTTGGTTCCTTGTGAAATTTAGTATTTTTTTTTTTCTATTTCTATAAAGACTAGAATACTCTTGGGATTTTGATAGGGATTCCATTGAATCAGTAGATTGCTTTGGGTAGTATGGCTATTTTAACAATACTTAGTTCTCTAATCCATGAATATGGGATTTATTTCCATTTATTTCTGTCTTTAATGTCTTCCTTCTTATTTGGATGTTATCCCCCGCAAATCTTTTCCCATACAAGTCCTTTGATCTCTCACTCCGTTTACTCAAAACTGCCTTCCCAGTGAACCTCCCTCTGGAAACTCAGATGTACATAATCTGACCATATTCTCCCTGATTGCTAGTGATGTTGAACATCTTTTCATGTGCTTATTTGCCATCTGTATATCCTATTTGGTGAAATGTTTCTTCGTGTCTTTTGCCCATTTTCTAGTTGAATTGCATGTCTGTTTGTTTTTCCTGTTGATTTTTGAGAGTTCTTTATTATGAGTCTGTTGTCAGATATGTGCCTGGTAAATATTTTCTCCTAGTCTGTAGTTTGTCTTTTTATTCTTTCAATGGGATCCTTTGCAAAGCAAAAGTTTTGAATTTTGTTAAAGTCCAACATGCCAACTTTTTCTTTTGTAGACTCTGCCTTGGCTGTTCTGTCTAAAAACCCTTCACTAGATTCTTCCCCAAAGAGGAAAGGCAACTCACTGCTTTCAAGTGGGGTAGAAGTCCAGGTAGTAGACTGGTGGCCCCCACAGACATTGTGAGGTGGGCTCCCTGCTGCTAAAGACCTGGCTTCCTGGACCCATCCTGGTGGTGAGCAAAAAAGGGAGGATCGAGTTGCTTCCTTACAGTCTGGTAGGAATGGAAGTCAAACTCTCCATTTGGCCTTTGCTGGTGGCGTGGGGGTAAGGGCCACAGACTTTTGTTTGTTTGTTTGGCCAGAACAGAGTATTTATTGTCTAAAAGTTTTCTGCCCCACTAGGCTGCCCTTGCCTGGTCCTTTGGCTAGAGACAGCAGGCTACAAACTGGGCTTTTGGTGGCTTCTGACTATCAGCATTTCTGGGTTTCCAGTCTCGATCTAGTCTAGAATTTTTGGTGCGAGAAGAAAACCCAAGGAATGCACCACCACATCACTACTTGGGTCCCAGTATCCCTAGCCAGGCTTCCTTCATAGTTTTATATAGAACATGCAGGATTTTCAGCTACACTAGAGGGAGGAACAGGGAAAAGCATATCCATTCCATCTTCCCAGAAGTGGAAGTCTATCACACAATCTGGACATGCAGATTGATCAAGACACAATAGTTTCGAAAGAAACATTACCATGTACGATTTCTTCCTTCAAGCCTATCCACTAGGCAAAGAGACCTGCAGTGTACACATTTGACAAAGGGCGTGAGTTTTGGTTTTCAACTTCCTGGGTTTGTAATGTGTGACACCTCTCCTACTTGTTGGATTTCTGTGGCCTGATTATTTAACCTTGTTGTGCTTTATTTTCTCAGCTATCGACTGGGGGTCATGGTAACATATTCCTCATGGTGTGGAATTGCAGAATGAACCTAGATGATTCATGTCAGTCAAACAAAAACCAAAATACATAGCCTATCTTCTGGCAAGGCAATTAATAAATATTAACTATTTTTACTAAAAGAAAAACGTTAGCAGGGTAGTATAGGACACCTGGAGGCTGGAATACCCAAATCCAAGGATTTCTCCAATTCTCCATTTCTCCAAGTCATCCGATTTCCCATCCATTGCTTCCTCTCTCCTTCCCTCCCATCCCCACATTCCCTCCTTCCTTCCTTGCCTTCTCTTCCCCTGGCCCTTTCCATTGCCACGCATTCGCTGAGCACCTGCTCTGTGTTGTTTCTGGAGACATAACAAGTAGAGCACCACCTACACCACAATAGATGTCAGAGGTTAGTAGGGGTGACGGAAGCATGAGTGGGTCATTGCAACCTGACGTGCAGGGAACCCCAGCAGACGCCTCCACCAGGTACAACACTGGTTCTTCAAGATACAAATAAATACCACGGGGGTTTCAAGTCTCAAACGACTATTTGCATTGGATTTAGTCATCCATTTGTAGGAGGACATTAAGAATAAACCCTTTCTAATGTAGCTGCAATGTTTACAGCCAAGCCCAGAAGCATATGGCACCAGCCCCACGGAAGCTCCTGCAGATGTACGAAAAGAGAGCTTTTTCATAGGCTGAATTCAGCCGTCTGACTTCCAGGGCTGCCGGCCAGATGGGGTGTGGGATAATAGAGGCCATGAGCTTGGATCCATTAGATATTTGATGCAGCACCCGGACAATTGTGTGAATGTGGATTTGGGAAAGGGCTTTAAACAAAACAAAACTCAAACCAAATGTGCTTTGTTAAGAGCTGTGTTACCCGTCGGAAGTTGGTAAACACAGAGGGTGGATTCAGGCAGCAAGGCACTCACCTGGCCATGGCAGGCAGGGTTCTAGGGAAGGAGGCACTTCTTGGGCTGTCCTGCAGGGAGGAAGGGGCATCTCCCCACGCATGGCAGCCCGGGTGCCAAGGGCTGGAAGCAGACATGTCCGAGGCTAGACGCAGTGCTGGAGGCTGACTTGGAATAACGTATCTGCTGGTACAGGGCATGTGCGGGACTTGGTAGGAGACTTCATGGGTGAGTCACCCCCAACTCTCTGTATTGTCATTTCTTTGCAGTGTGTCTCTCGGCACATTACTTTATCTGGTTGAGTTTTTGTTTCCTCCTCTGTGAAACTGGGGCAAGATATTGACCTCATAGGGCTACTGCGCTAAAACCACTGCAGTTAGAGGAGCTGATGTGCCCTTGGTATGTGGGTCGGTCATCCCAAGAATAAGAGACAACAAAAGCAAAGGCCGGGGGGTGATGGGAGTTTACTGGTTCTGGGAAGGCCAGCTGGTTCATTGTGGCTGGGGGCTGGATGCAGCATGAGGAAGGCCTGGAGGACAGGCAGAAAACGTTAAGAAGTCAAAGTGGCTTACTCTCCTATATGCTTTTGGTTTTCCCTTCCAGCACAACTGGGTGAGAAGGAAAATGGGTTGTTTCCAGGTCGCCTGGATCCCTCCTGAGCCCAACTCTGTTGATAGCTTGCCCAGACCTCATCCGGGTTCCAGGAGAGTCTTGTCTCTAACTCAGGAACACTCTAAACCATGTCAAATTGCATAGATGAAAGATATTTATGATGGATTGGAAAAGTGGCCACAATTCTCCTTCCTCCCCTGTGTAACCTTGTAGTTTCTCGTCTTGAACCTGGGTTAGTCCCATCTTGCCTGCCCAGCGGGGTAGAAGAGATGCTGTGCCAGTCCTGAGCTCAGCACAGACAGATCTTGCACATTTACTCTTCTTCTCTTAGAGGCTTATTCTCTCAGAGCCCAGCTACAGTGTGACCAAGCCCAGACTAGTTTGCTGGAGAATGAGATGCCACAGAGTGGACACCAGCTATTCCTGCAGAGGCCATCCTGGGCCGGGCGAGCTGCAGCCAGCTGTAGAAACAGGGCTCAGCAGAGCTGACTGCATAAGAACCACCCAGGGGAACCAGCCCATATTTAGAGATGAATGATTGGTTGTCTAAATGGTGGTTGTCTAAATCCACCAAGTTCTGAGATGGTTTGCTGTGTAGAAAAAGCCTACTGACTCATGAAAAGATCATCCACATTCATTATTTATTAAGGGAATGCAAATTAAAACCTCAGTGAGATACCACTTGACACCCACCAAAGTGGCTGTAATCAAAAAGACACACCAGGGCATGTGGGTGGCTCAATCAGTTGAGTGTCTGACTCTTGATTTTGGCCCAGGTCTTGATCTCACGGTTCATGGAATTGAGCCCTGCGTCAGGCTCTGCTGACGGTATGGAGCCTGCTTGGGATTCTTTCTTTTCTTTCTTTTCTTTCTTCCCTTCCTTCCTTCCTTCCTTCCTTCCTTCCTTCCTTCCTTCCTTCCTCTCTGCTTCTCCCCAGCTCTCTCACTCTCTCTCAAAATAAATAAATAAACTTAAAAAAAAAAACAGCACACAACAACAAGTTTTGGTACAGATGCAGAGAAACTAGAATTCCCTTAGTCTGCAGGTGGAATGAAAAACAGTGCAGCCACTTTGCAAAACAGTTCCTTGAAAAGTATAGACTCACCATATGTTACCGTATGACTCAGAGATTCCACCCCTAGGATCTGCTCGTGAGAAATTGAGACCCATGTCCACATGGAGTTAGACATGAATGTGTGTAGAGCATTATTCATGGAAACCAAAAAGTAAAAACAATCTAAATGCCCACCAAGTGCTGACTGGGTAAGGAAAGCATGGTGCATTGTGCAGTGGAATGCTACTTGGCAACAGGAAGGAACAAAGCACTGATTTCTTCCTGTAGTGTGGACAGCCCTTGAGGCCACGTGCTTAGCGAGAGAAGCTAGACCGTATGGCTGTTTGTATGGATGCCCAGAGCAGGCGAATCTGCAGAGACAGAGAACAGATTAACATTTGCCTGAGGCTGGGGATGGAGATGGGGAGTGACTACAAACGGCCATAACAGGTCTTGAAGGGGCGGCAGAAACGATTAAAACTGGATGATGGAAGGCGCCTGGGTGGCTCAGTCGGTTAAGTGTCTGACTTTGGCTCAGGTCATGATCTTGTGGTTCATGGGTTCGAGCCCTGCATCGGGCTCTGTGCTGACAACTTGGAGCCTGCTTTGGATTCTGTGTGTGTGTGTGTCTCTCTGTCCCTCCCCCCTTGCACTCTGTCTCTCAAAAATAAATAAACATAAGAAAAACTGGATGATGGAGATAGTTGCACGAATTCTTTAAATTCAATAAACACAGTTTAATTGGACATGTAAAATTGGGTGTGTAAAATGGGTGAACACATACCCCCATAAGCTTCCTGCTGCCGTCCATGGTTTCCATCACCACAGGGTCCCCGTGGGCCAAGCCAGGGTAACATGGCCCCACACATGGTCCTGGCTGCAATTAGCCCACTGATTCTCAGTCAGATGCAGTTTTCATGCATCCTCCTCAATCCCGTTTATTTTTTTATGGCTGCATAATATTCTGTACTCTATAAAAACACACCAGATACATGCAGTTTGCTCTTATCCCTGGCCACCCACTTAATACTTCCTTTCTTTACAAGAATCCTCCAAAATGATTGTATGTATGTGATAAGATATATTTTAAAGGACAGTAATATTCAGAGATAATTAATTTTTATTAATTTTAAAATGTTTATTTCTTTTTTGAGAGAGAGAAACAGAGTGTGAGCAGGGGAGGGGCAGAGAGAGAGGGAGACACAGAATCTGGAGCAGGTGCCAGGTCCAGGCTGTCAGCACAGAGCCCGATGTGAGGCTCGAACTCATGACCTGGGCCAGTCAGATGCTTAACCGACTGAATCACCCAGGCGCCCCTCAGAGATTACTTTTTATTTTCCTTCCCCTGAATTATAGCTGTACCTTGGACCGATGACAGGGTTGGGATGCCTGAATAATCACACACTCAGCCTTTCACTTCATTCAGGGTGATCATTGTTTAAGGTGCCCTGATTGGAGCTGCAGGTATGGAGACAAGAGGCTGGGGCTCTGTCCTCAGGGGCCCATGTGTGGTGGTGGAGGACAAAGAATGCCACGTGCTGATATGAAGCAAAAACCCTCGAAACTCCAGGTAGGACCTGACTCAGGGGTCTCCTCATCTGGAAAGCCACTAACTAACATGGCTGCCTTGGCTGGAGGGTCAGCTGGGCTGGAAGGTCCAGGGGGTTTCCTTCACCTGTCTAGCAGCAGGTGCTGGCTACTCACCCTCTGGTAGGCTGGACTGGCTTCCTTACATGGTGTTTCAGGGTCAAGTTCCATAATAGAAAAAAATAAGAATCTGCACTGCCTCTCCTGACCCAGACACCAAAAGTTGTACAGAGTTCCACTCATCATGTTCTACTGGTCCAGGAAGGCAGCCCTGATTCACCTGCACAGGTGTGGGGACCTGGGAAGAATGATCACTGGGGCCATTTTCTAAGACTATGTCACAACTGCAATCTCCCCCCTGCCCATTTGCTTGAAATGGTTATTAGTTTACACAAAGTTATTAGTTTACACAAAGCTACACGCAAACTAGGTAAAGAGCCCAGGGTAATGCTTCTCCAAGTTCAAGTTCAAACTACTTCATTTGAACCTCAGAATAAAATACAAAGTCCTCTCATTTATGTACCTTTGGCAATTTATACCATTTTCTGATGGTGAGGAAGAGGATGTTATGATAATGAAGAATCTTGTCTGAGCTTTGCAGGAGTCTGGTTAGTTAAGCCTAAGTTATATCGTGCTCTCGCCCAGCATGAACTGGCTCTGGCTGCCATAACTAAGTACCACCAACTGGGTGGCCTTAAAGACAGAGATGCAGGGTGTCATCGTTCTGGTTCCAGTATGCAGTCATATTCCAAGGTACTGATAGCAAGGGCTTCAATACATGAAGGGGGGGGGCTGGACACCATCTGTACACCCCTTTTAACCCTTGTGCAAAGTGAAGTTCTCTCACCAGTTTTACAAGCAAATTGAGAGAATGCTACCTTCATAGTTTGAATCATGGGAATACTACATATTCCGTGGTTTTAAGAACCATAGAGACTGTCTTCTCCATATTTTATCACATAGAAGAGAAGAGGGAGTCCCAGAAGGACTTGGCAAGTTGTCTAAAGTCACTCATCCCTAAAACTCAGCCCAGGGGCCAGAGGCTGGGGCGCCTAATGGCTTCTTTTTTTTTTTTTTGCGGCTGTTAAGCCAAGTTACCAAATCTGATTTTTTTTTTTTATGTTTGATTTATTTCTAGGAGAGAGAGAGAGACAGCGTGTGCAGGGGAGGGTCAGAGAGAGAGGGAGTCACAGTCTGAAACAGGCTCCAGGCTCTGAGCTGGCAGCCAGCACAGAGCCCGTCATGGGGCTTGAACCCACGAACCTCAAGATCATGACCCAACCGAAAGTTGGACGCTTAACTGACTAAGCCACCCAGGATCCCCGTTTTTGTTTTTTTTTAATTTTTTTTTAACATTTATTTATTTTTGAGTGAGAGAGAAAGAGACAGAATGCGAGCAGGGGAGGGGCTGAGAGAGACAGAGGCATAGAATCTGAAGCAGGCTCCAAGCTCTGAGCTGTTAGCACAGAGCCTGACGTGGGGCTCGAACTCACAGACTGCAAGATCATGACCTGAGCCGAAGTTGGATGCTTAACCCACTGAGCCACCCAGGCGCCCCAATGGCTTCTTTTAGAAACGTTTCTGCTATATCACACTTCATTCTCGCTCACGATTTAGTCCACTCCTGAGACTTTAGGAGACAATTTTCAGAAACTCACAAGGACTCTGCAGCAAGGCCTCCTGACCTCATAAAACTTTTGCAGCCTTGAAACAAATTTGCTATGAATTAAAGCCCCCAGGACTGTGCCCTGCCTGGCCTGTAGCCACAATTATCCTGAAAGCATTCGAAATACTATCGCCCACCTCCTCTCCCCGCCCCCCCAACTAGACAAAACGACAGACTTTTGTTTCCAGAAGAAAAGCTACCAGAATGATCACTCAGTCCAACAACTAGGAAAATACACTCAAAATGCTTTTATTTTACGAGTGATCTACTCTGCCAGAACAGGGATTTGGCCCAGTTCAGCAGCAGGCAGACTTTAACGTGGATGCGAAAATAAAGGAGGCTTCCACGACGACCAGGACGGAGTGCGAGAGACCAAATTTACATCCTGCCACAAGCCACTAGAAAAGCAAACTGGTAACTCATTTGGATATAGACAAGGTAATATATTGCTAACGAACATATGCCTGTTACGGATACATAGAGCAATTTTCATTCAGCACAGGCCTGAGTTACCCAAGGCTCCAAGAATGGGAAACAAAATGCACCCTGAAGTTGCTCAATGCGACCTAATGGCAGTTTCCTGGCTGCAAAGGGACAGGTAATCCGGGAAGAGCCCAGCAGTCACACTGAGCTAGGAGGACAGAGGAGTTCGGGAGGTCACGGGGATAGAATTTGTGGAACAAAATACCAAAGGAAAGAGGGCTTGTAAGAGAGAATCCTTGAGGTCTGCAGGGGGTCCCCTCTGGTCCTTGACTGGACACAGGGTCTGATTTGGCAGCATCTGTGGCATTTGGTAGTGTTCGCAGAAGGGAATTGCTTTAGCAGGAAGGCTAAATTAGCTCTGAGTAAAGGCTGCTTTGGACCCGCCCTTACAAAGCTGATAAGCAACCCTCAGAGATCAGACTGATCTTGGTAACTGGACCAACTGAAGCCATCACCACTGAGAGGAGCACAGCTAAGCCCAGCAGCTGCGCAGTGTCTGGACTTCAGCCAAATGAACGAGTAAGCAACGAAGTTGGAAAATACCACTGAGAACCTAGAGAAAAATCAGTGCATAACAGACACAGGGATGGCAGAGATGATGGAATGATCAGCTAAGGCATGAAAGCGCTATTACAAATGTGTGCCACATAGTGATGAGAATACCATCAGTCTGATGAGAAAAATGGAAGGTACAAAAATATCTTTAAGTAAGTACTTCCAGGGACACCTGGGTGGCTCAGTTGGTTAAACGTCTGACCTCAGCTTAGGTCATGATCTCACAGTTGGCAAGTTCAAGCCCCGTATCAGGCTCTGTGCTGACAGCTCAGAGCCTGGAGCCTGCTTGGGATTCTATGTCTCCCTCTCTGCTCCTCCCCAGCTTGCGCGCTCCCATGCACGCTCTCTCTCTCTCTCTCTGAAAAATAAACACTAAAAAATAAAAAAGAAAGAAAGAAAGTACTTCCAGAGGTTAAAATGTCAATATTGAATAGGAATATATGCATTGGAATGAACAGAATAGTACCAGAGACAAAAACAAGCAGTTCGTTTTGACACATAGTTGCAGCAACTATTCAAAAGGAAGCTCAGGGAAGAGGAAAGGGAAATAATGACCATAGAATCAGAGGGCCTTTCTCATAGGATCAATTTATTAGTATACATGCAATTGGAGTCCTTGGAAATGCAGAACCAATAAAAAGTATTTCAAGAAACGATGGTGGGAAAATTTACAAACTGATGAAAATGGCAAATAGAAGAGAATTCATACGCTCCAGGCAAGAAAAAGAAAAGCATCAAATGTATCATATTCAAACTGTTGAAAGCCAATGATAAAGTGAGAACCTTAAAGCACCCAAAGAAAAAAGATCTTACCCCTTTGCATGTAGTGTAGAAGAGTAATGAAAAGAATGAAATCTTGCCATTTGCAACAATGTGGATGGAATTAGAGAGTATTATGCTAAGAGAAATTAGTCAAAGAAAAAGATAGGATTTCAGTCATACGTGGAATTTGAGAAATTCAACAGATGAACATAGGGGAAGGGAAGGAAAAAACAAGATAGAAGCAGAGAGGGAGGCCAACCATAAGAGACTCGTAAATACAGAGAACAAACAAGTTGATGGGGGGAGGGGAAATGGTGGAGATTAATCAGGACATTTATTGAGACGAGCACTGGGTGTCATACGTAAGTGATGAATTACTGGGTTCTACTCCTGAAGCCAAGACTACACTGTATGTTAACTAACTTGAATTTAAATGTTAAAAACTAGCTTAAAAAACAGAAACTAAAAAAATGAAAATAAAATATCCAGAAACTAGAGAACCCCAAAGACAACAGAATGACATCTTAAAAGTACAGGGGGATGGGCGTCTACGTGGCTCTGTCAGTTGAGTGTCTGGTTTCTACTCAGGTCATGATCTTGCGTCCGTGAGTTCAAGCCCCACATAGCGCTCTGTGCTGATAGCTCAGGGCCTGGAGCCTGCTTGGGATTCTTTGTCTCCCTTTCTCTGCCCCTCCCGTGCTCTCACTCTGTCTCTCAAAAAATAAAAAGTTAAAAAAAATTAAAGTGCAGGGGGGAAAAAAAGAACAGAAACATTTGTTAACTTGGAATTCTATAATTGGCAAAACATCTTCCAAAAAATGGAAGTGAAACAAAGACTTTTTCAGACACTTGCTGGCAAAATTGCACTAACATAGATGCTGAAGGAAAACACCACCAAGTGAAATCTGGACCTACCCAGAGATCCAGATTTTATCCAGATTTTTTATGGTTTCTTATGAAAGGACCATAAATGGTAAATGTGTGGGTAGAGACAGATTTTCTCATTTTTAATATCTTTGAAAGATAACTTAGTTTTGAAGCAGTAACAATTTCAAGGGTGGGACTGAAACCAAACGTAGATGTTAAATGTATAATATTTTAATAGCCTTGTGTGGTGACAGACGTTGGCTACACTTACAGTCGTGAGCATTTTGTAATGTATAGAATTGCTGAATCACGATGTTGCACAAACTGATACAATCTTGTATGTCAACTATACTTCAATTAAAAACATTAAAAAAAAACTATAACATAAAGGCCAGGAAAGGAAAATGGAATATGGTGTCATAAGGTTTTCAAATTATACCTGATACATGATATATTTGAAAGCCCAGAGTATCCACTTAAAAAAATAAAAGACATAGAGCTAAAAGCCATTAGTTAAAATAAGTATGTAAATTGGGGTGCCTGGGTGGCTCAGTCAGTGAAGTATCTGACTCTTGATCTCAGCTCAGGTCTTGATCTCAGGGTCATGAGTTCAAGCCCTGCGTCAGGCTCCATGCTGCGCATGAAGCCTACTTAAAAAATAAAAAATAGGGGCGCCTGGGTGGCTTAGTCGGTTAAGCGTCCGACTTTCACTTAGGTCATGATCTCGCGGTTCGTGGTTCGAGCCCCGCGTCGGGCTCTGTGCTGACTGCCAGCTCAGAGCCTGGAGCCTGTTTCAGTCTGTGACTCCTTCTCTCTCTGACCCTCCCCTGCTCACACTGTCTCTCTCTCTCCTAGAAATAAATAAAATATTTAAAAAAAAATAAAAATAAAAAAAAATAAAAAATAATAGAAGGTAAGTATATAAATTGATCCCAGACCAGGCAGGAAGAGGAAGAAAGGAGTAGAAACAGATGCAGATGGCACAAGTAGATAATAAATGGTAAGATGGTAGATGTTAAGCAAACCATATTGTAACGTACTATATTGTAATATCAATACTATAAATGCATGGTGGCAAATCAGAGGAAACCTTTCACGGCAAAAGAAATGTTCTAGATTAGGAGTGTGGTGGCAGTTACATGGCTGTATATATTGGTCAAATCCCATCAAACTGTACAATTACAATTAGTCATCTTTATTTGATGCCAATTATACCACAATAAAGCTGTTAAGAAATAAAAGCAAAATGAGGGGATGCCTGGGGATGAACGCAGCATGGAAGCCATCCAAGGTCACGTGGGAAAGAGCATCCGTGCAGACAGGCATGTGTTGTACATGGAGACCTTTGCTTTTTCTTTTTTAAATTAATAAATTATAGGGGCACCTGGGTGGTTCAGTTGGTTGAGCATCCGACTTCGGCTCAGGTCATGATCTCACGGTTCATGGGTTCGAGCCCCGTGCCGGGCCCTGTGCTGACAGCTCAGAGCCTGGAGCTGCTTCAGGTTCTGTGCCTCCCTCTCTCTGCCCCTCCCCTGCTCGCACTCCCTCTCAAAAATAAACATTAAAAGCTTTTAAAAATAATTATTTGCAGAATGTATTTAGAAAACGCCAGAGTATGAAGAAGAATATTCTTTACAATGTCATCTGTCTAGATATTAACACTATCCTTTCTGCTGCATCTTCTTCCAAGCACAGATACAGCACGCTCACAGATACACAGGCACATTTTTCTTAATATTGTATTACACAAAAGGTACCCAATCGACAATATTTTGGAAGCACCTGATGTTGATAAATATAAATACATTTCGTAGCCACCAAGCTGAGAGCTGCCTGGAATCCTGCTCTGTGATGTGTTTGTTTACTCATTTTCCTTCCCAGAGGATGGCCAGCTAGGCTGTTGCGTGATTGAAGTTTTGTCCTTGGACGTATCACAGTGAACATACTTGCATTTTCTCCAGTTGCTTTATTGTCTCCTTAGGATAAACTACAGGACTTGCGATTGTTTGATCAAAGGGAATATACTCCTTTCATAAAGACATCTAACTCCACCCCCGAAGGGCGTGCCAGCTCACACTCCTTCCTGGGGGGGCACTCAGATTCCATGTCCTCACAGCCTCATGCACCACACATGCCTCAAGACTTTGATCTTTGCCAATATCAGGTGTATCACCTACATTGTTTCAGGGTGTCCTATGCACAGACAGGCCACGCACGTGCATGTGTAAGAGCTCTTGTGAGAAACAGCTCACCCTCAGAGGCTTTTCAGCTGCTCTGAGGAGGCTCGTCAGACTCAAGACCCAAGAAAAGGTAAGCCTGGGGCTTCTTGATAACCCTCTGATGCTGAATCCCCAGGATGCCTTAGAATACGTTTTCCGATGAGATAGAATGTGAGAAACGAACGTGAGAAGGTCCTCCTCACAGGCTTGTTGTGAGCCTGCAGTGAAGTACATAATACTTGATAATGCCACACTCCAACAGAAGAAGTGGAAACCACTTAAACGTTCGACAGCTAGGATTTAGCTCAATAACTTATGCCACCCCTGTAATGAAGCACATGGCAGTCATATAATGGCATTGTAAAAATGAGTGTATTCAGCTGGAAAAATGATCAGGGAAGATTGTTAAGTGGGAAAAGAAGCAGGCTATAAATAAGTATATAGTATTTCATTTTTTATAAGTAATTGTATAGTTTCCATTAACTTTCTGGGTGTATACATGTTTATATTCACATCAGTTATTTCCAGATGGATAGGTGAACTTTTTTCTCATTTCTTCAGATTCTCCTGTGTTGGACAATGTGCTGCTTATAACAAGAAAAGCGCAGTTTTTAAGAACCACCGACACCAAAGTTATTTAAAGTACATAAAGTAAATGCTAGCTGTTCTTGGACATTTCCAGCATCCTGGGGCACAAGCCATGATTTTCTCCCTGTGCGACGGGAGGGAGGGGGGTGCAGATGGTGGACCCACATTCCCCGGCCGATGGGGCAGCGCAGTGTTGCAACTCGCTCTCTGACCCCAAGCACACGCCTTCTGGCTCCGTTTGTCCAGAGTGCTCCTTTCCTTTGGATCTGTTTGTCTGCACTGCTCCTTTTCCTTTGCCCCCTGGTAGGAAAATCCACTGCAGCCTGGGCTGAGTCTCTTCCAGAGCGTGTGAGGACAACTTGGAGAAGCTGCTGCTGGCGGACCTCAGCAGCCTGCAGGGATAGAGCATTGCACGTGTAGGCCGGGCCGCTTCAGCCTTCGGGAGAAGCCATGGCGCGGAGCATCCAGAGAGCACCCCCATGTCGGAGCCGCCAGGGGGCTGCCCTGACCTCCCCCGGTGCCACTGGAGGTGGATGGGGGACCCTGCCAGTGCAAGCTTGAAGAACGAGCCTCTGTGTGTGACAGTCATTCACCAGCCAATTCACCGAAGGAGGAAACCGCGTGAATATTTTCATGGTACCCCCTTCCTCCACAGAGGTTAATGACTGTTCCCAAGACACGGCCAACAAGCAGTCCCGGCGGGGTGGAACCCACATCTCCCAGGGTCAAGTCACACGCTTCCAGGCACTGTGCCCACCTTCAAGAATGGTGGCCCCTCCTTCCTTTAGCCTTTCCTTCCCTGGGCGGGCAGGGTCAGGGGACCCAACTAGAGGGCTTTGCCTGGAAATCCTATCCCACTCCCACAGCAAATACCTTAACCTAAGTACCCGGTCAGCATTCAGGGGCACCCCCGCCCCCAGAAACATTTCCCGCACCGCAATCCCTGCCTCCGGCTTTGCCGCATGGAGACCCAACTTGAGGCCACTGGTGCGGGAAGAGGCGCTAGGAAGCAGCCTTGAAGGGTGGGGCTTGGGAGCTGGAACCCACGCTGGCCCCTGGGGACGACGCCCTCAGAGAGACGAGTGGGAAGAATCCAGACCTACGCAGCTGAGTGCCTGGGCTTCTGAAGGGAGCAGGTGACAAGCTGGGTTTGGAGTGAGGTGTGAAATCAGAGGGGCTGTTTTGCTGCTCCTGGTGACAAATCTTTGGCAGAAACGTGGAGAGTCTGGAGGTTCTGTCCATGATGTTGGGGGCTTCGTGCGATCACCCTTCAGTACCAAGAACTTGGGGTGCTTAGGGGATGCTATGGATTCTGGGTCAGCCGTGTCGAGGGAGTTTGGAACGGTTCAGGGGTCTGGCAAATGCTGGCGCGGCCCCTGGGGAGTGAAGGGCACAAGCCGGTACCACATGCCGTCCTGCCCCACAGGAAGCTCACGGTGAGGGTGTCGGGGCCAGGAGTGTGCGGGACAGCTCTGCCAGTCAGCGCGGGCCGTGGTCCTTCCTCGTGGACCGCCTCACCTCCCTGTGTCCACCTCGGGCCTGGCGCTGCTGTCCCAGCTGGACCACCGCCTCACCACCCCGGGGCGTCCGTGGGCACACACGCAAGAACGCGGGGGAGGGGGGCCACCCGTGCTGGGCAAGGGCGGGGAGCGAACTTAGGAGCACGTCAGAAAACGTGGCTGTGAGGAAAGGGCACCGAGGACGCTGCGCTTGCGAGGCGGGCGGGGGGCCAGGGACACGATGATCTAGCCGCCTGACAGAGCTGGGGACGGCTCAGGAAACGTGCGATGGGACAGAAGCCACCGCAAAGCTGGGTCGGGGGTGGTGAGTGGTGAGCCCCCCGTTACTGGGAGTGTCCCGAGGGGAGGTGGCCAGGCACCCAGAGGAGGAGCAGCAGCGAGTGGTTTAAAACAGGACTGGGGTGGGGTCCTCGCCCCCACCCTGCTGTCGTGGAGGAGGTAGGGGCGGCAGGACTGGGCGGATCCAGAGGCCGAAGCTGGACCAGCCCGGTGTGAGCACGTGGAGACGGTGTGGACGGCTCAGCCTTCCCAGGACTCCTCTCCACCCCCTGCCCTTCCCTCCAGGGGGTATCATGACAAGGTGACACCAGGCCCAGCTCTGTCTGAATCTCGTCTCTGTCACCCCCAGCCGTGTTCTTTGGGTGGGCTACTTCACCTCTCAGACTCAGTTTGCCCATCTGTAATGGGAGTGTGATTATACCCATCCGAGAAGGTGTTGGAAAATGAAACCCACTCAGCACATGGAGGCTGAACTTTGGGGAGGGCAGGGGTGGCCTCTTTTCTGTTCTCTGTGCTCTTCCTGGAAGCTAGGGGAACAGCTGCTTATAGCGGAGGTTCGATGCCTGTCTTGTGAACAAAGGGACCCGCTGGGGCCTGAGCCGTGTGAAGTAGGGTCTCTGCCTCACTAACGAACAGGCAGAAAGCAACAGATGACATTTAGTGGCAGCTTAACGATCACCACCCTGACATGAGCAGAGTGAGCGTCTAACAGCCCTGGCATGGCGTTACCTCTGAATCCGCCGGTCATAGGCCTGGGATTGCGCTTATCTACCGAGACCCACAAACTGGGCTTAGCTTAGTCCCTGCTGCCACCAGGCGCTCCCTCTGACTGTAACCTCTCAGAAGGGGTGGCCCCTTCCCCCCACACTGGGGGGCAGCTCATTCAGCCCTCCCTCCTTGTCACAAGGGCTCTGTGTGCAGAGAGGCTATGGCCATCCCTCAAGGCCAGCGTGAGTCCTGAGGCCACCGCTCATGAGCTGGGTGACCAGTAGGTGACTCACCAACCTCCCTGCGCCTCAGTTCTTACTGGGAGAGTGAGCGACTTTACTTTCCCTGCACATTTGTCGGAATGAACAAGGTCTAGAAACCCTTGGGGTAGACTAGAAATTCTTCAAGACCCTCTCCACCTCCGGCCCCCCTGGTGGTGAAAACTTTGCTCAGTCTCTGGTGACACCTACTGGTGCCTGGTCCGTGGGGAGGAGGAGGAAGCCCGGAGACATCTGGAATCACAGGGTGTGGGGAAATGGAGCTTATAATACCCCGTATCACAGCTGATGGTCACGACTGCACCACCTCGACCACATTGCTCACCCACGGCTGGGATCGCCTCCTGCCAGCCGTTTGTCCACCTCCGCGTACACCCAACGGGCCCCTCCTCAAGGGTGCCTCCAGCTGTTGAACTGAAAACATAAATAGGATGTGCAGGGCTGCCCATTTATAGCCCGCCCTCTGCTTCTTTTTATACTCAGGGTGAGTCCAAACTCAGTGCGTGTGCCCAGCAGTGTCCCGCCTTCCGTGTGCTCGTTCTGTTCCAAGAACAGCTGAGGCCTTTGAGGGTCTTCTGGCTCAGACGTTCTGCAGGATCACGGTCATCCGTGGCTGTCAGCTCACGTGCCGTCTGCCCTAAGGGCTTCCCTGACAGAATGGGTCCAATGTGTGGCCCTTGCCCCACACCCACACGCAGCACTGTCTGCTTGGGCCCCAAAGGCAGCAATCTCTTTAAGAATCAGAGACTTAAGCCAGTGGTGGCTCCCGGCTCAGTCTGTCTCTCGACTGGACCGTGAGCCCCAGGACGGCAGGCGGCCACCTCCTCTGCTTCTGCGCTGGTGCACCGGGCGCGTGGACCTGCAGACTTGGCCTCAGAGTGGGGCTCACAGCAGAAATGCAGCACCCGCCCAGCACCCCAGCACAAGGCCCAGCAGCTGCCGGAGGCTGCCGTTTGGCCCCTCACCTGTGCGGGCATGCCTAGGAAGAAAGCTGGGGTGGGGGTCACCCTGGCAGGGAGACGCCCCTGCCTCGATTTCTCCCCAAGTCTAGACATAGCTGGAATGGTCTGGGGCAGCCCCCCAGGTCAGGACAGAGTGCACACACCCGTCCACACCTAGAACTGCTGGTCCCAGACAACCGGGCTGGAACGGACGATGCTCGGACCTCATCCTCCCGTGAGGTCTCCGTTAGCCTGGTGCCATGACTTAGAATCTTGTCGTCCCGTTTAAACCTATATCCAGCACCAGCAACTTAGCTCATGCTTGGTGAAAACCAGGGCTGAATTAACGAGTGAAGCTTGTGGTCTATGCAGAGCGCCAGGCTGGGGGCTTCTGGATGCTAATTTTCACAAGGCTGCTGTACAGGAAGGGACTTTGTCCGGTGGTATAGGTAAGCCACTCTACCAAGAAGAGGTAAGAGGTGAGCCGTGAGCCTCCGACCTCCGGACCCTAAAGCTCCCTCCTAACCACCCGGCCACAGCTGCCCTCAAGGTATGCACACCTGCTCACCAGGGCAGAGGCCGACTCCGCCCTGAAGCTCTGTTCACTCAGACGCTGCGAAGCCGTGTGAGAAGGATACACCACCGATGTCCCCTCGCTGACACCAGGCAGAGCCGGGGCTTAGTCTCTCACCTCAGACTCGCCGCCACCAAACATCTTGCTAGATACCTGTGCCCTCATGCAAAGAGGCTGTAGAAACAGAAGAATGGTGGCCCTTCCCTGGGGCCTGGCGTGGAAGGCGGTGAACAGATCGAGTGCCAGGGCGACTCTGTTACTGTCAATACTCTCTCTCTTCCATCAGGCTGCCTCTCAAACATTTATACAGTCCCTGGTCACCTCCAAATTATGCCAGGTCTACGGACACACACACCTTTCAGCATCAACGATGTGAATTGACGTGGCTCAAATAGCAAGAGGGTCTGAGGCCACTGGGCAGAGATGCCCTGGAGTCCAGATGTCCTGCCTTCACGGTCAAGAACGACATTCCAAGTGCTTCCGTAAATCCCAGAGGTGGCCAGAGTGTCAGAACCCACCGGCACCCTCAGCACACTGAGCACCCGCTGTGCAGAGACGTGGGCCCTTGCCCTCGAGCGGTCCACGCAACGGCAAAGGCAGCACCGCCCCTTGCCATTGCCCTGGTGACCCTCACCTTTGTCCACGTCCCACCCGACTTGGTGAGGCAGGCGGTGACAGCCCTTTACACAGACGGGAAAACTAAGCTCCTAAAAGATGGGGCTGAAATGTGTGCCTCGCAGGGTTGTTGTGAGGGTTAAATACCACAACATGTGGCTGTGCGAGCTCAGGTGGCTGGCACAGTGCTGCCGCTGGCCAGCTTCCCAGGTCTGAGACTGTATGTGAAGAAACCAGAAACGGTGGCTTTTATATGTGCTCCTGGAAGGCCCTCAGAGACTCTGCCCCTTTCCTCTTCTAGATTTTGGACTTTGGAGAAAGGCTTGGTTTGAGGAAAGCCTTTCTTTCCCCTGCAATGCCTCACCCACCACCACCACCACCACCAAAGAAAAGAACGTTCAAGCTGTGCACCATCGCACGGCTAGAAAGGCCCACACTGTGCCTCAGGGGTCCTGGCTCTGATCCCAGGCTCTGCCTCACACAGGGGCTCTGATCGTGGGCAAGTTACTCCATTTCCTGGAAATCCTTTCCTCATCCCCAAACTCCGTGATTTCACCTCCCCCTCTGGTGTGTGAGGATTAAATTCAGGGTCAACACTGCTAGGGGACCGTTATGGCAGAAGTCTGCTGTTAAGCTGAGCTTAGCCAAGAGCCGGGAGCCTGGTTCAAATACTACCTCTGCCCCTTCAGCTGTGTAACCTTGCAGAAGTTACTAAACCTCTCTGGGCCTCCAAGTGCCCATGTGTAAGAACACTAAAGTCAGAGTTGCTTGGAACTCAACTGAGATGAGGGGCCTAGAATAATCAAGCCCACGGTTGCTGTATTACTCCTTGTAATGCAGAAATGGAAGGAAAAGAAAAGAGCATTGTCAACCACTTCTTTGCATGAAAACCGCTCCCTGTACCCATTTCGGGAGGGCAGCTGTCAGTGAGCTCTGGTCTGGGGTAGGAGCCTGAGAGGAGGCAAAGCGGGAGAGAAGGCACACTTCTGACTCACACAATGTGCTTCTGAGAAGCGGAAGGAAGGCCCGAAGGCTCAGGGTCCTCGCACTCTCCGTCTCCCAGGTGGGGACACCCCGGCCTTCACTCCCTGGCCACAGAGGCCTTGCTCTGGTCTGCAGCTGGTCCACACTGTGCACACAGGTAGGGCTGGTAGGGGGAACGTCACAGGAAACGCCCGCCTTTCCTGTTTGGAAGTCAGTCCCCGAAGGGCCTGGGCTTGGGGACCCCAGCCTGGTCCTCGCTTCCTTCCACCCCCCGGACCTCTGCCACACCTGTGGGGGCGGGAAGGGATCCAGCCCTCCTCCTCTCTGCTCCACAGTGATGGGGTGCAGGGTCTGCCCCACAGCAAGCGCTCTGGTATCCGCCCCTCAGAAAATCCGGAGGAAGGACATGGTGGCTTCTCCCTCCTCAGGAACGGAACGAAAAGGCATCGGAAAAGCATCTACAACAAACCAGCAGTGTGACAGATCACAGTGTACTTTCTTAATTTCCCCCCAGTTTGGCAAATTGTTCCTATTACGCCATTTCTTGGGCACTTACCTGCTCCCGGGTAGCCCCCGTACAAGTATTATACTTGTCTAAGAAATCATACAGGCAATTGAAGCCCACGAGCAAGGAGCTTGAGCAGCCTTGAGAATGCAGATAGGCAGAGAGAGGTAAAATCACCCCAAATGCCACCATTGTCCGTATCTTCCAGGACATTCCTCCAGACCTAAAGAATGCAGAGTGGCGTGGCCACTGTGAATGAGACTCCCGGAATTACACGGACTTTGAGTCCTGTTCCAACCACTGGCTGGCCGTGGACCCCGAGCAAGCCACCAGAGGCCCCTCAGCCTGGATTTTCTTGGTGTGAGTGTGCCTGCAACATGGGCGCCGTCGGGAGAAGAGCAGGTGGGTGATGCTCGTCCACTGGTGCTGGGGCAGTGAGCGCAGCACAGGTGAGGGGAAGGGCACTCATCCAGGAGATCGCTGAGCCACCAGAATGTGCCCGACACCGTGCTGGGCACAGGGCGGAGTGTGAGGAACCAGGCGTCACGTCTGGATCTCACCTTTCCTGCGCAGTCTTTCTGCGGGTGTCTGGGAGAGACCACGGCTGAAGGAAGAGAAGCCTGTAGAAGAGCCACAGCCTATAGAAGAGGAGACTGTAGCCCCAGTCAGGATATAGCGACCCTGGCTGCCTCCCTCTGGGGGGTGGGGGAAGCTGGCTGTCCTGGCCAGGGAACCGCACCCAGATGCTGCCAGGTGCTTAGGAAACGAGTGACTGAAGCATGGACAGATAGCTCGAGAGAGGCAGGAGATTGAAGCTCTGCAGGATGGGAGGGCTGGCCAAGTTCTCACACGGCCAGGCGCAGGGGCACCCCAGAGGCGGCGCTGTCCCGCACCCGGGCTACGGGGACTGTCCCTGAGCCTCAGTCCTGGGGGTCATCATGTGGCCACTGCCCATCCCGGTGGGGCCGTCCGGCCTCGGCTGCAGGGGAATGGCACCCTGTGCCCACTGGTGCCCGCCTCTCTTCTCCTGGCCTCCCCCCTTCCTCCTCTGCCCCCCGGGGAAGCCCTGCTAGCGCCGCTCAGAGGCGACCTCCGAGGCGCTGGGTGAGCCAGGCCCACTTCCTGTCTGGTACCCAGCAGGGCCGTCCGTGTGTCCTTTCCTTGCGTCTGCTCGGCCCGCTGATCTCCTGCCTGGTGTCCAGCCTGGGTTTTGGAGGCAGCTGAGTTTTAAAAGGTAAGTAACTCTCCAACTGGCAGGATTTACTCAAAACATAGATCCTCTGCTACTTCACCTCCAAGTGTTTTTTCCCCCATTTGTACCATGAGAATTTGTACCCTGTTGTCTGGGAGATAAGCATCCAGGGCCCAGAGGCCACTGGCAATGCTGGTCCCCTCTCTCACTGCCGTCTGACTTGGAGGAATATCCAGGAAACTAAAAGATGGGGACAGAGGAAGAACAGAGCAGAGGCTGGATATGGTTGTCGGCTCTGCAGAAAGACTGGCTAAGGGTGACTGAATGTAGGAGGTCTTCAGAGATATTCCGTGCAATTTTGTGCCCCACCCACCCACCCACACATTTTGCTACTGAGGAGAATGAGCCATGGTTAGTTAACGAGGCTAGCCACCGGTCACGCAGTTGTGGCTGGACGCGGTAGCATCTCCGTGAGTCACTGCTCCAGAATCTTCCTCAGAACAGCAGCTGTGAACAACATGCGTCCAGCATCTGCTTGTTTGCCTCTACTAACAGGGAGCTCACTCCTGTGTGGGGGCAGGTTTTGGACCTCCAGGATTCCAGGAGGAAGAGCTTCCGTTACATAAGCTCAGAGGGAAATTAAACAGGTAGAGAAAAATGTGAACCTACAAACAGATGCTTCCCAGGGGCCAGCCTCGTTGTGAGCAGACCCTTCCCTTTTCTCTCTCACATTCAAAGGAGGAGCCCAACCCAACAGGAACCACGAGATACAGTCTCGAATCCTGAGTACTCTCTCTTCTCTTAGCCAAAAGGATTATTTCTCTGCACCCATCTGGGAGGGCGGGGTGGGGGTGCGGGGAGGGTCCCAGGGCTACTAGGTAACAACACTGTTCTAGTCAATCAACTTGCTCTTTTGCTAGGAAACAAGGCAATTCTCTTTACCAGACTCATTAACTGGATTCAGAAATAGGAGAGGAAACCCAGGACCCAGATTCAATCAATTGCTTCGGAAGTGAAGGGATACAAGACTGCAAGTGCATTCAGCTCCGGCAACAGACCTCTCAACTTCAGTAATTTAAACACACAAAAAATGGGGTATATAGAATATACATGTGTATGTAGAGATATTTGTTATTATAAGGTATTCACCCACGTGACTACGGAGGCTGCCATATGTAGGCTGAGCCCCAGGAAAGCCCTGTTGCTGTAGCGCTAGTCTTGAACCCAGAGGTCTGAGCACCAGGAGCCCTGAAGGTGTAGGGTCCCAGTCAAAGGGCGGCAGGAGCCAGATGTCTACTCCAGCCATCAGCCAGAGAGAGAAAATTCCCCCTTCCTCTGCACTTCTGTTCCGTTCAGGGCCCCAGTGGATTCAATAATGCCCACCCACACTGGGGAGGGCAATCTGCTTCACTCCATCTGCCCGTGCAAACGCTCATCTCTTCCGGAAACGCCCTCACAGACTCCTCCAGAAATCCTGTTCGATCAGCGGTCTGGCCATCCCATGGCCCAGTCAAAGTTGACACGTAAAATTAGCCATCACAGATGCTATGCCTATCTTCCTGTCAAATATCAAATTATTCCCTCAACGCGACCCCAAGAGGACACCTGGAAAACCCAGTAGAGGGCACATCTCAAGAGGCATTTGTTCTGATTTATCCGGATTAACTGAACTCTCTCCAGCTGCTTGGAACTAAGAAGTGTACCGCAAGCCCCAGAAAGGAATGTGTAGGCTCCTTTGGGCACACAGTCTGGAAGCATTGGAAAGATCCTCCAGCTTCTCTGCACGTATCCTGAGGACAGGGCTCGCTTCCAGACCCGGGGAAGGTGCAGTGTCCGTGCGCACACCAGGAGAGCAGCCCATGGCTCAGGGGTCACGTTGGAAGGGGGTCTCTTGCTCTGTCGAGGACTCCCTTGTGGTCAAGCTAAGAGACCTTTCAATAAAGTGGCTTTAAAATGATGCCTGACCCCGAGTCTTTTTCTCTGTCGGGCTGTCAGAGTTATAGTGATGGATTGTCACAATCAACAGGAAACCAAAGCTGTTGGGTTGCTAGACCCGGCTTTAAACATTTCTCCATCTGCCTGACGTTTTAGGTTTGGAGGAGCGGCTCCCTGCTGTTTCCCAGATGTATTTAGCTTGCTAGGGCTGCCTTACAAGGTGCCACTGACCCCAGCTCGAAGAACCAGGTCATTGGCATTCTCCCCGTTTGCGTCTCTGTGCCCAAATCTCCCCTTTTCATCAGGCCCTCCCTACTCCAGTAGGACCACGACCGAGCTGGACTAATTACATCTGCGGAGTCCCTATTTCCAAATAAGGTCACATCCGGAGGTACTGGGGGCTGGGAATTCAATACGGGAATTTTTGAAGAATGCACAGTTCAGCCCATAATACAAATTAACTCCAAGTTCTTGGGTTTCTGACATTTGGTAGTAAGCTGAAGACATCGTTTCCCAAAACAGGAATGGCATGATTCTGGTCCCCTATTGCATATTCATAATATGAGGCCCCAAACAGGCATCCAGTGAAATAATAAAACCCAGAGAGATTGATTAGAAAACAAGGCCAGCCCTCATGGGAATCCACTGCCACAAAAACCACCACCATGATCGAAGGAGCCCAAATTACTTCAGGTGCATTATGTTGCCCAATTCTCAAAATAATCCTGTGAAATGAGTATTTTATCTTTTTTCATTTACCAAAAGAGTAGATTCATGGATATTAAGCCAAGGGATTAAGTCCTGGCAGCTTACCAATGAGGAGGACCAGCACTTGAACCCAGGACCCGGAGCCCTGCAGTGAGCCCTTTCTGGACACCATAGGCTATGTGAAAGGGACTCTAGAACTTTCAGTTACTTTATTTTACACGGGAGGGGTCGCAGGAGGTAGGCTTCTGTCCTGGTAAATTCCGTGTGCTTGGCTATCACTGATCCATTGATCCCTGTCATCTGGAAACGGATGCTGCACGGGACAGGAGAAAACGAGTTTGGGTGGATTAAAACGTCACTGGTGGTCCTTGCCTACACAGCTGGCTGGTCCTTCTCAAACAGCAGCACAATTCACTATGAAAACATCTAATGAAAAATCGCCATCAATGTGGATCGATTTAGCTCACAGCCCTTTTTCTGGGGAAGACCATCCCCATAAACAAGTCTTATCTATGTTGAGGATAATGGCGGGTGCTAGAAGCACGCAAGGTATAAACTTGCCTCAGCGCTTTCTCCAAGACTGTAATAGCGATTCTAATTACACTCACAACTGAAATGATTGTTTCCTTCACCCACTCTTTTGGGATTGTGCACAGAGCTCCTCCTATGGTGTACAAGACAACTGCGTGATGTGACTTTGGCAGGTCACCCAGGCTCATTAGCAGCTTCCAGATGAGCAGAATTTCTGCCTATACATTTTCCTGAAGTATCATTTTCCCCTTCTGTATCTTATTCTTCCTTTAAAACAAGCTGCGAATGCTACCTCTTCCAGGAAGACCTCCCTATGTTCCCAAGGCTGAGCCAGATTTTCCCCATGTCCCCACAGGCATGCATCCTCCTTGAGGTTTAATCAGGGCACATGGATCTTGGGGCGTGACCCTTGATTTGCTTTGTTGGAAGCCGACTATTATCAATTGAATTATGACTCCTGCCAGTGGTCACATTCTGAGGTGCTGGAGTTAGGAGTTCAACCTTTTTTGAAATAGAGCATCCACAGAGATAATCCAGTTAAGATGTGATCACCACGAGGGTGGGCTCCAATTCAATGGGACTGGTGTCCTAGAAAAGGAAAATCTGACACAGAGACAGAATGCACAGTAGGATGACAGGGTGTAGAGGGACAGGGAGAAGATGCCGTCCACAACCCCAGGAACGCATAAGGCCCCCATAAGCTGGTAGAGAAAACCCATCCATCCCTAGCACCTTCAGAAGGTGCTGACACTTTGTCTTCAGACTTCTAGACTCCAGCGTCATGGGGCAGTGACTTTCTATGGTTTCAAGCCCCCCGCCCCAAGTTGAGGATACTCTGTTAGAAGCACCTTTCTTTCTTGGTGCTGCTGTAACAGACCAGGCACAATAAAAGTTTGGAATGTGCTGGATGTGGACAGCCTGCCAAGTTAAAGAGAGCTCTGAACTTTATCTGGCTCCTGGAAGGTAATGGCCAAGACCTTGGAACCTCCAGCCTGGGGAGAGTATCTTTGTTAGCATAGACCATCTGGGGTAGCTACAGGCCCCTGGGCAAGCAAAGTGACTTATGGTGGAGGCCTCAGGCCACGTGGTACCAGAATGACCTCCAGAGGGGCTGGAGACCAATGTCAGCCACATGAGCGGGCACCGCTCGCTTGGGTGAGTGTCCCTGGTCAGCAATGCTCCTGTGTGTTGTCACACGTGACTGCCAGTGAGAGGATTAGGGGTGATCCATACAACTCCTCCCATGCGGGACAAGGCAGGCTTGCATGTGATGCCTCCTGGACTCTGCCCTGTGCACCTTGGCCATTCCTGATCTTATCTGTGGGTTTCCTTGTGCTCCAGCTGCAAGAATAATGGCTTCACTGCAGTCTGAGTCCCTCTGGTAATACATTGTGCTGGGGGTGGTCCTGGGGACCCTGAAGCACAGCCAGTCTTTTTGGGCAAAGTGTGAGATCCTGGTGGGCAGCCTATGCCCTGTTTAGACTGCCCACCAGGAGTTCACACTTTGCCCAAATTCTCCATGCATTTGTTAAATACCTGCTGTGGCAACTCTGGGTGGGGGCAAAGATCTCTTTAAGCCTACTGGTAGGGAAACCAAGGAAAGAACAGAGGAGAGAAAATTGAGAAGCCATGTGCCATTGACGTTTGTGCAATGTAGAACTTTTTCCTGACGTTGATTTTACCTGGATCTCACATCAATGATTCTTTTCTCATCCTTGTCTTTGTCAGAATCATAAAAAGATGTCCTTGCTTTGTGTGTGTGCAGAGCTTAACTCACACCACCTTACAGTAGCTTCGTATTTTCTATGGAGGATTTTATAAACTGCCTCCGTCTTTGGTTGGATTCCCTAGGTTCTTCTACTCTATGAGGAAGCCTGATGTTGCTTCAGGTGCTGGATCAGGGTCCACTTTGAATCTGTATCCAGGAGTGTTTGAAAGGTTTGTAGTTCTCTTCCTTAGTTCATGGTTACCAAGAACATAGCCCTCGGTTACTTTGGGAAAGGGTGAAGAAATCGTTCCTGTAATCACCTGGCATGGGCTTGCACCATATGACCTTTCTTCATGAAGACCTGGGCTCTCCTTCAGTGGATGAGTTTGGGATCCTGTACGTGGCCTGGTGTGAAAACTAGGCAAGGGATCTGGGCTTCCCATTCGGGTGGCTAACCCCAGCCTTGTGTGCATCCATTCTTGGTCTTTTGTGAGGAAATATATTCAGCAAGAGTTCTGCTAGTAGCCCGTCTCTTTTGCCCCCAAGATCAAGTATCCTCACAGCCAAGGCCTTAGATTCCTGCCGATCGGCCACCCAGTACCACGTCCCCCTCACTCTGTGCAATGATGTTGACCTGACTTCTGAAGCCTGGTCCCTCCCAGGGGGGACTGGGTGGTTCAGTCAGTTAAGTGTCTGACTTTGGCTCAGGTCATGATCTCATGGTTTGTGGGTTTGAGCCCCACATCGGGCTCTGTACTAACATCTCAGAGCCTGGAGCCTGCTTCTGTGTCTTCCTCTCTCTCTGCCCCTCCCCTGCTCATGCTGTCTCTAAAAAATAAGCTTAAAAACTTAAAAAATAAAACTTGGAGCCTGCTCCCTCCCAGCCCGCTGCACCAGAGTCTCTCCTGTCTAGTGCCACGGAAGCCTGGTTCTGTGGCCCATCCTGCATCCACCCCAGCCTGTGGCATCACCAAGGCTTTGGGCGGTGCTGATGTCACTCGCTAGCACATTCTCCTTTCCTCAGGGATGATGGCGCCCTGACCCTTCCTCAGGAAAATGGGGAGCTTTTGCATTTCTGATTCTTACAGAATCACTCCCACCCCCACCCCCCCCCCCTGGGCGTTTTTGGTCCCTTCCTCCTTGGCCACCACAGCAACTTTGGCGTCTTCATGTATTTTGTCATGGGTGGCATTTCCCCAGGCTTCCAAGTGGCATTCTCATGCCCCAAGTACCCCCAGAGGGTGTTAAACCCTGCACTGGCAATCTCCTTAGCTGTCTTTATGATCTCTGCCTCTCTGTCCAGCAGTCCTAATGGTTCCTGCTGGTACGTGGCAGCCACACTGAGGCCCTTGCAAATATCATCCCTCTACAGCAGGGCTGATGGAAGACTGCTCACCCTAGACGTGGGTCAGGTGGTCAACCAGCAGGGCCAAGTCTTGAGGGGAGATGTCCTATAGGGCAATCCCGCTTCCCTGTGCCTAAAGAACTGGCCCAGGCATGCAGGACACTGGATATTCAGGGGACTCCCATTTCTCAAGT
This sequence comes from Proteles cristata cristata, assembly GCA_017311185.1. Lineage (NCBI taxonomy): Eukaryota > Metazoa > Chordata > Mammalia > Carnivora > Hyaenidae > Proteles > Proteles cristata. The sequence goes on from JAESUZ010004838.1 coordinate 344,469, forward strand.
GCATCTGCCTGGGTTCTGCACTGCAATCTCAGACCCAGCCCCCTCCTTCCCTATCAGGGCCTCAGCATTGTCACAGGAGACTTGTCTCTGCCGGTAATTATAAGTATGATGGAGAGAAGCTATAATTAAGTCTTGTGCCTGATTGTTAGCTTGGCCTGCCCTCCAGCTGCAAGGGATGGCGTGCCATTAAGCATTGCCAGCACTGCCCTGGGACTAATGGGCTTTCCTTGGAGCTGGCGATTGCATGATCTGCACCAGTTACTTTCTCTTTCCATCCTTTTCACAACTATTTCTCCCGGTGGGTGCACACCCCTCCTAGCTCACCAGAGAAGAGAATCACAGCATAGTCCTCCTTGTCCGAGGGAGGGATCCTCATTTTCACCTCTGTGGTGTGCAACCCCACTCCAGGAGCTTCTTTTTAAAATTTTTAATGTTTATTTAGTTTTGAGAGAGACAGAGCTCGAGTCTGGGAAGGGCAGAGAGAAATGGAGACACAGAATCCAAAGCAGACTCTAGGCTCTGAGCTGTCAGCACAGAGCCCGACACAGGGCTCAAACCCATGAACAGTGCAATCATGACTGGAGTCAAAGTGGGATGCTCAACCGACTGAGCTGCCCCCACACCCCTACTTCTTAGATTGGGTTCTCTAGAAGTACCATCTCAGGTTGGGATTTGAGGAAAAGTGCTTTAGGAACAGACGTGTGCACAGAATATGGACCAGGAGCAAGGATATAAAAGTGGGTGATGTATTGATCACAAGGAAGAGCCTGGACTTCTGGCTTAGAAGGCGAAGCCCATCACAGTGCCCCTCCTCTTGGAGAGCTGTATCTGGGAGGTGAAGGGGGTTTCAGGGCTGTCATCTCTCCATCTCCACTGCTGTCCCTGTCTGTCCCCTACAGTGCTGTTAGCCAGCCAGCATCTCTGCTCCTAGTATAATCTTCACCCCAAACTTCCTGCCCATAGACAGCCTGCAATAATGGCTTTCCTACGACCTGATTCATCATAAAGCTCTCTTAACTTACCAGGACTCTTAACATCATGTTTCCCTGCTTCTCAGCCTGGCATCAAGATCCTACCTCTGCAGGCAATTGTGGCATCTAGCAGCACTGCAATGCTTCCTGAGTAACAGCTGGTTTTGCTTATCATGTTCCCTGCTCTGTGCTGTCCCTCACTCTACCTAGCGAGCTCTTACTCATCCCTCAAAGCCAAGCTCAATTGCTACCCCACTCAGTGACCCTGAACACATCACATCATGGCTACTTGCTCTCCTGTGTCTGCATCCAGCTTGTAAGATGATCAAGAGCAGCAACCTCTCAGGCACCTGCATCCATCTCTGTAGACAGAGGGCCGAGCAGAGCGTCTGATCCCTTCTGCAACATTTGCTGAATGCATGCATGCATGAACATGCCTCAACATATAACATGGATGTAGAAACCTGTAGCAGATCCATGCATTCTTGCCTATAGCATCCTTCCAAAGTTTCACCCTGACCACAGATTCCCTATTACTTTTCCTTAGATTTTGAACACAGTACTAGGCATATTAAGAGGCCATGAGGAAGAGCTTGTTTGGTGGCCGGCTGGCCAGTCGACACAGTGGATTCTGAATAAGATACTCCCATTTCTATCCAGATGAGCCATGAAGCCCCCTCCCCATCTGTGAGCCTGGAGACTCCCGAGAGATAAATCACAATGCCCGTGGGCAGTCAACAAGGAGGGAGAGCAGTGCTGTCTGTGTGGCTCCTGGCCCCCAAGGGGCCCCTCTGCCCACCGCCTACTCTGATGACAATCTCACTAGAGAAAGCTCTATCTAGGTTGTGGCTGGAGCAAAAGCTGAAAGCCTCCTCTGTAAATTTGAATACAGTTGAGTAATAGGTACAGCTTTCCATGTTGAACGGAAGGCAGTCCCTGGATGCATTTGCATTTAGTCCTTTGGAGTTGATATCTGAGGCTGTTAGAATTTATATGCCCCAGAACAGGAAGGTGGGAGCCTGCTGCCAGAGCAAGGAATGAACCTGGGAGCTTAGAGAAGCTGACCTTGGACTAGCCCTGCTACTCACCAGCTTCATTTGCTCACATGAGGTCAGTGTGCCCCAGTTTCCCTACTGCCCACTGCCTACTTCATGGGCCCATGAGCTTTTGTGTGCCCAGAAGGGCCTATCCCTGGTTTAATTTAGTTATTAAAACACAGATTCAATGGAAGGAGTTTCCAGAAAACAGAGCATTAGCAGGAGGTGTGTGAACATGTAAGTCACTCTTCCTCATGCTGCCCTGGGATGTAGCATTCTCGATGCCTAGGGACACGGAATCCCAGGGGCCTTCCATGGATGAGTCCTCCTGGAGACTCAAAGCCAGGACAAGGAGAGCATGTTGGATCCCCTAGGATATTTACTGGCAACTTTTCCCAGTACTTTTTTTAAAACAAGGGGCCCGTTATTTTCTTCTTGTATCAGGCCCTAAAATTTATATGGGTCAGGTTAGAAAATTCCAAATTATCAGAAATCTTCTATGACTTGCATGGAATGCTCATCTCGCATTTACATACAAGTATAGACACGGTACAAGTCTGACACACCCAGCCAGATTCCTCACCATTGACTTGGCACCCTACACTGTTGACCCCCCACTTCTCAGTGCTCTACCTTTAAGATCTCTTCAGTCCAAGTACTTGCACTCAGCCCCTGCTCCTGTTCGGGATGAAGCCGTCATATTTCCACTAGGAAATATTTCAACCGTCTCCTAATGGTCTCTCAACTCGCCCTTGTTCTGCTGACTCCATACCTGGCTTATAGAACCACATCTTAAAATGTCACTCTAGGTTTCCTTCCCCTCCCCATGCTTAAAATCCTCCCATGGCTCCCCAGTGCCTCTTGGGGGTGGCACTCCATCATGGCCAACATCTGAACAGAGCTGGCTCCAGTCATCACTTCTGCTTCCTCCATTTCATCCCAGAGAGTTCTGCCAGCTGTTTCCACACCTCATTCACCAACAGCCCCTGCCTTCCTGAAATTGCTGTTCCCTGAAGGAACCAGACTCAGGACCTCAGGTCTCTGCACACAGACTTGCAGCTACATGGTGTCCCCCCCGCCCTTTACCTGATCAGCTTTTATTTATTCTTCCAAATTCAAATCCGCCCTGGCCTCCTCCAGAAAGTCCCCCCGACTTCCCAGCTGGGTGAGGAAAATACCCCATATTCTCCTAATAGCATCTTGGACATCCCCCAGCTAAGCATTTAACTCATTATACTGAAATGACAGTTTTAGGTATCTGTTCTCTAGGTGTTGAGCTCACAGAAGAAAGATCCTTTTTCTTGTGAATTACAGGAACTTGATCTAATAGGTCTTAGTAGATGACTGTCAGTGGAATCCGCTGTTCTGTCTCCATCTGATTTAGTTTCCTTTTTTTTTTTAAATGTTTTATTTATTTCTAGGAGAGAGAGAGAGACAGCGTGAACGGGGGAGGGTCAGAGAGAGAGGGAGTCACAGACTGAAACAGGCTCCAGGCTCTGAGCTGGCAGTCAGCACAGAGCCCGACGTGGGGCTCGAAACCACGAACTGTGAGATCATGACCTAAGCGAAAGTCAGACGATTAACCGACTAAGCCACCCAGGCGCCCCTGATTTAGTTTCCTTTTAACAAGAATATAAAATCAAAACCAGAAATGTACAGAGTGAGTATCCTGGACCTGCTCCCTCCTCCAGAGCTGGCCATCCAGGAAGAGGGAGAGAAAGAAGCAGTCATGCTCTCGGGCCACTTATCCCGAGCCACTGAACCTCTGGAGCAACCGGTCCTGCCAGAGAGTCCGGAAAGAGGCATCCAGCACGGATCAACAGGCAGGAGCTCAGAGTAGGTGTCGGGCACTGCGCCAGCAGAGGCCGTTGGCAGGGAGAGTAGTAGGTGCTGGGCATGGTGCAGATGCAACCCATCACAAAGTGGTACAAGTCACCAGTTGTCCCCGCAAAGCCATGTGATGTGGCCGCCTTCATGGCCTGGAAAAGCTGCCTCCTCATTGTTTTCACATTAAATGGTTCTTTATCTCGAGGTGCCTTACATCGGGGAACACATACCTCAGGAACATTTTTCATCTTCCTTCCCAGCCCTTATGTATTTCAGACAATTTGTCTTTTCTATTGGTGCTTGTTGATTAAATGCTGTCATGTCTATGCCTTTCTCACACAGTATTTAGGGGATGCGGATTCCCCCTTTTAATTGTGGTCACAGACTAGAAATGCAGCGTCTCTTCTTTTATAGAATTTATCGTCAAGTTGGCTAACATACACTGTATACCACATGCTCTTGGTTTTGGGGGTAGGTCCCCATGATTCATCACTTACAACACCCAGTGCTCATCCCAACAAGTGCCCTTCTCAGTGCCCATCACCATTTAGCCCATCCTCTCTCTTCCCCCCACATTTGTTCTCTGTGTTTAAGAGTCTCTTATGGTTTGCCTCCCTCCCTCCGTCTGTAACTACTTTTTTCCCCATCATCTTCCGTTAAGTTTCTCAACATCCACATATGAGTGAAAGCATATATCTGTTCTTCTCTAACTTATTTCACTCTGAATACCCTCCCGTTCCATCCCTGTTGCTGCAAATGGTCAGATTTCATTCTTTCTCATCTCGAGTAGGATTCCATTGTATATATAAACCACCTCTTCTTTATCCATTCACAAGTTGATGGAAATTTAGGCTCCTTCCATAATTTGTTGAAAGTGCTGCTATAAACATTGGGGTACATGTGTCCCTATGAATCAGCACTCCTGTAATCCTTTGGATAAATTCCTAGGAGTGCTATTGCTGTAGGGTAGGTCAATTTTTAATTTTTCGAGGAACCTCCACATTGTTTTCCGGAGTGGCTGCACAAGTTTGGATTTCCACCAACAGTGCAAGAGTGCCCCCCTTTCTCCACATCTTCACCAACATCTGTTGTTTCCTAAGTTGTTAATTTTAGCCACTCTGACTGGTGTGAGGTGGTATCTCAGTGTGGTTTTGATTTGTTTTTCCATGATGAGTGACACTGAGTATCTTTTCATACAGCTTCTCTTTTCTTACCCTCCCGCCCAGGCTGGCTCCACATGATTAATGGGGAGCCCAATGTGGGGCTTGAACTCATGAACCCTGAGATCATGACCTGAGCCAAAATCAAGCCTTCCAGGTGTGTGCCGCCCCTCCCCCCCTATTTTCAAAAGGACTTAAAAAAAAAAGTTTGTCATCAAGCTGTTTTCCATATAACACCCAGTGCTCATCCCCACAAGTGCCCTCCCTCCATGTCCATCACCCGTTTTCCCCCTTCCGCCATCATTCCTCAGTTTGTTCTCAGTATTCGCCATCATTCCTCAGTTTGTTCTCAGTATTCAAGAACTTCTTATAGTTTGCCTCCCTCCCTCACAACTATTTTTCCCCTTCCCTTCCCCTATGGTCCTGTTAAGTTTCTCCTGTTCCAAATATGAGTGAAAACGTATGGTATCTGTCCTTCTCCCTTATTTCACTTTGGTACAAATGGCAGGATTTCATCCTTTCTCATTGCCATGTAGTATTAGAAGGACCCTCTTGATACAAGACAATGACAAACAGAAAAAGAGGGAGATTTATGGGAACAAAGCACTCAGAAGACAAACCCCAAGGAACTTCAGCTCCTTCAAGACAGGCTGCCCATCTCGTCCTGGGAGACTGGGCCTGGCGGGTTCTTCAGCCCCTCCTGTTTGAGGGGGAACAAGGATTATGACCAGAAGTTACAAGGATAGTAATGACGATGATAAGAATATTGCAGTTTTGACTTGTTAACATCAAGTGCTTTACGGATGTCATCTCAACTCATTCTCAGGCAGCCCTGGGAGGGAGGCAGTTTCAGCCTCACATCAGGATGGCCCGGCGAGCTCGGAGGGGTTACATAACCAGGCCACCCTCCTAGCGATCAGCAGACCGCACTTGCACCCCGGCTTCTGGCCAGGCTCTCTAAAGCCCGAGATGCCTCAATCACGCCACCCTCCCAATGCACAGCATGTCCTCTATGAGAATTTTTGTAAATTACCTTTCATTTTATGCAGAACTGTGAGTACAGAGCTTTCTCCCATTCCCATTTAATATAAAATAATGATGCTTAAGCTCTGCCAAAACAAAAGGAAAAATTCGAGTGAATTGAAGAACGTATACATAAAGAGCAAAGGAAAGCAACGAAAGAAGAAAAATCTTCTTTCTTCTTTTCTTACGCAAGAAAAATCGTGGATTGTCATTTTGCTTGTATGGTCTACTCTTATGTGTGAACTGTAACACGACACCCCTTACCCCGGGACCATGGTCTTGACCCTGACCTACTTCCCCTGCTGCCCAGGATTTGTTGGAAATCTCAGCTTCTGCATTTCTCCCTCATGACTTCCTGGAGAGAAATCAAAGCCATAGGTCATTTATTATTCCCACCGAAAGATACATTCAAAGGCACGATTTTCTTTAAATTTTTTAAATAGTACTGAGGCATAATTGATGTACACAGAACTACACATTTCATGTGTACAATTTGGTAAATTTTGACACAAACACGCAGTGATACTATCATGACAAGGTAATTAAGACATAAAAACAAAGGGACATACCAGAAATTTGGGAAAGCGTTGGATATTTTGATTTGGTTTTGGTGGTAAGCACACTGTAAACAAGAGGGTAGATTTCCATTAAGTTTATTTGGAGAGAGAGAGTGCCAGCAAGCAGCAGAGAGGGAGGGAGAGAGAGAATCCCAAGCAGGCTCCACGTTGTCAGCACAGAACCTGATGCCAGGTAAACCCCATGAACCGTGAGATCATGACCTGAGCCAGACTCCAAAGTTGGATGCTTAGAGTTGCCCAGATGCCTCTGCCCTCTTAATTTTGAGGTGAACGGAACTGGGTCCTGAAATTCAGGTGCCATGATGCTCAGCAGGCTTCTGGAGCTTATCCACCTGGGGCAACTGAACCCTTCTCCCCACTGAGCAGTGACCCCAGTGTGCTGGCTCCTGGGCCTACCTGGGTCCCTCTGTGACTGGTTTATCTCACAGAGCAGGATATGCCCCAACCTCACCCATCCACGTTACCATAAATGGCAGGATGTCCCCCTTTATGAAGAATTCTTGGAGTCGCCAAATTCCAGGTTTATGGTTTTGATTCTGTCCTGCTATCTGGTGAAATTCTCCACCTTTTACTGTATTTTCTCAAACATCTCCTTTAAATACCTTGTCTGAGTATTCCAATAACTAGGTCGCCTGAACCTGCTCCTGGGGTCTTTCTTCTCCCTTTCAATGCTGTTTCTTGACATACTTGGTGATGTTTCAAAAGAGCCATCTGACACTGCATGTGGAACATTGTAGAGACTCAGGAGGTCCTCCTCTATGAAGAAGACAGAGTGGGGTCAAGTCACCCAAGCCAGCCAGGGGCCGAGATTTCTCTGCAGTCTCGCGAGGCTCCTTCAGCCACAGATTCATCCCGACTCATGGGTTTCAGCCCATAACCTGGTGATTTCAGCAGGGCCCATCCTCCTTCATGGACCGTGACCCCCAGGGTCCTCTTCTCAGCATCTTGTTATCCCGTTTCTCAATGGCTTTTTGATGCATTTGTTGGACCTTTGCCCTACTTCCTTTAAAAAATCCATGCTTTAGAGAAAGCGGAGCGTTGGTATCCAAGATGCCATGCGATGTTGGGCACAGAGAAGAGGCTCAGCTCCTGGCTGCCTCCAGAGCCCAAAACGGTTTTTCTCTTCTGCTGCAGGAGCAAGGTTTCTCATTCTGCCGGCTTCTCTGCTGGTTAGCAGTGTCCCTCTGCCAGTTCCTGTGTGTGGGATCTTCCTGTGCTTACCCTGAGGTAGGAATCAGCAAATACACAGAGGGAAAAGCAGGTACAGAGTGTGGGCTTATGTTCCTCCATTCCCCTGCACTCAAGAGCCTTGCTTTCCAAATCCTTGATGCACCTCAGCTACCTGACATCTTCAAACAGATCTTAGCTTCTCATGTGGCTTCTCTTTGCTCTAGGTGCTTGCAGTGTTCTGCTGCTAGCCCCTGCATCAGGGCTGGAGGCAAAAGTCCTCATGGAAGATCGATACAGGAGGTAGCATTTCTGATAAACTCTAGACATCAGGCTGATACAGGCAGGTCCAGAAAGAGCTACAGCCTGCAGGTTGTAGGCGGAGAGAAAATAGAAAATAAGCGGAGGAAAATGGAGAATGGAGTCAGCAGAATCATCCAGGCTGTCTCGAGAAGCAGCATTCCATGGGGATACCAGTCAGGAGTAAGAAACAAAGCTGGAGGAGAGCTTGGTTAGGATGGATCTCAAGGAACAAAGCACTGTTTGCCCCTCCATCCCCATGGGAAGTCACTGATAGAGTGGGACTGTAACTGGAATTTCTAAGAAGGGTTTTCAGCAGACAGGCACGCGAAACCCCTTCTGGAGGGGAAAGAACTGCCCCGATGGTCCGTGAGGAGGCACCCTGAGAACTCAGTTCTCCTTCACACCATTGCAATGACCGGCCAGGGTCTGCTTCCCTTTGGGACAATGTCTCTGCCCTGACAGCAACTCCCCGGGGAAGGAGCATCCTACCCAGAGAGCCGGCTCACCGGGGAGCCCTCACCTTAATTCTCCAGCATCCAGGCACTTGCAAGTTCACAGGAGGATTTCAGCAGCTCGCCGGGGCCTGTGTTTTTGCTCAGAGGGGCGCTCACATCAGCTAATCACATAGGAGAAGCTGAGGGAACTAAATGGCACTTTATTAAATCATAGTGGGAAGCAGCCTGTCACACCAGCAGGTGCAGGTCGGTGGGCCAAGCCCATTCCTTCCTGCAGGACAGCTGTAAAAGTTCCTAAACATTTGAACACATCCATAGAGGCAGAATGACAAGCTCAGGAAGATCATTGGAGATCAGCATGCACACATTTACATACCCGAGTGTCTCTTGGAGTTTAATTTTGTGAGTGGAACTGGAAACACTTAAGCTGCCCTGCACTGAGGGAATTGGTAAAAGAAGCTGTGATATGAATAATGGACCAGCAAGCCAGGATTCAGATAGATATTGGTAAAATAAGTGGTGATATATGAAATGCAGATAATATATTCATTTTACAAGGCAGATTGCAAGAGTATGCACAATCATTGTGTGTGTGTGTGTATGTGTGTAGAGATGGACAGACCAGAAACAAATTCTTATTATTTATCCCAGGGTGATAGTGCTGATGTTTGTTTGAATTTTCTATTTCCTTCACGATGAACATGTGTTTGTACTTCTAGAAAATGTTTACATGTCTATACTCTAATGTGTATGTTTGCACATTACATATTAACATAGGACTTAAATATATGAAGTTTGAGACAGCCAAGTATCCTAGAAAAAACACTTCTAAAGTCAGGCAGACCTTTAAGTCAAGACCACCAATTTCCAACTCTCAGATCTTAGATTTTAGAAAGCGGTTTAGGATGCCTGGGTGGCTCAGTTGAGTGTCTGACTCTTGATTTCAGCCAAGGTCATGATCCTAGAGTCCTGAGACCCAGCCCTCCTTTGGGCTCCACGCTGAGCGTAGAGACTGCTTAAGATTCTCTCTCCCTCCCTCTGCCCTTCCCTGCTCACGCTCTTAAAAAAAAAAAAAAAAAAAGCAGCAGTTTACATTTTATTTCACAAAAGTTGTATAAAGTAGTTCTCATTAATCCCCACTTCCAAGAAGGAGAACTCAAAGAAGGGTAAAGCTCCCAGTGCGTCGCCAGGGCTCAAAATCAGGGAGCTATTTTTACTATTGTTAAGGACTCATCAGAGCAACATTCCGATTTCCTTCCACACAGGGACTCCTGCTGGTGTGGCCCAGAGCAAAGGATGCCGTCTAGATGGCCTGGCCTCAGGGTGTGAGACTCTGCCATCCTTGGGGTGAGGGCACCTAGGCTCCGGGCAGCACCTGCTGGCACATTTGTCTGTTGGTCTCCTCTGCACATTATCGGAGGACCAGCCACTCCTATGCTGCAGGGTCTGGCCTGTGCAGGTGACAAATGGGGTCCAGCTGTCCTGTCTCCTTCAGATGAACAGAGGGGCCCCTGTTCCCAGCCAGTCTTTTCTTCGCTCTTCATCCTAGGCGAAAACTCACTGGGGACCTCGAAAAAGGCTTTATCTCAAACTTCAAAACAGAGGCCAGGTGGGGGGCACCTGGGTGGCTTAGTTGGTTCAGTGTCTGACTTCGGCTCAGGTCATGGTCTCGGGGGTCATGGTCTCGGGGCATGGTCTCGGGGGTCATGGTCTCAGGGGGTCATGGTCTCGGGGGGGTCATGGTCTCGGGGGGGTCAAGAGTTTGAGCTCTGTGTCGGGCTCTGTGCTGACAGCTCAGACCCTGGAGACTGCTTCAGATTCCATGTCTCTCTCTGACCCTCCTCCATTCGCATGCTTTTTCTTTCTCTAAAAAGAAGTATACATTTAAAAAAATAAAAATAAAAGTCTCTTGGGATGCCTGGGTGGCTCCTTAGGTTAAGTGTCCAGCTTCGCTCAGGTCATGATCTTGTGGTTCATGAGTTCGAGCCCCATGCAGGCTCTGTGCTGACAGCTCAGAGCCTGGAGCCTGCTTCAGATTCTGTGTCTCCCCCTCTCTAACCCTTCCCCACTTGCACTCTCTCAAAAATAAACCTAAAATTTTTTTAATTACAAAAAAACAGGGGCACTTGAGTGGCTTAGTTGGTTGAGTGTCTGACTTCAACTCAGGTCATGATCTTGCTTGTGGATTCAAGCCCCATGTCGGGCTCTGTGCTGACAGCTCAGAGTCTAGAGCCAGTTTTGGATTCTGTGTCTCCCTCTCTTTGTCCCTCTTGGGCTCATGCTCTGTCTCTGTCTCTCAAAATAAACATTAAAGAAAAAACCCCAAAAATCTTAAAGAATCTCTCATCAAAAAAAAAGGGCATTCAAACAGTTGTCACCCTGAACCCCCTGCACATGAGCTCATATTCTGCTCCAGGTACTGAGGAAATACCACCATTCATCCAACAGTCTCTAACTCCCAGCCTGGTCCCCACAGCCGCTCCCTTGCAGTTGGCCATTGTTTTAAGCAACGTTTAAATTCAAGCTCTGCCTCATCTTAGCTGTATGATTTGGGGTGAATCACTTCCTTTGGTTGGGCCTCTGCCAAATCCCTGATCTCCCCACCTGGGAGAGCCTTTATGCATCATCTTGTTCACACTCCTCATTTCATCAGATGAACAATCACTCCGCCCCCAGCCCAATCACCCTGAGGTCCTGAGGTTCAGTGGCAGCCTGCCCTCCCCCTCCTCTGGAGGAGCGGAGGCTGGGGCACCACAGGCCGGCAGGGGTGGCTGGTGACTCATGTGCATGGAGAGGGCTCCCTCACAGAATAGTTTCCATTGGAGTTGCTCTGTGCCAAGCAGCTCATCAACATGGAATCTGATGCCCCAAGGAATTGTACTTCTAAATTTAGTTTTCTGTTATCGATATTTCTCTTGCTGATTTCATCTATGACTAATTCGTATTGGATCCATACTCTGTGCTGAGCAAGTGCAAGGTATGCTAATACTTTAAATAAATAATATCTTCACCCTTGAGAGGAGGGTAACATTAATGCTTGGGAAACGTAGACGTCAAGAATTAGGTACAGGGATGGCCAGCTGTCACACAGTAAGTGGGTTTTAAAATACCTTGTATCAGATCAGGATTATTGATGGAAGCATCGGGAAAGCTTCGAAAGTCCCCTCTTATTTTCTTAAGGTTTGGAAATGACAATGTGCAGGCCTGAGGTTTGCACAGGTGAATCTCAGGTCTAAGACCCCCAATATCATGACCCCCCAGATTTAGGACCCCCTAACCCAGATCTAGCATGCCGGCTCTCCTTAGGACCATCCTTTATTTGTTCTAAGGCTACTGCCTGATGTCCGTGTCATGGGAACTCTGTTCCTCATTTTGGAAACTAGTCCCTGCTCCTGAGTTCAGTGGTGTCCATGGATTTAGGCCTCATCACTTGTGTTTGGGATTACTGTCCTCTGGAGTCCTGAATAGAGCACTTGGGATAGCTCTGTGAGATTTGCCATAGTTTTGTCAGCCTCAATGTCAGATTATATTGTAGGTATATTCAGAATTGTATACAGTAGGTGTTAACAAAAGCATAGTAAGAGGAAAGTTAAAGCAGTAAAGGCCTATATGAATAAAGAATAAAGATCTCGAACAGCTCAACTTTGTACCTCAAGGATCTAGAAAAAGAAACTGAGCCCAAAGTTAGAAGGAATAATGAGAAGAGCAGAAATAAATGAAATAAAGACTAGAAAAGCAACGGAAAAGATCAATGGAATTAAGAGTTATGATAAATCAAGTTGACAAACTTGAACCTCAACAACAGAAAAAGATTCAAATAAACATAACCAGAAATGAAAGAGGGGACATTATAGCCGATGCCACAGAGATACAAAGATCCTATGTTGACCATCAGAATGGAATAGCGGGCAAGGGGAAAGGGATCGCTATTCTATGGGGAAAATGTTTGTTATGCAAAATGACTAACTTTAGAGCTCCGTTGTACAAAATGGTACCTGAAGTTAGCGATACAGTATTGTGTCCTTTAATAAAATGTATTTAGATGGTAAGAACCCCTAATGTGAGATCTAAGACAAACACAAAAACCTAAAAAAGACACAAGGAAATTTTTGGAGATGATAGATCTTTTAGTACTTTTGTTGTGGTGATGTGTTTGCATATGCCCAAACTCATCAAGATGTATGTAAACATTAGATGCATGCAGTTTCTGTAGATCTGACTTGCCTCAATCAAGCAAATGATTTGCTAACCAAGGGAGCAAATGATTGAGAATCCGGACTTCTCTGCATCCAGACTATGAAGTCAGGGTGGTCAGAGGACCAAAGGACAGCTCAACTGTTCAGTAGGGAGGCCAGACTCTGGCACCAAGCAGTTGACTGAAAATGTTGGCTTTGACTTGAATTGGTGGCTTAACTATTTTGAGTCTGCTTCCTCTTCTCTAAAAGAGGGTAATAATAGTTCTTACTTACATGGTTGCTGGGAGGAGAAATGTTAGCCGTTGTTTATGTTCTTAGTCTGTTAGGATCTACAATGAGAGGATAAAATCTGGTCAATGGTCCTGGCTTGGGTTGAGTAGTCCATTGGAGGAACAGGGGCCACGGACTGCGATGGCCTTCAGTAGACCCTTTCCTGGAGTTTAGTCTTTGCTACTCAGAAATCTAAGCAAGCAAGCACAGGTGGACGTTCGCGTGAGGGTGCTTTGTGGGGGCAGCTGAGTCATTCTGGTTTAAGATGTGGAGGCTGGATTCCCCCAGGATAGGCAATCTATGAGTAGAAAAAGATGTGGGTTGGTTTTGTTGCCTTTTCTAAATTGTGCTATTTCCACGGAGTTCTATTTCAGTGAATCCTGAGTGACCCTCCGCTCTGGGGACCACAGCCAGACTTGGCTGAAGAACCTGGGGTAAGGGCACTGCTGCCTCTTCCTGGGCACGCAGCGCCCTCTAGTGGCATGGAACCCAAGCACCACTCCAGGGTCCTTCCGGCAGGTGTTTCTGACGAAAGGATGCTCTGGAGATTTCCACCATTCTCTGAGCTGCCCTTCTCTTGGAAACCTGGAGTTCTAGGTACAAAGCAGGACAAGGGGAGCCGCCTAATTATGTTCAAATGTGCACTCATGTCACGGATCTGGGCTGTACCACTAACTTGCTGGATACTCTGCTCTTTATTTGTCTAAGCAATTTGAGTCTGTTTCTTCAGAATTGTGTCCCGAGATTCAAGAGGGCAGATAATACATGGTGGGAGCACCCCAAGGAAACTCAGATTCTGGCACACAGATTCACATTAAAGATTCGTATTAAAAATTAGTTACCTTGACTTCAAGATTTTCCTTTCTCTACTAGATGAAATTGCTAATGACCCCCCAAAAAAGTGAGAGGTCTGTTCTTTTGACAGACGTTAGCCGAGTGCTAAAAGCAGTGGGTTCACAGGTCTCTAAAACATATGTCCGACCCTCCAGCAGCTCATAAACGCACCCGAGCGAGGGAGCAATGCAAGAAAGTCACTTTCTCTGAGACAGTTGCACTGAAGGTTAATATCCCATACTTGCCTCACAGATAGGAAAGGAGTGATGGTTCTAGTAACCAGACTCAGGCTATGGGGCACATCAGGGAGGAAGGTGGCAGCAACAGTCACATGAGCCAAGTAGCTTAGGGGTTAACTAGAATTCTTGTAGGTCTACTGCCCCTCCAGGAGAATTAGGAAGGAGAAATGCGTCTATCCCCTGGCCAGCAGCACACTCCTAGAATTTATTCTGGGTGAGTAGTTTAGATAATGTTTTCTGGATATGATTTTACTTAGTTTTGTTAATAGGACTTTGTCAAGATCACAAAAAGGTAGAAGTAATCTAAATTTAAGGAGAATTCTATCCTTCAGAAAGCCCATAATGCAGCCACATAAAAGTAGGATTAGAAGGGGGCACCTGAGTGGCTCAGTTGGTTAAGCGTCCGACTTCGGCTCAGGTCATGAACTCTTGGTTCATGGGTTGGGGCCACACATCAGGCTCTGTGCTGAGGGCTAGCTCAGAGCCTGGAGACTGTTTCAGATTCTGTATCTCCCTCTCTCTCTGACCCTCCCCTGCTCACGCTGCCTCTCTTAGAAATAAAACATTAAAAAAAAAAAAAAGAATTAGAAGAACACTAAAGGTGAGGGAATGTTTGCAATTAAGAACAAATAGAGTATAAAGCTGTACCTGTTTAGGCCTAAAAAGAATGTAAATACTGAAAGAAACTAATGTATCATGACAATGATTTGGGGTGTTCATGTTTTATGCTAACAAAAACATGAAAATCATTTTTATATGAAGATGTATATATTATGTGACTATCTTAATCCTAATACATAGTGAATAATTTAAAAATACAGTTTATTCCCTGTTGTGCAAGAGCGAGGACAAAATGGGATGTGATTTCATAATGGTGAGGTCTCTTCTAGGTGGGGCACTTTGCACTGGCGTCTCAAGTTGGTGACACATTATCTGAATAATCAAAGTAGGAAGCTATTCGTAGTCACTAGAGACAGACAACCCAGGGGGCTGTAGGACCAAAATGCCTAGATTTAAATTTGTACCTGTCCTGCTATTAGAACTTTGTGACTCCATGTCCTCGTTGGTCAAGTTAGATAATGTTAGTATCTGTATTTTTTATTTTTTTTTAAGTGTTTATTTATCATTGAGAGACAGAGACAGAGCATGATCATGGTAGGGGCAGAGAGAATGGAAGGCACAAAATCTGAAGCAGGCTCCATCCAGGCTCTGAGCTGTCAGCACAGAGCCCAACGCGGGGCTCCGACTCACAAACCATGAGACCACGGCCTGAGCCGAAGTCAGACGCGTAACCGACTGAGCCACTCAGGAGCCCTAGGCTCTGTCTTTAATGTAGCCTTCACAAGAACCGTTTGTTAATATTTGTTAATATACAAGAGAGTAGCATAGTATCTAGAGTTAGCATTAGATTTTTTTACATTTATTTTGAGATGGGGTGAGTGGGGGAAGGGCAGGGAGAGGGAGACGGAATCCCAAGCAAGCTCTGCACTGTCAGCATGGAGCCTGATGTGGGGCTTGAACTCACGAAACTGAGATCATGAACTGAGCAGAAATCAAGAGTTGGATACTTAACCAACTGAGCCACCCAGGAGCCCTGGGGTAGTGTTTTTTGAAGTCTTATTTGTATTTTCATCATAGAGTTGACTGAGGTCCAGGAGGAGAGATTTTTATAGACTGGCATGGGGATGGGACAACATTAGTTTCTGAGCAATCTCAATTATTTTTTGGAGTAGAAGGTAACAGATGATGCCATGGGGCAAGTCTGTGGAGGGGTGTAAATGAGTGAGTAGACTCTGGAACTCATCCCATGGGACCTTAGACACTCATAGGTCTAAGACACTCATAGGTCTAGACACACAAAGATGTGTGGACAAGAAGGCAAGATGTCCTATAAAGACATGCTTGTGTCATGATCGAGATCTCAGATTTGGTTTGAAACAGCATTCCCAAGAAGCCACTTCAGAATCTTCACTGAAATGCATATGGCAATAAATAAAACCTCATATGGATTTTTATGTTCCAATTTCACGCTTGTGACACTGGAAAAAGTTCTGTAAGCAAATAAAAGAAATTCATCTGAGTTCTATTGAGTTAGCTGACTCAGCAGCAGACAGAACTTTGGATTGCACACCCATAAGTTCGTGGACTTTTATGATTTTTTTCCCCAGTATTTACTGGGGCCATAAACCTGACAGGGGATGAGAAGAGTAAAACAGCCAAGGCTGTTGTCTCAGATGGCACTCCTTTTCTGAGTGCTCCAACATGGAATGCCCATGGCAGCAGGTATGGGGCTTGAGTGTTCTGCAGCAGGTGCTCCGCACAGTGGCTCCTCATGTGGGTAAGAGGTGATGAGAAAAGAAAACCCAAGGCTCAAATCAGGAAGGTTGTGCAAGACATAGGTTCATATAGCCAAGTGAGGACGTGTGGTGCAACCACCAGGCCTCAGACAAGCCTGGGTCTAGGCTCATTTATCTTATATCCTGGAGTCCCTAAACCTTTTGTCTAATTCTCAGGTGTTTCTTCAATGTCTTTAAGTCATCAGAGGCCAAGAAGTATCACCCACCTCAAAGTCCATAGCGAAGGTCACATGGCCCCAGTTCAACCAGCGCATGGACAGTGACTAAAAGGCACCAACACCCACTTGGCACAGTCCACTCCTCACTGTGGGTGAGTGTCTGCATTGTCCATGGCACCAGAGGTCTTCTAAAATTTTATTTTTTGCCATATGAAGTTATAGCAGGAAGACTAGAGTTATAATCTCTAGATGGGTCATTGGTTAGACAAATACTCATTGAGTAATAACTACTGTGTCGAACCTCTGTTAGATGTTGTGTAGACCAAAGAATGTAAGTTCTATTAGTATGATGAGCACTGCATCTGAGCTTAAACAAAAACAATACAAAATGGAAACAGGACATGATTTTAAGTTCTTTCCTGGACAGACTTCTTGATCCAGAAGAGGAAATCGTGCCCAGGAACTGTAGTTGAAAGAATTTAATGTGGGTGCTTGGACAGCCCTCTGAGTTACTCTATGAGAGCCCAGATCAAGGGGAAGAAATTGTAGCTCCAGAATGCTTCTTGGAAGAAATATTTGCACTCAGAATTTAGCTCAGGATTTCTCAATTTTAGTACGGACATTTTTAGCTGGATAAATCTTTGTTATGGGGGGACTATCTTGTGCATTGTAGGACATGTCTGGCCTCTACCTAGTTGTGGAAACCAAAGGGATCTCCAGATTTTGCCTAAAGTCCCCTAGAGAAGGGGGCAAGAATCTCTTCTGTTGAGAGCCACTGATTGAGTGCATGAAGGCAAGTGGGAAAAGTCTGGAGAACATAAGAATTTCAGCTTTATTTGTAGGTAGTAGGGAGTCCTTGGGAGGTTTTTAAAGAGAAGAATAGGATTTTACAAAGGTCACCCTGCCGCTCTGTGGCTCATAGGGCTGAGGCAGCAGCTAGTGATATCCCCACTCAACTCAGCTTCTAATTAGACAAGAGATCACGGGCCAACCACTGGTCTGATGCTGCTCCAGACAGCGTATCCACAAAGCAGATGCAGGGAGTCCTCAGGTTTTCCTACACATCCTGCTTAGCTAGGGGTACTCCATGAGCTTAGTGTGTCTGATCTCTAAGTGACCGGGGATTCCCTCTTACAGTGGGAGCATCACATGAGCAAAAGGACTTTGAAAAACATCAGAGGCAGACCCAGGTTCTGGCTCAAGTGAGGCTCCATTGAAGCTCTGAGAGTCAAAGAAGTTTTGGAGTCAGAAGTAGACTGTGGGGGTCGTCTGACCCATAATCTGTGAGTGGGCTGTGAAAAGAGGGGCTCAGGTAAGTGAAAATTTTCCCCAAATGGCCCTGGCCCCCAGCAGTGCATATGTGTGGGTTCCAGATACTGGAAGAGGATTTTGATTTCCCTAGAGTAACAATACAGGTAAGATAAATTGTGTGGAATGGACAATTAGCATACATTCCATTTCACTCGCTCTGAGTGCATACAGTGGGGGTATTAACAATAGCAGGACAGAGATTTGTGGGCCATGAGGAACTGGCTAATGCCTTGATTCTGTGTGGTATAGAATAGTGACTTCTTGCTTAAAAGAAGGCATCAGATGGGGAGAATTTGAATAACTCTTTTCATGGAGCTATTACTATGTGACATTCTAATCTGAGCAATATAAGACCATAACCTGAGCTCTCAACACTCTAGAGGATATAACTTGCCTGAGAACACAACTAGCAGGTGACTTGGGTGGGACTGTCTGCCCCCTACATGCCCCTCCCCAACTCCAGCCCTGTGCTGGCCAGTGCTGGTCCTTTCCTTCCATTCTCCAGAGACATTTTTTCAAGGTATGGTCCAATTAGATATTTAAAGCCATTTCTGAAGTAAGGCCAGGATTCTTAGATAAAACATCAAGATCACCTGGAGGATTTATTCAAACAGCTTGCTGGACTTCACTCTTTAGAATTTCATTCCAGGCTGACATTGCTGGTCCAGGGATTTTTAAGCAACCTAGTGATGTATTAGGTAATATCCACGTTTGAAGAGGTAGGTGATGTGTTTGGATAACTATCTCTTAGAAGTACCCCCCTACACCAAACACACAGTTTAACCCCTGATCCTGATTGCTCACGGCTGGCTTAATCAGCAGCCCCATCTCCTATTCTTAGCCTGTGCATTAATGTGCATTATTCATGGTTATCAAGTTGGATAACTGGTTGAAGGCCTTCTATTTTTACAATAATTAAAGGGTTTAGGAGAAAGTAAGTTTAGCTGCTTATGTGCCCTCAAGTAGCCTTGTGGGGTTGGGGGCAAAATGCTGAACTTAGGGTAAGGTGTCATTGAGCCTATGGTACTGAGGGGGCAAATCAGTTTTCAGTTCATAGGAGCTTACATCGCCAGGCTGGGATGGAATAGGGTGGTCTATCTTTTCCCTTCACCCTCATCTCCTGCTCAGGCGCTTACCAAGTCTAACAGAACAGGGAGAAGGGAAAGGGGACTGGGTCATGCCACAGGAGCGATGGGGCTTAGCTTTTCAGCTTCAAGAGCAAGAGATAGATGACCCAGAGGTGCCCAGCACAATGCTGGCACAAGGTCATTGGCTATACCACCCCACTCTGTAGGCCCCTTTGCTTCTCACAGCTGTCAGAGTGCCAAACAAGTGGGTGGGGGTGGGCAGAACAGCCTCAGCCTCTGAACCCTGAATGTGACATATTTAAACCTAGCTATAGAATCTGGAAGACTATAACCCTATAAGCATCATCTGTAAGTTGGCGATTATAATGGTCTTTGCCTCAGAGAATTAATGCAAAGATGAAATAGCAACTGCAGCTCATCTTGAATATTCCCACCTATTATAGTCCCATCTACTACTCCAGAGAACTACTGATATTTGTATGCACCTAAGGGCATCATCCACACCCTGAGAAAATGCTTATTCCCAGAAGGTGGCCCACAGCTTGCCTTGCCATAGCTTCCCAAGTCATCCTATTAGTTTTCTTTAATGCTCAAAGCTTAAGATGTAACATACAGATTTTTAGACTTTGATGTGCATGCAAATCACATGGGTTATCTTGTTAAAATGCCTTCACTATTCAAAGTCTGGTCTCAGGACCTAGGAGCACTGGCATCACCTGTGAGCTTGTTAGAAATGTAGAATTTCAGGACCCACCTTGACCTGTCAGAGTAGAACCTGTCATTTAACCATCTTCACAGGTGATTTGTATGTGTGTTAAAGCCCGAGAAGCCCAGGCTCAGGAAGTGATGCTCGACAGAACTGCTCTGATCGTGGTGTTTCAGAGGCATGCTTTTCCAGGGTCCTTCTCTCCTCTGATTATTTACTTCACATCTCCTAACACTATTTCTTAGCACTTCCTTTTAGATTATTTTTCCTATGATTTTAGTCCTAGTAGTAACTCCATGAGGTAAATACCGAATTCCATAGGTGAGCAGACTGGGAGTTGGTAACACTGACCTTAGACAGGTGGTGTTAACTTTCCAAATGGCTGGGCCAGGATTGGACCCCAGATCTTTCTTTCTCTGGTGTGTTAAAATGTCCCTCTGCTCGGCACTCACAAGGAGGACCTTCACGTCTGCTCAAGTCACCACTCAGACAGCCTACTTTATATCGTCTTCCAGACAGATGAAACAAATTCTAGCAGAGTATGATTTCATCCTAATAAATGATGCTCTGTGCCATTAGTATGTTCCCGGCATGACACCACCTTAATCTCCTTTGAATACTACAATGATTGCCAAAGAGAGGCATGGGTAGCCCACATGAACAGATGTGACAGTTAAGTAGCAGGCATTATAGGTAGTCAGAGGTGGGTTGAGCCTGGACTTGAGTGCAGAACACGGTTTCCAAAGTCCAAAGTTTTAGAGATTAAAGGACACAAATGACCAGGGATAAATGAGTGCTTAGTACAGTGTTGAATATGTGCTTATTGACTAAATCATGTTGTACTCAGATAACTCACTTATTCTCTGCATTAGAACTTGGGGGAGCATCATACCAGAAGGGACTGCACATAAAATGCCATGAGGTGTTGAGAACACAGGGTAGCTGCCTGTTAAGTGCTATTTACCGTTGATCTTCTGATCCTGTACAGCCTCTGGCTGTTCAAAAAGGTGTTTAGGCCAAGCAGAATTGCACTTCAGAGGCATAGAAGAACTAGACACCCAGAGAGACACAGGCATCCTCTCCTGGAGCCATCCAGCAGGGGTTAAGACCCCTTCCCAAACAGGAAACAGAAAGAGGAAGACCCCAGGTAGCTCACTGCAGCAGGTGCAGCTCACGGGTCTCCTGCACCATCGCACATGCTGGCAGACTTGCCTGATGCACCTGCCTATGACAAGCTGTGACTCCATGAACTAACACTGCACTAGCTGCTTGCCAGGGCATCTCCCATGTGTCTTCTGCATCACAGACAAGAAAAGTAGTGCTCATCATCTCCCTGTATGGAGACCCAGAGTGGCAGCTCCTGGTGGAGCTGTTCAAGGCTCTATTTTAGAGAGTTTCAGGGTATATCTGAGCAGAGACAGGCAAGAAGGAGAGAAGGAGCACTGTGAGGGCTCTGGAGTTGACAGTATACAGTATACGGTGATTTCAGAGCTTCAAGAATGTGGAGGACAGCATTTCCAGAGCTACATCTCATGTGCCCAGGATTTCGACAGAAGATATTTCTGCCAAGCATTTCCCATTGGATGCAGACAAAACTTATTTTGGTTTTCATTTCTCAAAACAAGCAAACAGGTACAGCAGACAAGGCATAGAACATAAGCTCCTAAAAGCCCTGGATTCCCTAGTTACTGGTTCTTAGAACTAGTCAGGTGGCCACTGTCACTGCTATCCCATCACTGAAGCAATCATCACTAGGCTCTTCAATGGCGGCAAGCAGCTCTGGACCCCCGTGGACTGGGTGCACCTAGTTCTCCATCATGTTAATCTGATCCAACTAAGCCTTGCATTCAAGGTTAACTGGAGGCCAAGCTTAGCTGGAAGACAGAAATAGAACTATGCTACCCTCTTGGTCAGTAAAGATCAAGACTTCTACCCAGTGTTGGACACAGTTATTGTGCTAGTTCTTGAGGTTTTCATAGCCAAGTTACAAATTTGTCTCAATTCTGGAAGGTAGAAGCTTGAGATCAAGGGGACAGATTTAACTCCTTCTGGAGGCTCTGAAGAAGAACTTGTTCCATGATTCTCTCCCAGCTTCTGGTGCTGGCCATCAATCATTAAGGGCCCTTGGCTTATAGATGATCCCCCTCCAACCTGTCTTCATCTTTCATAGATTTCTTCCCTATGTATGCAGACCCTATGTGTCTGCGTCCAGATTCCCTCTTCTCATATGTATACCAGTTATTGAACTAAGACCTTTAATCCTTGCTCACTGAATCCAATAGGACTTCATTTTAACTTGATTTGTGAAGAATGTTTCCAAATAAGATCATAGTCACAAGTACAAGTGACTAGGATTTGAACATGTTGAGGGACAGTTCAACATACTAGTCATTAAGGATCAAACATTCTCTATCCTGAATCCATAGAGAAGGCAACTAGAGTTGATTCTTTTACCTAGCTTATGCAATACGGAAGTGTATGTAGAGCATTTTTAGTTAGACTATAGGTCATGGATCCTCCTGATTTCATAGAAGAGGACCCATTTCCCATATCCAATAGGTTAATTAGAAAAACATTGAGTACTGATGCACCTGGGTGGCTCAGTCAGTCAGGCATCAGACTTCAGCTCAAGTCATGATCTCCCTGTTCACAAGTTCGAACCACTGTCGAGCTCCGTGTTAACGGCTCAGAGTCTGGAGTCTGCTTCAGATTCTGTATCTTCCCTCTTCTCTGCCCTTCCCTAATTGCACTCCCCTCACAAAAAATAGTATTTATGTAAGATAAAGGTGATCAAGCACCTACACGTGGAGGTGCATTTTCTGATTGATTTCCTTAAAGGGGTAATTGCTCAAGTCACAGTTCAATTCATTCCTAATATTTTCTCAAAGTGACATGCTTGTATTGAGGAGTGTAAGGAGCTTATAACATTTATAGAACACATTTTTGTCCTAGCAACCAGGTGAAGTAGATTTTGCTATTATCACTAGGTAATAAACAACCTGAGGAAGAGAGATTAAGCAACCAGCTATGGATACACGCTAATAAATTGTAAAGGGGGATTCAAAACATAGGCTACTCACCCAAATTGCTCCCTGAACTGAGCCCATTCAAATAGCTGGGGAATGCCTCTCATTCTATAGCTGAGTGGTCTTGGTTGGGTCACTTACTTGCCCCCAACAATGCCAAGACTGACATTGTTCATGCCGATAGAATTTTTGAGGATCGATGTGGGTAAAGATGCCCAGTGAGCTCTAAGCTAACAGCCCCATACCCTGAGGGTTGAGAGGGTTTTCCGTTTTCAGAGTGGTCTGTTGTAGCCATAGCCCTTTTGGCAAGAAGTAGAAAAGGTACAGAAGATCACCTATACGTAAAAAACAGCTTTTCTGGAATTCAAGGAAATGCAGTGAAGTTCCTCTTGGAAGTGTCATTTTCAGGCTGAGATCAGAAGGTTAGGCAGGACTGTTCTATAGAGCCAAGTTTTAATGGGGCTGTGGGTCCCCCTGTGTAGTCCACCCTAGGTCTTCTGTGAGGAGGATGGATGGTCATTAGGTTTTTCAGATGTGTCTTCCAAGGAGTAAAGATTTCCTCTTACCTCCTCAATCAGCCTTTCTTCAATATATACTTCTAAAAGTTTTTAAGAAAAATGTATTTTACCATTTTAAAATATCGTACCTGCACTTTAGATACTTGGAAACCAGAGAATAATGTTTAACAGCCTCCCCCAACTACATTACAAAGCTTATATTCTTTGTACTGGTCACGGGACATTCTCTTATGTCCCATGTAAGTTTTCGTGTAAGATCATGGCACACATTTAGTGCCATGTCCTGTTTTTCTCCTGCTTAGTCCAGAAGTATTTTTCCACATGGCTTTAGACTCCTTTGGAAGTACCAGCCCACCGTATGCATGTGCTATAATATATCCATTTCCTAGTTATTGATTATTTAAAGCTCTTCCTAGTTTTTCCCCATTAAAAATGCCTCAGGAAATTTTTATAGGTGTTAGTCTTCTTTCTTCTAGAATTATATCCTTAGGTTCCGACCCCAGAAGTGAATTATTGAGTCAAAGAATATGAAGATTCCTGTGGCTCTGGAAATACTTTGTCAAATTGCTTTCCAAAATAGTCATTACCCTACAGAGGGGCAGGGAGAGGGTTTTGCCACACCTTCACCAGTGATAGCGTTTTCTCCCTTAGCCACGGATATTTTGACAAGCAGAAAACTCATTGTTTGGATTTGATTTATTCATTGGTGAGGATTGCCACCATCACATATAGATTTGCTTCATAGGCATGATGCTGTTAAGTCCGGTGTTATGTGTGAAACCTCTAAGTGGTCTTTGGCGTCACTGAAGACTGACACAGGGCAGCCAGGGTGATCGCATAGATACGCGGTCCATGTAGTGGGACAGGGATGCAAGCCTCATGCTCTGTGGCAAGAGGGCTGTGGGGGAACTGAATGGTGACACAGAAGTGGGAGGACAGCCGAGACACAAGGTCCAGGTAGCATGTGATCAGTTGCCATTCACATGCCAGATGTGAGAGAATGCCCAGGAAGGAGTTAGAACAGCCACTATCCACGGTATAGGCTTGTTCTCTAACTTGGGGTGTATTGGCAGTATCTTAGACTTTAGCTCCATCTGGGATGACCAGTACCAGCTATGAAAGCAGCTAATCAATGTTGCAGAAATTCAGGTCTCACCATCAAGGGCCTATAGCTCAGTAGGAGGAATAGACATCCTCAGAGGAAATGCCACAAGTGATTATAGGGGCTGCATTTGTAGCTCCTAGAACTTTAGCACAACATGTGTCCCATGACACATTCTTGCTAAGGATGTGGCAGATGAGTTAGCAGGTAACAGACAGATGGTCAACGTGTGATGTGAACGGTCTTAGAATCAGGCTGTGTGCCAAGGTTAAGGAGCTGAGGTATTGGGATCAGGTGGGAGGCAAATGTCAGCAGCTCAGGAAAGCCCTAAAGGAGGGGGCAGAGGAAGGCTGCTGCTGGCAGGATTTCCAGTAGCTGAAGGAACAGCCTGGTGGACCTCCTGTTGTGTGGTACATGAGGACAGTCCAGTCAACATGCCCTTATGTCCTCTGGTCTCTCGGCAGGAATCCAGCCTGTGCATATACAATTGGAAAAGCCAAAATAGGATCTTAAAGTGACAGATGTAAGTGTGATAGAGATGATAAGGACAAGCTGGTTAAAACCCCACATTTTAGTGATGAAGAACCGAAGCCCTGGACATTCTGCTGCTCATTGCCATGTCAAGTTAGAAGTCAAGCTCGTACATTCCACATCTCCCATCTCTAGCTCTGAACTTGCCCTTGGAGGCCAGTCCAGCACTCCATCCTCTGTTGGGCCACGGAAGACCTCTAATCTGAGTCCTTTATCTGCATTCTGCTGCCATGCCCTGAGTGCACTTGACCAGTCCAGGATACGGCTTTTCTACATTTAGCCTCAGTCTGCAGCGGCCCGAGGGAGTCACAGACCCTCCAGGAAGTGTGCGAACAGCCATGCCATCCATTTGTGGCTTGCTCTGAATGTACATGGGCATTTCCAGGTTAGGGGACCCCTGGTCTGTGCCTTCAGAGACAAGGATGCTTGATTAGGGATGCAGAGCAGGAGCTCTGGCAGCACCAGGCCTAGACACGCCCCCCCTCCCCCCCCTCCTAGCTCTGCAATTAACGTGCCTTGTGATACAAGGGGATCCATCTCTTCCCCATGCCTCACTTTACCCAATCTGTCAAATGAAAAGCCTGTGCCAGATGCTCTCCAATGCCTCTTCCCACTTCTGGTGGACTAGAAGCAGCTATTTTCTTGGAAATAGTTTTGGTTGCTTATATTTTAATCAAGACTAAAGATTTTATCTTCCTCTGGGAGACACACAGGCATTGGGCAAGTATCCCAGCACCACCTCAGCAGACAGCTGGCTGCTGTCCAACCCCAGGTCCGCTTCCCAGCATCAAGGTAGGGAAGGCACTTCCAACCTCCCCCTCTTAGGGTTTATTGGCTGCCCTGAGAATTACGTCAACAGAAAACAAATCAAACAGAAGAGTGTGCACATTTAATATAAAGCTTATGGGATGTAGGGACTTAAGAAATGAAGGTCTGCAGAAACAAAAACTTATGATTTCTATTTGGTTACTTTCCCACAATTGCCTCTTTGTTCACCCTCTGTGGGATGCTAGGATGAGAAAAACTATTTGACAAGGTCTGCTTGTAAAGAATTCTCTGGGCCTCCATTTCTCATCCTTGACCAGGATGGGATTCTCCTCCTATAGATAGGATCTCTTTCACATGGGAATTTCATGTCTGCGTTTAAGGAGGGATTGCTGTTTAAGTACCTTGAACTCAAAATGGTCAATAGGCCAGAGACACATTTTGGTGGAGTGGGTTGTGAATTCCTTCAGCAGCATTTCAGAAGTTTTGCTGCCAGAAAAGGAAAGCCCAGCTCACACTTCAGACTCTTTAAAAGATGCAGGTCTGGGCACAGCAAAATGGGCAAGAGTTCTCTCTAGATCAGGGGATCCTGCTTTTGAGGGACTTTGCAGCATGACAGCCAAGGGGACAATAGGCTTTGCTGACAAAATGAAGTCCCATGAAAGCTAACTTGATGAATTTCAGAGCATAGCCAACATCAGAGCAAAGAATCTCCTCACCAGTTTGGCTAAACACCACATGCTGTGGGTCTCTTTTTCCTGGAAAAGTCCGTCTGAAAAAGTTTTGCTGGTGGGTCTATAGTGTAACAAGGAACAAGATTTTCTGAGGTGTTTATCACCTACCCTAGTGGTAGGAAGCTCTGACAATAGGAATTATGTGACAAGGAGTTCTACTAAAAGGTTAAGAGCATTGGCTTTGGAGTCAGAACAACTGGACTCCTGCCCTACCCTTGCAGCGTCCAAGAGCTTGGTCTGGACAACCTACTTGATGTCTCTAGTTCCCCACCTCAAAATTAGGGAGAGTACTACCCACCCAGATTTACTGAAGATTAATTCAACTGGAGATTAACATTCAACGGCAGTCTGGGGCTTGGGAGGACTGTGTTCATGATCATCTAACATGGACATCCTCATCCATTTTGATTCCAACACAGTCTTATTTGGAAGTGACGCCCTTCTGACAACCCGTTAGAACACCATCCTCTAATACCTGGCAAGGACTTCAGATAAGCACTTATTTCATACCTTTTGCTGTTTTTTTGGGGGAAGAAGTAGGTACTAAGGAGACAGAGTCCCTTGTTTATTAAGTATTTACTGGCCCCAAACCCTACAATCCTAAACACTGGATCTCTGAGGCCCCCATCTCTTCAGCTAGGGAAATCACACCTTGGGTACCAAAAAGTTGAAATCTCAAGTTGGTGACCAATGCTGAATTAGGTTATTCTGGCTATGCTTCCAGGAAAGATTTTATAACCAGCTTATATAATGTCAACTGAAAATAAGAGCACCATTATTTGGTGCTTGTTGGTCGTGGTTTGCTTGGTGATATTAGAAGAGCAAACCCAGGAAGGTAACCTCAGATAACTACAACTTCTAAAACAAAACACACACACACACACACACAAACAAAAAACAACAACAAAAAGAAACACTTAGGATTAATCCTCAGGCTGACTGGTAAAAGTATAGGTTTCCCCTCCTGTTTGGGATTGCAGTTGGGTTTGTGTGGGCTCTACTAATCGAATGGTCTTGAAGTTATTATTATAGCCCCAGAAATTGTAAGTAACTTGGAGCAGAGCTCTTGCTCAATGTACATTCTTGGAATGGTAGTTCTGTGGTCGTGTTGGAGTCAGCCAAAGCAATCTGTTAATTTGTTCATTTCTTAAGTGTCCTAAGTGAGCCTTTCCTGCCTGCCAAGCACTCTGGAGGATACAATTGGATCACATGAGGACGGTGCTCTCAGCCTAGAAGAGAAGACAAGACTAACCGAGTGCAGGGTAGAGAAAACTGGGGAATTCAGGAAAACAGAATAGGAAGTAGTTGAGTTGGGCTGGGACAGTATTCACATTACGCATCACTGTGTACATGTCTGGCTGTTTCTCCATGGTAGCTTACAAATTCTTACCTACACAGATTGCCAGTTTATGAGCAAATGTAGCTGAGAGAGGTTAGCAACTTACCCTTTGTCACCAAGGAGCTTATACAGGACAGAATTTGCAACAAGTTTAACCTGTCCCCAGTACAAAAGTTCTTCCCAGTTTTGTTTGGCTGATGTTAAAATGGAATATGGGCAGTGGGGGAGAAGGTCAGGGAGGCAGGGAGGCAGGGCATGTTTGAGGCACAGTGAGTGAGAAGTAGAAGGTAACATGCCATGCCCAGAAGAACCCCTAGTGCCAGCTGGAGTTTGGGCTTTATGTTGTATGCACTGGGAACTGCTCACGTTTATTCCAGTCATTCTTCTTCCAGAGAGGACTAGAAGACCACTGGAGGCAGGGAGAGGTGTTCAGAGGCTACAGCAGGGATTTGAGGTGGCTTGGGAGACAGGAATGGATGTGCTTTCCTGTACCATAAGGCCTGGGTTGGGTGCAGCTTGTTCTTGAAAGGGCTCTGCACATACGCCATGTTGGGATATTATTTTGCGTGGAAGGCACTTGAGAAATGGAAGAAAGCCTTCTGACCACTCCCTGCCTTCCTGCCCAAAAGAGGGTCTTAAAAAACGTTCTCTTCCTAGCATAGAGTTGGCACCTTTCGAGAGCATTTTATCACCAGAGACTAGGAGACACCACCAATTCTGGGTCTGCAAAGCTAACCTATCAAATTAACCCTTCCCCTCCCTTGGTTTGCCCATGCATTTCCTAGCCCCTGTCCCACAACTTACTGCTCCCAGGCTGAGCTGCACTGTTTGGCCACATCTCCATAATTTATCCCTCTGGGTATAGAATGGCATGAAAGCTTTGAGGACTAACAGCTTCTTCGAGTCTCCATTTTCCTTCTAAAGACTCTACATGTAAGAATGTTAAATTCATAGGCTTTTCACGTGTTCATCTGTCTTCTAGCAGCTTAATTCCTAGAAGCTAAGAGGGTAAGAGGAGGTTTTTCTTCCCCTACTGGGGAACAGACATCAGGTAGGTCTTCTTTTCTAGTTTGCTAATGGTTGTTAAAGTCCCGATTTTGTTGACAGTGGCTCGTAAGCCACTGGGAAGTAGGAAGTTGAACAAGCACATCCTTCTGTGTCCGGCATTTACTCACACTACATTCACACACGTGAATGACACACTCATGCAGGCAGACCTTCACATCATGTTCATCCCAAATTCAGGATCGTGGGAAGATGCAGGAATGTACATCTTCCATGGAGGCAAAGTTAATGAGCTGTCAGAATTCCTAGACCACTCTGAGCAAAGATTCAGTCATTGGAGTCCTTAGATCTATGCTGACAGAAGGTACTAGAATGTTCACTCCTTGGCCCTGAGATTTGAGGCTCAGAAGAGTCAAATAATGTGTTCAAGTACACACAGCTAGTAAGAAGCTGAGCCAGGATTGATTGTTCTAGCTCTATCCCTGTCTTTCTCTAAGTTTGGACTTATTCTTCAAAGGATTGCTGTGAGAACTAAATAATGACTAGAATTTCTAGTTCAGGAGTTAGCACCTAGCAGATGCCTGAAGCACAGGAATGTAACCTTTCTTTACTACAGAAGTACACAGAGCTTCCTAGTTACAGAGTGTTAGAATCAGTGATAGCAGAGCAATCTTGTAACCCAACTTCCTTGCTGTACAAGAAACAGATGATCAGTGATGGTGGTCAGGGGTTGCTCTGGTGGGAGTTAGGTATTGACCCAACTAGGGCTACACTTAAAGGACCCTGGGTCAGGAGACCTATTTCTACATCATGCTTTCCCCACTTGGGGCTTTCTCCCCACCTCCTAATGCACAAGGCAGCTCTCCAGCCTTTGCTTCCCTCTTTCCCCCCTTCTTCTCTTGTCTCCTACATTTATTCATTCACTTAGTCACTTAATGTTTAGTGACTGAGTCAATGTTTGCTTTGTGTGAGGCACTTTGTTGGCACCAGAGACAACTGTGTGACAGTTGGGTTTTTGTATGACATTGTGGGATTTCATACATCCTGGAGTTTGAATAATTTTAGATGTGGCATGTTCTGTGCTGGCCTCAGACTTCTTCATTCCCTCTGGATCCCCCTCCTGATTCAAACCCCTACAGGCATTTCAGCTGATGAGCACAGTCTTTTCTTCCCTTCCCCTGCTGACAGTAGGAATCCCATACAGGGGAATCAGAGCTCCTTGGAGAGAAATAGGTGATTGTTGGTCTGGACAAGGAAATATTCAAGAGGAGCCTGGGGCAGTTTGTGCCAGAATTCAAGGAATCTATCAAAGAATAATGGGCCTTATCAAAAGGATGTAAGAGCCAGCATAAGAGCCCGTATAAAGGAGCTCCTGTTGATCAAAGATGGAAACTTTTTGTAAAATTAGGTTATAAACTACAAAGAACACCCAATAATTATGAATTCATAATGATGCACACATGAGAACAATTAAGAATCCTTGGATTCTAGAGCATTAACAGTTGTAAGAAATAAGCATAATTCCTACCATTCCTGACCTATTTCAGGGTTAGCGAAGAGTCCTAGTTCCAGAAACATTAGGGTTTTGAGTAATATTGAAAGGAGTGGCAGCATCAGATAAGATAGATCTAATGGCTTCAATGATTATTGACAAGACATCTTAGAGAAATCAGATTCACCTGTGTCTGGTCAGGATCCTTCGTGATCCTCAGGTACCACTTGACTCCCGATGTGTTCCATGTGAAGCCCATAGAAGCAACTATGAAGTGTTTATGGCAAAAAGTTCATTATGCTGGAGTTTAATAGAACCAAAGTTCAGCAAACAATAGCCCACGTGCCAAATTCTGCTTGTGCCCTGTGTGTGTTTGGCTTGAACACAAATAATGGAATTACAACCCTCTTTAAATGGAAGATCCAAAGAATGTGTTGAGACCATATGTGGCCTCCAAAGCCTGAAACATTCACCATCTGGCCCTTTAGAGAAAAAAAAGGTTATTCCCCAGGTTTCCAGGAAAATTCAGGGGTTGCCGATTAGAAGAGGACAGCACATGGACTCAAGCAGACCATCCCAGAATGTGGAACAAGATTGCTTTACCAGTTTTCTGTAACAAGAGGTAGAAAGAAAAATCAGGATGGTGAGCTGGATGGCTGGAGACAAAACATTAGAAGGATAGAGCATTGTGGGTGTTTCCTGATTTGAAAAGAACATACTTTTGACAGTGTAAGGGTGCTTAGTTTTGTAGCCAGTTACATGACATGTTGAGAATCTTTTTTTTTTTTTAGAGATCTTTGGAATTTGCTTCAGAATATTTCAGTGAAGAAATATAAGGGAAAGTAAAAACAAGTACTGATAAAGTACATGTGAGAAAATACCGATTCTAATAAAAGTCTGATTCAACAAAAGCTCCAAAACTTTGCCTTTAAAGTAGTAGGATTGTGCTCTAGTCTGACAAGTCAGTGCTGTGATGATTTTATGTGTCTCCTTGATTGTGCCGTAGTATGCCCAATACCTGATTAAACGTTTCTGGGGGTGGTGGGGGAGGGGTGCGTTTCTGGAAGAGATTAGCATTTGAACTGGTGGGTGCCATCCTGTCATGGTTTCCTTGGGTGGCCAACTAACCGCTGTGGAAGGGATGAACGATATGCATGGGCCAAACAGCACAGACTCCCATCTACCAAGGTCGATTTAACAATCTTGAACTTGACTGACCAGGCTTCTGAGAACAAGGACCAAAGCTGCATCCTGGAACGGCACCACTACTCTAGGAGACCAACTTAGAGGTAAGCAGGGTCTATGGAGCCCATCCCACCCTTAGAGGGCAGTGGCTTATGCCGGATCCTCTAGATGTTCTGGGTAGGGGTTTCTTATGGGTCTTAGCCGCTGTTCCTCTCGGAGGCCTTACTGAGCATGCGATCCATTGGCCTGGGCCTTACACAAATCCTCAGTAGACCAGAGTCTCCAACTTTACATGAAAGGAGGTTAGTAGTCAGAAGTATACAAGTTGTAGGCTATACTGAGAGAACCACACACTATTTGCCTGAAGAAGCCTGAAAAGCTATGAAGGGAGAAGTTTTAGGGTT
The DNA here is from genome assembly GCA_017311185.1 of Proteles cristata cristata. Lineage (NCBI taxonomy): Eukaryota > Metazoa > Chordata > Mammalia > Carnivora > Hyaenidae > Proteles > Proteles cristata. Next base: position 376,250 of record JAESUZ010004838.1, read on the forward strand.
GCCCAGCCCCAGCCTCCAGAATGCAGTCGATGCACTGAATCAGACTGTACAACTATTCCCAGACCTACAAACTTTCCCTACTGGGGACACAAGAGGGTAGAAGCCAGGGGGGTCCTCACTCAATGTCACTCCCAGCGTCTCACTTGGCACCTTTGTGTTTACTGCCCAAGTCTGGGCTTTGCAGGATTAGATGTTCTGATCCTCCTCCCAATGGGGAGAAATTTCACTGAAAGGAGGCAAAGTAAACTGTAGCTTTTGGGAACCTCGGGTTGCTGGTGTCCAGGGACCAGCAGACAAGAAGAGGGGCTGTTGTCTTGGTCAGAGTCATTAGTCCCAATCATCAGAAGATGGGATGACTCTTGCATAAAGGGAGAAGAAATATGGTAGCACCCAAGTAGCCCATTCAGCTACTCCTTGGCGCTCCTTTGCTTCGTGGTGATGGCAAGTGGTTAAATACAAATGGATTCAGTGCCTCAGGGGTGAGAGGCTGGACCCAGCAGAGGTGCTCAGTAAGAACAGGTTCTGTAATGGAGAGCAGAGGAGAGGGTTCTATCAGTTCTGGGTTCAAATCCATTTTCTGGTGGGGATGTATTTTGTCCTACTAATCTTTTGCTCAGTTTCTTCCAGGAAGACAGGCCCCTAGGATCCTGGAAGCCACCCCTGGATCTGTGCAGAGACCACTACAGGCATCCAGTCACTGTCACACCGCTCCCACATGCTCTCACATGGCCGGTGGTGTGCAAGGGCTTTCCATGCTACCTGGCAACCCCTGCTTGCTTCCCCCACTTCCTGCCAGTGGAAGTTCTTGGAACCGTTATCAAGTTTCTACATACTCCACTGAGTTTGCTTCATGGAGAACCCACCCTAACGCAGTTTGCATTTAATATTCTGGAATATTTCTGCAGAATATTCCACATTCCTGCAGAATGTGATCATGTGCCCATCATTCTGCTACATGGCTGCACTTCAGGGAACAAATGGTTTAAGGTAGTTTAACATACTACCTCCATCTCAGGAGAACAGAATTCCCCTCCAATCTAGGAGACCGAGCTCAAAGATGGATTCGTGTTTTCACCACGCCTCTTCTAGCTGAACGAGTTCTATCTGAATATCACGAAAAAGTTCTTGTTTTCTGTTTGTATGTTGAGTGGCTGGCTGACAGTTAGCTAATAAGTGTTTGTGTGGAATTTTACAAATCAATTCTGATTAGGGAGTTACTTCCCCGGATCCATACAAAAATCCAGCGAGGCCAGTTTTTCTTCCAATCTCCTGTCACAAATGAGGAAATTGCAGCTCATGTTCCTCTCCAGTTTCACCGGTTTCCTCCTCCACTTCCTGCAAGCCCACAATTCCTGCAAGATAACCATGGTGCAAGCTCTAAATCCTAACTTGATCCTCCGTGCACTCATAACACGGATGCACAGCCACACTATGTTTTGGCACATTAAGGCATACATTAGTGACTTAGCCACTTCAAGGTTCTGGACCGCAACTAAGATGTAAGATTTGCACACTCTAGAGCAATATGCAAATGAATGGATAACAGACCCTGAAAATACAGTGACGTTCCTAAGCATTCTGGAATTCCAAAGTATTTTAGGTTTTCAAGGTAATGGGGGAAATAAGGTACGATATTGTACTCAGTGGATAGCAAGATGTGGTGCTGCATTGGAGTGCAAGGAAAGGACTTAAATCTGGATTCACAAATGCACATGTTAGCAAAGATTCAGCACCAAGGGTTAGAGGACCACTCGGAAGCAGATGGGGAGCCTGGAGCAATATAGTCCCACTAACTTGAGATGGGCGGGACCAAAGGAGCATCACCCAGTGACCTTCACCCAAACTCCAGTGTGACCCTGACTCAGACTAGTTCCCTGTACATGCTGAAAATAAAGAAGAGGCTCCTTCTGACAGTTTCTGGAAGCATACAGGGTAGATGTTATAAATAGTCTATCTGCTGAAAAACTTCAGCTCAGGCAGGAGGACTGAGGACTCTTCGCGTCCTCCTTCCCTCCCCCAGTTCACCTCTGGGGTGTCATGATTGGTTCTCCCAGGTTTTTCAGTGCTGAGTTTTATACTGCAATCCTAAAAATAGCTCTTAAACTGAAGATTCAGGATATATCGGCAAGCTTGTCAGGATTTTAATGTACTTCACCAGTTAACGGACCTGGAGAGGGTGGTGGTAAATCCAAAAATAGAGGTTTCCTTTGAAGCTATGTGGCAGTGACTGGATTCCTTGTTACTGCTGTTGTGTGTGCACATCTGTGCACACACATGAAGCGGGGGGTTGGTGATTTGTGGGAAATCTGATAGCCAGGTCCTGAGTTAGGAGATTATAGGGAACACGTTGCAAAGCAGAACACCGCTTTCTGGTCTTTGCTTGCCTCTTGGGTGCCTCCTTGGCCTTGGATGCTTTCACTTTTTGGGGGCTTTTCGCCCTTTTGGTTCCTGCTGCCACCTTCACCTTCTTTGAGGTCTTCCTGGCCCTCTCCTTGGGGGTACTTGACCCCATGGCCTTCTTGGACTTGGCCATACTCACCTTCTTAGCTTTGGGCTTGGTTTTTCAGGAGGCCACCTTCTTTGTTGATTGAATGAGCCCAAGGTGCCCGTGCCCTTGGTCTGCACCAGGGTGCCCTTGCTCACCAGTCTCTCGAGTCCCAGCTTGATGCCATTTTTCTCCAGGTCGTTGCCAACAGCTGCCAGTGCCTTCTTGAGCACAGCTAGGGACACACTGCTGCACTCCTTGGAGGCCATGACAGCCTTGCACATGGTGGTGCCTGCGGACTGGAGGGCATTTTTTTCCATGGGCAACTTCTCAGATGGGGTCAGGGCAGCTGGCACAGCAGGGCACAGAGGCACTGGCTGGGACTTGGTCCCTAAATATACAGTAGCTATAGGTGCCAGCCCACTGTTGTCAGCAAAGCCAGAGAGCGGTGTCCTGCTTTGCAATGCGTTCCCTATAATCTAACCCAGGACACAGCTATTTGATCTCCCACAGTGATTGTATTTTGTGTTTAATACGCACACTTTCCCTTTATGTATGGACTTTCACCTCTTATTTAAGGAAACAGATACATGCATCAAGAATGGACATAGGTAGGAGTATAATGGACGTTTTCTGGGATAGCCATTAAAATACATGTTAGGAAGGACCCTGTTAACTTCCTCTGAGAAGAAAATAGCTTGAACGTCACAACATGTATGGAAAACAAGTACCTTACAGCTCATCTATTCAAATCCAGTTTTATACGCAGGAAGACTAAGGCACAGAAGGTCAAGGTGATTTACCCAAGGCTACCTGGCAGATGTATGAAGTGTAGAAAAGATAAGTGACTTGCTCAGTTTTGTCATCTCTGAAATGGAACAGTAAGAGCCTCCCTTTCTCTCTCAGGGTAGAAAAGGGAAGAGGCCAACACACAGCAATGAACTTGATTATAAGGACAGAAAATCCCCCATGCTCAGAGGGCAGATACTGTGCGCAGCTGGAGCAATATGCTTTTGGGTCCTGCATGCATGGAGCTAAACACCATGCAGTGGCTGAAACAAAACAGGCCAAGAGAATGGGACATCCTCCTGAAAGTAAGGAATCTTTCAACCTCCAGCCACTTTCAGCCACTGGCCATGGTCACCTGGGGAGATGGGAACTTCCAGGCACCTTCAGCCACCTGGGATGGAGTCAGAGCAAGCCCAGCAGCAGCCTGAGGTGTTGGCTTTGAGAAAGTCCACTGTCATACGTGGTGATTCATCTGTCTTTTGAAGGGGTTATTCTGGGGATCCGATGACCCCAACAACTCCCTACATCTTTGAGAGTGGCACTCATCTCTTCCATTCTGCAATAGAATTTATTCAGACCATCCTGGCTGAGATACATCCATTGTATGCCTTCTGTTGGGCCACTCCTACTATAATAGCTTCTATCCCACGGGTCAAAGAGCTAGTGAACGTTTGGTCAGCTGCCAACTGTGTCCGCCCAGATTGTTATGTTTAGGAACTGGAGAAATGACTATCAGATTGGGCAGTGGACCAGTCAGCTCTACTGTTGGACAGAGTTGGTTCAGACCCTATTTATCACTTGACCTTTGTAAGTTTGTAGTATTCAGAGGTCCCAAAGTTTCCCCACAGTGAATTAAGTTAGCTCACATCTATGTCCAAAATCCCTACAAATAAACAGGTGCCCCTCCCCAACCAGTCCTTTGAGGAAATAACACCAGATGATCCTTAAAGGAAAGAATTACTACAGGGGTTTCAGGTTTTTAGATTACAGATATTATGACATTGTTAGACCCATTTTCAAGGTGAACTTTCTTCAGACCGAACTGGCTCAGTTCTGAAAATTCAGAGTGGTCAAGACTTTCCTTTAGCCTTCTGCTCATCCTCCCTTTGTATGTATGTGCACACTTACATGTTTTCACATAGTACATATACACAGTTCCTTTGTTGGCTAACTATTTATCTTGTCCTTATGGGATACGGGATTTCTGGGAGTAAGGCCCTTGGGTTGTCCCTGTGGTCTCACTGCCTAATGTAAAGATCATGTAAACCTGGACTTGGATAGTAGGCTGTAGCCCTTCCAGGTCTTCTGCTATTCTGTATCCCACCACCCCACTGACACCAGGAGACACCTATCTGTAACAGCACTCCCTAACATCCCCCTCCATCTCAGGATGGCTGCTACCATGAAGTTTCAACAAGGTCCATGCCTTCCTCTAGCAGGTTTAATTGAGAACACCATCTTCTGATATGATTTATGTTTACAATGGAATACTACATGGCATTAAGAACGAAATCTTATTGTAGCCATGTGTAGCAACATGGATGGAACTTGGGGGTGTTATACTGAGCGAAAGAAGTCAGGCAGAGAAGGACTGATACCAGATGTTTGCATGTGTAGGTGGATTAGGAGGAACTTAACAGAGGACCATGGGGGAGAAGGAGAAATATAGTTGGAGAAGGAAGGGGGCAAACCATGAGAGACTCTTGAATGTGGAGAACACTGATGGCTGATGGGGGTGGGAGAGAGGGAAAGGGGGGTGATGGCCATGGGGGAGAGCACTTATTGGGAGGAGCACTGGGTGTTCTATGGAAACCAACCCAAAAATAAACCGTTTAAGAAAGAAAAGAACAGCATCTTCTGGGCCACTCTAGGAACCAATCAGTTGATAAGGTTACTGGTCATACAAAGTTCTATTCTAGTGGAACTTCTCACCTGAGCCCTTGACCACCTCTTAACACTGAGAGTTGTATCACCTCCATCTCATTCCACTTGAGACTTCTCCCTCCATTGCTTTCAGAACCTCTAATGGTAGTAAAAAATTGTCCCCAAGGACCCTCATCAAGGCACTGAATCCCAAGTTATGGGAAAAGGTCAACATCCATCCTTCCTTTTTCACCTATTTCTGGTCCAGCAGCATCTGTATCTATTCCTAGATATACTTTCCCAGTTCCCAGTAATACCTTTAGGTCAGATCTGGAAGCTGCTTTGATAAATCTGTTGCTTGAACATTGTTAGCAGTACCTCCAACTGGGTCATGAGACTTGACCTTAGTTATTGGTCTCGAGTTCAGGAGCAGATAACTTGTGAGAATAAGATCTGCCCTGCATGCTATCTGCCTCAGTTGAACTTCTGCATAAACTGTCAATAAGTGGAGGGAAGGCCGAGGGCTTCCAGAGCAAGGGTAAGCAGTCTGGTATTGCAGGTCCAGAGTTAAAGAGATCCAGGTTGTGAATAGTATCACGTGATGGGGATCTGTGGGTGGATGCACAAGTATCCTGTGTCAAGGTACCATTCTTTCCTTACTAGGGACTTGGCTTGAACATAGTGAACTTTCCCAGGCTGAGAATATGGTCTTCCCTGAAATAGTTATTCTTGCAATTATATCCTGGGATTCATCTGCAGCTTGGTTACAAGAAATGAAACTCTTTAGAGGAGGTCATGAAGTTTTGAAGTGTTCACATTATACCTTAAGTTCATTATTGGTTTACTTGAGCCCTTCGTTTTCTCTTATGTCTCCATTTTACCCTACAGTCCTTGTAAATACTTCCCCCTACATCTTCTAAATCCAGGACTAATGAACAAGCAGAGAAACCACTGCACCTCTAGCTCACCCCCAATTCCTCACGGGTGAGAGCTTTACTTATAGTGCCACCATAGCGGAAGCTTCCTACACTCCATTTACCACCACTGATCGGTCTGTTGACCACCTGGTCAATGACTGATTTGGCTCCTGAATTCCATTCTTCCAATGTGCTTCTAGTACCTTATATCAGTTCCCTGTGATCAAGGCATGTGTACAAATGGTTCATTAAGCATGCAAGGTAAGTTGATATTGAGTAGAGGACATAGAATAGGAGAGGGGAAGAATCCAAATGAGGATAAAATTTCAGAGAAGTTCCTGTAATTGTACCCAAGTTCATCTGCCTCACAGGCAGCAAAGTCAAGCAAGACGACATCAACTATGCAACAAGGAAAGGGTTTGAGAGGCAGCCAAATGAGATCTAGAGGGGAGATCAAGCCTCCAATCTGCCTCCCTGAAGGAGGGTCAGGGAAATTTAGAAGCAAAAGAGATTTGGGTAAGAAGCTGCAGCTGTACTTTAGTCTTGTAACTTTTTACTAGTTTTAGTCCCATGGAGGGTCACTTCTGTTGGTCACACAGAGGATCTCTGGAGTGTCACTTCTCAGTCTTGCACCTGAGGCTCTATTCCTGTACCCATTAGTCAACTGAGTTGACTAAGGCCAACTGGTACAGGGTCAGGGAAGGGTATAAACACACGGGCACTTTCCATTCTGGGCCAAGTGGCCCCATTAGCCCAAAAGTATTTCAAGAAAAGCTCCTCTTCATGGGAGGAGACAAAAGTAACCACATAGCATATTCTATCAGGGTTTTGTCTTTCATATGCCTTGAGGAAATAACATGACAGACTTAGGTAAGTTCTGCTACTCTTAAAGCAAGCTTTAAAAAACATTTGAAAACCAAAGATCACCTTCAATTTTTTTTTTTAACAGCTTGATATTTGAAGATTTCAGAGAAGGTACAGAAAATTTCTGTATATCTTGCATCTAGCTTCCCCTATTAACATCTTCTATCAGTAGAGTGCTTAGGGTATCTGGATAACGACATTTTCCTGCTCTAAAATCCCATTCAAGATGCCACATTACATTACATTACACAGCCATAGCTCCCTAGGTTCCTCTAGGCTCTTACAATTTCTCAGTTTTCCTGTTTTTCTGTGACCTTGCCAGTCTTGAGAATTGATGGTCAGGTCATTTGGTAGAATGTTCCTTTGTTAGGATTTCTGAGGTTTTCTTCACTATTAGACTGGTGTTTTAGATTCCAGGAAGAGCTCAGGAGTGAAATACTATTGTTTTACTAAGGGTACCTATGGTCACTATGATTTGTCCATAGTGACGTTAACTTCAACTACCTGGCTAGAGATAGGGTTTGTCAGGTTTCCCACTGTAAAATTAGACTGGTCTTTTTGTTAAGAAAGTTGCAGCCCTAACTTGAGCAGCAGTTATGGTCCACCTCCTACGGGTAGATAGCTATACAGATCACTTATTCTTTGGCATGAGAAGCTGGTCTGCCACTCCACTCAATTTGTATTATTTCCTTGCATCCACATGGACTCAGATTATAGCCCCAAGTGTAGACTACTAGTTACTATTTTTCCCCTCAAATTCTTTTATTTTTGGCCATGGAGGGCTCTTAAGCTGCCTCATGTGTCCCTTTAATATATTCCTATCATTGTAGGGGTTGTTTTGTTTTGTTTTGCATTGAGCACTTCCTTTCTAACTTGTAAAATGCTCCAGGCTCGTTTTGTATGTGGTCCTGGAATCAGCTATTTTTCCAAGGAGCCCTGGTTCCTCTTATTGCAGAATGATATTAGCAGGCCAGAAGCACTTGTATCACCCAGATCTTCACTTATGAGGGTCCTTGTTTCTAGGCTCTCCCAGCTGACCGAGCAGGGAGACATGCATATGTATACAGACTCTCAGACAGCTATACATATACTCCATGTACGTCCTACATACATCTGTAAACCTGTCTTACCATCTGCATATGTTAAGAGGAATAGGTGCTTATATGGATGCCTCCAAATCTAACCCTTCCCACATGGATCATCCTAGCCCTCCTCCCCCCAACTATCTGTAGCTTACATTAGGAAATCTGACCTCCAATTGCCATCTGTTTACATGATCGTTCAGTTTCAGTACACATGTGCAGTGACTTCAGAATTGTTGCCCTGTGCACCTCATGGCAAACAATTCTATCAACTAGAATAGAGTGCTTATGTGCATTTCCTTCTTTTAATCTTACAATCTCCACTCATTTTCAGTTGCTTTAGTTTGGTATTTTATTCCCCTGCCCCTTATGTTAAACAACTTCATTTGTTAGTACATTTCTATTCTTTTGTCATATTAGGAGTTCAATCCTGGGGTCTTCCAGACTAAGTTGTGAAGGTTTTGTCATTGTGCCTCAAAATTCTTTGGAGTTTCACAAATTCTTGAGGTCTTAGCCTACAGAAAAGTTTCACTACCCTACAATATCCCTTAGTTGATGACCACCCTCACCAGCATGTGTCTTTCAGACTGGCTTCTTTCACTTAGTGTTATGCAATGAAGATCCCTCCAGGTATTTGTGACTTGATGCTTTTTGATAATAAAATACTCTAAGGTATTTGATTCAATTTGTTTTTCATTCACCCACTAAAGTACATTTTGGTTGTTTCCAGTTATTGCAATTACGCATTGTTGGGTTCACTTTTTACAGAGAGGCTTTGTATGTGAGAAAAATTTTTGAAGGAAAACTGTAAGCCATTATCTGATTTTGATATGTGGCTAGTAATTCTAGAATTCTACCACAAGTGAAAGGTTATCTCTGCTTCTAATTTCTGGAATTCACTCATGAATTGGTATCCTTTTTACCCTCAAACATTTGATAGAGGGCAAAGTCATCTGGGTCTGGTGCATTTTTAAGATTTTAGTTGGTTTTGTTTCAGTTTCTACGTGTCTATGTTCTGGTAGTTTCGATCTTTCAGTGAATTGTCAAGTTCATCTTTATCAAAATTGTGAGCCTACCATTGAAAATAGTATTATTCTTTTAGGGTCCATAGGATCAGTGATAACTTAGAAAATCTCAGGATCTCCAAATTAACATACTTCTACACATGTTTATAGTTAAGCTAGCTCCATGTACACTGCGGAGCCCAACATGGGGCTGAAACTCACAACCCTGAGTTTGAGACATGAGTAGAGAGTCAAGATACTTAGCCAACTGAGCCACCTAGGTGCTCCTTATTGATTTCTAGTTAAATTTAAGATAGAACTCACAGAATGTTCAGATTATAAATTCATATTTTATAGCCTAGAATGTGGTCTATTTTGGTGACTACACCATGCAAGCTCAGGGAAAATGCGTGTTTTGTTGGAGGAATGTTTCTATAGAGGTCAGATCAAGTTGTGAATGCTTTTATTCAACTTTATCCTAGTTGTTTTTCTGCTTTGTTTCAACTTTCAGTTGTATTAGTCTTGGTTTCAAATTTCCCTGTTCTTTGATGAATATGTTTTTAGGATTGTTATGATTTTCAAAGTTTGAGGGAGAGTGTGTACAAGATCAGGAGAGATGCAGAGAGGGAAACAGAATCCTAAGCAGGCTTCACTCTGTCAGCTCAGAGCTGGACATAGGGCTTTATCTCAAACTGGGAGATCATGACCCAAGCCAAAAATCAAGAGTCAAACGCTTAACTGACTGAGCCACCCAGGATCCCCATAAGCTGGTTAGGACTTCTTGGAGAATTGGCCTCATATGATAAAAAGGACATTGCATAGTTTCAGAGCAATCAGATATTATAACAAGGGAGAACAAAACTATTCCCACTTTTTGAGAAAAAGAAAAAGTGAGTCAGGGAGGGACAGAATCTCAAGCAGGCTCCACACCATCAGCACAAGGCCTAACATGGTGTTCAAATCCACAAACCAAGAGATCATGACCTGAGCCAAAGTTGGAGGTTTAACTGAGCTGACACTCCTAATTCTCCCTTTCTCTTGGTGTTAATGGTAGGTCTGTTGTCCATCTCTTTACATATTTTTAAGATTTTTTTTTTTTTGTAAGAGAGACCAAGTAGGGGAGGGTCAGAGAGAGAATTCCAATTAGGCTCCACTGTCAGCACAGAGCTCAATGCAGGGCTCAGATCTGCAAACCATGAGATCATGACCTAAGCTGAAGTCAAGAGTCAGATGCTTAACCAACTGAGGCACCCAAGCACCCCACCCCTTTACTTTTAAGCCTGTCAGAATTTCAGGGAGTTAACAAAAAACTAAAAAGTAAACTAAAGATGGTCTGCAAGAAGCATTTTAAATATACCAGCTAAAAGCATATTTAGGCCATTTAAAGACATTGCTATACATTTCGATGTGCCAGTCTTCTCAGGCCGCAAAAACAAGACATCATAGAATGGGTCAGTTAAACAAGTTTTCTCACAGTTCTGGAGGCTGTGGAGTCCAAAAGCAAGGCACCCACTAATGTGATCATTAGCAAAAAATGCGGCTGGCTGTAGACCAGGTAGAGATCCTTCATTATGTCCTCATATGGCAGTGAGAGCAAGCCTAAGAACACTGATCCTACTGGATCAGGGCCTTGTCTCTAGGAGATCCTGGAACCTTAATTTATTCCTTCAAAGCCCTGTCAGAACACAGCTGTTTCATATCTTTCCAAGATTCTTATGTTCAACCCTGATCCCAACCATTCAGCCCATAACAAAGTTTTTGTCTTTCCAGATTGTTTGCTTGTGGACCTCACTTGTGTTTTGGTTATTATAGTGAAAAGCCAGATCTGTTATCAGGTAACAGGACTTGAGGTAAGTTTGTGGTTTGAGAATTTAGGTTAACCCAGCCAGGATTTGGACTATGTTTAATGATGGACTTGGCCACTCCCTGTTCTTCAGAGAGTCATCAGGAGACCATAAGGACACTGGAGGAATTTTAAGCCTCTTGCACTCATAGCAACATCAGTGTTGTGTAGCTCTGGCTTTAATCATTATACTAGAGTCCTGCTTTGGGGGGATGTTCTACAACATTCCAAGTAAATTTCAGTTCCTTGATGAGGTAAAAATACGAAAGCTTTTTATATTAAGAGGAGACAGGGTAGCTGGAGGAGAAAAGAGTTAAGAGGAAGGTGCTTTCCCCAGGACTCTGGGACAGGCTCTTGAGTTTTACCCTCTGGAGAGAGGTCCTTTGTTGTTAGAATAATGCCTTGGGCTTATTTCATAGTGAGAACTCTTTGCCACCCCCTGCCAGAGCCAAAGGGGGAAAACTTTCTTGGATTTTCACGGAGAACCTACAAGCAAAACCCACTGAAGTATGGCCCTAGAAACTTCTTCTCACATTAGTCCACAGTTGGTGCCTGGAAATTCATTCAGATTACCATTTAGGTTTTCCTACCAGCTTGTGGCCTTAGCTTCTGCTTTGGCAGATCTTGGCTGATCTGGTCTGGATTTGCCGGTCTCTGCAGGACAGCCATCACGCTGAAATCTGATGGGTCTAAAACAGGTCATGAGGTTTAGAGAATGGATTTTCAGTCTGACCAGTTTTTTCTTGTTGTAAGGAATAGTGTGATGGGTTACAAGCTCTTTTCATGTTGGAGCTAGATCCAGAAGTCAGATATTTTTAATTAAGGTTCTCACGAAAGCAGAACCTAGAATGAATGCTCTAGTACAGTGATTGATCTGGCGAGTGGTCTCAAAAAGCAGGAACAATGAGGGAGAGAGCCAAATACATGCAAGTTTGCAGCAGCAATGCCATTGCCATAGGCAATAGGGACCAATTTCTGCTGTGGCCACTTGGGAGAGATACAGAAGGACTCCCAGTAATTTTATTTCATGAAGTCTGAACTCTGAGACTTGCCTGAAGCCTCCTATACAGGAGGTTTTAGGGTTTTCAAGGGGTCATTAATCCTCAGACACCCCAGGATGTGTCTGCTTCCAGGCCCAGTAGGCCCTACAGCCTGAGAAAGGGGCCCTAAACCAGACATCAAGAGGGTTCATGGCCTGCACTTGGTGTTGGTCATAGCATGAATTTGACAGATTAAAATCAGAGGTGAACCAAGTGTAGTATGAAGCAGCAAAAGCATCTTCACATATGTGACCACATTTCATCTGTCAGGCATGCAAGAAAGTGTTACATTGAACAAATGAAACTATAATTCCAGATAACCCAAGTGACTTTCGCTAAGCCACACTAGTAGAGCACAGAGCTGGGATTTTAAACTCCAGTCACACTCACTCACCATAGACTCCACAGACTGAAGTGGTGCTTCCTGGAGGTGTGTAACAGTCTTCACAGCCTCAAAGCAGAGCCAGGGCATGTTTGTGTGATTTGGTCACATATCTTGTGAAATATCAGGAGTTGAAATTCTGATCCTTGTCCGCCCAAGTTCAGAGTTTTTCTAACTCATTCACCAGATGGTCATCATTTTGAATTCAATCCTCATAGAAGAGGTCACCTTTCTATAATTCCTACAGGAATAGTTTATGGTCCTGCATTAGACAGAAGACATTTTGGGTTCCCAATTCTTAAGCCTAAGCATGGTTTCCAGCTTAAGATCTGAACCGTGGCTATGTTTAGAATCAAACATTGGTCTGGTTCTTGGACCTTGATTCTCCCTCATTCATACAAACGTTAGGAAAGTCAGGCATGGGTAAAGGCTATATTAGAGATAACTGTTTTAGCATGTATGAGCTCCATTCAGAATGGCTTATAATGGAGTACCCACAGTATCATGATCGATAGAAACCAAGACATCACCTTAATGTCGTCTATATAGCTTATGAGGAAGGATCCTGAACACTCTAACTACAGGACAATGGAATTTTGCTTTCACAAGAACTGCCTATGGTTCTGAAGGAGACCTACAGACTAGAACTTTACCACAGAATATTCATGTAGATTTTAATTTCATACAGTTAGAATTGTTTTTCCAAAGGAAATTTATTGCCAAGCATAACACTTGCCAAAACACCCCCCCTCAAAGCCTGATATAAAGGTGAATGATTAGAAGCCACCATGTATTACCCTTACCCTCAAGAATCAGTTCTGTTCAAACCCATGGTACCTGTCATAGGAGAATTCAACATAAGCCTCAGTATTATATAAGCTTAAGTAGGATTAGCGGTTCCATTGTGTGTGTGTGGTGGGGGGTGGGGGGAACCTCCCAGATGGTATTACAGGGAAGCACAATTGCAGGGAGCTCATGAAGAACATGAACAGAGTGATGTGCTTAGGGTTGAAAATGAGGTTTCATGTTCAAAGTCAAGGCATACCCATTAGCAATAGGTCATTGAGCAGAATACTTGACCTTTGATCATCCTCATTCTCAACTTTGCATACTTTTATTAATACTGCTGATCGCTACTCTGCAGGATTTTGAAAACTAAAAATTCAAGCACATGGGTACGGATGTACTTTTAAGTGCCCTGGAGCACCTCAGAGTCTTGGTCTTTGACAAAGCAGAGCTCCCTAAGAATCTAGTGGGTTGAATTGTGAAGCTGGCATCAGTGACTTCCGGTGAGAAAAGACTCTGATCCTGTGTTTGGCAAACCCAGGAAGAAAAATGTGAACCATCCCCTTAATGGAAGCTCGGTGCTTCCATTCTGCATTAAGATTCTGGAGGAGCAGAGGAAGCCCACCTCTCACTCTGTAGCCATCCTGAAACATTCCATTATGGGCAACAGGCCTCTGGCAGCTTTGGCAGGTGGTTGGGAGTAGTTAACCAGGGCTGGCTGTGGGATCCAGGGCCAGGTGTCTAATGCTTATGGGAAGCTTGCTTATGCAGATTCTCCCCGCGCTGCATCTTGAGCCCAACAGAACTCATTCTTCATGGAGTGGAGGAAAACCTTCATTTGTTACTCCATAATGTTAACTCCATTATTATTCCCTGTGTGATGGAGAAAAATCCTATCTGCTTGCAATTCCAGTTCTACTACCGACTCACTATGTGAGGCCTGCAGTCATTCATGTTTATCAGGAGCATTATGGGGCTGTAGGAGTAGCCAGCCCAGTGGCTGGCACATTGTAAGGGCATTTACACCAGAATCCAATTAACTGAACCTCAACTTTCTCACTGCAAAGATGAAGATATCTTGAGTTTAATGGCAAAGAATCATAGGTTTGGCTGATCAAACTCCATTTCAGGTCATTTTAGGTATTAGAATTTGAAATATTAAATCAAGTTAGATTTAGATGGTTTTTGTACCTTTAAAACCATTCAGGAGCATTATGGTCTCATTTTGTACAGCATACATGAAGCCTAAGAGAAAGTGACCTGCACAGGTGTCCATAGTAGTCAAGTAACTGGGGTGGGTTCAGTCATATCCGATTCTCTCTATATAGCTGTAGTTACACTCCCTCATCCCTGCCCCCAGGGCAAACATGGTTTCATTTAAGTTGGTCAAATTAAGGAAGTGCTTCAAGATCAAACTATCAGGCAAATAAATTCAAGTGCTTACTTCCAGAGCCAGTACTCCAGAGGAAGGGTATTAGGCTTAGTGTTAGAAGTCTTACCTTGACTCTAGACACCTTCACACAAAGCCTGTAAGTGCATAGCCCAATTCTCTGCACTGCCTTACATGTGATGGAAACGACGCCTAGGGTCTTGGATTTGGGAAGGTTGTATTAGATCTGGCAGATGTGGGTGTGTTTAAGGGTTTAGAAGGTTTTAAAAGTGGGGAGGAATGAAATGCCATCCCTTCCCTCTTGCTTTCGTTTTCCTTGAGGAGAGAAGGAGTGGTTTTAATGATCCATCATTAGTGTTAACCTGATAGACCAAGTGTGTCAAGCATTGGTTCCTCCTCCCTTCCCTCCAGCTGCTGCAATTCTATGTACCAGACACTCTGCACCCCCTCCCCCTTTCATATGTTAGAGGAATTGTTATGAGGATTGACCAGAGACATTATAAGACAGAAAATGAGGCTCAAACTTTTCTAGGCTAATATAGCTAATATAGCTTCAAACCCAGGCTGGCTCCAAGGTCTGATCTCTTCCCCAGTCTGTCCTTCTGAGAATGTACCAGCTGAGTACTTATATGATGGTCCTTCAGTGTGGCTTTGAGGTATATGGGGAAAAGTCTTTCTACAAAAGTCATACTTTCTATTAAAGGAACACTGGGGTGGGGGAACACTGGGGTGGGGGGACACCTGGGTGGTTCATTTGGTTGGGTGTACGATTTTGGCTCAGGTCATGATCTCATCGTTTGTGAATTTGAGCCCCTCATCAGGACTGCTATGGTTGGCTCAGAGCCCATCTCGGATCGCCTGTCCCCCTCTCTGCCCTTCTGCTGCTTGAGCTCTCAGATAAACAAACATCAAGAAAAAAGCAACACAGGGACACAGACACAAATAACTGATGCAGCACAGAATCCACTCGTGGCTCTTAAGCTAGGAAAAAGTACCCTGGAGTATTCAGAGAAGGGAAGACCTTGCCCAGGGGGGTGAGAGGCCTGGGGGCAAGGAAGGCCTAGGGGAGAGGACAGGGGCACCATGCCAGGGGAGAGGACAGGGGCGCCATGCCAGGGGGCACAGATGTCCACAGGCCCTTGTGAGAAGAGGGTGGAGATGGAGCCCTCCTTCACCAGGAAGCTCCCCAGGGTCTTCACTCACATTGTTCCAGCCTTTGGGTTTACAACCTGAAAAGTAGCTCAAATGAAGGGAAACTGGACTAGGTGTCAGAACACCCAGGTTTCAGGGCACTATCAACCCTTTGGGGGACACCAAAAAATCCATTTCCCTTCCCTACCATCAACACAACCTCTGCATTTCTTCTTCCAAGTTATCCTCAGCAGAATCCATTCTGTTTATTAAACACCAGCTGCATGCCAGGAACTCCTCTAGGTCCCTGGGATTCTTCAGTCAACAAGATGGGCAAAGACAGGCTCACAGAGATCATGTTATACTGATGAGGATAGAAAATAAGAGGTAGTAAGGAGGAAAAGTGAAGCACAGCAAGATTAGGAGCACAGGAAGACTTGGTACTTTCATCGTGCTCCAAGGAGTGATTGGAAAGCCTTGGAGAGCAAAAGCAAAAAGGCCTTCCCAGCCAGTCACTTCAACTTCAGCTGAAGCAGCTTTTTCATCCATGTGGCCCCAGTGCATGCATGTGACACTTACTGGGTGGTGGCAGTGACCACACACAGGGAGCGGGACGGAGGAGCAGAGATAGAACAGGTAGAGCAGGGGAATGGGCCAGGTTGTGTTGATTCACAGACAGACCATATTGCTGCTCTCAAGGAAAAATGGGTCATTCTAGTTCAAGCTGGTGTTTAAGGTTTCTTATGGAGTAATCCAGAAGAGTAAAACATTTTTAAGAGCTATGGGCACACATCCTTCTCAGCCCTACATGCTGGGCACAAAGCAGACCGGTCCATCGAGCTCTGAAGGCACAGTATCCAGGACCCACAATGGCCTTTCAGGTCCATGAAGTTTTAAGATTAGAAGGATCCATATAAGGAGTTCATCCTGGATTGTGGAGTTCTTTGCACTACTGTGGTCAGAGTTAACATTCAACAGTGTTCTAGAAGAAGTCCACGAAGGAGATGTGCCTCAGGTCCAGCAGAGTCCTGGATGGACCACTGTGATCCCCAGCTTGGTCTCCCTGCGGGAGGGGACATAGGGACAGGGGTGGGGGGAGAGGGTCCTTTCATGCAGAGACTTTTCTCCTGGAATCTCAAATGTGTATTGTTCCAGAGAAGGAGGGCAAGCACTAGAAGCTGTCCAAGGTCAAGGTCATGTGACATCTTACAACAGGTGCACCCAGGCCTTCTGATTCTGGGCTGAGGCTCTCTGCTTGTTAATGACCCTGGCTAGGCTACTAGTTTATCAGCGATCCTCAATAGGGGATTGTTGCTGGATATTCAACCCCTTCACTTAGGACATAACCCCTTATGAAAGGTAGAGTTGGCTCTTCAGCATTGTAAAGGGTGTTTAAAAGCTTCAGGATTTCCCAAAAGGTTTTTTTTTTTTTAAATAAAACCCACCTATGCAATATAAAACCAATATCAGGAATAGAGATGCTAATGGTTACCGAGTCTGTGATACTTTGCAAGTTGGGTTTTGCAACATCCCCTCATCTACTCCTCATGACCCTGCTATGCAGTGGACAGCACTGATCCCACCCTGCTACTGAGGAAACACACAAGGAAATGGAGCAACTTCTTCACTTCATCGCAGGATATTGGCAGAGGTGCCAAGGGAAGAACCTGGTTCTGCTGGACTAACCCTTCTTCCTACTAGAGGATGCTGACTCTGTAGGGGTGGGTTTCATACAGACTCTAGCTGAAAAGATCAGTTCTTTCTCAGGAAGCCCTTGAGGGATCTGTACCCAACAGCTATGGGCAAGACCACTTTCCAGTGACATTCTGTCTGTGCTAGTTCGGCCTCTAGCTCACTCTCTGCGGCATTAACAGGGAGGGCTGATGGCTGTTAGCTTTCAATGATGGGACCCTCAACACTGGGGGGTGAGGAAGGTGGATCAAAGGAGTCTCACCAGTGGCAGCCATTGCTGGATTTGTTTTACTTCTCGAGTTTTCAAGCCCTTTGGCTCTCTTATTGTGTTCCAGATAAAGTAACAGCATCACCTAGAATGAGCGATGTTTGAGTCCCTTCACGCAGGGTACCGGGCTTTCTATCAGTTTGCTCCAGGTTTATCCCAGAGCACATGGCTTCAGTTCTAACTGGTAGAGCACTGTTTGACTTGGAGGCATGAAGAACAGGAACCAAGCAAGAGCTAGGAAGCATCTTAGATCTTCTCATGCAGGCAATCCTTTAATAATGTCCCCCCACACTTGCCCCTGTGAGCACCTCCTGGCTTGGAAGAATTGCAGTTTTGAATTTATATGATTCCATTTTCTTTGAATGCAGACAGCTTGATTTGTCAGATAAATGGTTTTCATACCAGCCTGACCAGACTTCTGAACTGCTACCTTACAAAATGTTGTTAAGAAAATAGCAAGGAATACATTTCTCATCCTCAAAACAATTTTTCTATAAAACTTGCATGAGAAGTACTTGCCAAGTACTACAGCCAACTAGAAGACTCCAAAGGAGACCAGGGGAGCAAGAAGTCCACCATTATTTTTATGGCTTCTATAAGTAGAATCACCAGTATTACAATTAAGCGTTTACTTATGTGCCCTCGGGACACAGAACTAAGTAATTTATAGGCTTTCAGTCAGTTTAGGCTGCAATACCACAGCCTGGGGGTCAAAACAAGAGTTTGTTTCATGGTTCTGGAAGCTGGAGATCCAAGAGCAAGATGGCAGCATGGCTGGGTTCAGGGGAGCGCGCTCTTCATGGCTTGCAGATGGCCACCTCCTTGCTGTGTCCTCGGCAAGATGGAGGGTGAGTGACCACTCCTCTCTACCCCACCTTCTGACACCAGCCCATTGAGAGTAAAGTTTCACTATGAATTGCAAGAGACATACATTCAGTTCATACATAGATGAACTGCTGAGTCTTCACAAGATGAAATTCTTATGATTGTTTTTAGTGACGAAGAAACTCAAACTTAAGAATGAGAGCCTGCCTAGTTTCAATTAAGACACTGGCATAGTTTCCAATCTGATGACAGCAGATCTGTGGCACACTACAGGGGCCCAAAGGGGCCAAAATGGTAATATCACAGCCCTCTCCTTGTTCATCTTTAGGGTCTTCCTCCTTTTCATTATCATCCATGTGTAGGGTCATCCATTTTCCTTCACAGGATGCTTTCAAGAGAATTTCTCCCTTCATTTGTGCTCTTAGAGAATTTGAATTTCTCTACCTGGAAATACCACTGGAATTTCTCCGCTTTCTAAAATCCCACTCTTGAACTTGAAACCCCTTTTATGTGTTTATACAGGAAAAGATATACTGATAATTGCCTTTCTTGCAATGAAATGCTATAGCCATGTAATTAAGAGTTACTGTGCCAAATTGAGAATGTTTTTTTCACACTCTTTCAGGAAAAGTTGTATTCTAAACCCAGCCATATCAGATCTTGGGAATGCAGACTGATTTAGTGATTCAACACTTACTAAGCACCCCATGTGCCCAGCTGTGGGTGAAGTCCTCAGGGAAGATGGAGTTGAGGCAAAGGAGGTTCTCACTTGTTAGGAGCTGGGGGCACAAGAACACAGGTGCACACAACTATAGGGCAAAACAGAAAGGGGCAGGTGCCAAAGACTTCTGAGAAGGGCAGGCTGATTTCCCCCTAGATCAGCAGTATGAGATTTTAGGAGAAATGGACCATGCCATCAGGCAATTCTGGGTTCAAGTCTGTCTCAACCATAGCGCAACCCTGGACAGGTCAGTTCTCAGTTTTTACCTTCATGCTTCTTGTGCAAAACAAGGATACCACATACCCAGTGCCATAGTATAATAAGTCACGCAGCTCTCAGCATGGGCCAGGTTGGTCATAAACCCTCAGTAACAAATGAGACCAACAATCACCATTTCCACAATCCTACTTATTGTCACCTGGAGAGACTTAAAACCTATGGTTTTATAGTTTTACATGCCTCATCCCTATTGGCTCTTAGTGGCATCTGGGAATCAACTGTTGGTCTTGCCTATTACTGAAGTATCATGGGAGAAGAGCACTCAATGTGACTCGCCATGACCCAGAATAGGAATTCGCAAAAGCTGGAAACCTCAAGGTCATTGGGGAAAAGCGAAGCAGTGAAGCAATTCATTTTTGCTGGCATGTAGAGGAAGGTATCCTGGGAAGTGGGGTAGGAACAGATTCCAGGTGTGCTTCCCTAGATCTTTTGTGCTTGCCCCATGTAAGATTTTTCTTGTCTGCCCACACTTCTATATTTGTCTAATTTGTGTAGCCATTCCCAGTGCTTTTTACACATCTTTCTCAGATGCTAAGAATATTGATACAAATGTCAAACCAAAGTGCCACAACAAGGCTTGGAAGCCTGAAGTCTGAGGATCCACAACATCTTCCAGAAAGCTGTCAGACCACCTGGGAGATGGGGAAGTCAAGTATGCTTCCCATAACCACTCTGGTATTTAGTTACTTCTACTCTTAGGACACCAAGTCTCTTGCTTTCTTACTTCCCAGTGGATTCCTGGGATTTATAAGTCCTAGTTTTTCCTCAATTTAGAAAGTTAGTAGCTGGCTTCCAGATCCTGGATGATCTACTAGGACTTCCTAAGTACCTCAAGACCTCAAAGGAAAGCAGTTCATTGTTAGACACTGGTGATCTTCTATTGCATGTCCCAGGAACAAGTGAAGGGAATCTTGTGTAGGTAGAAGACCGGGGCTTTTCATTTTCCTGGGCTGGTGAGCATGAGCTTTGTTTTCTTTATGGGAAACTCCAAGCTTTTATCAACCAAAGATGGGCTTCATGAATCCCCTTCCTTGCAGAGTCATAATGCCTCTGCTGGAAGCCTATCCCTACACCCCATCTGAAGAGGTCTAGACTTTCATTTGATATAATCCTTTCTAAGCCTTCCATTTTGTGATGGGTTCACAGCTCACAGAGAACAAGAGTGATATTAAGGTTCATGACGTGGGCCCAGTAGATTCCAAATCCCATACTCCCTTGTTCAGTTTAATAGGTTTCCAAGTCTCTACTAGCTGATCCCTGGTCACCATTCCCACCACAAGGGAATAGCTTCTACCCATGCCTACTTTTGTGTGCAGGGTCTCTTTTTGGCATAAAGAATTATATACAAAAAAAAAATACACCAACTCCTTTCAGGGAGTTTATAGATCTCTTCACTAGAATTCATTCAGGTGTTTTCAGTAAGCATGATGGGGTTGGGGAATATCTTGTTTAGGTCTTTGGTGTACTCGTCTTAACAGTTGAGCAGAACTAGATTACAAAATAGAGCAGGGTGGATATGGAAGTTTCCAGACAGGAAAGATTAATGCCAAAAAAAAAAGATAACAAGACATTTTTACTCTAGAACAGCAAGGAAGCTAGTATGGCTGACAGTTATTAATATTCCCCCTTTCTCAAACATGCAGTGGGGCTTGGGTGAGGGTAACACAGGACCTCAATGGGATGAAGTTAGGATTCTTCCAGTGGTGATGGAAGTGTAGTGCAGCATTGGGATTTGTCTTCAGAAATCACTGTGGGTCTGTGAGAAGATGTACATTAGTGAGAAAGTTTCAAGTAGGGAGATCGACAGGAAGTGATCACTCTAACCCAGGAAGACATGGTGACTTGGACCAGAACAGTAAGCAAGGGAAAGGGAGTGGCTTGACAGAAGAATGCTCGGGGGGGGGGGGGGAGGTTGGAATAAAATCTTTAAAACTGGTCAGAGAATGTTGACTAAGTATCTTTTACTATCTCAGTGGTTTCCCACGCCGGAGAGACACCCAAGGCTCTTTGTGCCCGCTGCCCATCACCCAGACTTCCTTGCTGTATTTCCAGGGACTCTCAGTCATATATAGTTCCCTACAAATGATACTAGTTCCGACCCTGGGATATGGATAATTCCTTTTTACAGGAACCACAGACACCTTGGTCAATTTAGAATCTGGAGGAGTCAAAATAGAACACTTCTGTTTGCTAAAAGGCTGGGACATATAGGCCTCCTCAGAACATGATTGGCTTAGGCATATCTACTCCAATGTGAACCTACCTTCCCAGAAGTATGGCTCACCACTTTACGGACACTCACCTATCCCTTAGTGGTTTCAGAGACTGGAACTATGGAGTGGGACAAAGGTTCAGGCTGTTTGTCCCCTTGGGCTGGCCTTTTTTGATAGTCACAGCATAGGACACTTTGCTCACCATGTACCTGGAGAGCCCCAACCCCTAAATTTAGGTCTCCTCTTGTCATTCTTTCATTACCTTTCCCTGAAGCAGACAGATAGCATGGCATAGTGACAGAAAGATCCTCACTGAGAGTCTTAAATAGGAGTTTTTGAACAAATTCCTTTGCCCTGCTGCCCAGCTTGACACCTGCAGACTCCCAGTTCTTATAGTGGTGAGGCTCCTAAGCTTCGGAGGGTAGGCATGGAGGTCACAGATTTTCCTTAGGAACAGTTAGCTATAAACCAGTAAAATGTCCCACTTGGGAAGTGTGGTGCCAGTCATGGCTGAGAGTTTTCATGTTTAAGAGGGATCCTGAACCCTGGGGACATTTTTTCCTATCAATCCTGACCATGTTAAAGTGTCCATTTCTCCTGGATCTCCTTCAAATAAGGACTTGTCCTCTAACGATTCTTAGGAATTGGTTTATCAAGATCCCAGCCTAGCACAGAAACTTTATAACAGCTTTAAACAAGGGAGGAGGGTCCTAAGTTTGCTAAACTGCTCTTTCTCAGGACCATTTCTTTCAGGTAAGCACCTGGTCATACCACAACCTAGAAGATCACAGGAAGTCAAGTTTGGGCAGGGCTGAGCAGAGGATAACTGAACTCCCTGATGAAGTCCTGCATACAGTGGAATATGTGAAGGTTCTGGGACGAAGATATTAGAATCCTAAACCCCAACTGAAAAAAGTAAACATCTTTGGTACATACAGAAGCTGTTTTCTTGATTAGGATATAAGGTTTTTTTTTTTTTAAACATAATTTCTGGAAGAGAGTCTATGAGAATGACTCCACACTTTTGGAATAAATCATGAGTGATTAATGGTTTTTGAAAATAATTCTGCAGAGGAGAGGAGAGGCAGAAGCAGACTTGTTTAAGATTTATTCCCTGCAGTCTGGCCTCCTAGAAGACTTCGCCCCTTGCAAAGCTTCATAGAAACCACCTACAACTCAGCTCAAGGTCATCCATCCTTATCAAGTAGAAGTGTTATATTCCTGTCCCTACCAAAAGTCACATGAGGAAGGGGCTGCTGGTTTTGGACCATGAACTCGGAGATAGTGGTCCCTGCTGTGAAGGTTACATGACAGCAGCAACTAGGTTTGGACCTACCCCCTGGTCATTTATGTGGAAATCTAAAGGTTCCCTAATCCATAAGTACCTCCCAGGCATGGTAGTTCTGGAGTCCAGGTCTGTGACATAGCCCTGACCACACTGAAGGATGGCCCAGTTCTCTAGTTATGCAGCTTCAGAAGCAGCAGGGGACCCTCTTCTGGAATCTGTTGTCCTTCTAGATGGCCCTACCCTAGTCCAGAATACGAGTACCACGTAGGCTCACCCTACTCTGGAGAGCTCCCCTAGTGCATGGGGTCCAAATAGCCATGGTTATTAGTTCTACGTAGCCACAGGCCTTTGCTGCAATGAAAGCCAGTGTCCTAGACAAAGCATCTGTTCTGATATCTGTAACAATTTTCTTAAAGTAGAGGAGAGTGTTAGGGATGGACTTTTGCAATGTCTGGCCACACCACCCTGCAGCAGTTTCTAGCTCCACGGTGGGTTTCTGATCCTCCTCTTAGGATCAAGCCTGGCAACATTGAGGAGAGACCTGGTGGGGACAGCATGGTTGCACAGGGTAGCTGCTCTTGTCCAGGGACCTTGGAGACCCAGAGGTCAGAGGGGAGAATTGATCTGGAATACAGATGCAAGAGAGGAACCCACACCTGGGAGGTTCTCTACTTTTGTAGGATTGAAGACAGAATCCTGAATTGAACACAAGTTTCATCAGGATAGAAGAGAACTTGACTTTGTGGAAGTAGAATAGCATCTCCAAACATGTAGCAAGCTCACATAAACCAAGACAAACTGCGGCAGATAACAAGGGTTACACTGAAAAACTGCCAGTGATAGGACCTCCCACTATTTTAGGAGAGGAAATTTACCTGGCATGGATGGGAAGAACCTAGGGCAACATGAAACCCAGACATTTGGCTAATCTCTGCAAAAAAAAAAAAAAAATAATAATAAAAAAATAAAAAAAAATAAAAAAGATATATGTCCCAAGGAAAATTCTGATCAGTTTCAAGGTGCTACTATTCCTGGGAAGTCAGTGTGGGAGCAAAGCAAGGTGTCCATGGGGAGACCAGCCCATCTAAGTGCTAAAGTCAGTCTGGTGTATTTGGAGGTGGGTACAAGAAGACTCACCAAGGAAGGTGCTATGGCCACCCCTAGAAAGCCTCCATGAGCTCAGGCCACTGAAAAAAAAAAATCAAGGAGAGATCTTTCAGGGACCTGGACTTGCCAGGCCCATCACCTTCTATGAACCCAGTGGCCCTCCGGTCATAGCTTAGGACAGGCACATCTCAATAGAAAAGCCTCATCTTCCAAAGGAGCACTTAGTGTAAAACCAGAAGTCTCAAGGCAATTGATGGCTGATCTGGATGGAGGAGAAAGGGATCAAGTTCAGCAGCCTCACCTTGTAAGCCTGCCTAGATAAAGAAGTTGGTCTCCCCCTTTAGGAGAAGTCCTCTCAGGACATTAGTCTCCAGTCAAGGAGACATGAATGAATGCAGAGAGCACCAATCAAGTCACATTGTGTCACTGAATACAGTGGGAGATCCACAGGACCTAGAGAAGCCATTCACCTGGACCACATGTGGAAGTGGATATGAAATAGAGACTGAAACCTCCTTATCACTTCTAAGGATGATGCTGGATGTACTTGGCAATTGTTACCCTCCAGGTAACCTTAGATGTCCTACACTCTTGGATGGATTTGGGCAATAAAGTTAGTCTGGCAAGAGATGGGTTTCACCTTAATAGCCAGTTATCCCAGTGGATTTCACATACCTAATTAAGCAGAATTACTCTTAAGTCCAATGAAAACTTCCAGCCACCTCCAGGGATTTCGCCCCACCCCTCCATTCTTGCCAAAACCCAGCAAGTTAGAACACCTCCACACATGGTCCAGCTTATTCTGTCCTCATTTCAGTTCCCTCCAGTTTCAACTACACTTCTATCTAATTGCCTCTGCATGGATTACAACCTGGAAGGCATGAGGAACCTGCCAGGGATGAAAGGCAGCTTTTACAGGGAAGTTGCCACACAGTTTTTTCCTCCAAGTACTCACTTGGACTACAGATGTTTTGTACAAATTCCAGTTCTAGGAATTCTTAAACAAAAACTGATGTCCTGATTGAATATGTACACTGCCTTGAGCTGAACCAACACAGATTTCTACAGATCCCATAGGATGAAGGTAAAAAGACGGAGCAGTCCTCAGTGGAAGAAGTTTGGGAGAGCCCTCTCTGTTTTCTTAGTATTTAATGATTCCTCAGGCAAGGTTTCCAAATTCAGGCCAGTTATGCCAATATTGCAGTCCAAAGGAGAGACTGGGAAGACATAGAAGCCTTCAGGGCTCCAGGGCCTCAGTTTCCCTGTCCTTCTGAACTAGTATACTTGCTAAAGGAAGAGCCCTGGTTGGTCTGTTTTCTGTAGGCCCTTAAGAACTTCCAGGTTTGGAGATTGGACATTTCCTAAAGCCACTTTGAAGAAATAGCCAAACATGGACCCTTGTGCAGTTTAATAGCATACTTATTCCTCCATGAACTCAGGATTCCTGGAGTTCTCCAAGGCTTGGTCAACTGGAGAAGGGCCTTCAGGAAACCCAGGAAAAGGCAGAGTTGTTAGAGAGGCAGAGAAAAGCAGAACTTTCATTTTGGCAGACACCTGCTGGAGCTCTGACCTGCTGTCTTCAGGTCATGTGACTATAGACAGGCACCTGACCTCTTGCTAGCACAGTTCCGCCCCCTCTGCTTCAGGAGCCAGCCTAGATAGAGCAAGGACATGCGAGACTTTAGGCACCTTGAAGGAGACAGGATGCTGACTCATTCCTAGTTTGTGTATCTAGTCAGGAACAAGTAAAACTGATCACATGGCCAGAGCCTCTGACCCAGGTGATGGGGTCCCTCTTCTGCCAGCAGCCTCCTCCCAGAAAGTATCTTCCACCAGCACAACTGTGGTGAATGGGTCAAGCTGGGCAATTAAGACATTAGGCTTTAAGTTTACTTATTTCCAGAAGAGGGTCCTAGAAAAGACAGGAAATATATCTACAAGGTTGAGACAGCATCCCAACCCACTCTAAGTGAACTTGCTTTGGGCTTATGCACCCCTTGCTTGTTGACCTAGGCCCATGATTGGTAGGACTAAGATACTTTCCTTATGAACTTGCAGGCCACTGGCCTTGAAGAAAAGGAGCAGGCTTTCAAGAAGCTAAGGCCTTACCACACTTGAGAACAGCTACCACAGACCACCTTGAACCTGGTGCAGGGGGAGGGATCTGGACAGCCTTGTAAGGACATGGCTTATAGGGCTTCAGGGATATCTTTTAGTTGAGGGACCCCTGAGAACTCCATCTCCTGGCAGAATGAAGGAACCCAGAAGCTGTGCAAGAACAAATGATTAACCGCTGAGCACCAGCCTCTCCTGCTCATAGCTCTCCCTCACCATTTCTAGCACCTTCCCCCTTTAAACCCTCTGCTTCACCTGGATGGAGAACTGGGTCTCTGAGAAGTAAGTCCACGATCTTCCTAGGTTCCTGAATAAAGCAACCTTTCCTTTCCCACCAACACTGGTCTCCTGAGCATTGACTTGTTGAGCAGCAAACAGTTGAACTTGGGTTTTGGTAACAATCTCATTGGGGGGACCCAGAAGTCTCTGAAGCACATAGCTTTCTACAGCTGCTCACATGCGTGGGCAGTGTTGTGAGGAGGCTGACCCCATAATCTACCTTTATCTTGGGTCTGTAGATCATTGAAGGGGCCCTGTGAGAAAGTAGACTCCAAGATATTTTTCCAGGCAGATCATGGTCAGCTCAGACCTGACAAGTACCTTACCAAAATCCTTATATGGAGGAAATCCTTAGGTTAAAGGCTCAAATCTCCACAAACCAGTACTGGACAATAGGAGGTCCTGACTTTTTCAGATGTTGTTAGGACTTCCTAGTCTAAGACTTCATGTCAACAAAGGCTACCAAGTGGTGCCCCACCTCACCCACCCACCACCAGTGACACAGCTGGTAAACACAGGCTTCAGAAGAGGTGACTCATTTATCCCATCCCTTCCTAAAAGTTTACCTCTTCCTCAACAAGTCTGCTGTTCTTGACTACATAGGGGCCAGGAAGCAAGTAAGGGCCTCTTTGAATCTTCCAGTTAGGAAGAGTGATGGAGTCGGGGGAGCAGAGCTGGCCCCACAGAAGCCCTGAGCCTTTAGACCAGACCTTGTAACTCGAACTGAATCCTGAGAAGTGTTCATGTCAACAACCCACTTGAAAGTAGACAGACATCTGATTTGTCTGGGAGAAGGACATTTTGTCAGTGTCCTGTAACTGGAGTTTCAGAAAAGGATCTAGTTCTCAAGGGGAACCGTTTCCTTATTTTTGCCTTGGTTCCAAAATAAAAGTGAAAATGAGAAACAAAACCCACCAGATTCAATGGACAGGTGTTGGTGGCCTACTGTTACATAAACCCAGGCTTGTAGTAAACTGGAAGCAGGTTGTTCATGTTGAGACTTGCCACTTGGACTCCAATCCTGCTACTTCCTGCTTGCATGGTCCCTAGTCCGTCTGGATAGCACAGAGATCTCAGGAAGCAAAGCAGCATGGAGGTCCTATCTGGCTGCATTCTCTGGAGCACTGAGTTACTGTAGCTAGTTGTAGCCCCCTACCAGAGAAGGGGAAGGGCCAAACCATGACCTTCGTATTTCTAGTGGATACCAGGGTTCCATCCTCAGCCATCCTGATGGTCACTACCTTGAGAAATTTGAAATAAAATTCATCTGTCAGAGCACACATCCAATGGGCGACTCACCCAAATCCCTTCTACTTCTGGAAAAGTCACCCCATGTTCAACCCTCCTTGATTCTGGTCTTCCCATCTTGTTTTATTATGTGGCTCAATAGCCCTTACATGAGAACAAGTAATTCTCCGTCCTGCAAAGACACCAAGGCTTCTAGAATAACATTTCTGCTAAGCGTAATAGCTTTTGAAAATGAAGCCAGGTGTGAAAACTCACTGGCTTCACCACAGGGAAAGTTCTAGAACCCCAAAGACTAAGAAGGTAGGAAGTTAATCATGGACCATTAATGCATCAACATGTGCTTAGCAGCAGAGTGCCTGCTGTTTGGACTCCAAGCACAGGACAAGCAGAGGCCTCAGGCAGCATGCAGACATTCATACACGTGCACACCACGGTGTACCCAGAGAGCATGTAGGACAAGTTTGAATGACAACCTCCAGGACCTTCTAGCCACAATGACCAGGACATTTTTAGTGTTTATTTTTGAGAGAAACAGCGTGAGTGGGGGAAGGACAGACCATCTGAAACAGGATCTAGGCTCTGAAGTGTCAGAGCCAGATGCAGGGCTTGAGCCCATGAACCGGGAGACCAGAGCTGAAGAGATGCTTAACCGCCTGAGCCACCCAGGCGCTCCGGACCAGATCGTGTTTCACAACCATACTGAAGCAAACCTCAGCCATCTCCTCACTGATTCATCATCCAGCTGGGCTGGAGGGCACAGGCTCCCCTCAGGAGCTTCCTGGGTGAAATCTGAAACCACCTCCATAGGCAGAGGCAGAGGGCTGGGAGACACTCCAGAAGCAGGCCGCTCCAGGTTGGTAGGTGGCAGTTTTGAGAAGCAAAGGGAACCTCCAACTCGAGGCGGGTCTTGGGTGGCACAGCAAGAGAAGTGGATCCTCACACCCGCCCACCAGGTCTTAAGAGTTGATAAAGAGGCGTGGCTGGGTGCAGGTGCATACACGGCACAGGGCTGCTCCGTGCTGCATCTCCACCTGAGGCGTGTCCTCGGAGCAGCCTGCGCAAAGGGAGCAGGGAAGGGAAGGAGAACCCTCCCTCCAAGGAGGGGAGGGGGGTGAGGAGGCCCCCAGACCTTGGGGGCAACGTTCTGGATCAACAATCAGCATTTTTTACGACACTTCTAAGTGGGCCTTCCTGGGATCCCTTTCCTCACCCACATTTCCTGGCTTGGAGGTCCTCACACCCTTGAGAGGCAGGGTGAAGTGCTCCAGAGCAGAGGTGACCCCATCAGAGGACAAGATCAGAAGGCCATGAAGCTTCCAGAGCCCAATTCCCACAGGAGCTTCATAAATCCCAGTGAAGTGGGGAGCCTTCCATCAGCCTAGGATGAAAGAATCAACCCTTGTTTATACAGGACCAGGAGGGATTGGACAAAGGTTTTTTACTAGAAAGGAGCCAAACTTAGGACCAGAGACTACACTCCTGGACTTTAATCCTTTTTGCCTTCAGATACCCCAGTGGCACGTGTGGGGGATGTACAACTGCGCATGCGCCCTGTTCTCCGATCATTACAGCCAGTGTCCTTAGGCACAAGAGACAGATTCTGGCTCCTAAGTGGAGCCGAGAAGGGGCCATCAGCCCTCCAGTCTGGCTTTTGGCCACAGTCACTTGTCAAAATGCCTCCATCAGGCCTCTTTGCAGAAATGGTTACAGGTCTCACCGCTCAAGAAGGTCCAGGGAAACCAGAAGTTTTGGGTCCTAGAGTTTCTCCTTAGGAAGCTCCACCTAGTACAGGGAGCACCTCTCCAACAGCCACCTTGGCCTTATAGACACCACTGGACATTGGTGGAATGGTCACTTTGGTTCTAGGTAATCCTATTTCATAGGGCCTGGTGTTCTGTGGGTAAAACCACACGGAGTCAGGAATTCTGGGAGGGTGCTTAGGCATCAGCTATAGTTTGCTACTTTGAACAAAACTACTTCAGGTGACATCAGAGAAGTCTGCAATCCAGCAGCCACCCCCCTCACCCTGCAAGAAGGAAAAGGAGTAAAGATCAGTATCCAGGCCAAGCAGACAAACAGTGAGAACCAAGTGTGACTAAGCCATGGGTATTGGCAATGGTTTCCCAGAACATCCAGCTTGGGTCCGGTTTCCCTACTCTGGATGTGCCCTATTGGGAGTTTGGAGATCCAGTGCTGGCTCTGCATTAAGCAGGAACATTTCAGGGACACCCATTATTGGCTGGACTCAGACCCATGGGCAAACAGGTCCTTCATGGTCAGGCACTACCATCTTTTGATTTGTGAGGTGACTGCTCCTCCATCGTTTTTGGTGCAAAGCCCAGCTCTCCACATACCTTTTATTTCCTCTGAGTAATACAGGTCAGTGTTGGAAGAAAATTTTGCCTCTCGACCCACAGAAAGCCACATTGGCTCTATTATACCTATGCCATCCCCTTAGCTCATTACCAACAGCCACTTTGTATTGGTCCTCTGTGCCTTTCCAGTGAACAAAGGTAGAGCAGGTGATGTAGGGAAGCATTCCTCCATTTTTCTCTGGGGCTTCTCAGTAAAGAGTCTGCTTCCATGTGGCCCCCAGCCCTTTTCCTTGGCCAGCCCGGCTCTGAAGAGCATTTGTATTCACTGAACCCATTTTCTGACAAACCAGTGGCTGTCTAAGGCCTCAAAACTCCTATGGGTGGGGAAAAAAAATGAAGGGAACAGTCTCTGGTTTTTTGACTCAGGAAGGCTAGCTCCTACCATACCAACAAGCTCATCACATCCACACCGCCCTAGGAGGCAAAGTGGATTTTGAGTGTGTATAGGTTTACATTCGTTTCTAATTAAAACAGATAGGAAGCCAGTTTTAATCTCTACATATATTGTTATAACTATTCATAGCATTTGCCAACTTTATGCCTACAGGAATTGCAAACCTGTTTCTAAGGTTTGCCAGTATCCTTGTTAGTGGGAGGTCCTTAGCATAACTTAAATCTCTGCATCATTACTCCACATAGAATGGTACTCTAGTGGGTTATTTACTATAAAATTCACCTAAGGCTGAGTTATGGGCCAGAAACCTGGACCAGGGCATTTCTTTAAGAACAGCTCTCTCCAAGTGGTCAGACAGGGTTATGTGCTGGGCTCTTTATTAGTCTTCTGGATCAGGCTTATCTGGGCAGACATCAATGTCCTTCATTCAGCTGAAAACCTCTCCAACCTGTTCTTGCTGTCCACCTCAGGCCTAGTAAGATTACAGTCCAGGACCAGGACAAGTAGGGGAAACTCTTAATGGAAACTAGATGCAAGTCTACTTTGAGAGGACATTCCCGGTTTTTAGGGTCTCCCACATTGGCAGCAGCCCAGGCACATGGAGCCTGGATTCATAGGAAAGTCATTCCATGGGCTACAGGATGTGTATGGCCCAAGACAGAACCTAGAAACTCCATTAGGAAACTGACTAGCATTTCTAAGGAGAAGCCCAAATCTCGAGCTCCAAATTCTCTAAAGATAGGAGAACACACCCAACACCAGCGTCTCCTACTAGGACATCATGTGTGATCCTATGGATTCTATGGAGCATTGAAGTCTTCCCATAGGAGTTTTTCTTGAGCTTGAAGCCATGGTCTTGGCTCTTCATCTAACCCCACTCTTGGAGGGGATTCCAGATCTGGTCTTAAGACACAAGGTATATGGAACTCTAAACATGGAGAATTTTACATGAACAAGTAGAGGAAAGCTGCATATTCCTTCACCTCATTCTAGGTAGAAGGGATGTAGCCAAGATATTAAGTTAGGCACTATAGGTCAAGAGTCCATGGGGATACAGAATTGTGCACCAGTCTCCAAGACAGGACTTATTTGTGACCATGTCTAGCTTAAGTGGATGATTGTGTCAAGTGGGTGGTTAGAGCCCAAGGACTCCCTTCACAAGAAGCAATTCATCTGTCTGCTGAAGCAGGATCCATGTAGCCCACTCAGAAATGTTGCCCGATGCAGTCTACCAGTTCCTCTCATTGGCTGGATGCAGTGGGGAGAAAAATATCCAGCACGGTTCAGGATTGGATTCGGGGATTACCTACAAGGTCCCAGTGCTGGTGGACAGTGGGGTAGCTATCGTAGGATTCTCATGGGAAGGATACTGGGGCATAGGACAGGCAAGGGGACCCATTGGATTACACAAGGGTTTCTAGGAAGGGTGGTGGGTGTATCGCAGGATTACGCAGACACATCAGCTCCAGAACTCTGTGATGGGACAAGAGATCTTGGGTCTGTTTCAAAGTTTTAAACTTTCCATCTGACCAACCCTGCTTTTCCCCTCCCTTCCCTTCACTGCTGCTTTGGCCTCATATCTAAAACTTGGTCTGGGCATCTGCTTCCTGGGACCCTGTACCTCCTAGTAGATTTAATAGCCTATTTAAGATTTAATAATTCATTAAACAGCTTTAATGAGACTACCCTTGTATTAGACCTTAAAAATGGAATTGTGGGGCACCTGGCTCAGTCGGTGGAGCATTGGACACTGGCTCGGAGTTCAAGCCCCACAGTGGGCTCGCTGCGGTCAGCACAGATCCCCCTGTCCCCCTTTCTGCCCCTCCCCCACTTGCTCTCAAAAACAAGCTTTTTAAAAATGGAATTCTTGTTGCAGGATCTTCCATGAGCACCCAGGAGAGGGCAGACAGAGTTGTTAGCCTACAGTTCAAAGGTTCTGATAAGATCCAAATGGCTTTTTCCTCTTTGCCAAGATCACTGGAAAAGTTGCTGTGAAGCCAAAGGTTACAGATATCCCCACTTCAATTTCAATATCTTATAAGGGCCCCAAAGGAAACTGGACCTGACCATGGGAAAAGCTCAACCCTGTTGCTTCTGTTCTGTGGCTACAATCCCATGTTGGATGTAAATTCTCAGGTGGTCTTTCATCCTGTGTCCAATCAACCTGGCTTCTTCAAGCTTGTGCTAGAAGCCATATATGTTCTAACTTCAACGTTTCTCTAGCCCCCATCTCTGGTCATGACCTTGTAACTATTTTCAGCTACCATCACCCATATCCTCAGCTATCCATACTTCTGAATATGATTTTAGGGCCTATAACATTTTTCTTGAACTTGTTTTGAGTGGAGATCTGTGCCTTTGAGGTACTGGGACCAAGGCAGACCAGTTATCCATAGTCTCAGATACCTAGCTCCAGATGATTTCATGAGGACTACTCTGGATTTGAACTTCAAGAACCTTAGAATGGACCACCATGAAGCTGGAACTCTTTTACATCATCTGGCATCTAAATAGCTGATCTTTTAAAAAAAAATCCTCAGACCCTGAACCAGTCCCTCAAAAAAAGTACTCAAGTTCACATAGAATAAGCGCCTTGTGTCTGTTAGGTTTCCCAGACAACCTGGAACAAGGTAACCACAGCTTTGGAATTTGTTCCTGGGGATATTGGACAGTTCCTGCTCCTTGGCAGTGACCAGCTCTGTGTTACGAAGACACCTCGAAATCCATCCCACCCTTGGAGTCTACAATTTATCTTGGATGGCAATGAAAATTGTTTGACCTTTTGAAGGTCTAGCTTTTTAGAAGTTTCGTTATCAAGTTCTAGATTCAAGATCTTGAAAAGTTAGAATGAACAGTATGCTTATAGTAAAATTAGGGAGTGGTAGAGTTTTTGAAGACTCAAGAGGTCGCCAGTTGCCACACATGTCCAGGTAATTTAACGGTTTAGGTTACCAGAGTTTCTTCCATGATTTAACTGAAGACATGCAGAACTTCCAGTCCCTTAGGATTCATGCCTTGAGTCAAGATGAAAGGGACTATTGGAAGCCCTCCTTATACCATCAGAGGTCCTGTCCAGCCATGGGCTAGGTCCTTTCTTCCTTATCTGTATTTCTAGATTATAGAGGAAAACAAATAGCCTAAGTTTATGAGGCTTAACAGAAAGGAACTCAAGCTGGCCCAGAAAATCTTGTCTTCATAGAAATTTTATTCCCAGTCTTGCTCTGGTATGAAACCTAGTGGGCTTTAAAGGAGAGTGGAGATTTAAAAAAAACCAACAAAAACAAACAAACAAACACCTTAAATTCACCTACTGACTTTGAGATCCTAGAGCCCAAAGCTATGGACTGATGTTCCACCCAGACCCTAGTAAACCCTTAGCTTCCTCTTTTAGGATTTGATTCCAGGTCAGCTATTCAAGTGTTGGCCTGCTACTTCTATATTCCATCTCCAACAAACTTGTATGAAGGTTTTGGACCTACTGTAATCCCTTGGGTTCATGTGTTACTGTTCTATTATGTCCCTCTATTGCCTGAAGTATAGCCATCTTGTTTATGTGCAAGTCTGGTTGCCTCAACTCTTGGAGATGTACCCTCAGCCCCACTTAAAGCTCGAGGGCATGAACAAGCATGAAGTTGTCTGCCTTGGATGATGGGTGGCTGCTTTAGGAGTTCTAGCAGCTATAGTCTACTGGCCAGAAAGGCCAGTATTATAGCAACCCCAATCATAGTCCCCACCAAAGATACAGGCTCAGGAAGGCATATATTAGAGTCATAGCAACCCGGTTGTGGCCTTAAATTGAAGGGCATGCTAATTCAGGATCTCCTTCAGATCTGACCGGCTCTCAGGTCATCACTAACATCCTTTAAGAATTTAGAAGAAGTCCAAGATCATGGCGGCATGATTCTGTTTAGTAAGAAGCTACTCTTACTCTTCATAGTACAGCCTATAAAAGCAACGGTTTCCAGAGCCTCAGAAGACTCTGGAATTCCAATCTAAGTTTCTCACTGTACACTGAAATCCTTAGCCAACTGGCTATTTCAATTCAGAGTCAAAAAAGCTAACACACATTCTAAGAGTAAATGGGATTCCAAGATTATCCCTAAGGTTATTTGGTCTCTTCTCACAAACTAAGAGCAACTTAGTGGTTACAATTCAATGAATGACACCTCTTCCATACTGACAGTATCTCAATGAAACACTCACTGAGGTCAGATATATTGGCATGGAAGCCAGCAGTTTCATTTGCTCATCTGGATTATCAAGTTTAAATCCTACTTTAACTATCAAGATCCTCTTGCAGGAGAGTGTAACTCCTTTTGTGGATCAGGAGTGTGACTCCATTTCTCCTGCAGTAGCTTCACCAGAACTTCCTCCCATTATGGAGGTAGACAAAACTAACCCTGAGGTCCCTCATGTGTCAGGCTCTGTAGGGACAGTTAATTCCAAGCTTCAGTCCCTTCTCGTAGAGGAAGGTTACATTTAAGTTCTTACTATCCAGAAGATACTTTTAAGGCCAAACTCACAACTTGACAGCCCCCTCAAGAACTTGCCACTAACAAGGTGTTGTGCAAGTATTATATCCTTTGAATTAGACCCGAAGTAGTTACTGCCAGCATGACTTGGACTTGCTCCTCATTTGAGGAACTTTGGCCACACTTTCATCATGGGAAGAGTCCAATTCCTCTCTCCGTACTTGGTGTGTGGGAAGCCTCTTGGCCACCAAATAGACCTGCAGTTTCTTTCTGTGTAACTGCTTTCCTGCCATGCCTGCTTAACTCCACCTGTTGATGTGCTCCCCAATAGGACTGTCAAGTCTTGAAACTTTATGGCTTTAAGCATTTAGCCATACTTGGGCTTGCACCTATTTCAGTAGCAGTCACAAATTGAAGCATTATTCTTTCAAAGGGTTTATGAGTAGGTCTGGCCTAATTTCTTGGGCTCTGCAGGTTTCCAGCATCTCTCATCCCTTCTTGACTTGGCCCTGCTAACATCCTAAAGGCAGATTACAGAAGGTTACTAGCTAGAATCCAGCATTTCCTGGTCCTCTTATGAATTAACTCAGTGGATGGAAGAATAGATGCCCTGAGGAGATGAGATAGAGGTAGTAGTCCAGAGAAAAATGGAAGATACAGAAACAGCATAGGAAAAATACAGAATGCAGAGGTCCAACATGCACAAGTTGTAGGTTAGGAAACCAGGACAGACAATATTGAACAGCAAGTTTTCTGAAGTGCTAATGCTGATTTAACTTGCCTTTTGCAAATAGTATTTCATTCTAGGTCAATGCTACAAATAAGCCTCTCAGTATGGTCCAGGGTCAGCTTAGTCAACCCTGATCAGGTCCTGGAAATATACCTGGATAGTAATCAGAAGCCAGGACTTGATTCATGTCATGAGAGGTTGACTCCCTATAGGCTACTAGGATATAGCTGGAGAAGTTCTGGGACTCCACCTTGCTTGTTTGACATCAGCTCAACACAAGCTATGTGGCTGGAGAATGACCTCCTAGTCCAGGTCGAGCATCTACCCCTTTGGGCAGACCTCTTCCCCTTAGCACCCCACCCCCAGCACAGCCAAGCATCTCGGCATTAGATATGGACAAAGTTACCAAAGATTTTAATTGTTCCCATCTCAGGAGTACAGAAAGTGACTGTTCCTTTTCAACGTATGGATAAAAGAGACCGATATTCATCACCCCAGATGTGTTCCCTCATCTGAGAGCTTAGAGATTTGTGAAGTGGAAAGATGGTCAGGATCAGTTCCAGGTACATGATGCTCAGCAATTTTCCCAAAGGAATCTTGTACCGCTGCGGGGGTAGGGCAGGGAAACCTAGCTGGCATTTCAGGAAGATTCTTAGAATTTGAGATTTAGAGGAGAGGCTTCTGGGAAGGTTTAGCCCTCTTAAGGAGGCCACCACCCAGGAGGTGTTTCATTTTCCATGTACATCAGAAGTGTGCAACTCCTCTTAACCCAACACAGCATGCCACCTAAGCTTTCCCCAGACTTTAGTTGTAGCCACCTGGTAAATCCCCTCACCAATCTTGTCTATCTGTCCCTCATCTCCCTCCATTCTGGCCTCTAACACATCCTCATGGTTAAAGGTGTGAGAAAGGTTGGTGCCCAACCTCCATTCCCGCAGTTATTGGTTTTCAAAGCAGGTATGAACTTTAACCTTCAAAAGATGGAGAATGAAGACAGCTTCCAGAGATGAGGGTTTCATGTCTTAAGTAGATTAATATGGGAGGCAATCCGAGGACATATGAAGTAGGCAGATCTACCTGTTAAAATCTAATTGAGGATTTGGCTTATTTTAAGTCTGGGAAGTTAGACCCCACATTTCTTCCAACTGCCATCGTAAAGACTGGGTACAGTGGGATAGAGCAGATTTAGAGAACACTCTGGAAACATACAGGATAGTCCTATTAGCTAGGTCACTGCTACTTTGAACTCAAGTCCGAATTGCTGGAATTCAGATATGTTGCCCAGGTATCAGAGGGGCTCCACCAGAGATAGAGGAAGATAGGAACATGCAACTGGCAACTGATGCCATGGCAATGCGAACTATGAAAGGAGAGCTCTTCAGGGAAGTGCCCAGGAGACCAAAGGAAGCAGAAATAAAAGATTACCCTGATGCAGCCACAGGTGTTCCCCAAATTTTGTCAATCTTGATAGGCAAGTCACTGAGGACAGATGGTTACAAGTTAGGCAGCCAATGGAAAGTTTGGAATTTTATGGTCAGTATCTACTTTATGTAGAATGAAAGGTAGCTACAGGAAAAAAATGTAGAGAGCCTGTAGTCAATAGCTAAATCTTAAACTGTTACAAGAAAGCCATATAGGACCATAGGTCAAAGCATGGGACAGATGGAAATAGTTTCTAGGTAAAAGCATTTAAGGAATGGACATAGGAGACCATGTGCAAACTCATTCCAAGGTTGTAGAGAATGTCAAGTGCTCTGACCAAAGACTTACCTTAGGAACCATGGGGGAAAAGAGATTTTGCAGGTATATACAGGATTTAGCTCTTCAGGGGGTACACCA
The DNA here is from genome assembly GCA_017311185.1 of Proteles cristata cristata. NCBI lineage: Eukaryota > Metazoa > Chordata > Mammalia > Carnivora > Hyaenidae > Proteles > Proteles cristata. The sequence goes on from JAESUZ010004838.1 coordinate 413,671, forward strand.
GAGACTTAAGTGCAACTTCCCTGGATGGTGACCGTCCAGACAAGTATTTAATGGTATTTTCCAGGTATTATGTAACCTGCAGGGTTCTACTAAATCCTAGGAAATTCCAGGGAGAAGTTTGGCAGGTACAGAAGAGAAAGAAAATCCCATGTAAGAATAGCAGTGACTAGAAGGAGGATCTTGGATGTAGATCTCCCAGAAAGAGGAGTAGGAGCCCCGAAGAGAGAAAGGTTAGGCCATTCAGATCCAAAAGGCACAAGTTTAACCCAGAGTCAGGAAAGCCTGGACTATAGCCTCCAGGAACTCAGGGGCTGGTGTGGAGTCCTAGAGTCAAAGTCATCAGGGGAAGTCTCCAAGATTGCAAAGATTCTGAACAAAGTGGAGGTCTTTGGGGAAAAGTTCTGGTGGCTTTAGCTATGGTGACCCCATACTTAGGGAGGTTTTTAATATTAAGGGAGAGTCGGCACCCAGGGATGTACTGGGGAAGTTCCGGGATTGGAAACACCCAGGCTCCGTTACTCATCCCTCAGGGAGTTATGGTCTTGGTTCATCCCGGCTATGCATCATTGCACTGGCACCTCCAGTAATGAGGACTGAAGCTGAGCTTTGGGTCTATGCATCCCAGGGCTGGGGCTTATTCACTTCCTCAGTTCTGCCACCACAGATCTTGGTAAGAGAAATCAAGCCACATTCTTACAGACCCACTGAATTCCATCCAACTCAAAGTAGGAAATAGAAGTTTAAAATACATGAACTCTTGGATTTTACCAGCCATTGTGGAGGCATTATTCTAAGGACCCCATGCTCTGTGCAAGCAGAGAGCTGGTCTGCAGAGATAACTAAGAAGGCTGAGTCAGCTCTCCGGCTGAACAAGCCCAGAACATTGAGAATACATAGTTTGCTTTACTTTGGCCTTACAAAATAAAGGATTGCAGATACTTTCGTTTAGGAAAGGAAATTGAAGGTTTGTGTCAAGCTTGCATTGAGCAAGTCCATTGGCACATTTTCCTCCACCTAGAGAGTGTTTGCTTACTTCACGTCTATCATTTTGGTCTCATGTAAACTTTTCATTATATTTGTTATGGCATCTGGGAGATGGCTATTGTGATTTGGGGACACCATAAACCATACTCCTGTAAGAAGGCAAGCCTAGTGGGTGTTCTGACTGCCCCACTGCCATTCCTATTTGCCATCTAGAACTTTCACTGATGGAGAGACGTCAATTTTGAAATTTTGAAGACAGGCAAACCCACAGACTCTCACTAGGGACTAAAGGCAGCTTGGGAGTTTAAGTCAAAGCCAATGCTCATTTACCCTTTGAAAAATCCTAGGACCCTTAGAAATTATGTTAAGTCTACTTTCCCTGAGCTCTATAAATGGAACAAAGCCTAGGTGACAGCCTAGCTGTTTAGGAGCTGGTTTACTAAGGGTTTTAAGCTACTGTTGAGACCTATTGCTCAAAGTTTCCTTTCAAAACATTACTGCTCATTGACAATGCACCTGGCCATTGAAGAGCTCTAAAAGATCCCTACAGCAAGATTGTTTTCACAATATCCATCCTGCAGCCCATGACTCAGGAATTAAGTCTTGTTTAAAAGACCTTTAAAACCTTTATCTGCCATGGATAGGGATTCCTTTGATGGATCTAGGCATATAGAAAACCTTAGGGAAAGGATTCAGCTTTACTTCATCTATTCTGGATGCCATTAACAACATTCGTGATTCACAGGAAGAGGTCAAAATATTAAAGAAAGGAGTTTGGAGGAAGTGGATACCCACCCTCAAGGAGGACATTGAAGGGTTCAGGACATTAGCAGAGAACATCCCTACAGATGTGGTGGAAAGAGCAAGAGAACCATAATCCAAAGTGGAGCCTTAGGGAGTTACTTCTTATTGAGGAGCAAAGAAAGTGGTTGGAGGTGGAATCTGCTCCTGGTGAAGACACAGTGATGATCGTTGAGATGACGGCATGGAGAGTATTCCAGAAAACTTAGTGGATAAAGCTACTGCAGGGCTTGTGGGCTGATCCAATTCTGAAAGTTCTACCATGAGTGGAATGAGGATCAAACAGCATCACACATGAAAGAATATGGGAAACTTCACGATCATCTTCAGACCTTGCCAGATAACCCAGCCTTCAGCAATCATCACCATCAAGGCAAGAACCTCAAGTAGTAATAAGATTGACAGCTCCATGGTTAGCAATTTTTAGCAGCGGTCACTGAGACCTGTTATTGCACGTTTGGACTACAATATAGCATAAGCATACCTCCTTTGCACTGGGAAGCTGAGGATTATGGTGATGCTCACTTTATTGCAGTGGTTCCAAAGACGACCTGCAATATCAGAGGTGGGCTTATACTTGCTGGCCTGGCCTCAGGAACCAGGAGTTACAGGTTTGCAGTGAAGATCACTCAGCACTAGAGAGAACTCTAAGTATGGTACAAGAGAGGTCTTCCAGAAGAACTGGGTGGGAAATACGTGTAGGATAAAAGCTGAAGGAGAGGTTCACCATTATCTTTCCCTTTTCCTATAGCTTCTCTGCATCAAGAGGCAAGCTGGAGGGGAAAACAAAAGCATAGTCCTGTGTTCTGTTAGGAGCAGAAAAGTTGTAGCGGGACCATAATTCAAGTATGGATTCCTCACTGGTTGCTCAGAGCTCTTTTCCTTGTGTTCATTCTTCCAAGAACATAGGCTATGGGATGATAATGTGCATAGAGAGACAAAGTCTTCTCAAGGCAATGCTAATTGGACTCCTCTAGAACGGGCTAGATAGGGTGGCCTGCAACCAGCTTGCAGAGAGAGACCCTAGCGAAGGGGCATATGATCAAAGCTTGGACAAGACTGCAGATTGAGTACTAAGACGACACAGATAACCTAGATTTGAGAGAAGCATCTGGAGAGTATACTCAATTTTAGGGATAAGCCAACAAGAGCAAAGCACTCATCCTCCCCGCATACCCTGTCCTGATTTATTGTTCCTATAAAACCTCTACTTATTGGAGGATCTAGGGCAGAAGGACATTGTGCTTTTTGGTCTCGATCCTAAGGGCCTAGAGAAGGGTCTACATCTACCAGGCACCAAGAGTCAGCAGCTGGGAGAAAGTACCACAGCCCAATATAGATGTGGACCAGGAGAGAGGACAAGCTAGGGGGAGGCTGATGGAGGAGTTCCACATTCCCACCTTGCTCAACTGGTTTCAGCAAGAACAACGTTTAAAAGCAGAGTCCACCTGTCAGCCAGTGGTACCTCTGGCATGTTCTTTCAGAAACCTCTGGGTTATAGAAAGGAAAGATGTGACCAGGGATACACAGATCCACAGGGGTAGAATTTCAAATAGAATCCCCTTAACTCTAGGCAGCAAGGATTGGTCTTCACAACCTGGTTTTGATTTCCTGAAAAGTCAACTTTGTAGGGATCTTTGTTGCTGGCCAGAGTGGGGCAAGTTCCAAACTCCCAGGTCACCACCTATTGGTGGCATGCTAAGCCACACACATGTGAACTGCAGTATCCACGGACCATAAAAGCCACTGCAAGACTGCACAAGTGTAGGAAGAGGAGCCCACTATCCTCGAAGTCAAGCTCCATGACAGGAGTCCAAGACAGAAGAGCCTCCCAGGATTTCAGAGACAATTCATTCAAGTGTCCAGGAATAATGTAGGGATTCTGGGTTTTATAGTTGGAGTAGAAAGTATAGCACTTTCTATTAGAAACATTAATGATCAGAAAATTGATGGTCAGTTACTAGAATTCCATGTTGGCCTCTTTTCCAGGCCAGACTTCTCCCTACTACCCCCAGACACCTCGTTCTTCCTGTACTCAGGCCAAGTGACAGAATGGGAACCCAAACCAACAAAGTAAAGCGGGGACACAGCAATGTCCACTTAGGCAGGGGCTTCTTTCAGTGGTGGACGCTCCAGAAGATTATACTAGAGCAAACTCCACAAAGGGGACCCTGCCTCCTAGGGCCTGGAGGGGGGCATGGACTGTACCTTTGGCATCTCACCCACTCCTCCACCTCCTCCCTTGGCTTTTCCTCCCTGGCCACTCCCCTCCCTGATTCCTAGGAGCTTGCCTAGACCATCCTGGGTCATGTCCGTGTCCCCAGGAGAGAGCCATCACGATTGTTGGTGGGTGGAGAGGGGATCATAGCAGGACTTCATCTGGTCTTCACTAGGTCTTGAACAGGTCTCTTACCCCTCAACCACAGAAATACTATGAAGTTGGAAAGGATTTACAATATTCCTAGACAGGACTGTGTGGCTGTCAGATGAACAGGAATGAAGAGTACAGGGGACCATGCTTGCCACTACCAAGAGCTTCGTGGAGAATGAATCAAATCTGCAGGCCTATTTAGGAAAGTACGGTGGATCCAGGACAATGTAGGGTCACACAAGGAGTCACAATGGTCACTAGCTGGATAAGGGAGCATTAAGAATTAGTCCTTAGCCAACTGAGCCACCCAGGTGCCCCGAGAATTAGTCCTTTGGTTTAAGGGAGTTCATTTTAATTCTTATGTTCTATGTAGACTTAATGATTGCCCGAGTGGACACCTCCAGGTTATCTGGGCCTTCTCCCACTGAGCCTCTGGTTCTGGCTGCTATGTGAAAGGGGGGTCAAAGCCAAGCTGCCGTTTGTGATCTGTTCTCCCTACTATTCAGGGATATCCCATGCTCACACCATTAGAGCCACGAAAGACCATGTTTAATACATTTTCATGGGTAAAACCGGATACATAATTGGGGAGGTTGGGGAGTGTGGGATTTCTGTTCAAGAACTAGTCCTCTTACAGAGGTGTGGGAAGTCCTATCCTGGGTTAGGATCTTCTAGGGAATGCATTGTGAAGTGGAACACTGTCTTCTGGCTTTGCTGAGAACAGCATATCACACTTTGCTTATTTAATGTATATCTAGGGATTAGGCCCTGCCTGTGCTCCTAAGTTCCTCAGACCATGTGATCAGATAGTATTTCTCCTATTTTCTCCATCTGCTTTTTTTCTTGGTAAAACCTGATTTTTCTGCAGGTTTTCAGTACGTTCCTACTGGCATTGTAGCCCACTGGTATATTGCATGTGGTTTCCCTAGATGGGTCCTTAATAAATATGGGAGCTCCAGAGCAGCTCAGGGAGACCTCCTTTATCTTCCTTCCCATGTTGCTGGACTTGTAGAATTCTGGAATAATTCTTTGCCACCATTGACTCTGCAGGACAAAGCTGAATGCTGAACGCAGAAGTTGTGAAGAATGCCAATCATGGCATAGGTTCTAAAAACTCAGATCTAAACCAGTGATGGGGCTAAATGCCTTTGTTACTTTGGTTCAGTGGTTTCTAAACTTGAGCATATCCCTCCCCTGCCACCAGTTACAAGTTTTTTTTTTTATTTTTTTATTTTTATTTATTTTTTTACCAGTTACAAGTTTTTGAGGACACACTTATGATGTAGAAAATACGAGTTATAGGTTATGAAGTATTAGCAAAACAGAGCTTGAAGAGCTGCTGAGAAGTTAGGAATTCATGCTATTTTCCTGAACCCCATCCTCCATGTGCTTTCGCATCAGCAGACTTCACTCCCAGAAATGGGGAAGAACTGGCAGGGCCCCAGCTGGTCTGGAGTGGGCTGGGCTCCTGCAGGATTCCAGGTTAGGGCTGTTGGCGCACGTGAACCCATTGGAGAACTAGTGGGCTTTTAGATTTCAATGGAGGCACTGAATGAAGACCGAACACCCTGTTCGGAGGAAGCGAACCGGCATGTTCCTGGAGATCAGCGGAAGATCAGACGGACTATTCAAGCCTGGGGATAGCTTAAGTAGAGAGGTTTTCAGGACAGCAGTCTGTGGACTTCAGTTCTCAAAACAGTCTCTCTCCCCTTGCCCCGACACCTGGTTGCTCCGCTTACTCACATGTCCCGTGTTGAGCAGATCAGACTCCAATTCCACAGTAGGTTAAGGAACTATACTGACTGGTCCGGGACAGCCCCAGAAGGCCGTGTGGTCCCCACAGTTCAGGGGAAATCCAGATGGGAGGTGTATTTCCCCATTCAAGTTCAAGGGATTACCACAGGACAGCATCAGTCCACCCCCAGTCTGGTCTCCTGCCACCCAACTCAGGTACTCCTGGACTTAAGCCTTCCCTGTGGTCAGCAGCCTGGCCTCATAGGCCACTGCCCCCTCCCCCCCGGTTCCCACTGGGGAAAGTAAGGCATCTGGAGAAGTAGTAACGCCATACACCACAGAGGCTGTGGTTGTCCAGACATAGTTTATCCATACGACCTTACAAGCATTAGCAATTTTAATGCTAATGAGCATTGCTCAGGTCACCTGGGGCAGTATACTAGACCCAAAACTAGAGTAAGATTAGGTAACGGAAGCTGATGCATTTTGTGCGCCCCAGGTGGATTTTAAGTGGCAAAAAGCAGTTGCTATTCTGCTTAGGGATTAGTGGAGAACTTCAGTTGTGCAAGTTTGAGAGAAGAGCAAAGTCCACTAGTAGCTGCCCACATGCCACAGGTGTCCCCTGTCCTTTGTCCCATAGGCCATGTTCCTTTATGTCGAAGGGGGTGCTTAGCCATGGTCCGGACTTAAAAACCCACGTGCACTTAGAGGCCTGCAGCTGCAACGTTAGAAGCCATTTAGTTTCAACAGCTGATTGGCTGCTACTCTGGCGTCTGAAGCCAAGCTCCGGGACCTCATTACGATTTTGTAGGAGTTAGAGGAGGTTCTAGTACCCAACCATTTAATCTTCAGTCTCCACAGGTGTCTCTTAAAGACCCGGTCAGCAGACCATACTCCTTGGGCACCGGGAAGACAGCTACCATCCGCCATGCAGAAGAGGAGGGAGCAAGAAGCACAGCTCGGTCTTACCATTAAGGAGTCTTACTGTTCTCTTTCTACTTCTACTGCTTGTAGAGACAGCCCAACCCCACCTGCTTCCTCGCTGAAGACAGAGAAACACTAGGAGCCACCTTCCCTGCTGAGACCATCCACTTCCCCGGAGGCTGCCCTGCCTGGAACTCCCCACATGGTTTTCTAGGCTCCAGAGCACCCTTGGATCCCTTTCCCAGGTCTTTGCTTCTATGGCAAGTCTCCTGACCTCCATCTGCTGCATTATGGAAAGGTAGGAGTTTTCAGAGCCTTTTTGCCTCATTCCTCCCATATAAGGGGACTCCAGCTTCACCCAGGCCCACTGAGCGGAGGACCTACACCTTTCAAATTCCTCTTGCTGGAGATAAAGTGGGGCTTCAGAAGAGGGGAGGAAGAGGCCAGAAGCAGGCCCTACAGAGCCACAGCCTGTCTAAGAAGCCACCAGGAGCCTCCATGTCTGCCTTTGTTAGAGTGAGATAGGAAAGCAGGAGAGTCCTCAGAGTCAGAGCAGGCTGAAGCAGGAGACAGCCTTAGAAGACTCAAAAGAAAGACAGAGCAAGAAGTTTGCCCCATTGAAAAGCAAAATCATACAGGCTCTCTGGTCCTTTATCTTCCCAAGTCAACCCAGCAGCAGGGCTGAGCACCCCAGAGAATCCACCCTTACTGAGCAAGGGAGCCCCCAAAGCAAACGACCTCACAGCTCCCAACCCACCAAAATGAGAAGGGCAGTGTCAGGCTTCTCTTTATATACTCCTTGCTCCTCCCCCACTCCTAAAAGTAACCATGCCCACCTGGGCCCAGACCGCTTTCCTTGACTACCCTTTGCTAGGGAGAAGCTGGGGACTTTCAGATACTCAGAAGTATGCTGCTTCAAGCACCTTGGCCGACACGGAGAGAAAGTCCAGGGAACAGGTGTTAATAATTGAGCAGTTTATCATATATTTGAGAAATCTGTGGCTCTTTTGCAGGGCCCATCAAGAGCACCGGCCAAGGGTTAAAGGGACTAAGAGCATCACTCCAATTCCAAGGGGAAAAAACTTAATTTGTGAAGTTGTGTGTGAACTTGGCCTCACTAAGTTGATAACATTTGATGGTGTTATATGGTCACAGTCTAGATGAATTAAATTCTCATGAGTTTTCTTAAAATGTCTATCGCCATTAGAGAATCGCCTTTAAAATATGCCATAAGTCTTCATAAATATTAACAAAGTCTGACACCTTTCAATTCACATCGTATTTTCCTTGTTGGTAAAAAATACACATATTCACGAAATTGAAATTTAGGAATTTCCTTTAAGAAGATCAACAAAAGCAGACTCCTAATAGTAAAGAACAAACCAGTGGTTACTTCAGGGGAGGTGGGCGAGAGATGGGGAAACAGGTGTTGGGGATGTGATGAGTACTTGTGATGTATGGAATTGTTGAATCCCTATTTTGCGCACTTGAAACTAATATAACACTGCACATTAACTATATTAGGAGTGACTTTTTTTAATGAAACCGAGAAAAAAAGAATTTTCCTCAAGAAATGAGGTAGCTGTGGTACTTTATATAAACTAGTTTATTTTAAAAATTTTAATGTAGTTTTTTGGTCAAATTGTCTAACATACAATGTGTAAAGTGTGCTCTGGTTTTTTGGGGTAGATTCCCGTGGTTCATCACTTTCATACAACACCCAGTGCTTATCCCAACATATATAAAATAGTTTAATATGAACTTTGTTTTTAATTTGCTTTTATTAAGGTGTTGATATCAATCTACTTTAATCTTTTGCCACCAGGTATTATTTATTATGTGACAGTTTACATTGAAAACTGTTTTCTATGCTCATATGATTTCATTTACCCAAAGGATTCACCAAAGAAGGGCATAGGCCAACCAAGGGACCACTGTGACCACTAGCTTCACCCAAACCCTGGTTAACCACCCTAGACTCTGTCCCCCCATCTGGGGAGCTGGCACGTCCTCACACTGGGCACCCAGAACTTCTCACCCACTGATGGGATCCATATGCTTCTCCTTTGGAGGGGAGGTGATCGATTACACCTCTTTGGCCACCCTGATTCTGGAAGTTTTTGTTCCCTCCCTAAAACACCACAGCCTTACTTCTCCTGGGTATCCATGTCACATGAAACGTCCTCAGAGTTGCTGTCTAGACACAGGAGGGATTTGTCAGCTCAGAGACTTGGAGGATAACTGAGGGCCCAGATTATACAGCTGCTGAGACCGGGGTCTGCATCACCTTCCTGGTGCTCCATGGTGGTCCTGGCACCATCGTAAGGCAGGCCAAACACATGTGTAAGAATATCAGAGTAGGGGCACCTGGGCGGTTCAGTTGGTTAAGTGTCTGACTTCAGCTCAGGTCATTATCTTACGGTTGGTAGGTTTGAGCCCTGCATCGGGCTCTGTGCCGACAGCTCAGAGCCTGGAGCCTGCTTCAGATTCTGTGTCTCCCTCTCTCTCTCGGCCCCTCTCTCTCTCCCTCAAAAATAAATAAAACATTAAAAAATTAAAAACAAAAAAGAATATCAGAGTAAAGGGAAGAAGAGCCTCCAAAACTGCAAGAAGTGCTGCTCTGTGCTCTTGAAAGCCATCACCAGTCAGAGCTGATAATACCCTAGTTTCTATCCATGCGCAGTGAGAACTCTTGAACGTACGAGGGCCTGAATCTGGGTCAGAATGAGACTCAGACATAAAGACAAATCCTCCAGAGATTTAGGAGTGGACCAAGTACATCTATGGAGCACATCTGACATCAGAATGACTATACAAGTTTACATTCCCTCTATAGAGAGCGGTACACACGAAATTGTTTTCATTTGAGAAGACATCCATAAAATATTAGCGTAAACATAGCACATAAACACAGCCACCATTTGTGATCACACCAAGTCTATGAGTCCAAATTCCAGGCAAGGTGTCCCTGGATGCATTCATTACAGGAAGCTCTAGGGAAAATTCCACATTGGACCTTCCATCTATTTTCCCAATTACTGCCATGGATCCTCGGGCCTTTTGTGCTCAGAGGTGGGACTGTGCGTACAGGCATTGAAGAGATGTGTGAGCTCCACTATGGGAGCCAGAACCTCTGAGGAAGCAAGAGCAGGAATCGAGATACAGTTTTGCAAGATGACTTGAAGGGTTCAAACTACTCCTTTGTGCATTACCCTCTTCCATTCTCCTGGTCCTTTTGGATGTATTGTATCTGTCCCAGCTCAACAATGTATTCTTATAAAGATGAGCAGTTCCAGAGGACTACTTTGAGTAGTGTCTCTGGATGGTTCCACAGAGCACAGATGAGACACCAGCAACATCATGGGTCTTACTACTGCTTGCTTGTTTAAGCTTAGTGTCCCCAGACCTTAAAAATTACTCATTCAAGGGTGCCTGAGTGGCTTGGTTGGTTGAGTGTCCAACTCTTGGTTTTGGCTCAGGTCATGATCCCAGGGTCATGGGATCCAGCCCCACGTCAGGCTCTGCACTGACAGCACAGATTCTGCTTGTGATTTCTCTCTCCCCTTCTCTTTCTGCCTCTCTCTCTCTTTCTCTCTCTCATAAATAAATAAATAAAATTTTAAAACATGATTCATTCAGAATGATAAGCATTATCTACACTTTGCAAAAGTGATTGTATAAAGAAACCTTAGGGATACTTTAGGTCACATGTGATATAGTGCATTTTGACTAAAATGGTTCACTTAGGAAAATATCAATCCCATCACCCCTTCCCTCTGCTCTCCATCCCAGTAACATTAACGCAGCTGACTTTTTCACAAACTGTTTGCCTTTTGGAGACTTGATTCAAGCTGTTGATTCTGGGTAGGATATCCTTTCTTTCTAACCCTATAGTGATCAACACACACATGTCAAAACTTAGCTTATCTTGACTTCATTTAAGGGCTTTTGCATGCTTACCAAATCCAGGCGGGGATCTCAGGATTAGCCCACTATCACGCTGTACTAAGAAGTGACTTGGAGCGGCAGGCCAGAAGCTCAAATGCTACGAGTCCTGCTGGCTGACAGTGTGAATCCCAGCAGCTGAGGTGGAGAGAGTTCTGGGTGAAGAAACATGAACCTCGGATTCTGGTGATGGCTCCTTGAGTTAGTAGCACTGCATTTTTGATAAGTTATTTAAACTCACTGCCTTTAGATTCCTTACCCATAAAATGAGAATCCAGGCTACATGATTTCTAAGGGCCCCTAATTCCATCTGTTATATTCTATGAGTACTTAAAATTTCATAATTATGACCAATTAAGATCAATTTCACCCTCCTTCATAAACATCAATGAAAACTAGAGCAATGAGGAATCTTTCGTGCTCATTGTTTAGAAAATGAAGAATTAGGACAGAGAGATTGTCTAGAGGAATAATAAACTTGGATTCTGGGGTTGTAGACCATATGCTTTATAAAACTGCACATTTATTTTTGGATAGAGAAGGTTAGAAACCCTTATGGACGGGCAACTTGCTTGAGGCATGGATGCTATTTATAGCCATGCAAGTGAGAGAGTCCCAAGTGTGACTCAGTGGTATGACCTTGGATGTGGCCCATTCTCGCCCACCCCTGCCCCAACTCTCACTGGGACAGCCACCTTGTCTTTCTCCTTGCCATCTGGGTCAGCACACCCTCTGATCTCCGGACTCTACACCCCCCACGGTTGCACCCTTTGTTTTGTTGGCTTGCAACTTCTTCATGTGGAGGGAAATATTCTCTTTTGCCAGGAACCCCAGAAGCAATGACACAAGGAGTAGGTAAGGTCCAATTGAGCCAACAGGAACCTAGAAACAGATTTAGAATCCACGACTGTTTGGCTAGTCCCAGCCCTTAGACGGAGCTTTAAATATACCGTCTCACACAACCCTGGGGTATGCATAGTCACACACGGCAGACTGACAATTGAGGATAATCTTTGACATCGTTAAAGCCAGTAATGATTTCTCTTAAAGCCGTTGGTTTTTTTTTTTTTTTCCAAATGAAACCTTAAGGGCATACACTTACACACAACCCCACTAATATGCCTCAATGGAAGCTAACCCTATGCTATCTGCAGGTGTCCTTAGAGTCCACTCAGTGCATGTAGTGATGGTTATTGGAGGCTTCTGGGAAAGTTTCTTTATTTCTAGGAGAGAAACCAAACCTAAAGCACTCTTTCTTCTCACCTTGAACCTAGTGCTTGTGTATGACCCATGGCATTGTTTCAGCAAACTTTCTCTGAGGCTAAGAATGAAGCCACATGGCTCATGGCAATGTGAAGAGAAAAAGCATAATGCATTGGTTCCTAATGATATACTGAGTCACTGAATCAAGCAACTTTGAAGTTCCATAGTGCCGTTGGCCTTAAATTATAGCAATGGCACCCTCCTTTGTGTTTCAATCATTTTGTGTTAGAAGCCTATTTACACAGAGTCCAGATCATCCTTACATTGAGACAGCTCCTCCTGGTGACCAGCCAAGGCTGCTGCTCCCCATGTCACCATCTACGACACCTTTAAAGAACCTGAGGAATAAATATTTCCAAGAAATAAAGTTTGGAAATTTCTGAGATATGCCAAACCTTCTTATAAGTTTAACGTGATAAAAAAAAGAACTGTGATCTATAAGAATTTGTAACTTAGGAGAACTGACCAAACACTATCTTCACGAAACTTATTTAAAAAAGTGGGGGTGGGTGGGAGCAGGGGGCACCTAGGTGGCTCAGTCAGTTAAGCGTCTGACTTCAGCTCAGGTGATGATCTCACGGTTCATGGGTTCAAGCCCTGCATCAGGCTCTGTGCCGACAGCTAGGTCAGAGCCTAGATCCTGTCTTTGGATTCTGTGTGTGTCTCTCTCTCTGGCCCTCCCCTGATCATGCTGTCTCTATCTCTCTCTCAAAAATAAATAAAACATTAAAAAATTTTTTTAAAAAAGGAAGGGTTGATTAACTGTCAATTTCTCTATCCTACAATTAACATATGTACAAATATTGGAGATCTTCTAAGTCATTTAGCTGCGATTAGTTTGGTCTTTCTTTTACTATGTAAAAGTTAGTTTATTTTGTTCCTTTATATTTTTACTTCTGGTATATGATTTTATTGTGCTCAGAGAATATGACCTATATCTCAGTTACCCTAAATGTGTTGAGATTTATTTGTGAACTAATACCTGGTTGAAATTCTAAATGTTTCATGTGTATATAGAAAGCAATTTTTAAATTTCTTTTACATTTATTTCTTTTTGAGAGAGAGTGCAAGTGGGGGAGGGGCAGAGAGAGAAGGGGACACAGAATCTGAAGCAGGCTCCAGGCTCTGAGCTGTCAGCACAAAGCCTGATGTGGGGCTTGACCCCACAAACTGTGAGATCATGGCCTGAGCTGAAGTAGAATACTTAACCAACTGAGCCACCCAGGAGCCCCAAAAAGCAATTTTTATTAGATAGATTAATGTACTGGGGAGCCTGGGTGGCTTAGTCGGTTAAGCGTCCGACTTTCGCTTAGGTCATGATCTCGCGGTTCGTGGGTTCGAGACCCGCGTCAGGCTCTGTGCTGACTGCCAGCTCAGAGCCTGGAGCCTGTTTCAGAGTCTGATTCCCTCTTTCTCTGACCCTCCCCTGCTCACGCTCTCTCTCTCTCTCTCTTTCTCCCTCTCCTAGAAAAAAAAAAAGATATATTAATGTACTCTCTTTTTTGTATATTTTATTAAGTTATGTCAGTTTGAGAGGAGAATTTAAATCCCTGGATGAGTCTTAAAAGTGGTCTGCAAGAGCAGAACATCTACTCTTCTATATATCAGAGACTAATTTAGTATATTCAATATTTTTATTGTTAGCAAAAAAATATTTTTAATTAAAATTTTAGTTAATATGCAGTGCAATATTCATTTCAGGAATAGAATTCAGTGATTCATCACTTACATACAACACCCAGTGCTCATCTCAACAAGTGACCTCCTTCATCCCCATCACGCATCTAGCCTAGACCACCCCCTTCCACCATCCTCCATCAACCCTCAGTTTGTCCTCCACTGTTAAGTGTCTCCTGTGGCTTGTTTCCCTCTCTCCTCTTCCCTCTGCTTCCCATATGTTCATCTGTTTTGTTTCTTAAATTCTACATATGAGTGAAATCATATGGTATTTGTCTTTCTCTGGTTACAATGCTTAGCATAATATTTTCTAGCTCCATCAATGTTGTTGCAAATGGCAAGACTTCATTCTTTTTGGTGGCTGAGTAATATTCATATATATACACACACACCACACACACACACGTATATACACATACCACATATATAGTGTGTGTGTATGTATATATATATACTACATCTTCTTTATCCATGCATCAGCCAATGGACATTTGGGCTCTCTCCACAATTTGGCTATTGTTGATACTGCTGCTATGAACATTGGGGTGCATGTGCCCCTTAGAATCTGTATTTTTGTATTTGGGGGGTAAATACTTAATACTGCAATTGCTGGATCATACAGTAGTTCTATTTTTAGTTTTTTGAGGAGCCTCCATACTGTTCTTCAGAGTGACTGCACCAGGCTGCTTTCCCACCAGCAGTGCAAGAGAGTTCCCCCTTCTCCGCCTCCTCACCAACACACAAATTCATTTGTTCAATGATACCGGTCAAACCTCTTTGTTGTGCGCTCACTCCATATCAGGTGGTGATGGTCAGAATTGTAGTAGCTTCTGTGGGGAGGCAGCACTGATTTGAATTCTACACAGGAGTAGGAAGAGCTTCCTACTAACAGCTTTTGGGGAATGAAGGAGAGGAATAGGGCTGCTGGGCAGCGAGCAGCACTTCTGCTTCACTTCTTTTAGAAAAATATTTTAGGGGGCGCCTGGGTGACTCAGTTGGTTAAGCGCCTGACTTCAGTTGAGGTCATGATCGCACGGTTTGTGGGTTTGAGTCCCGGGTTGGGCTCTGTGCTGACAGCTCAGAGCCTGGGGCTGCTTCAGATTCTGTGTCTCTCCCTCTCTCTGCCCCCTCCCATGCTCATGCTCTGTCTCTCTCTGTGTCTCAATAATAAACATTAAAAAATTTAGAAAAATATTTTAATTTCATAAAGGAAAAATTTTTTAATGTTTTTTTATTTATTTCTGAGAGAGAGAGAGACAGCATGAGCAGGGGAGGGTCAGAAAGAGAGGGAGACACAGAATCTGAAGCAGCTCCAGGCTCTGAGCTGTCAGCACAGAGTCCGATGTGGGGCTTGAACCCACAAACCGTGCGATCATGACCTGAGCTGAAGTCAGGCACTTTACCAACTGAGTCACCCAGGCGCCCTAAAGGAAAATTGTTAAAGTTAAGAAAGAGTCATTGAGAGAATATTTAAAAATATTTCTCCTTATTAGGAGAAAATATTTGCAAAACACATACTCGATAAAGGACTTGTATCCAAAATATCCAAAGAACTCTTAAAAACTCAAAAAGAAGAAACAAACACCCAAGTAAAAACATTGGCCAAAGATCTGAGCAGACACCTCACCAAAGATGATATACAGATGGCAGATTGGCATATGAAAAAGATGCTAAATATATATCATTGGGGAAATGAGAAATAAAACAACAACAAGATGCCATACATACATATTTAAATGACTAAAATTTTTAAAATGACAACACCAAATGCTGACAAGGATGCAGAGCAAAAGGAACTCTCTGTCCGTGTGGTAGAAATGCAAAACAGTGCAGCCATTTTAGAAGCTAGTTTGACAGTATTTTTATAAAGCTAAACATAGCCTTACCATATGATTCAGCAATTGTGCTTCTAGGTATTTTTTCCAAATGATTTGAATACTTATGCCTGTGCCAAAACCTACACACAGATGTTTATATCAGCTTTCTTTATAAATCACTCAAAACTGGAGGCAACCAAGATGTCCTTCAATAGTTGAGTAGATAAGCCAACTGGAGAGTTGAGTAGATAAGCCAACTCCATCCATACATGGAGTATCATTTAGCAACAAAGAAACGAGTTACGAAACCACGAGACAACATGCAGGAGCCTTAAACCCACAGGGCTGAGTGAAAGAAGCCATTTTGAAAAGGCTACATAGCATATAACTCCAGTTAGGTAATGTTCAGGAAAAGGCAAAACTGTGTAGAGAGCAAAAAGATCAGAGGTCCCCAGGAGTTCTGGGGAAGAGGCAAGGGATGAACGGACAAAGCAGAAATGTGGAGGGTACAGGGCTCTCCTGGTAGATGCATGACATGATGCATTTGTCAAAACCCATGGAGCAGCACAGTGTAAAGAGAGCTATGGTCTCCAGTTAATAATGCCGTAGTGATACCGGCTCTGTAAGTGTCACAAATGTGCCACACTGGTGTAAGATGGTAACAATAAGTACAACCGTGCAGGGGAGAGGGAAAGAAAGTTCCATAGTATCTGCTCAATTTTTCTGTAAATCTAAAACCATTTTTTAAAATAAGGTGTATTAACTAAAATAAAAAATGAAACAAAACAAAACACTTTGTGACGCCTGGGTGACTCAGTCAGTTAAACATCTGACTGTGGCTTAGGTCATGATCTCACCGTGTGTGGGTTCCAGCCCCGCGTCGGGCTCTGTACTGACAGCTCAGAACCTGGAGCCTGCTTTACATTCTGTGTCTCCTTCTCTCTCTGCCCCTCCCCCACTTGCTCGCTCTCTCTCGCTCGCGCTCTCTCGCTCTCTCTTTCTCTCTCTCTCTCAAAAATAAACATTAAAGAATTTTTTTTAAAAAAACCTTACTTAAAAAAGGAGTGAGAGTTATTTGCTGAAAAGACACATAAAAGGATATCACGAAGGGGAGACGTGAGAGCAGAGCAGGAGCTAAGACACATGCATGTGTTTAGGGGGGAGTTCCTGAGGGGAGTCTGCGGGGATGAGCAGGGTGAGGTAGATGGGCAGAGGGGTGTTACCAGCCATTCCGTGTGACTGGCCCACAGATCTGGGGCGGAACATCATGCGTGATGAAGCCAGGCAGATGCCAATCCACAGTGCCAGTTTGAAGAATGAATTTCATCCTGCAGGAAATGGATTTGAAATCGAGATGCAGACACTGCATCTTCTGAGATGGGGTTGACAATGACTATATGCCTTGTTTCACGAGGCTGTCCTGTGAGCCACCCAGATCACTGATGGGGGTGTGCTTTCGAATCTGTTGAATGGTGCCCCAGATCACGCTGCTGGCAAGTGGCCTGCTTCTACATGAGCCTCAGCATCTCCATCTTTCAGAGGAGGATCATAAAGTCCTGTTCTTCTAACTTCCTAGGTGGCTTCCGTGTTTGAGAGTGTCCACACAGTTGAGGGGCCTGTTAAACCACTCCGACAGTGTAACCATCAGCAATCAGAGTGGACCACCCTGGGAGGGGACTGGGCCAACCTGCTTCTGAGGATGTCTGAGAAACACCCACATCTGATAAAGTGACATGGATTGGAGCCACCTTCCAGAAAATGAGATTCACAGTATGGAATTGTTTTCTGAAGTAAAGATAGAGAAGGAAAATGACAGAGTGTGTGTAAAACTTTGAGAAACACACACACACACACACACACACACACACAAAACAAGTGGAGAAGAAACCAGGATGTATAGTGATTATCCTGAGGAAGAATTATTTTATTCAACATGGCCAACATTGATTCTCATAAATATCTCCTCAAACACAGTGACAACTAAAAAGCAAACAATAATTAATATTTATTGAGCTCTTTCCACATGCCAGGCACTTTGCTATAGTTTCTCCCATTTTCATAGTAAAAATACTTCTGCTCTACAAGTTGAACGAATTTGCTGATGTCAGCCATGCAGAAAGCAGGACCAGGCTCAGAACCACACCTTGGCTTTGGACTCCATGTTCTCAGTTACCATGCATTTCTGTCCCCCAGTCTGAAAGAATAAAAAACACCCTTCCAGCATCTTAAATAATTCTAGGATGATTTTAAATGTTCAGGATGGAGCACTGTGAGAACACTTTTGGGGACAGCCAGAGGTGGGTTCAAATTCTGGTTCTGCCACATACCCTTCTGGAAAAAGTAGAGAGACTCCAGAAGCTCAGGTACTTCAGTTCACAGCATCCTTGTTCTAATGAAATGTGACGGTATGAATAAAACACCTAGTGCCCATTGCATCACCAATGTTCTATTCATGTTAGATCAGCTCTCATCGTTTAATGTCTCATGATTTGGTCTCTGAATGGATTTCCCCAGGATGAGAGCAATGAACTGATTAGTTTGACAGCTATGTCTCCCCATGAAAATTAAGACGTGGCTACCCAGTTTCGTGTTGTTAGCTTGGTAAGTAAGAGTCGTCCTGCAGAGCAAAATGGGCTATGGAGGGCCTCTCAGTTCTCTTCTCCAGGTATGTGGGGCTGTGCACCAGAGTTTGAGTTCATTAAGCTCACCAAGTTCCTGTCTGGACCAGCAGTCAGCCTCCCCTCTCTGATGTCAAGGCAAACAATCCAATTCCCCTTTGATGACTTGGTTTCTAGGGCTTCTATTGATGACATTGCAATCATATTGTTATTAGTATTCTAAACTGCTCGCCTGGATGGTGTATCAATGATAGTTGTCTGAGAGAATAAAAACAGACTCTCTGGGTTGGCAAGCTCAGAAGTGCACACACTGTTGAGGCACTGATCTAGTCCTCCAGCATCAGAGTGGCACCTACTGGGGCCAGCCTCACTGGGGCACCCCTCACCACTCCCAACACCATGAGGGTGGAGTTGCCACATCTTCCCAAGGGAACAGTGCAGCGGGAGTTGTCATTCTAGGCATGGAACAGGGTGGGAGCTCGAGAGCTATAGAAAGCAAGCATTATAATTTTATAGGACAGTGTCCAAAGTTCCTCTTCTTGATTTTATGGGTAAGACATTTATTTCTCTATCCTAGCACTTGGGGTACTTATGGGTATAAGTGCTCAGGAAGGAAAATGACAGATCCAGTTACCTACCTGAAGAAGGCAGGGATCTCCTGTTCATTACTTTCCTGATGTAGTCCAAGCATCTAGGATAGTTTGGCAACATCAGGGCTTTGCCCTATAGGACATATTCCCAATGCCTGATATGTCACCTATCCCAATAGTATTCCCTTCCCCATTGCCACAACCATCACTAAAAACAAACTACAGAACAGTGGTGCTTCATGCTCAGTCTCTAATCACATAGACTCCTAGTTGGTTTCCAACCCTGGCATGTTCATTTAAGCATTGTTACAATATTCTTATTAACTTCAATCATCAACATACCTTCATCTATTATTCACGCCCTTCAGTTCTACTGCCTGCTCTGGAAGAGAGAGATACCAAGAGGTTTATATTACCCACTTGTTGAAAACAAATTTTTCTGTTTCTTTCCCCAAATATCTGTCTTCCCTTCTCTTGTTTTTACATCTGTAGTACTGGTTGGGTTTCTCCTTCTCACTTACATGGACCAGTTCCCAAACTTCCTCATTGTTTGCACTATTTCTAATTCATTCCCCTCCCTGCCCCCCATGACAGAGAACTTCATGGTTGTCTTTTAAACTGATTGCCCCCTTTCTCTCCTCCTAGACTCAGCATTACCTTCCCAATACCAGCTGAACTGCCTGGAGCCTTTGGCGGTTCGTCTCCATTTGTCTCTACCTATGCTTCCTCCCCACCTCCCTCCTCTCTGGCATGCCTTGATCGCTCCACAGCCCGTGATTCATCATTCCTGAGGCACCCACACGCCCCCTCTCACCTTCCTCCCGAGGCTGGAATACCCAATGTCTTTATCCTCAACACAGTCATCCCTCCAGACCAAGTTCAAATATGACCACATGCATCAAGACATTCTCTATTTGTCCCCTTGGTTATTGAAATGTTCCCTACCCTCATACCTTCTTGCATTTTTTACAGATGAAGTTTGCTTATACGTGGTGGCAGAGGCATTTATATCCATGGGTGCCTCAGCCTGCTTCTTGTAACATTCTGGAAGGTGCAGTATTACAGAACCGCCACAATACGTTTTAGTTTTTCCCATCAAGAGCTGAAGCCCAGAACTGTCACCGATAACCAGTGAAAGATGGGACAGTGGACATAGAGATGTTTAAATACGCATTTTTAGCCATGGAGAAAACCAGCTGGTTACCTGGATTAATCCAAACTCACTTAGGAAGAAATGGAATGGCAATTGATATTTAAGTGGATGTTCTGCAAACAATAGTTACCGAAACTGCAGGTTCCTGGGGCCATGGTCTCTACCCTTGTAGAGAAATGCGCCATGTGGTGCTGGCCAGAAACCAAGATTCTCAGTTTTTAATAGCACGAACTACTGACCAGCTATAGTAAATAGTGGACATGCACTGTGGTACTGTAAATTCAGATTTGTAAATTCAAATTCAATTTGAATTGAATTGAATTGAATGAGACTGAGCGCCTTCATGTCTTTCCATATCCCTGGACTGGAGAAGTGTACACCCCTCCCTAAAGACGGTCAAGTTCCTATGCACATGCTGCCACATGCTTTCCGTTCTCAGCCTCACCAGGGTGGTGGACGCATACATCCCATCATTCAGAGGGGAGTGTGGGGGATGCCTGGTGGATAGGTGTTGAATAGCAAAAGTCAGAACAAACAGACTGAGCCAATCAACAAAACCAGCAAGATTGTTATTCTAAATGTGAGCCGGGGCAATCCATTGAGTGAGGTCCTCAGGCAGAGTTTCGCAGTCCCAGGCTGGGGGGAGGGTGATCCAAGGCTGGCTCAGGAGGTCTGAGATGGGGCCTGGGAGCCAGAGTACTCACCACCAGTACTTTCTCTCATTTTTTTAAAAATATAATTTATTGTCAAGTTAGCTAGCATATATATAGTGTATACAACGTGCTCTTGGCTTCAGGAGTAGATTCCCATGAGTCATCACTTACATACAACACCCAGTGCTCATCCCAAAAAGGGGTCTCCTCAATGCCCATCACCCAGTTCCCCCCTCCTCTGCCCCCCCCCACCATCAATCATCAGTTTGTTTTCCTTATTTAAGAGTCTCTTATGGTCTGCCTCCTCTCCGAAACTATTTTTTCCCCTTCCCTTCCCCATTGCCAGCACTCTCAAAAGGGGTGTGTGTGTGTGTGTGTGTGTGTGTGTGTGTGTGTGTGTGTGTGGAATTGAGAGTCTGGAGCTGCTCTGGTACTAAGGGACCTCAGGGAGGCCCCTCTGACCCAGAGTGTAGCAGGCTGCCCCCTGCCATGCTGGGACCCCTTCTCCGTCCTTGGCCCAGCACCTGAAGGACTCTGTTTCCTTGCTGTTGTCTTGGAGGCGGGTTGTGTTGCAGACCGTGAGTGTAAACTAAACAGCTCAAGGGCTTGAGGAAGCAGGGCTATGCTTCCTGTTACAGTGCAGACAGTGGGATTGTCTTCTTCAGAAAGAAGAACAAAACGGAAACAGAACAAACAGAATGCACCTCCTGGTCAGCGTGAGCTGGGTCAGCACAGCAGGGCATCAGGTTAGTGTCCTGGGGCTCCTGTATGAAGTCTCACAACCGCGCAGCTTAAAGCAACAGAAATGTGATCTCTCGCGCTTCTGGAGGCTGGAACTCTGAGATCCAGGCGTGGAGGAGCCATGCTTGCTCGGAGGCTCTCGGGAGAACCTGTTCCATGCTTTCCTCTCGGGCTCTGGGGCTGTCAGAAATCCTTAGTGTCACCGTGTGTAGGTGCCCCACTTCAACCTGCCGAGGTCACCACACAGTGCTCTCCCCTGTGTCTCTGTGGCTTTTCTGCTCTTCTCAGAAGAACCCCCAGCGATTTGGGTTAGGACTCATCCTGACTCAGTGCCATCTCATCTTAACCCGATTGTACCGGCAAAGACCTCATTCCCAAAGAAGGTCACATTCACAGGTGGCAGGGATTCGGACTTCAACCTAACCTTTGGCATGGGGGGGGACAGGGTACAGCCCAAAACAGCTTCCAAACATCAGTGGACAACAGCACATTGTGCGGCCCCGCTCCCCTCCGTCTGCCAGTAAGGCAATAGAGCCAGAACAGGAAATGCCCTGTGGTCACTCCTTCTCTTTATCTCATATTGAGAAGCAGGCTGATACCTTGAGACTAGTTGTGCCCTTGAGGTTTTTGGAAAGAAGGGACTGCGGGATATTCTGGGGTCTGGTTGTGCAAAGGAGAGAAGCGGGGTAACTTTATACCTGAAACTTCTGGAAGGTATCTCATGCCTTCCACCATGTACTTACTTTCATAACAATCACACAAGACATTGTGTGTTTCAGATACATGTCTAAACCCTGGACTCTTCCCCAGCTCTGAACATATATGTGTTTCGTACTGACACATGGAGCACATGGGAGGAGGGCATCTGTTAAACAACGTAAGGCCACAAGTCTAAACGTCTAAACCAAACTGACTCCATGACAGGCTTTAAGTTTCCCCTCTGAACTAGAAGGCCTGAGTTTGGGCTTTCCCGAAACTCTCAGGCAGCTACACATTGCCCAAGGCAGGAGAAACCACCCTTGCAACACCCAGTCAGGAAAGGCCAGCGACCACCCTCCACATTGTTAAGGGAGAGGCCTGGAGATAGAAGCTATGGATAGGACCCTGTTACCTAATGTTAAAGTTAACCTGTTAGTCGCTGAACAAGACCCTAGGCTGGCTCTGTGATTGGTTGAATTTAAAGGTGCTCTAAGTGTTGTAATTGGATCCCGCCAAAAGTAACGAATACTCTAGACAATGCGTGTGGTCAAACCCGCTGTCAATGATGTTGAATTATTATGATTGGATCACTGTTCCCATGTCACAACTTCTGTAACTCCCCCATCTCAAACCCCATAAAAACCCTACTCTGCCCTTGTTCGAGGCTCTCAGCACGGACCCATGCGCTGGTGAGGTCTGCGAGCCCGAGCTTAAGCCCGTAATAAAGCCCTTTGCCTTTGCATGCGTGACTCGGTCTCCCTGGTGGTCTCTGGTCGGTGAGGATACTGCGATCTGGGTATAACAACAACAGGTGTGTGTTTGTATGTGTGTGCGTGTGTGTGTGCACACACTCATGCGCACATGTGACTTGGAAGCCTGACCGCCCTGGAACACAAATGAGCAAATGGACATCTGAGAAACTTTGCCATTTGGTCAGTTCTGCAAAACTTTGGAAAAGGTCCTCTAGCTCATTTTCAAAGATGATTTCCTGGCTTCCAGGCCAGAATTTATCAGCAAGCAAGCCAACCACAGATGCACCGGGAAGGTTGCAATTGGCCAGGGTTTTGCTAAGGAGACACAGGCAGTGGCACCCGACTTCGCCGCTGGCAGCAAGAGCTGGCTTCGCATGCTAAAGACCCTTTTGCCAAGCTCTTAGTGCTTTTCCGATAATTTATCCATCAACAATCCTACCTGTTTTAAGTACTTTATGTTTTTCTTTTTTCTCTAAGAACATAATGTTTTCCTTATATCTTTACGGGACTAATGAGACATTTTAATTGCAGTGTCTGTACAAGATTTCCTAGGAGAAAATCTATACCTCTATTTACAAGCTGTATGACCTTGGGCACATTCATTAATCTTTCTCTGAATCGGGTTCCTCTGGTGTAAAAGGGGGCTGATAAATCTGATAAGAGAATTAAACAAGATAATTCATGAAAAGCACTGACACGGGTCTGCCCCTTAGCAAGTGCTTAATAAATGAAAGCTTTTGTTAATACAATGGAACCCCATGATTACACAGATCAGGATATAATGAAATTAGAGGTAGGATTCCATCTTCCATGGCAGTCTCACTCTTGGCACTGCACTAACCTTGAAATAAAGGTACGGCACTGTTTTATACACCTGCATTGTTCTGTCTCACCTACGGGGATTTAACTATCACGTAGTACTAGTGCAATGTTTGAATGGAGTAGCGTGATTGGAAATAGACGTAAAAACTGATGTGGTATACACATGAAATTTAACTTTGTGATTTGCTATGTTTTCTTCATACTCTTCCTCTCCCTCTCCCTCTGTCTCTCCCTTCCCCCTGCCCCCTCACCCCCACCCCATGTGAAGACACAGCAAGGAGGGGACATCTGCAAGCCCAAAAGAGAACTCCAACTAAGCCCCAACCATACCCTCATGCTGATCCCAGACTTACAGCCTCCAGAGCTGTGAGAAAACAAACACTGTCTATAGTAGGTCGTTAGGCCAGGTCAAGCTGACTAATACACGCTGCTGTATTACTTCTCCATCAGCTCGCACAGACAGATGTGTGTGCAGCTTCCTCATGGCAGTTAACACGGCGGGAAAGAAGGGAAGGCCCCTGTTGAGGAAGCGCGTAGAATGGGCCTCCGCCACAGGAGGCATGTCAGTTGTGCAGCAAGGTGACCTCTGTGGGAAGGATTTGGGTAGTATTTCTGTATGTTCGTTGTGCAGTGGGGCAAGGCACAGCCTTCAACTATTGCAATTGCCTTGTTTGGGCTGTTCAGGGAATTCGAAAAAAATTACTACTGGGAATTAGGTGTCGTATAGAGGAGCAACACATGGACGGACCACTTAGAAAGGGCACAGAAAATAAAGATATTACGATAAAACTAAATGAGCATCAGGGGACGCAGCCAGTGGGGGAAGCACTCAGTCATCAGGATGATGCGGTTAACATCGTATGGATGTCGATCAGCCTCTTTCTCCGGGGCCTCACATCTTCTCCGTGGGTCTATACACAAGGCATCGATGACATCAGGAACGAAGACTATGTGTGGGCGGGACAGGCTGGACACCCTTCACCGGCCTCGACTGGCCACTGCTCCCACAAAGCCCGGAGAGTGTCTTTAGCCGAGACTGAGGCTGGGCACCCAGTGCGTGGAGTGATCATACACTCAAATTTACCCCTAGAGGGGTGCCTGGGTGGCTTAGTCGGTTAAGCGTCCGACTTTCGCTTGGGTCATGATCTCACGGTTCGTGGGTTTGAGCCCCGCGTCGGGCTCTGTGCTGACTGCCAGCTCGGAGCCTGGAGCCTGTTTCAGTCTGTGACTCCCTCTTTCTCTGACCCTCCCCTGTTCACGCTGTCTCTCTCTCTCTCTCCTAGAAATAAATAAAACATTTAAAAAAAAAATTTACCCCTGGAGCCTCAGTCCATTCCCTCCTGCCTTGGTGTCCCGTCAGCTCCTCTTTTCTTTCTCAAAAATGTCCTACTTTAGAAAATAAATTGCATGGTCACCACCAAATGTAGCCCTCCTGCTACCAGGTTGGGGGGCGGGTAGCACTTTTTCCTTCCATAGTGAAGCAGGTAGCAACTTTTTCTAATGGAAACACGCACATACTCTGGAAACCGATTTGTCTGCCCGGCAGGAAATATTCTAGCAGAACCATCCCTCGGTGATGTGTGGAAGTCATTACCATTCTATCCCACTTCTCGTTGATGCTATCTGAGGAAATCATTTGACTGTGAAGGAGAATTTATAACAGGCTAAAATGTACAAATTAATTTTTTCCCAACAAGTACCTTATAAAACAAAATCACTGGCTTGATAAACAGATGGAATATACTTCCGAGACTCAGCACACAGGTTGCAGGTAACGCCCTGGGAGGCTGGGATGCTGCATCACAAAACGAGGTGTGTCCTTAAACCAACAGCTGTTCATATTAGTCAAGTGTCTGTGTCCAAACAGGAGACAGAAGCCACAGAGTACTTTGAAAGTGAAAAATGTAATAAAAGAGACTATTAGCTAGAGCAGGGGAGGACCCATCAAGGGGCAAAGGAACATCTAAAGAGTACAATCGTGACAGATCTGTAGAGCAGCCCTACCGTTAAAGCTGAGGCAGGCCACCCGAGGGAGGGCAGGTCTGTAAGCGCCCAACCTCCTGGCCAGGACTTAGACCCAGACCTCTGTTCTCTTGCTTCCCATAGAGGCAGCCTTGGGCTTGGTGGGTTTTGATGTCTGGTGCCCACAGGATGATTATTTGGACCAGGATTTATAGTAAAATGTTAATTAAATCAGAATGTGAAACTCCTTCTGAAGCATTATGGTCTCCTTCTGATGTCATCCCAAAATGTCTTATGATGTCAAGAAATGAAGAGGGTCCCTGCACTTGCTGGCATGACCAATCCTGACCGCCGACGGGAAATTCTGTTACTAACAACCTTTGTCAGGAAACCTACTGTCAAGAAAGACAGCGTGTGAAATCCGAGAAATGCACTTGATGATTTCTGAGATACAGCATGCCCCAAAATAACAGCCAATAGGAACTTCGGGCAATCCGATAAAGATCTTGTGTGAATAAAGGCATCAGAGACACCATCAGGAAGAAAATTCCAATTAACTGAGGCTGTCAGAGGGGATGAGGAAGATGAGTTTTGTGGTGGTAGAAGAAGGCTCCAATTTATTAAATTATTCCTTCAATTAACTGTAAAAACCATAACCACCATACAGGTGTTAGTGACTAATACGATACCCTTTCCTTCTTTCCACAATGGCACCACTGCTGGTGATGCCAAGATACAAGCTTCCGGGGAAATTTAAATATATCGATATTCTCTGGATCCCTCACCTTCGAAAACTTTGTAACAATCTCTAGACTAAGCAGAGTTTGAAAGTACCTGGATGTAATATGGACAGTTTTCACGTTTTCTCTGGAAGGTTCTCCAGGATATGTCTAGCTCACTGCTATACCAGTTGCCTCAAGGACACTGAGAGACCCAGCTACCTATTACCTCTGTTCCCAGGCCAAATCAACGTCTCTGAACCTCACCTGTGAAGAAAGCCGAGGGCCCACTACATGGGGTTATTATGAGGTGCACATGATATAACACCTATGAAGGAAGTGGAAAACATTAACATTCCATGAAAAGCATGGAATTGGGTTATTTTTTATTGATGCTACAGAATTTTTATATCATGCTCAAGGTAGTTAATAGAAAGACTCTTAAAAACTCTCATCTTGGTGTCTCTATAAAACAAAATTCTAATGAAAAACAAGACAGAAAAGGGGGAAATATGTACTACCCAAACCCAAGGTGAACAATGGGAGTCAAAAGAAGAGAACACGAGCCTTCTTCAAATAGCTAGAAACACACAATGATACCTTTCTATCTAGACCTTCCAGATGCTTCTTACTGCATGGCCACAGACCCTCCTTTTACCACTAGCTGGTGCAAAGTCCAAAGTACAGAGTAGACCTTAAACAGAGCCTTCTTTTGTGAAGCGTCCACTTGAAAACCTGCAGCCTATGGGTTACCCAGTAAATGGATTTGAAAAGTATTCCCAAATGTGGTATATGGTTACCTCCAAAATCGAGAGAGAGAGAGAGAGAGATTATGAGATATAGATATATACACACCCTATTACATTTTCTTATTATGAGGAATATATTCATATTTCTTGGTTCTGTTTTTCTGGAAAATCCTGATTAATAACGTAAATATAATCTGGAATTTTAAACTCTTTTTTAAAATCTGCCTTAATTCAGTATATTTTCTCTATGCTATATTTATTTGTTAATTTTTTTAATGTTTATTTTTTGGAGAGAGACAGAGTATAAATAGGGGAGGAGCAGAGAGAGAGAAGGAGACATAGAATCTGAAGCAGACTCCAGGCTCTGGGCTGTCAGCACGGAGCTTGATGCGGGGCTTGAACTCAAGAACCTAGAGATCATGACCTGAGCCAAAGTCAGATGCTCAACCAACAAAGCCACCCAGGTGCCCCCCTATTTTTTGTTAATTTTAAACTCAACATGAATACTACATACACTTAAACACTTTTAGGGCAATCTCTGTGTCTTTCTCTGTAAATCCTTTCTGACCACAACTTACCATATTGGTATGTCCTGTCCCTGATGCCTCATTATCAAGCTCTGTAACCTGGTCGCTCCCTCTCCTACCCTGAGTTCTCCAGGGGAGCCTCTGCTTGGTTCAGCAGAACAAGGCTCCCTGTGTTTGTCTGCTCTGGCTGCCATGACAAAATACCAAAGAGTGGGTCAGGGTGGCGTCAACACTGGAACCTTACCTTCTCCCAGCTCTGAAGGCTACAAGCACAGGATCGGGGTGACAAGTGGTTTGTGTCCTCCTGAGGCCCTTCTCTTTGGCCTGGAGTGGCTGCCTTCTCCCTGTGTCCTCACATGGCCTTGCTTTGCATATGCACATGTCTCTCTCTCTTCCTCTCTCTCATAAGGACACCACTCCTGTGTGGATCAGGGCCCTACCCTTATAATCTCACTTGCCTATAATTACCTCCTTTAAAGGCCCTCTCTCTAAATATACTTGCACTTGGGGATTAGAGCTTTAATTCAGAACTTTAGGGGGGACACAATCAGTCTATAAGCTCTACTTTTCCAAATCCATCATTCTCCTTATGTTATTTTTTTGTGTTTTATCTACACATACACACAAGACGTAAACCCTTTCCTTACAGTCTTTGAAGACTAAAACCCTTGCCTTATCCTGAAAGGCTCTGAATGGTCTGGTTGCAGTCTATCCCTCCAGCCTCCTGCAATGCCCCCCCTCCCCGGCCCAAGCACCAGACTCACTGGACTTCCATCTTTACCCTTTCCAGGCTCTCCCCACCAGAGCCCCAGGATCACAGGCTTTCCCATGGCCTGGGGTAGTTTCTTCCCACGTCCCATTGTTCATTCTCCTAGCCTCCTACACCTCTGCTCCCTGGACATCCACTAGTGAGATTCTACTCTGAGTTTGTGATCCTCTGATATTACCACCCCCATCTACATTGTATGCTCAGTGTGGGCGGACATCATGCCTATTTTTTCCTCACCTTCTTATCATTGAAGTCTAGCACAGTGTCTGTCACTGCGTAGGCTGGAGCTAACACTTGTTGAGTGAATTAAGAATGTCCTTGCTGATTGCAGATGCAGAAATAACTTCTCCCATTTCTGCTCTTGCTTCCCGACATGCCCATGTCCTAACTCACAGAACCTGTGAATACGTTACCTTATGTGCAAAAAGGACCTAGGGAATAAGATTTGATTAAGGATCTTAGTTGGGGAGGTCATTCAGAGTTATTACAGTAGAGTCCGAAGTACCACAGGTCTTTACAGGCGAGACTGGGAGGCAGAAATGTCAGAAAAAGACTCAGGGACACCACACTGCTGGCTCTGAAGATGGGGGAGGGACCAGGAAACCAGGAGTGCGGGTGGTCTCCAGAGGCAGGAAGAGGCAAGAACACAGACTCCCCCTAGGGCCCCCAGAGGGAACACAATCTACTGACACCTAGATCTTAATGTTTTTTATTTAAGAGAGAGAGAGAGAACCTGGGTAGGCCTGGGGCAGTAGGGGGGAGAGAGAGAGAGAGAGAGAGAGAGACAGAGAGAGACAGAGAGAGAGACAGAGAGAGAGAGAGAGAGGGAGAGAGAATCCCAAGGAAGCTCCATGTTTAGCACAGAGCCGTACTCAGAGCTTGATCCCATGACCCCAGGATCATGACCTAAGCCAAAATCAAGAGTTGGACACTCAATCGACTGCGCCACCCAGGTGCCCCGCTGATACCTTGATTTTAGCCCAAAATGACCCACTTCTGACTTCTGATGTTAGAGAATCATGCAGCTCTCTTGGATGGCATTTATTGAGTACTCTTCTTATGATCCCACTACGGCTCAGATTCCACAAGGACAGGAGCCATATCTTTGATACCTCTCTGTATAGCCAGCATGTGGTGGTGTCCCCTTGAAATTCCAATGGTTCGACTTTGGAGGGTGTACTATGATTTGTTTGAGGGAGACCTTTAGGCCTTGGTGTGAATTATAGATAAGGGCAAGTGAGACTGAGGATTCTCTGAGTTCTACTTCATGTTGTACTAACTTATAAAGACAAATCAACAGGCCATGAAAAGAGAATCTAGCCAAGGCATTTTCTTCTAAACCTCCCATGTGCATTTATTCCTCCAGACCCTTCCCTGCGCCAGTTCCTCTGCCTTAGCACGCCTGCCACTTCTTGCCTCCAGTCTTGCCATCGTCACCCAGAACAAAGATTAGGAGTGCATTACTCACTCGCCTCACGCATCAGAACTCATCAGAGAACGTTTCCAGGAAATCCCAAGGCTAGCGTCAAGGTTGTATCTAAAGTATTTATCGATGACTTCAGGAAGTGAGCTCATCAAAGACACTGGGGACTATGAGGTATTAGTGGACCTGCAGAGATCCATTATAATTGCTCAAAGTCCCTGTCATGAATGATTGTCTCCTAATAGGGTAGTAAAAACTATAATGGAAACATCAAATGCTTGTAAGTCTGAGCTAAGAAGAAATATTTAGACTCGTTTAGGGTAAAGAGGGACACTTTTTTCACCTCTGCTTGCCTACTCATTGTATTATGTCTTACAAGTTCAACACTCTTAAAATCAGCTTATCCCATCATATTAAGGACCCATTGATGAATTATGGCATTACTCAAAGATTTACTTAATAAGGATTTGCTTTAAAAGAAAGAAGTGATAAAGCAGTTTTAACCTTTAAACTGTTTATGTCAGTTTCCAAATTTGGGTTTGCACTCATGTAAAAGGAAGACGGAGGATTCGGGGCGTTGAAATTACCTGAAGTAATGCAGTTTCTCTTGCTTAACAGTTGTTACATTTTTTTTTTTTTTTGCCTTGGAAATGCCTCCATCTCTTCCTTCTGCAATTGCAAATTGTCCTCTATGGAGGCCTAGACGAAGTGTCACATCCCTAAAAGGGAGCCAAATGGAGATGTAAAAGAAGCAAAAACATTTATTACTTAGACTTCCGCTGTGCTCCGCAAGGTGGAAGTTACTCAGGGACAATATTGCTCTGTATGCTTTCACAAATGTTATAAATAACATTTCACTTATTTTCCTAAGTGTGATTTATCCAACAATCCTGCAGAGAAATCACTGCTTTTTCCATCATTTTCAAACATGAGAGCTTGAAGCTTGTAAAGATGAGGGGACTCGCCCAATCTGAGAACCCGAATTTTTAAAGTTCCAATGAGAAGAATTTTTCTGACTAGGAGAGGCAGAGAAGGCTTTATATAAAAAAAAGGAGTTCTTGGCTTGTCTCCTAGTCATATTTTTGGGAGAAAGCATAAATATGGAAAGTGTAAGCATTCAGGGTAGAGGAAATAGTGCTTACCGAGGCACCAAAGAACCAATGTTCATGAATTTTTAAGGAAATGACTATAGACTGATGAGTGATTTACAAGGAGAACAAGAAGGTAGATCATAAAAGGGCATATAAAATATTCTGGACTATTTTGGGGGACAATGGGGAACCAAAGAAACTATCTGACAGAGGAGTGATATAATCATAACCGTAAAAACAAACCCGAAAGCAGAATATTGGCTGAAGTAGCACGGGGTATAACTCCCTAGTACTATGCAGGTATGTGCTAATATCCACTGGGAATGGAAATGAGACAATTAGAAGTTATGTACGATATGTAAGGAGTGGTCATTGAGGACACTAGGAACTCGGACCTCGGTTACGCATGAGGTAGTTGTTAAGCTATTGCCTTGTTCCTAGAAATAGACACTTGTCTACAAAACTAGCTTCAACAAAAGCAGTAGCAGTTAGTTTTTAGAGAAGTAGGTGGTTAGATGCCAGTGTCCAGTGTTCCCTCCTCCCTAGTAACTCTGCAAATGGAAACCATTACAACAATCTTTTAAATGTTTTCCTCCTGGTACCATGCTTACAGATACACTCAGAGGGCATTCAAGTCAGAGGCCTGTCTTCCCCACGCTGCCACCATGGAAGCGCGGGGTCTACGGGCTAAGAGGTTCAGGCATGTCCCTGCAGGGTGTATTGACAGGCCCTGAGGTGAGGACCAAGCCAGTGAGGTGGGTCATGACTTCTGAGGCCTTGAAAGGGACCTCTAACATTTCAAATTCTACCTTTTCAGTCAATCTTTTTAGAAAATCCATCTTTATATTCTGCGTAGACAGCTTTTGTCCATAAAATATTATCCAAGAAAACATGACTGGCTATGTACCTAGCAATTGCCATTTAGAATATGTTTTTAATGTGAAACAGATGGGTCATGCAATAAAGAATTCATAACTTTGCTCAAGTCAAGATGTATTACACTCATCACGATCTTCCTCTCTGAGCACCATTCCCCTGTCAGGGAAGATTAGATTCATGAGGCAGGAAATGCCCTTTAGAAAATCTTTCTACTTAGAAGACGTGCTACTACCTAAGTGTCTATGTTCTTCTGCGGCACCACAATTTTTTCAGTAAGTATTCTGTAGCTAGGTAAGAGGACAGCTATCAGGCTGTCACATAATACAGTTTCTAACAAGAGCTGGGCATGTATAATTTGTCTCCTTATGTTTTCCCCTGATTGCGTCTCATTTCTTAGCTTGGGAAGGATGGTGTACACCTCGTTGACTCCTCACACACATCCTGCACAGTACACATCTGTGTCCTTAACTTTTCCAGGTACAGAAACTGAGACACAAAGTGGTTAATTAGCCCCTGTTCACAAGGCTGGTGATTGAGGATCCAGGATTTGGATCTTGAGTCATGACTCTCAAATGCTCTTTCTATCACAGGACAGCACCACATAGCCCTGGCCACAGATGTTCTGTGCTGTAGTTTCCTTGTTTCACAGACATTGGTTCAACAAGCAGATAGTGGATGAGGCTACACACCACACAGACAATAGGATGATCCCACAGTCTCTGCCCTCAAAGAACTTATACTCTAGGGAGATAAATCGACAATGAGCAGTAGAGTACCATAAATTTGATAGCAGTTCTGAAAAAGGAGATCTGGGGTCTGGGGGCACAGGAGGACAGAGCAGGAAGAAACCCTTACTTTGGGATCTCCAAAAAGTTCTCCTGGAAGAAATGTGGAGTCCTGGAAAATACGTATGAGTAAGCCAGGTGTCCATGGTCATGGTGGCTAATATTTAAAATTTAGGTCAGCAGGGGCGCCTGGGTGGCTTAGTCGGTTAAGCGTCCGACTTTCGCTTAGGTCATGATCTCGCGGTTCGTGGGTTCGAGCCCCGCGTCGGGCTCTGTTGCTGACTGCCAGCTCAGAGCCTGGAGCCTGCTTCAGTCTGTGACTCCCTCTCTCTCTGACCCTCCCCTGCTCACGCTGTCTCTCTCTCTCCTGCAAATAAATAAAAATATTTAAAAAAAAATAAAAATAATAAAATTTAGGTCAGCAAAGAAAGAAAAGGAGGGGGACGAGAAAGAGGTGGAGGAAAACAGTCGTGGACTGAAATCCCAACATAGGGAGATAACTGCTGAGTATTATTGTATTTTCCCAACCATTGTATGTGCAAATACGGGGCTAATGCATATAATGCTATTGTATAAGCACAGATGTATTAATTGTCCCCCAAACAACTATGTATGATGTATTATTTCCTATATTCTGAAGCCTAAGCAGACGTGTCTGTGGCTCCCTGGCAATCCTTGAGGAGCTTAGGTGATCCTGTCTTACAGCTGACAGGTCCGTGTCAGCTCCATCACTTCTGAGAACCTCAGAACCTCCATCACGTCTGCTCCATCATATTTGAGAACCTCCGTTCATATGCAAACCTCTCATTTTTTTTGTATGTGGAAACTAAGACCTCCAAAGTGGAAGAAACTGACCTAAGATACTGGCTAGGCTTTAAGGTCTCATCCCAGGTATCCTGAGATGTAATTCAGCATTCATTCCAGTGGGATATACTCCAAAGAGACAGAAAATCTGAAAGCTCTAGTGTGCTGTGTGCAGAAAATTGAGCAGAGGGGCACCTCGGTGGCTCAGTCAGTTAAGCATCTGACTCTTGATTTGACTCAGGTCATGATTTCACGGTTCATGTGTTGGGGACAGACCCACACTGGGCTCTGGGCTGACATCTTGGAGACTGCTTGGGATTCTCTCTCTCTCCCTCTCTCCCTCTTTCTTTCTTCCTCTCTCTCTGTCTCTCTGCCTCTCCCAACTTGTGTGCTTGTATGTATGTGCACTCTCTCTCAAAAAAAAAATAATACATTAAAAATAAACTTTAAAATAAAGAAAATTATGCAGAAATTTTCTGAGTCAACTAGAAATTCAAATAAAATTTGTAATAGAAACATTAATAAAGACAAAAAGCAAATAAAATTTAAATAATCAACATTAATGAGATACGTAACAATTGTTTTTTACTAAAATAAGAGCCTGGTTAAAATGTTACATGAACATAGACATGGCCTCTAACGAGAAGGGTCACTTAGATTTTGATATGGTTTACTTCTTTGTGCCGGGTTATTTCCTCACCACCTCTCTCATCCCTAGGATGGAAACACACACACACGCACGCACGCACACGCATGCACACTGATGGTACCACTTACCATGATACTAGTTCTGTTCTACTCGACCAGACTACAAACACGTCACTTATATATTGAACCATCTTATTTTGTTTTCTCATTAAAGTGAAATAATTAAATCAATATAACTGGATTTTTTTCTAACAGTAAAGTCATAGACACAAGCTATATCTGGGGCTAATAATGTATGACCATTCATGAATATAAGATGATCATTTTTCAGAACCCTGGCAATAAATTTGCACCTGCACACACATGCACATACCTTTTCATGCAGAACGTCAAGATCGTGGACAAGTTAGGCAGACCATAGTTACAGAAATGCCCATCTTGATGACATAAAATCAACATACTTCATGACTTAGATTTCTCAGGAGATAAAAAGCATAAAAAAATTGGAGCACCTGGGTGGCTCAGTGGGTTAAGCAACTGACTCCTAATCTTAGCTTAGGTCATGATCTCACGGTTTATGAGATTGAGACCCACGTTGGGCTCTGTGCTGACAGTGTGGAACCTGCTTGGGATTCTGTGTCTCCCTCTCTCTCTCTGTCCCTCCCATGCTCACAATCTCTCTTTCTCTCTCTCAAAAATAAACGTTTAAAAAAGAACATTAAAAAATCAACTGAGGCTTTGTTTTTACATCTGCATTTACGAAGTAGATATTTCTTTGTGCTAACTAGATATTTGTTTTTTGATACCTGATTTGACTAAATGAAGATTTTTGTGAAGCACAGTTTCTCATAATAAAGTGAAGTGGAAAATTCAAACATGAAATTGAAATGTGCACTTCATCTATGAAATAGAGTTTATGAGTCCATTTGCTCATCTATCATTTCACAGAGCAGAAGGTCCATTTTCCAATCAGTTTTACAATATCATTCAATATCTTCAATATATCTTGATATATCATTAACTGTGCTTATTGGACATGACATAAAGACCTTTTCTTGTTTATAATTTTTCCAACTAAATATTCTACCTCTATGATTATTCACTACCACTTAGGGAATTTTCTTCATAGCCCACAAGTATATATATGTATCATATGTACATGTATAGGAATAATATTTCATTTAGTAAATCCATCCTTCTTTGTATTTGTGATTTTTATTAATGTTTATTTATTTTTGAGAGAAAGAGATTGAGTGTGGGAAGGGAAGAGAGAGAGGGAGACAGAGAATCTGGAGCAGGTTCCAGGCTCTGAGCTGTCAGCACAGAGCTCAATGCAGGGCTTGAACTCATGAACCCTGAGATCATGACCTGAGCCATTGTTGAACAAACATTTAACTGACTGAGTCATTCAGGCACCCCGGTATTTGTGAGTTTTAAACATTCTACTTTATCCTTATGAATTTTATTCAAACCAGTTTTCATATCAGCCTCTACTTTCTTGTTATCACTATACTCTTCATTCTCAAAGCTTTACTCTCTCTGCAATTAATTTTACATGTTAGATTAGTGTCACCCTAATTTTTCCCTAAGCCAAGTTTCAAAATACTGTTTAAGAAATAATCAGTTAATCACTTTAACTTCAAATTTGAACCACTATCCTTCCATATGTTAAAGGGTTTTTTAAAAATTGTTTTCTACTGTTTCTTTTTTTATTATTATTAATGGTTTCTAGAGTAGAATTTAGCAGGTTATCACTTACATACAACACCCAGTGCTCATCCCAACAAGTGCTCTCCTTCATGCCCATCCCCCATCTAGCCCATCTCCCCACCCAACACCCCACCGGCAACCCTCAGTTTGTTTAAATAATACATGATGTCTCTTTCTATTACACTTTCTCCCTCCTGGACCAGCACTGCAGGGCTTCAGTTATCTCAGGCTGACAGTGAATTTGCTGTATGATAGGGTAGAACCCCCTCCAGTGGTCTCTTTTATAGAATTGCCATGGGTATTACCCTCCGCTAATTTTGTCAGACTTTTCCTTAGAATCACTTTTGCCAACTAGCACCATGTTTGAGGTATAAATTAATTTCGGACAAGTCATAATTTTTACAAAATTGAGTGAGCCTCTCCAGGAACACAGTACAGCTCTCCATTTAGACTTTTCTTTTCAAATCATGTGCTTTTAAGTTTATCACTAGGTATTTCATATGTTTGTCGTTGCTCATGTGGCAGGTAATATTGTAAAGACACCCAAAAGAAACACTGGAGACTTATTCAAAGTAGATATTAATCAATATGCCTTATTTTATTCAAACTGCTTCTTGAGGTTCAATCTACAGTCCATCCACCTTCCTGAATGTAGTTGTGTGTTTTCTTTGTACATATCTGAAAGTAATAGCCATGAATGTTTCTAAGAATATTTGAAAATCTAGTCCATTCATCTGACTCCACAATCAAACTGCCACACCAGCCCCATTGCCCTTAAATGCCAGCATTTCAATGACCCATTGCTCTTCTTCCCCTTTGGAACCTTGAACCACTCACAGCCTGCCCTACGGTCCATGTTGTGCCATCTGGCTCTTCTGCTGAATCCTCTCAAAATTTGTCACTGGTTCTTTTTCTGTCTCCCCCTTGGTTGTTGGCCATAGCCTTTCCTTATGGTCCTTGGCAGGGACCTGAGAGCACTTTGACAATGATTCAGTATGACTTGGGACCTCAGCAAGGAGGGGGACCAGAGTCAGGAAATAAAAAAAAATGGTGATGGTGCCTATAGTCATTCCTCCCTGGCCAGACATGCCAACCAATGTCCCCAATCCCGGAATCCCAACACCATACTGGGCACTGCCATCTCCCTCCCACAGGCTGCCTGCTTCCTTCCTAGGGACAGACTTCCTACTTGATTTGTTTTCTCTCTTAATTGTGTGGGAAGAAGACCCGTGTTCTTCTGTGCAGATGAGTGCTTTCTCTGGGCGCCTCTCAGGTGCTCTCTCACTTACCAGATGGTGATTTTCACCTCATTGCTCTGTGAGCTGGCACCTCAGCTTCTTCCCCAGGCCTCTCTCAGCACGACTCTGGCTCAGCAGAGGGCCCATTGTTGATGGTTAATATCCTGCACATACATACTGGTTTTAAAAAAATGCACTCATTTCAAATAATGTTGATCCATTCTCTAAAGGCTGATCACTAACTGTATTAGGCAACCTTTGGAGAAGGAAGATGGAATTGCTGTCATAGAAGTACTCCTTCACGCCACTGTGGTTGCTTAGCCCTGAGGACAAAAGGGTCATTGCAGCTGTGACTTCTCCTCTGAGAGCTGGAAAGAATTTCTGTTAGTTTGGGGAAATCCTTCTTTGATGCTACTGCAAGATTTTGAATTAGGAACAAGAGATTCAGGTTCCAACATTGAAAGTGATATTTCTTTTTTATCTTATAGGATAAATTTTACTCCAAGGAATTTAAAAAATTAAACAGGCTCCTTAGAGGGGAAAGTGAGGTTTCTGTCACCTTCGGTGCTCAAGCAGGAATGGGATGGTCACCATGTAACTCTTCAAGGAAAGCATTTTTTGCGTGATTCACCTATTTTACCACCTTATAGCAATGATCACATTTCAACCACTTTAGAGCCATTAGAGTGTAAAGAATTCAGTCGTTGAAGTCAGACAAATCTAAATTCAACCTTAAGCTCTATCACTTACAAGTAATGTAACTTGAGACAATGACTTGTGAAATCTCAGGGTGTTCTTCCATCAAATAGAGGCTACACAGGTGTCCTTTTGCTCTATTGGTGACATGACATGTGCTGAGCCAGTTTTTATTACCCTCTTGGACTTCTTTAAAATAATCCATCTGCACTGAAGCCTGTGAGCACAGTAGACTTTCCTCAAGTTTCCAAGTCGAGGAGGGTTTATATTGCATCCCACACACATAACATGGGACCCACAAAATGGACTAATTCCCACAAACTCCCTTCCTGCTCACATCTCCGTACATGTTGTTTTGTTGCCTTTATATTTCCTCTGTTCTCCCTTCTGTCTGCCCTGCCATGGACACTGTTCTGATGGGCGTCCCTTCTTTTCCAGATTCTACCCCAACCCATCTTCAAATCCCCCATGATTCAAAAAGACACAACTCCCTAGTTATCATCTCCAACCTGCTGGTGCTCTTCAAGGAAGGGGATCACAGATTCACAGAGGACTCCTCCTGGAAAGGACATTTTTGTGGTTTCATTTCCTTCTCAGAAAACTCACAAAAATATGTCTCCTCAATAAATACTCTCTTCAGAAGAACAATTTTCTCAGTCTTGATTCAATGAGTTAGTGAAATGGCTCAGCGGCCTCATTCATTGCTATGATTCAGTGATGTAACATGCGTGGGCCCTATTGTGAGTGCTGCTTAGGAGAAAATTTTTAAAAAGGAAGATGAAAACAACTACAAATTTCCAAAAGCAAAAAGTTTCAAAATCAATGACCGAATTGATGAATTTCACAAGGGAATTTCAAGATCAGCTGAGGTGCTGTGAACTGAACTGCATTCCCTTCTTCCCTCCACCCCCAACCAAATTCCTAAATTGAAGCCCTGCCCCCCATTGTGATGGCATTTGAAGGTAGGGCTTTCGGGAAGTAATTCCCTTTCATGAAATCATGAGGGTGGAGCTCCTGTCATGAGATTAGTGTCTTTATATACAGAAGAGACACCAAAGCTCTTTCTGCTTTGAGGGCATCAGAAGGCAGCCACCTGCAAGCCAAGAAGAGAGCTCTCACCCAGCCCACTGCATTTTGTTACAGTGGTCCATGCTGACTGACACACAAGGCATTGTGTCCAGAGCTCGCACACCTAACCACCTTGCAACACCAGCTCATATCTCATGAGGGACCTTGACCTCACATGCACGGGTTATTCTCCATGCAAAGACCCACTGTCCACTATTTCCTGCCATTCTCTGTGCTCTGTGAGGACAGACCCTAGGAGCTGCATCTGCTGAGTTCTTTGCTGTCTAGCTTTTGTCTGGCTTTGGCCATCCAACAGCCCTGGCGGGGGGTCAGAGGGCAGGACAAAAAGACGGATGGGACCAGTCTGAGGGTGGTTGTCCCCCTTCCCCACTCCAGCCCTTGCCTGGGGGCCTTTCCTGCAGCTCCAGCTCTTTCTAGGGTCCCATCAATCTGTGTCCCCTTCTCGTCCCTGCAGAGCTCTGGGCAGCAGCTACACCCCAGGGTTGCTTGTCTGGAGGCAACTCAGCATCAAGTGCCAGTTTTCTTAACACTTCCCGCCCTTCTGTAAATATTTCCTGCTTTGTAGGATTTTCAGTTCCATCATCTAAATGTCATTCTGTTTCCTAAATGCAGTGCTGGCCCTGACAGACACCTTACCCTGAGCGTATTAGAAAATTGGAATGGTTACTTGCTCCTGGATCCCAAATGGAGCAGTGCATTTGTTAAGAAAGCCCTAAGGTGAAATCTGACTGTGTGTAGCCACATGGATGGACCTTGATGGATGGCTCAGGTGTTATGCTGAGCGAAATAAGTCAGGCAGAGCAGGACAGATACCATATGTTTGCACGTATAGGAAGATTAGGAGGAACTTAACGGAGGACCGTGGGGGAGAAGAAGGGGAAAAATAATGGGGAGAGGGAGGGAGGCAAACCATGAGAGACTCTTGAAGGCTGAGAACAAACTGAGGACTGATGGGGTGGGGGGAGGGGGAGGGGGTGATGGGCATGGAGGGGGGCACTTGTGGGGATGAGCACTGGGGGTTATATGGAAACCAATTTGACAATAAACTATTAAAAAAAAAGAAAAAGAAAAACAATGAAAGCCCTAAGATGAAGCATGACTGCACCGGAGGAAGACGAGGCAGGTAAGCTGCGTTTCTTGAGATCCACAGATCTAAGTCCAAAAGCCATGCAGGGGTGACTGTTTCCACTCTGCCCATCGGCTCCTTAGATCACCTTTAACATGCACACTCCAGTGGAAAGAGAATGGTCTACGGCATCCGACGGTTCTTGACTCATGCTGCAGCTGGCTGACTCATCAGCTCATTGTGGGAAGGTGCCTAAACTTCTCTCTCTCTTTTTTAATGTTTATTTTTGAAAGAGAGAGAGCGCACGCGGGTGCCCATATGTGCGAACGGGGGAGAGGCAGAGAGAGGGGGACAGAGGATCTGAAGCAGGCTCTGCACTGACAGCAGCAAGCCCCATGTAGGGCTCGAACTCATGAACCCTGAGGTCGTGGCCTGAGCTGAAGTTAGATGCTCAACTGACTGAGCCACGCAGGCTCCCCAGTGCTTGAACTACAGAGTCTCACTTTTAGCAACTTTAAAATGAGTATAATATATGTGGGTCCAAATCCCTTTTTTAAAACCTTTGGGTCCAGAAATGTTTCAGAATTCAGAATGTTATCACATTTTAGAAGCCTAACATAATACATTTCACAGGTCTAATATTGTGAGATATCCAAAAAGGGTCAAGGGCGGGCCTTGAATAAAATTCATTACTATTTTTGCAGGGAGACATGAATATTCATAAGAATGAATTACATGAAAACCATAAAAATGTCATTATATTTCTAGCCAGGTTTTTCTACCCAATCATTTACAAAATAACTCAGAGGTTTTTACCTACCTTCCAGGGTTATTTTGAGATCACATTAATTAGTGCGTTCCCAGCCAGTAGCACGGTGCCTGGAGCCACACGATTGCACACAGCTTTCCTGTAAACTAGTCCTGCTGTGGTGAGGCGCTCTCGGACATCACGCCCAATCCGCCAGGTTACCAGCAGAGTGCTGCATCTCCAGGAGTAAGTTTTCCACATTTAGATGGTGAGCAGGGCTAAACCAGGAGTTTGGGTCTCCTAGCTCAAATTCTGAGCCCCCTCCCTATGTGTAATTCAAAGGACGAGGGACATCTACAGTGGAATCCCACGTTCCTGAAATGCACGGAAGAGAAGGTCCAGAAGCAAACACGGTAAGCCGTGCATGGTGAGGAAGCAGAGCTAGACAGGCTCATGTCCCAGCCACCAGAGGAGGCACAGAGAGGCAGGAGCCACCGGTAGGTTGAGGTGACCCACGAGTGCTGGAAATGGGTACATCCGTTTGCATGTGTGCATTCAATTTCCTGAAGAAAGATACCTTTACATTTACATTTTCAAAAACACAGAGAGGCACAGACACACAGAAGGGTTTGGAAACAGGGCTGTGGAGGAAGAGGACATACTGCTCCAGGGGGCCGAGCTCCCCAGCGATGAGCTCTCTCCCTGTGGGTTTGACTGTGGCCATCAACAGCTGTCCTGGGGCCCAGTAATCAGATTATTCTGGCCGAAGGACATTTCGTTGCTAATTAGCATAAGGAGACCTTCCCGGCTTCTAGGGTCAGGGCCTGGCAAATGATAAAAGGCCCCGGTCCCGGATGGTGCCCTCTGAGATGTTTAAATGGGTCTGAGCCGGGCCTGTCACATCTGGTTGCTGTGATAATTAAATTGGGAAGCAGGGGGAGGGAGAGAAGCCGTCCCGGACAGTCTGCGGAGGCTCTGGCAGAAGCGAGGTGGAAGTCAGGCAGCAGAGGGGACTTCCAGAGGTCACCCTCAGCGCAGGCCATGGCGCCAGAGTTATGGGCATTGATTCACGGAGCGTTTGGTGTCTGCGGGCCCTCGAAGAGCGTCTGGTCAAGTGGCTTCCAAACATCAGTCACTCCGTGTGCTTGTTTGAAACTTCAGGCTCCCAGGCCCTGGCCCGGCAAATTCAAGGTCAGCAGACCTGAGCTCGAACCAGGATCGGGGGTCTGCGTTATGAACAAGCTCCTGGGGACACCGAAGCTCACACATTCAGCAGGCACCGATCTAGTGCGACGTCGGCATTTTGGCAAGGGCTAACTGAAATGCGGGGTTGTGTGCGAGGTGGGCAGATGGCGGCCCGCACGGTGCCGAGCACCCGACTCCCGCCGCACCTCGTTTCATCCTACCGGGAAGCTCTGCCTTGGTGCTTGTCTGCTTTGACATAGGAGAAGTGGGCCACAGGGCTGGTAAGTGATGATCGGCAGCCTGGGTCAGCGCCTCCCAGGGCTTACCGGAAGGGCTTCTACCCCTGGCCCACAGGTTAAGTGTGGCTTGTCCCCTGCCTAATCCCCAGCCTCATCTAGAAACCCCCCTATACCCCATTCATGATGCTCCAACACAGCTGTACTCTTGCAATTCCTCAAAGAAATGCACAAAGCTCTTCTGACCTCAGGGCCTTTGCTGTTCTAACTGCCTCTTTCACACATGCTCTGAGCAGTGAAAACTCTGCATGTGGTATGTGTGCACATGCACACACACACACATACAGATGTACACACAGACACGCACACATGCCTACGGCTGTTTAATACGTTCTAGTGCTCAAAGAGTAACCGCGAAACTTCTCACCGGGGCCGCCTGGAAAGCACTGTGTCGCTGCCTCCCCACTTCTCTCCCACGCTCTAACCTCTTCCTCACGCTCTGGGCTTGCAGCCCCTTGGCTTTTCTATTCTCGAAGCCCTCTACGTGCCTCCTGCGTGATTTTGCTTTGGTTTTGTTTTGGGTCCCAGAATGCTTATTTCTCCTCTATTCTTTCAATCAATTGCTGCCGCACTGTGAGCACCACTTTCTCAGGGGAACCCGCCCTGCCTTTTCCAACTGCAAGCCGCCTTTTGTGGATTCTAGGTGCATCGTGTCACCCATCCTCACACCTCTCGTCATTTCCTAGCAACTGATCATCTCTTTCCTCTACTAGGATACAATAGCAGGTTTTACTCATTAAGTCCCACACACAGCACATGC
Source organism: Proteles cristata cristata (assembly GCA_017311185.1). NCBI lineage: Eukaryota > Metazoa > Chordata > Mammalia > Carnivora > Hyaenidae > Proteles > Proteles cristata. The sequence goes on from JAESUZ010004838.1 coordinate 456,359, forward strand.
ATGGCACACAGGAGGCACTCAATAGGAATATTTGGGTAGTGACATCAAGGAACCATTTAGATATGCACTTAAATACCACCTCTACAGAAAGGTGTTCCTTGACGGCTTCCCAAAGTAGGCTTCCCCGTTACTACTTACTCACAGCAGCAATGATGAATAACAATAATCTGGCTGACTTGTAATCTTCTGAGTTCCCCCTTAAGAATGGAGGCCACATGAGGGCAGAAATAACATTGCCTCGGGGCGCCTGGGTGGCTTAGTCAGTTAAGCGTCCGACTTTTGCTTAGGTCATGATCTCGCGGTTCGTGGGTTCGAGCCCCGCGTCGGGCTCTGTGCTGACTGCCAGCTCAGTGCCTGGAGCCTGTTTCAGAGTCTGTGACTCCCTCTCTCTCTGACCCTCCCCTGCTCATGCTGTCTCTCTCTCTCTCTCCTAGAAATAAATAAAAATATTTAATTAAAAAAAAAAGAAAGAAAGAAATAACATTGCCTCGTTCACTTCTAGAACAGGACTTGCATGTATTTGCTGTGTGGTATTTACTTGGTGGGTGAACAGGTAGAAACCCAAACTCTAGATTCTCAGTGCCTGATTCTGTTTTCAACATGCAGCCTTCAGCCAGCCTCCTGCTGATACCAGTTAGATCCACTCACACTGTGATCTGGGAAAGCAATGCCCACTTTCGGGACCTTAGTTTGCCCACATCGAGAAAGGATGTGTGGGGTCATATGATCTCTTCCCAATGTGGACATTCAGAAGTTCTACGATTCACTATTTCTTCTAATGGACAGATGCCATTATAATTTATTATTTCTGAAAGGCTGTGTTGGACTCAATTCAGAGGGTAAACTTTATTTTTTAGATGGGTGTTTGGCGCATGATGGATTGGGTCAACTTCAGACCCTAATCCCACGTGTTTACCCAGATTTTACAGTAATATGCTAAAAGACAAATCATCTCAACTTCCTTAACATCCTGGCGGGAAAGAGAGGACATACAAATATGGGAGCAGAATTTACTTAAGGACAATTTGCAAAGGGAAGCATTTCATTCTGTGGACAGGATTTAGGGGGGCCCGGGAGGGAAGGTCCATGTTGTGAAGCTAGTAACAAGGGGGGCCATGGCCCCTAGGCATGCAGGGCTGTGTGGGGACAGTTACTGGATACAGAGAGATGGTTGGCTGTGTGGAGAGCGTCATTTAGAATGAGCTGTGACTGTCAGCCAAGGCACATAGTCTGCAGAGATCTCGTGGAGAGAAAGCCAAAAGAATAGAAACCTTGATTTTTTAAAAAAAAATTTATATTAGTTAACATACAGTGTAGTATTGGTTTCAGGAGTAGAACCCAGTGATTCATCACTTACATATGACCCCCAGTGCTCATCCCAACAAGTGCCCTCCTTAATGCCCACCATCCATCTAACGCATCCCCTACCCCCTTCCCTCCATCAATCTTCAGTCTGTTCTCTGTATCTAAGAGTCTCTTAAGGTTGGTCTCACTCTCTGTTTTTATCACTTCCGTTCTCAGATCTCTTGCCAATACTCCCCTAGCCAAATCCATCCAGAGGGCTTGGGAGCCTGTTGATGCATTCTGTCCATCTCATCATCTGCTAGCCAGAGCCGGGTGAGAAAGGGGGGTGCATGCGGGGGGACAGGGGTAGACAGAAAATGTACAGCACACCATTTGAAGGGGACATCGAAACACAATCAAGTAGAATTTTACAGAGAGAAACTTGAATTGCTCTACGTTATTTATGAAGCATATCATTTGCAAACATCAGCATTTTAAGGGTTATTAGTCACAAATTGCTTGTGGCACATCTGAATTGTTTGAGGCGCATCAAAGGATCCTCACCGTGTTGTACTGGGAATATCAGCCAAGGTGCAGGAAAAGATCATTTAGCTGGGACACACATGACCTGCTATGTTCCTGACAAGTATTTCTAAGATGTAACTGTGTCAATGCAGAGTATAATCATCTAAAAAAATACGTAATTTATTTGCACTATCTTCTGCATATATTCTCTTGGGTTCTCTTTCATTATAGGACATGAGAAACACGATATATAACATGTATTAACACAATTTTCAATTCAATGACTCCAAGAGCTTGTTACACACCAGCCATACAACACCTGAGGACAATCACAATCCTTGTATTATCAGCAAAACTACCATTCCAATAATGTATTTTATATGAGCTAGCCTCCCCTGTCTTTATTTAATGGATTGGGTTAATGAGGCATAGTGTCCAATTACTCACAATGCTTCAACCATATCATTCACTGCGGAGAATTGTTCTTCAATTGTATTTTCACCTCTGTTACTGAACTGAAAAACTGTTAGCCCAACATTCGCTCCAAGGATCACTAGAAGAGCTTTCTCTCTCTCATGCATGCTCTCCATATATATATAATCTCTGTATATATGTGTATATATACATGTATATTTGTATATATATATTAATTTCACAATTTTGTAGATGTGTAATAAACCGCCCCAAATATATTCATGTATATACACACAGGTTATATACATACATTCCATGAATGTATAGAGAACTATATCAAAATTTAGAGGCTGAATATAGCCAAAATAATTTGTTATCTCAAGATCCTGCACTTGGGCACATGGCTATAGCTGGGGAAGCTCTACTAAGACTGGAGGCCCCATTTCCAGGAAGGCTGGGTGGCCAGTTAGTCCAGGGCATGGACTCGGATGTCAGCCAGGTCCTCAGTTCTCTATATGGCCTCTCCGGGTGGCTAGGCTGAGCTCTCACAGCAGCATCCAGGTTCTGAAAGGAAGCATCTCCAAAGTGCGTGTTCCTGAAGACCAAGCCTCCATGCCCATGATGTTTGCTAATGCTTCATGAGCAAAAGGTAGTCACATGGCCAAACCAGGCCAAGATCAATGTGAAAAGATACCACAAAAGTGCACATGTACCAGAAAGCACAGTGCACTGAGTGTGTGTGTGTGTGTGTGTGTGTGTGTGCACACGCAAGTGCATGTATGTGGAGGGTGGCATAATCTACCAAGGAGGGTAGAACTGGAGATAAAAAATCATGAAGGAAACAAAACCACAATGAGGTGTATCCAAAATTAGATTAGATATTGCTTCATTTATCCAAGTCATTTTTATGTAAATACAAATGCCCCCAAATAACCAAGATAATGTTATAAAAATTTTTTAGTGTTTTGGAGAAAGAGAGAGAGAGAGAGAGAGAGAGAGAGAGAGAGAGAGAGAGAAGGGCAGAGAGGAGACACAGAATCCGAAGCAGGCTCCAGGTTCTGAGCTGTCAGCACAGAGCCCCATGCGAGGCTGGAACTGACGAACCGTGAGATCATGACCTGAGCTGAAGTCGGATGCTTAACCCACTGAGCCACCCAGGAACCTCTAGCCAAGACCATATTAAACAAGTAGAACAAACATGGCATTTCCATGACCAGATATTAAGATTTATATGGAGCTAAATAATGAAGATAGTACAATAATGGGTGCAAACAGACAAAGAAAGGAATGGAATAGAGTAAAATTTCCACTAACATAAACATGCATGCACACACACACAAATGCAATAAATAAAAGAATTATATTCTGGATCAATTAGATATCAATATTTTTAAAATATGAATATTTATTCCTTCTTCCTTGTCTACATAAAATTCATTCCAGATAGGTTAGAGGTCTAAATGTAAAAGGAAAATTGTTATAAATTCTAAAAGGTACCATGGAAGAATGGCTTAATGCCATGATGTAGGCAAAGATATTTTAAGTAGAGAAAATATACACTAACCGTTGAGTATTTTTGAAAAGACAATTTGCCTGGGATATAATTAACAATTTCTATTCATCAAAATATACCAGTAAGAGAAATGTGGAGGCCACAGGTAAGAGTAGATGATTATATCTGATGGAGGACTCCTGTCCAGAATAAAGAAATCTTTTAAATCAGTAAGAAATGAAAATTCAATAGAAAAAAGGACAAGAGACTGAACAATCAGCCAGCAAAAACTTTATCCAAAAGTTCAACACGTATATGAAAATGTGTTCAGCTTCTTTCCTGATGGGAACCCAAACTACAATGAGGTCCCAGTAGATGCCCTCCCACATCCAGAAAGCTAAAATAAAAACGACTGGTTATACTTGATGCTGGTGAGAATGTGTCATCTGCAAGCGCTCACACTAAGCCGGCAGGAGTACAAATTGTCACAACTGTTGTGTAAAATTGATGGCAATTATCTATAAGAACAAATGTGTGCATTTGCTCAGAAACTCCATACAGCTGTACATTTTTTTTTATTTGGGCACTTTGGGATTCAGTGTTCTGCTCAAATAAAGTTTATTTTTAGGGTGCGGTTCAGTTACTACATGTGTGATGATAAAATGCTTTTTGGAGATTCTAATTTGGAGGAGTTTCTGATGGTCAGGCTTCCCATCATGCCTTCACCCAGTCATCACACTGAGTCCCCTGAGCCCCCGCGGTGTGCCAAGGGCACAGCTCACACCCTAGGAGGGCATCAGTGAACAAAACCAGCAGAAAGTCCTTTTTCCAAGGAGCTGACATTTGATTATAATGAGAGAGGGGCTCGCTAGGCATGGCGTCCTCCTCTGTTGGAAAAGCTTTGAGCACAGTGTACGGTACCTTTATGCACCTCACGGGTGTGCAATTCCCCACACAATCCAGTTAACACCACCACAAGTGCGCCCAGGAGACGGAGTCAGGAATCGTGAGATACGGCGATTACATATTAATGCAGGAACCGGTCATCAGTGTACCCGGGAAAGGGGACGGGGGTGGGCTGTGTGTAGCGGGCTTCCTCTGCGGCGGGTATGACGTACACAGGCTGAGGGAAGATGTGGATTCGGGAAGTGGCTACGTGGCTCAGGAGCTGAGTTGACGATAGCGTTTGCAAAGATTGACACACATGAGCTGGCAGACTTGGGCTGGAGCACATCGAGAGACGACAAGCTTAAAGCCCAGTTCTCAACTCACACTGCAGGTAGAAAACCAAAAAGTCTCCACAGCAGTTCCAAAGTAACCTCTTATCTCTCAGAACAGCAGATCAGGTGTGAATGTGGGCCAAGCCCAGGGTCCTCAAGGGGCACTGATGAGGAGAGGGGGCCCCGGGGATGCAGCAATCTCACAGACACTCACAAGGCAGACAGCACGGAGCTCTCAGGCCTCTGGATGCTGCTTGCCATCAAGGCAGCTCTCCGTCACATGTGGAGTGACCCCTCCCTGCATCTACAAATGCATTTATTTAAAAAAAAAAAAAACACTTTGGGGGTGCCTGGGTGGCTCAGTGGGCTAAGTGTTCAACTCTTGGTTTGGGCTCAGGTCATGATCCTATGGTTTGTGGGTTTGAGCCCCACCTTGGGCTCCATGCTGATGGTGCAGAACCTCCTTGGGATTCTCTCTCTCTCTTTCTCTCTCTCTCATTCTCTCTCTGCCTCTCCCTCACTCGCACACACATTCTCTCTTCCTCTCTCAAAATAAATGAGTAAACTTTAAAAACAAACCCACTTTAGATGATTTCACAGAAGGTGCTTGATTCTCCGCCAGACAGCCTCAGCACGCTCTGGGATGATAACAAGAACTCTACTTTGGTGGAGTTGAAGTGGGGAAACGGGGTGGGGGATCCTGCTGCAGGAGGAGGGGGCGCACCTCTGAATACCAGCTGAGCCACAGGGTCCAACTATTGGGTGTTGACAGGGTCTGGGCCCCCCACCCCCACCCCCACCCCTCACCCCAGCCAGGAGCGCACTCTCAGGGCCTCAGACGGCAGAAGATGAACCTAACATTGGATTGTGTCATTTGCAAGAGATGAGGTGGGGCTGCTGTGGTGTGACGCTGGTGTCCCACAGCATTCCTATAGTGAAACCTACCCTCCATGGTGAGGGGTTTGGGAGGCTTTTGGGGGGTGATTAGGTCATGGGTTCAGAGCCCTCGTGAATGTCATTAGTGCCCTTATAAGAGACCCCAGGGAGCTCCCTCGTCCCTTCCACCACATCAGGACACAGTGAGAGGTCTTTGTCCTGGAAGGGCCACTCACCTGACCACGCTGCCCCCGATCCTGGCCATCCAGCCAACAGAGCTGTGGCGTAGAAGCCACTGGGTCTGCGGTGCTACAGCCTCTCCAACAGACGGACAGAGGCGCTCAGGCAGAATGGGGATTTAAGATGTTGGGTGTGGCGGTCATACTGTGCTTGGTTAGCTAACTAAGAACCGTGCTCAACACTGGCAAACGTCCGAAGCAGAGGTTAGGTGGGATTTCAGTGAGTCTGTCAGGAGTGGCTCCCTAAGAGACTTTGTGCCTCCAACCCTCCCAAAGGTCCTGGATGCATGAAGACACTAAGAAATGCCTTGGGAGAGGGGCACCAGGATCCTGAACAGCTCTGTGCTCATGGGGAGGGTGGAGAGGGCGCTGCATTGAAATCAGACTCCTGATTTCAAAGGAACGAGAGACGGGGAGCACGAGGGGCTGGGCGGGAAGGTCTAGGTTCCCAGACATAAGGTAGGCACCAGCCAACAGTAAGTACGGGGAAGAGAGACGGGCATTTTCACAGGCAGGACCTTGTGGTGATGGCTATTTGATCGTGGATAGCTGGATTTAAATACTCATACAGTACCAGAAACACATACACAGGAGAATTTCAGACCCAGCAGACATGCACTTGACTTGAGTCACTATATTGAGGACGTGTGGCCTTTTCTCCGATTTGATGCCCATGTGCGTAGAAGTCAGCTCACGGACCCAGACTCCCTTCATGGAGAAGGAGGGGCTCCTTTGAGAAGGGACTTCAAAATGCAGCCACAGGTGTGCACAGAGGTGTGTGCTGCAGATTGTCACACACAGTGAAGTGTGTCCAACACACAAGAACATGGTCACATGGTATTAGTTTGGCCTTCATTGTAGGAGGAAGGGATCCACAGAGCCCTGTCTATGCCTTACAGCAGTTATTCTTGATCTCTGACATACAAGGTTCAGAAGCCTGAGCTAAAGCAAGGGTTCACAATACAGAAAGTAGGGATTGCATTCAAGAACCACTTAAAAGATGGCAACTGTTGGGGCGCCTGGGTGGCTCAGTTGGTTGAGCATCCGGCTTCGGCTCAGGTCATGATCTCACGGTCCGTGGGTTCAAGACCCACATCGGGCTCTGTGCTGACAGCTAGCTCAGACCCTGGAGCCTGCTTCAGATTCTGTGTCTCCCTCTCTCTCTGACCCTCCCCTGCTCACACTGTCTCTCTCTCTCTCTGTCTCTCTCTCTCAAAAATAAATAAAACATTAAAAATTAAAAACAAAAAAGATGACAACTGTCAAGCCCTGGCGATGGGCTTGATGGGAGAGGCTTGGAAGAGAAGCCAGAGGTATGGAGAGGAGCCTGAATGGGGGATCATGAAGTGTGGCCACCGATGCAGTCAGAGGAGCTTGAAGCTCGGAGAACTAAATAGAGCCACTGAAGGATTAGAAATGGGAATTAGAGAATTTGGAATGCTGTCTTATCCTAAAGACACACAGCAGTTACTACAAATTACAGCTATTGGTCGACTCTGGCAGAAGGTTCCATCAGAGTGCATTAAGGTCATTGGCCTTTAAAAATGATCTATTTGAAAAGGAAATATACTTCTGAAAAAAATATGGCTCAATTTCAGAGAACATAGTAATGAAATTCAATACATTTACATGGTAAAGGAAAGGAAAGGCATGAGCAACTTAACTTGGGAAAAGAAAAAGATCACAAACATGTATCATGCAAGACTTCTCTCTCTAAAATAATAGTGTGCTGTGTCCCCTGGGCGGCTCAGCGGTTAAACATCTGACTCTCAGTTTCAACTCAGGTCACGATCTCACAGTTCATAAGTTGGAGCCTTGAATCGGGCTCCATGCTGTCAATGTGGAACCTGCTTGGGATTCTGTCTCTCCCTCTCTGGGCCTCCCTGACTTGTTCGGTCTCTCTTTCTCTCTCAAATAAATAAATAAGCTTTAAATAAATAAAGCATATGGGGAGGAAAAGTAATCTTACTTCTACCCTTCTAGGTTCTTGGCCAAGACCCCCCATCCTAAAAGACAGATTAACAGGAGAAAAGCAAACGGAAGTTTAATAACAAGTATTCCTTTTATCTACAGGAGAGAGACCCAGGGGAATGGAGTAAAATTCCCCAGATGGCGGAAGCCACCTTAAACACCATCTTCTGTTAAAGACAGAAGACGATGTTGGGGGTGGGGTGGTCAGTTACTGGAGGTCTGTGGCCACGACCACGCAGTGAGTGAGGGTGTGGCTGTCATGCAGGTTTCCGGCTGTGCCTTTCCCTCGGACAAGAGCATCTAGAGATTTGCTCATCATCGTCTTCCTGGTGCGAGAGGGGAACATGCTCATGAATGGAGATTTCCCTTGTTCGTGTAAATGTCTTTTATGAAAGGGTAACTTCTACTCTGCTTTCAGAGCTCCTATAACTTAAAAAAAAGAGAGAAAGAAGGTGTTTCTTAAAAATCAGCCTAAAACATAAAATGAGGCAATCAGAGAACTCTAGATGCTGGCGAGGATGTGGAGAAACGGGCACCCTCTTGCACTGTTGGTGGGAATGCAAACTGGTACAGCCCCTCTGGAAAACAGTGTGGAGGTTCCTCAGGAAACTAACAATAGAACTCCCCTAGGACCCAGCAATAGCCCTGCTAGGAATTTACCCGAGGGACACAGAAATGCTGATGCATAGGAGCACATGTACCCCAATGTTCATAGCTGCACTCTCCACAATAGCTAAAACATGGAAAGAGCCTAAGTGTCCATCATCGGACAAATGGATCAAAAAGATGTGGTTTATCTATACCATGGAATACTACATGGCAATGAGAAACAATGAAATCTGGCCACGTGTAGCAACATGGATGGACCTTGAGGGTGTTATGCTGAGCTAAATAAGTCAGGCAGAGAAGGACAAATATCATATGTTTGCACGTATAGGAGGATTAGGAGGAACTTGACGGAGGAACAAGGGGGAGAAGAAGGGGGGAAATGGTGGGGGAAAGGGAGAGAGGCAAACCATGAGAGACTCTTGAATGCTGACAAAAACTGAGGACTGGTGGATGTGGGGGGGGGAGGGGTGGGCATGGAGGAGGGCACTTGTGGGGATGAGCACTGGGTGTTATGTGGAAACTAATTTGACAATAAACTATTTGTAAAAAAAAATAATAAAAAAATTTAAAAAATAAAAATGGATCAAAGATTTCAAAAAAAAAAATCAGCCTAAAAGAATCCTTATGCCAAAGGGGCATATTCTGGGGGGACAGATTCTGCTCTTGTTCAAGTAAAATGAACTTCTGTAACAGGAAGGATAAAATAGGGGTTACAGCACAATAATTTAATTGGCCACATTTACAGATTTTAAACACATGCCAACTTTTTAAAAGTCGGTGCAAGAACACCCACATGAATGGTAAGCAGCTGGGGACAGTGGGTCCTTCAAGGAAGGGAGGGGTGGGAAGGTGGCCTCTGGAGGGTCTGTCTCAGGGCCTCTGTGTGTGTGTGTTTTCATAAGAAGAAATCTGAAGCCAAGTGGCCAAATGTCAGCAATAAAACTTGCTACTGAGTACGTGATATTGTTTTCTGTAATATTCTAGATGTTTATTTAAAATACTTCATAAACAGGCAGAAACACAGAAAGGATCTAAACAACGTACATATACAGCCAAACGTGAGTTCCCCGCCTCCTCCCCAGGCTCCCCGCCCCCTCCCTGGCCCCACGGTACCCTCCGCATAAGCCAGCATTCGACCTCTTCCTAGAAGCAGATAGTACACACTCTTCTTCACCTTGAAGTGCTCCCCACTCATCGCTGAACCTCACGCCCCATGCTTAGCAAGGCTGCCTGGGCTCCTCCCTGGGGTGACATCATCCCTGACTTCAGACCTGTGGAGCCCTTTATCTGTCCTTTCTCCCTTCCGGTCTCTCCCCTTCCTGCACCCTTGACAGGCTAAAGTTTCCCTCCTGTCAGATGAGTGCATTCTAGAGATCTGGGGTACAACACCATGCAGACTGTGCTGTGCACTCGAACAAAATTGTCAGGTGTGTGGATCTCACTTTGTGTCTTTAAACAAACAAGAAAGGAAAACAAAGGGACAGGAAGAAACTTCAAGGTGATAGGGATGCATATCGCCTTGACGGTGGTGATGGCTTCACGTGTACAGACTCCTCAAAGTGTAACAATAAATATGTGCAGAACATTGTGTATCAGCTACAGTACACAATAAAGCTGTTCTTAAAACTATATTCCTGAAGGTCCCTGGGTGGCTCAGCTGGTTAAGCATCTGCCTGACTCTTGATTTCAGATCAGGTCATGATCTCAGAGTTCGTGGGATTGAGCCTCACATCGGGCTCTGGGCTGACATTGTGAAGCCTACTTGGGATTCTCTCTCCCTCCCTCTCTTTCAAAATAAATAAATAAACACTAAAAAATATACGCAGTCCTAAAGCAGAGGTTATCTCTCTGGAGGTGGGAATGGGAGTCAGGCCACGTGGCTTTGACCCCTCACTAGCTGTGAAAGCTTAAAGAAGTCACTTCAACAATCTGTGCCCTTTGTTCCTCGTGCGCATAGTAGGGCTAATACCCACCTTACAAGGTTATTCTAGGGACCAAAGGCCATAATGCAGGTAAGGTGTTTAGAACAGGTCTGATGGTTTAGCATTCGATCAATAGGATTTATTATTATTATGTTGAGTTATGTCCTGATGTCTACTCATAAACAAACCAGAGGTAGGCATGCAAGACCTTTCAAACTATGGCTTCACCTAGGCTTCCCGCCTTTGCACCACGCGTCTCCCTGGACTGCGTCCCCTCCTGTCCCCACCAGCTCCTGGGCTCCTGTCCTCACCAGGGACGTTCTTGGGGAGGTCGCCCATCAGCCTCGCTCCAGCTCATCCGCCTGACGCCTGTGCCTGCTTTACTTCGCAGGCTCCCTTTCCTGCTTGAAAAGCTGCCTGCTGGCCGCTGGGCTCCAGCCTCACCTGTGTTCCTCGCCCCTGCCTGGTGGCCCTTCTCCAGCTTTGCCCCTAAATGTCAAGCCCCCTGCACTTCCCCCCTGCTTCTCCAAGTTTACTCCTAGCGGTCACTTCCCTGTCTGCTCATGTTTCCGAAACTCTCCCAAGTCTCTGCTCACACGCTCCCCCGACCACCGCCAGCTCCCAGCTCCCCTGCATCTCGGGTGCCCAGGACACCCCCCCACCGGCTTGTCTCCCCCACACCTGCCTCCCCTCTTGCATCTCACCACGTCCTGTCGGTGAGAGCGCAACCATCCCCGCAGCTACAATGAAGATACCACACTGACCATTAGCATTGGGCCGGGCGCCAAGCATTCGGCAAACACAGTCCAGGGCGCTTGGGGAGGATTTGCGCGTTTAATAACAACCTGTGAAGTGGATGCTCTCATGCCCCCACTTCACACTCTGAACCGCAGCCTGGAAGTTCAGGGGCTTCCCCGGCACCCCCGGCCTCCAGATGAGCTTCCCGAAGCAAAGGAGAGAGGACTGCTTCCTCCCGGCTTGCGGTCGCTGCAAGGCCCGCGTGACCCACACCTGCACCCTGCGCACCAAGCCGCCGCAGCCCAGCGCGTGCTACCGAGGCGCCGCGTTTCACCCCCACTTCAGCCCCAGGGATCCCGCAGGCCCTGCACACGCCGCGGAAGCTCTCTGCCGCCCCCTGCTGGCCGTCGGGGGCCACGGGCGCCGGTGGGCGCACGTCCTGGGATTCCAGCCTCGGATTCGGATTCCAGGGTCTTGCGCCTCCCAGGCTCTCCCGGTGCAGCGTGGTTTTACTGTGGCGCCTTCCAGGCTGGAGTCAGACTCCCCAGAGGAGGGACCCCAGAATCCGGAACTGTAGTAAGTGTCTCAGAGGATTTTTATCATCATGCATTTTGCAGGATTCAGGATACCTGGAGAGCCGGTGTCTGGGACAGAGAGCCAGAAGGACCTGGAACCTCAGCCCTGCACACCGCCCCCCGCCCCCCTGCGCGCACCTGCCCTGCCAGCGCGTCATGTAACCGAGAACCGCCCCTCCCATCCCCCCACTCCCCCATCCCCCCACCCTCCCCCCATCCCCAGCCTTCACATATGTGGCTCATCTGGGAGGGCTTTGGGGGGTTTGACCAAGGTGACATTGGTCAATAGATGCTGGTCCCTTTCCCTTTTTATGTGTGGAGAGAAAAGGGGAAAAGTACCAAAAAATAGCAATAAAAGGAAGAAAACTGAAGTTTGAAAACCTCTTGGCAGTTTCTGAGTGTTGCCGAGTACATAGATTCTTTCTTGGACCTCAGACATTTTCTTGGCAACACGCACGTGTCCCCGGAAATGGCCCAAACACGTGTTCATCCCCGGAGGAGACCGAGGCCACAGCCGCACGGTGTGTGGGGACCTCCCTGGGCCTGGCAAGGAGGGCTGGGGTCCCGGAGACTGGGGCTTCGGGGAGAAAGAGCAGGAATCCCAAAGGGAGAGACCCCTACTGGGCGGGGTCCTGGGGGAGGGGAGGGGAGAGGGGGAGGGGGGGGGGAGGGGAGGGGAGGGGAGGGGAGGGGAGGGGACCCTCAACCGGGACCCTAGGCCCGCTGGTCCCAGCTCTGCTGAGGTGTGACGGACACACGTCAACGCCCGCACCCCAGGTGCGCAGCGCGGGGCCGACCCGCAGTCAAGCTACGCGGGACCGCGGTCACCCCTGCGTGTGCGCGTCAGGACTCCTGACGTCCGGCTCCCGCCCGCCCGGGACACAGCCCTTACTGCTGAGCCGTCACTGCCACCTGGGAGCGCGCTCCCCCTCCCCCTCCCCCTCCCCCTGTCTGTCCCCTCCACCTGGGGGCCAAGGACCCAGACTGCGTCTGAGAAAGCGCCTTCTTCCCCGGGGCTCCGTCCTCACCCTGGGGTGGGGGTGGGACGCGATTCTGACTCCCTCTCCCCGCTTCTCTGACGAGGCCCTGGGCCTGCAGATTCCCGGGAGGGGTGCCCAGCCTCAGGTGCCTCCCCCTCCCTCCCCCCCTCCTCCCCCTCTCTCCCCCTCCCTCCTCCCCTCCCTCCCTCCCCCCCCCTTCCTCCTCCTCCCTCCTCCTCTTTCTTTCCTCCCCCTCCCCTCCCTCCCCCCTCCCCCTCCTCCCCTCCCCACTCCCTCCCCCTCCCTCTCTGGCTCCCCCTCCCTCCCTTCCCCTCCCCTCTTCCTCCCTTCCCCCTACCCCAGCCCTCCTCTCCCTTCTCCCTTCCTCTACTCCACCTTTGCCCCCACCCATCTGCCTTCTCTCCCTTACTCTCCCCTTCCTCCTCCTCTCTCTTACCCTCCTTCCCTCCCCCTCCTCCTCCCTACCCTTACTTTTCCCCCTTCCAGCCTCCCCCTCCCCTCCTCTGTTCTGTTTCAGAGCCCACCAGGCTCCTTAGTCAACGTGGATCCTTTTCTGTAATTTTAAGGGCCAAAATTCCCTCTATCTTCTAAGACCCACTTCCCTTTGGACCCAAGAGTGTCAGGGAATATAATAATAGTAGTAATAATAATAATTAATATCCAGTGTATGCACATGAACCGCTGCGTGTACAACACTATACTTTTCAAAGAACGGTCACCTCTTTCTGCCATTAAACCACGGGTCACAGATCACGTCCCCCACTGTCCCTTCCTTTCTCCCACATCTTTCCATCCTGTCCTCTCTCCTCTGATCTTTGTTCCCTTTCCTCTCTTTTTGCTCTCCCTTTACAGAATAGCACTGTAGGGGCAGATATAGGACAAGAGAATGAGAGAACTTCCCATCTCCTAAGACCTTCCTGTTCCCTCAAGTCAAAGAGGGAATGACCTTGAGAAACGGCAGCCTGTGGTCATCGCCAGTGGTCACCCAGGAAGCAAACTCTCTGCCTCAGCCACAGTGAAGAGCAAAAAGTTCCTGGGGTGCCAGGATACACCCCCACACCCTAAGTCAGACCCAGACCTCCAGAATGTAGCACCCGTGCATATTATACAAAACCTTATTTTTCCCACAAACTACCTTTTAAGGTTATGAATGTAACAGGATGCCCTGGCTTAGATTAGGTTCTAAAATTTTGAAGGTAGGAAACTGTCCTTTAAAAGATGTAAGTAATTTCTATATCCTAAGAGTAGACGGAATTAAACATTTTTAGGGCAGACTAAACTTTGTTCTAGAAAATCTAGTACATGGTAGCTTACATGTAGAGAATTTCTTATCCTCGCGTCTTGGGAAAAAAACTTCAATTCATCAAAGCGACCCAAATGAGTCCCCTAAGACAGAATGAGAAAGGACGTGTTCAGCTTAGTTATGGGAATTAATTGGATGTAGTAATTGGATGTAGAAGAATTTCTACAGACTTTGTTGCTTCAATTGGAGAAAGGCCATGTTTCCCTGCATGGGGTTGGGCTGTCAGAGTCCTTACTTCATGTTCTTATAGAATCGGATAGCTTCTCACAAAAGCAATTCTGAGGTGAGACCTTGAGAGCCCCAGAAAAAAAATCAAAGACAATTAAGATTCACCTCATGCTGGAGAAGGAAGTAGGCAAGTCAACACAGCAAGACTGTGGAGTGGTACTTCCAGCCGAGTACTAGAGCAGTGAGTCAGTTGGTGTCTAAAGCCATAAATCAAGCATTTTTAATTTTTAATTATGCATCATATCTAACCTTAAACCTAACCCAACGAACTCAGTGCTCATAACTACCTGGCCCCGAACGATCTTCCCAGCTTGCTTTCCCACCTCAGCCATAATATGTTTGAAATTGCCCCAGTTAGGACCATGACCCCTCAACAGTAGTATATTTCCTATTGGATCTGCTGGGAATTACCATCTTCCTATTCCGATTTGTCTTGATCATTCAAAGTGTTTGTTAAATGTGCATCTCTGTGACGTTTCTTCAGACTCATCTGCTCTATAGGATGCATGCTTCTTCTGTCTCCACACGTCACATGCTTCAGTTAAAGCTCACCACGTTGTGGAAAACAGCATAGCACAGAGTGAGGTAGGTGAGCAAAGTGGTTATTAGAACCCACTGTAGAGCCAAAGTGCTCACATTAGAACCTAGATCTCACAACTGGCTAGCAAAGTGATTTTAGGCAATTTGCTTAATCTCTTTAAACCTCAATTATGTCTTCATAAACATGCAGGTAATAGCTGTTCTATGAGTTGTGAGGACTAAATGCAGCAAAGCACATAAATATCTACCTGGCACAGAAGCTGTGCTCAATACCTATCCACTGTCAGTGTCACCGTCACCACCATCATCACCACCACTCACACGATGATCATCCCCATGATGGTCGTCATCCCCATTGACATCATCATCATCATCATCATCAAGATCAACATCACTATCGTTATCATCTGTACTCACAGGTTTGTTTTGTTCTTCGATGTAGAAACTCCTTGAAAGTAGGCTTGTGTTTCATTCTTTATATCTGTAGCAATAACAGAAGATGTCCAGCCCTACAGACAGAAAAGCCATCTGATTTGGGGGGAATGCAGAACTATTATAATTTTGCCCCATTTTACAGAGGAGGAAATTGAGGCTCAGTGGGTGAACTGACTTCCCTGAGGCCCCCAAGCTACCTATAGCAGAGCTGGGGCGAAGACGCGGCTCTTCTTAGGGTTCCATGGTTCCCCTTCAGGCAGTGGCTTAAGAAAACAACGGGAAGTAAGAAAGCCTGGAATCCGAAAGCTTCCAGGAAGAAAAATTTTGACAACTGGGTTTCAACATTTCAGTGAAAGGTTTCATTTTCCAACAGAGAAATGAAATACGCCAACAGACGATGGCCAGACCACACAGAACAGCAGAATTCTATCCTGCCACCTCTGTAGCACCCGGCCAGGAAGCCAAACCACCTCCGTGGAAATCCTTCCAGAACAGCCAGGAACTGGCAAACAATTGCCAGCTTCTCTATTTTTTGCCTCTACTTCTAACTGAAGACCAGCCAAACGTGCATCTAACCCAGCCACACGGAAGACCCGTTTCTAGTGAACCCGCCAGCTGCCCCTTGCCAACAAAAGCTAATCAGGGCACATGAAGCTCTCCCCCTCCTCCGCCTGCCTGTGAGTTTCTGCCACAGAGAAGTGGTAATGGCCGAATCTTTTGCTGTAGCAAGTTCCAGATAGGTAGCCTCTGTTTGTTCTCCTTTGGGTGGCCTTTGTGATTTTTTGCCACATATTTGAGATGGGTAACACGTTACAGGGTCAAACTAAGAAGACATCAGAAGACTAATGTGAGAAATAATGTAACTGAAATGGCAGAGTTTACCTAAGGAAATAAATTATCTCCTCCATACCCAGACTGTTACTCCCAGGGCTCAGCCACTCCAGCCAAAGTCACCACAAAGATGCTCCTTGCCTCCTCGGGGCTATACTAGGTGGTGAAGGAAAACCTGTATCAATTCACTCGATAAATACAATAAATACGTGTTGTTTTGTATGGTAGCAACTAGCTACATGTGAGTGTAGACACTTGAAATGTTGCTAGGAGGAAGCTGTGATATACACACCAGTTTAACGACTTAATTTTAAAAATGTAACATATTTCATTAATTTTATATTAGTTACATGTTTTAATAAAATATATCAAAATTAATTTCACCTCTTTAAAAATATTTAATGTGGCTACAAGAAAATCAAAAATTACTCCGTGGCTCACATTAAATTTCTATCAAACAAGATGATCTAGGCCACAGGGAGTGTCAATTCTTTAAACATTTTTTTTACATTTATTTTTGAGAGACAGAGGCAGAGCGTGAGTGGGGGAGGGGCAGAGAGAGAGAGGAAGGCACAGAATCTGAAGCAGCTCCAGGCTCTGAGTTGTCAGCACAGAGCACGACGTGGGGCTCCAACCCATAAACTATGAGATCGTGACCTGAGCCACCCAGGTGTTCCCAGGGAGTGTAAATTCTAAACCTCTCAACTGGCCATCCACACTCACCATTCTGTGCGGTGAAGGAACTGGGGAAAAATCCCACCTGTTCAATTTCTAAATACTCCATGTTCTCCGGACTTGAAACAGATTTCGGGACCCCAACCTTGGCTTATATGGGTGGTTCTCAAAGATTTGTTCCGGGACCAGCAACATCAACATCTCCCAGAAATATTTCAGAATTGCAAAGGCTCGGACCCCAGGCTACTGAATCTGCAAGCCTGTGAGCCTGTCTTCCAAGTGAGTGTAATTCCGGCAGAAAGACTGCATCTCAGATACCCTGGGGCAGGCATTGATTTCACCTGGCCATTAGTAACCACCCTTTACCCTCTACCTCCACTAACAAAGCCTTTTATGAGTCTCAGGTGGTGAGGACCTCAGTCTGGGGGAGGCCCCTCTCCCACCTCATGGGATGGGCCATCATGAGTTTAGGCTGATCTTGGCAATACTATTCTTCCTCATCTGATACTGACTTCTCTCACTTTGCTTTGAAGCTAAAACTAATGGTAGCCCGATGGCTGGGTTCTGCTCAGGGGATGACAAGGCAGCCTCTGATGTCTGTGCTGTGATGGCACTTTCTCTTCGATGAACGCAATCCCCCTTTTTTTGTCTGTACCTCTTATTTCCTTCTTGAAAAGCTTTGAAGACAGCTGCTCTAAGCAGCCATGGGCTCCTTAAATGTCAAAGAAAAGGCCAAGTAGACAACAGAGGCTGACCCGGGGCCGTGGAGCAGCCCGGGTTCTGTAACACAGCTGGCACTGCCCATCTGTGTCCTTCTGCTGGGTAAGGTAATGACACGTCCTTTTCCTGAGGCCCCTGTTACTAGGATATTCTGTTACTGGCGGCTGAGCACATCCGAAGTTATATAAACCTCAGGCCTTCCACGTCGTTTGAAATTCTAACCACCTGTCAAGCCCACGCCAATTTCACACTTTAGCTTTCTGTGAGACCACTCCATGGCTCTGTCACTGACAGTGTTGCAGTTCACCAGAGCCTGGGATCCCAGAGAACAGAGACCGTTAAAGAATAGATGCCTTCCTCCCCGCCCTGTACCCTCACCTACTTTGTGCCCCAGAAACCAGCTCACTGCAAGCAACCCCTTCCCCATAGGACTTAGATAAGACTCTCGATGCCCCTATGTATCTGAGACAAACCCCAAACCTCCAAGCCCCCATTGGCCCCCTCGTAAGTAATGACCTGAGATGCACGTCCCCAACTGATCATAAGAATAAGATGCTTTTCAGCCAAACTTTACTGAAGTTTCTCTCCTTCCCCGGACCCTGAATTTGGCCCACCCTTGGCCTGAGCCTCCCTTAAGACCCTGTTGAGATAGCCTGCCCTCAGAGAAAAATGTCTCCACGCTGGTTCTTTCTAGACTCCTTCGCTTCTCCCTAAAAAAGAAAAGCTCTTTTTGTCTAATTCTTGAGAATCTCGCAGATTTCAGGGTTTATCCATATTGTAACACTTCCCTCCCCCGCCTTGCAAAAATCCTTAAGAATAGCCTCTCCTTACCTAAATTTGGATTGTTATGTGTTTTTTTAAATTTGAGGCTACCATCACCCCCCCAACACACACACACACTGCCACAGTGAGCCTCTCAGATGGCCCCGTGGCCCCCACTTCCCAGTGCGCACAGCTGTGTATAATCCCCCGTCTTGAGCACTGGCCGGCCGTAGCAATGCACTTCCGGTGAGCAGAACACAGCAGAGATTCTGGGGTGTCCGAGACGAGGTTGTAAAAAGACTGCAGCCGCCATTTGGGGGGCTCTCGCTCAGTCTCTCCCATTCCTCAGTTGTTGAGAGCCGCTCCCAAGCCGTGAGGACACGTAAGTCCACATGGCAAGTAACTCAAGTCTGCTGCCCACAGCCACGTGATGAACGTGGAATGGACCCCCCCACACACACACCTGTCAGACCCTGAGGTATGGCAGCCACGGAGTTGAGAACTACTTTCTGAGAGACCCTGAGCCAGAACCCCCCCAACAAAGCCACCCCCGGGCACCCAGCCCTCAGAGACAGTGGGCGGGTGCTGCTTCTTCTCTTCCTCAGAGACAAAGCAGACTGTAACTCCCTTAGTCTCTGCCATTTGAGGCCTGCTGTGCCTCTATTCTTTTAGGAAATGGCATTTTTGATTAAGCTTTAGTTATTGTTAAATATTTTTATATGTTGATCTCTCGCCTCCTAAAAACACTTGCACATTTTAACTTCAAACTGAATACCTTTCTCCAAACTTCGTAGTCATTGGTTTTCATTTACTTTGATTTTTAAACCTAAGGTATAGCGCACAGTATCCTAAATACGCTCATTTAAAATATGTTTATATTGATTCACAGAAATAATTTAATGGGGGTGGGCAATTTCTGTATATGTTACTGATTTTTCTGGCCTCTTCGGCGATCATTTGTTTATTGTTTGTTTTTTCAAAGTTTATTTCTATTTATCTTGAGACAGAGGGGAGAGAGAGCGCAAGTGGGGGAGGAGCAGAGAGAGAGAGAGAGAGAGAGAGAGACGGAGAATCCCAAGCAGGCTCTGCGCCGTCAGCACAGAGCCCTAGGCAGCGGCTCAAACCCATGTATGGTGAGATCATGACCTGAGCTGAAATCAAGAGTCCGATGCTTAACTGACTGAGCCACCCAGGTGCCCCTAGTTGTTTCTTTTTTATTGGGAAGATTGCTTTGCGAAACAGGAGATCATTTTGATCCAGCGTAGCTCATTCTATGTAACTTCACAATACCTCTTCTAAAAAGTCAACAAAAATCGATTTGTCCTGTTTGCTGGAATATGTTCCTATTAGTTGTTTTTTGCTTGTCAAGGCGTATTTAAGTGCTTGATCTAGTGTGCCGTTTTCAGTGCTGTTTGTCTTAATAATAGCCATGCTTTGTAGATTATAGACACATTTCCTCTCATTTGATACTTGGACTAACCCCCGGAGGAAAATACGAAAGCATTTTTATTACCCCCTGTTTACAGAGGAGGGAACAGGGGCCCAAAGCAATTAAGTAACATGTATCAGGTCCTGTAAGAGGCCGGGAAGAGGAAGGATGCAGGCACTTCTGCAAACGCCGCATCCTGTCCACTGAGCCCTCCTCAGGGGTTTTCACACAAGCACCCTGGGAAACTGAGTCCTGCACATTCTTGTTCCTTCACTGGGTTTTAAATCTGATTTTCTGGCTCATTTTGGGCGGGGGAATTTCTCTTCAGCGCTGTCTCTCCTTCTTCCTTCTCCACCTTTGTTCCGTCCCCTTGCCCTTGAACTCCAGTTGAGGTCAGGCCCCCTGAGGGGCCCCCAGCCTTTCTCTGTGGGGTGTGCACAGCACAGGTCCTTGCCTTGGCCAGGCTGTTGCCCCTTCTGTGTGCTTCTCCCCTCCCTCTTCCTTATTAGACCCCCACATGCGCAAGGAAGATACAAGCCTGGAAAATGAGCTGGCAGCACTTCCGTTCAGCTGAATTCCCTGAGCACCGGGGGAGTGTGTACAGGAGTTGAACTTGTCTTTCAAAGATGCTTTTGGTGCCCCAGGTGGCATTTCCTGTGACCCTCTCCTGTCAGCCACACCTGTAGACACTTGTGAATAGCAACCCATCTACAGCACTTGCTTTGAGTCTTTTCGTTGTTTGCCTTCGGGCCTTCTCTGAAGCCACGGGAATTCGCTCAGTGTCTGTTCAAAAGTGCTGTCAGGAGGTGTCTGTCACTTGTCTTTTCGTCATTGATTTCTCAGTGTTCTTTTGTATTGCCAATTTAAGACTTTTATCAGGTATGCGTTGCAAGAATTTTTTTCCCAGTCTGTACCTTACCTATTCATTTGCTTAAAGATATCTTTTTTTTTTAAATGTTTGTTTATTTTTCAGAGGGTGTGAGAAAGGGAGGGGCAGAGAGAGAGGGCAGACAGAGGATCTTAACCGGGCCCTGCCCTGACAGCGGAGAGCCCCACACGGGGCTTGAACTTGCGAACTACAAGATCACCACCTGAGTGAAAGTTGGAAGCTCAACCAACTGAGCCATGCGGGGGCCCTTAAAGATGTCTTTTGATGATCATATTGAAACAATTTGTTGGGCCCCAATGTTTCTTTTTATTTTCTGTTAGGATTAGTACTTTGGTGTCTTAAGAATTCTTTGCCTACATGGATATGTATCCTTTTACAAGCTTTATGGCACTAGCTTTTAAATTTTAGTCTATTATTCATTTCAAATTTCAAATTTACACTAAGTAAATTAGGTTCTCTATATGATTGAAATAGAGATTTTTTAATCGAGGTTTTTAATTTGGATCCCCAATTTTTCATCAAGTTGACCTTCTATTTATCAGTTCTACTTTTCTTTTTTAGATTCTCAACGGACAGAATGGGAAAAGATATTTATAAATGACATATCAGATCAAGGACTAGTATCCAAAATCTGTATATTTTTTTTTGCTCCATCTCCTTTTAAAAATTATTTTGTTTGTTTATTTGTTTATTATCGTATTTGAGAGAGAGTGACAGGTGGGGGGAGGGGCAGAGAGAAAGGGAGATAGAACCCCAAGCAGGTTTCATGCTCAGTGCCCAGCCCAAGATGGGACTCAGACTCAACCTTGGGATCATGACCTGAGCTGAAATCAAGTCAGTTGCTCAACCGACTGAACCACCCAGCTGCCCCTAGATTCCTTAGATTTTTCTATTTCTCTAATCATGTCATCAAGAATTCAGAAAGTTTGCATTCCTCCCTTGTAATATGTGTGTCTTCTTCCCACCCCCTACCTATCGTGCGAAGACTTCCACCTCCATGTTGTTTATACGTGACGAGAGTGGATGTCTTAGCCTAGCACCCACCACTAGGAGGGAAGCGGTCAGTATTTTACAATTAAGTATGATAATAGCTGTAGATTTCTGTAGATGCCCATTATCAGATTGAGTATGATACCTTCTATTTCTGTTGAAAGTGAATTCTTATCATGAATAGTTATTAAGTTATATCAAATGTTTTTTACTCTTCCATTAAAATGGTCCTGTTATTTCTTTTTTTTATTGAGATAGAATTGATTGATACTCTTTATTTGGTGAATTACATTCGGTGATTCTCAAATGCTGAATACACCTTACCTTCCTGAGATCAGCCTCACCTGGTCACACCGAGAGAGCTCTCTATGATTTATAGCTTGGCCACCAGCTTTTCCAGTCTCTGTTCTACCACTCTGCTTTTGGAAAGATCCATCTCCATCCTGCTTCTCTGCCTCCAAGCTTTAGCCACCTGCTACCCATGCTCATTGAAGGCCTCCTGTGTCTGGGGGTAATCTCTCTCACTCTCCTGCTCTGCCTCCATCCAAAACCAAGCATTCACACTTGAGAAAGTCTCTATCCAACTTGGAAGATCCCTCTTATCTCTCCTACCTGCCTTCAGCATACTACCATATGCACTTGGTGATGGCCCTGTGAAAACATGGTGGCAGGTGGCTACAGCTCATTTTGCAACGGGACACTGAAGAATTTCAGCCCATCATAGGAGCTCACACATGGCCATTAAATGCCTATCAAAGTGTGTGCTGATTCCATACTTTGGCAATTATTGATCATGCTGCTATAAACATTGGGGTGCATGTGCCCCTTCGAATCAGCATTTCTGTATCCTTTGGATAAATTCATAGTAGTGCAATTGCTGGGTCATAGAGTAGCTCTATTTTTAATTTTTTGAGGAATCTCCATACTGTTTTCTAGAGTGGCTTCACCAGTTTGCATTCCCACCAACAATACAAAAGAGTTTGTTTTTCCATATCCTCGCCAGCATCTATTGTTTACTGAATTGTTTATTTTAGCCATTTTCATGGGTATCTCATTGTAGTTTTGATTTATATTTCCCTGATAATGAGTGATGTTGAGCATCTTTTCATGTGTCTATTAGCCATCTGGATGTCTTCATTGGAAAAGCATCTATTCATGTCTTCTGCCCATTTCTTTACTGGATTATATGGTGTTTTCGGTGTTGAGTTTGATAAGTTCTTTACATTGGATACTAACTCTTTATCTGATATGTCGTTTGCAAATATCTTTTCCCATTCTGTCAGTTGCCATATAGTTTTGTTGATTGTTTCCTTCGCTGTACAGAGTCTCTTCATTTTGATGAGGTCCCAATAGTTCATTTTTGCTTTTATCTCCCTTGCATCCAGAGACATGTCAAGTAAGAAGTTGCTGTGGCCGAGGTCAAAACAGGTTGCTTCCTGTTTTCTCCTATAGGATTTTGATGGTTTCTTGTCTCACATCTAGGTCTTTCAAATGTCCATTGACTGATGAATGGCTAAAGAAAATGCCATACACGTACAATGGAATATTATTAGGTGATCAGAAGAATGAAATCTGGCGATTTTGTAACAATATGAATGGAACTAGAGTGTACTGTGATAAGTGAAATGAATCAAGCAAAGAAAGAGAAATATGATTTCACTCATATGTGAAATTTAAGAAACAAAACACATAAACATGAGGAGGGGAAGGAAAAATAAGATAAAAAGAGAGAAGGAGGCAAACCTTAAGAGACTCTTAGATACAGAGAACAAACTGAGGGTTGCTGGAGGGGAGGTGGGGGGTTTGGGTTAAATGGGGGACGGGCATTTAGGAGGGCACTTGTAGGGATGAGCACTGGGTATTACATGTAAGTGATGAATAACTGAGTTCTGCTCCAGAAATACTACACTGTATGCTAAGTAACTTGAATTTAAATTTTTTTAAAAAATGTGTTTTCATGCCTCCCTGCCACCTTCTGTGTCACATTCACTCTTCCTTCTGGCCTGCCCCCAGGGATGAAACCGGGAAGAGTTCTCCCCTTCTAGCATTTTATTTCATTCTGCCCGTGTAGATCTGTGACTTTTAAAACAATTATGATCATTTCGTTTATTCAGCTTATTCTTGGTCTTGGGGGAGTGGTGGGGACAGTCTCTTGAGAATTTCTACATCCTAACTGAAAGGAATGATCACATCCTTATATTCTTTTTCACTTTCCTTAAATTCAGAAATAGTCCGTCCCTGTAACCAGTACCTGAGAACGGTTAATCTCAGTTATACTTGACATATGTAGAAAATGAAGAGTCTGGATTTGTCATGCAGAACTTGTCTTATTGACTCATCAACAGGAGCATGGATTAGTAGAAATGACTAGAGCCTTACAAATCTGTAAGACACACACCCCCTCATATTTTAAAGTATAGAAAACTGGCTCAGAGGGCACAGAGGCCAGCCCAAAGTTAGTTACAGAGTCAGGACTCTGACTTACCATGCATTTATCTTTCCACTTTTGAAGTGCCTGCTTCTTGGAGCCATGGTTCTCCCCCCAATAAAATAAAGGGGTTGGATCAGATTAAAGACTGGTCCCTCTCAGCACCGCATGGTGATTCTATTTTTTGCTTTCATTGTGCCTGCTGGAGATTTCAAGAATGTCAAGGACATGATCCACGTTACATCATTGGAGGACCTTTTCTATTTATGCGTACAGGTTTGTCAGACCATGTCTGGATCGCAATTCCGGGAGAAAGAATAGCTTGCTGTTAAAAAAGAATTAATAACCACAATGAAACATTCTTTAAATTTATTCTCACCAAGTCCAAATGTACTCATGCAAAATATTTATTGGCATCCAGCATAATAAAATCACCACAATTTCCGTGTTCTTCCGTTCCCAGAGATGACCACCATTAAGAGTTTAATCTATACTTTGCACAACTTGTATGGGCTCATATCTGTGTCTTTATCCCTCCCACAGGTGGTTATTGATTTCCTACTGTGTGCTAGAATACTCTGTCAGGTGTCAGAGTGCAGCAATGATAAAGTGGACTCTCATGGACTTTACATGCTAAAGATGGAGGCAGATAAGAAGTAAACAGATGCGTAACCGTGGCCCACAAGTAGAGAAGGCAGACTGACTGGGAAGAGGGCTTCCCTGTAGAAGATGATGGGAACACATCTCTCATGCTGATCTCTCTGAGATCCAAAAGCACAAAAGAATCAGACATTTCGATGTATGAGGTTAGAGTGAGCTGGGGAGAAAATGCAAAGGCCCAGAAAAGGATGGAGCTTTGTGCAATGGGCCTCAAGGGGCGTGGCTGGGGTGTTCAACGAGTGGGGCGTAGGATGAGATGCAGTGGAGAGCCAGCTTCCACACCACACAGAGCCTCAGCCTGGGAACGTAGCTAATAGGCTGAGGGCAGTGAACAGTTTCTGGGAGGTTTTAAGCATAGACTTCAGAGTCTAATTCATAATTTAAAATTGGATAAATACAGTCAAACATATATAATGCATGCTTATATTAAAATAGATACATATTTGTACATATATACACATTTTTGTTGAGGATGTAGCCCATTGTTTTAGAAGGATGGGATTTTGCTGTGTATCCTCTCTGACCTATGTCCCAAACATCTTCACTTATTAGCACGTAGAGGTCACAGGCAGTTCTTTCCAACAGCATTGCACAGATTTAAATAGTTTCTTCTTTGGCAAGGGGGCATTATGATGAAGAGACAGACATATCACCCCGGCAGCCAGGGTGCCTGGGCTCCCAACTTGCTTCTTCAGTGAACTCTCTGTCTCATCATAGATGAGTCCCTTCGTCTCTCTGAGCCTCTGTCTCCACAGCTTAGAGTCCTTTGGCTTTGATGTCCTGCAACTTTAAGGAAAAATCTGACAAGCAAGACTATCGTGGGGGAAAAAATTCTGCTCTGACTGCTCCTGAGCTCAGAAATGCTGCCAAGTCTTTTTCCCAGCAGACAAAATGGAAACAATTAATGTAATGAGGGTACTGATCTCAGAGAGGGCATCTTCAACTAAATAAGGAGAATAACTAAATAATACTCTAGTTACAGATTCAAAGTAGCAAGGAGGTAATTTGGTCCAACTCCCATTTAAGAATCTGATGACCCTCAACACCGCCACCTAGTGGTCACCTGGCTTGCTGTCCTGTGGAGGAAGCTCTCCCCTGGGAGGGTCAAGATCATTAAAGAAGATTCTACCACATTAAAGAAAATTCTTCTAGGTGCTTCTACACCGATCACTTCTGATGGGGACTTCTGAGACTGTAATGCATGCACTGGGGTGTTCATTTTCTTTACAATGTGACCCCTGCAACTGAGACCCAACAGTGTGGCCATGAGAGGGCCCTTCCTGGGGGCAGTGAGGCTCAGGCTGGTGAGGCAGGTGGTGCTCGCTGGTGAGAGGGGTGATGGCGACTAGCTGAAACAGATTCCGTCTTTGAGGAATTCAGCACGGGGGTATAGACAGACCCATAGTGCAGGGGCAACGGTAGAGATACCTTCCCAGGATGGTGTGTTTGCCCTCCCAATACCCAGTCACCTTGCCACTGAGATGTGGGGTGAGTTTGCAGTCCCTCCCTAAGCTCTAAGGGTGTTTAAGCTAGAAAGATCAATTCCATCCTCCTCACTGTGTTGAACAGCCTAAGCCAATAGATGTCCAGTATTCTCCTTGCCACAGGGAGTGGCTTGTGAACTCACGATTTGGCAGGGAATTCCGAGAAGCTGGCTTCTACTTATGGTTTGAAAATAAAGGCTTGAAACTGGACCTTCTGCCAGTGTCTCCCCACTGAGAGAAAAGGCAGTTTGAGAAGGAAGCAGATGTGCAGAGGTGGGCGGACCGGGAAGGCTTGCAGAGACACAGGGTGGGTCTGTGTAGCCGTCCTAGATCCTACTCTCCTATCATCTAAGCTGGTTTGGTTCCAGATTTCTGTTACTTATGAGAGAAAGGGGTGTGTCCTCTGAAAGACACAGCCGTAGGGTGCATGTGCTCTATTGCTGTCAGAACCCAGCAACCCGGAGCTCTCTCTGCCTGTGCCTTGATGATCTGGGCCAGACCTTCGAGCTAACTCAGATCCTGAGCATCCTGGGCCCTGGGAGTGTGCATGTCTTCCACTCCCCTACTTGGGTTTGTTCCACAACCTCTTATGGTCGCCTTATTTCACAACACACATCTGATCATACCCCCATCCTTATTCCTGCTTAAAACCTTTTATTTGGGTTTTCAGTGATTCTAAGATACAGAACAAAATTTCTCCTCTGATCTGTAAAGGCCTAGGAGAGGCTCACTCTCAGGTCTTCTTGGCCTATGTTACTTCCTTGTAGAAGCTAAATGCTCTGGTCCACCCCCTAGTTCTTAATACAACCGTCACCTATCACCAGCTCCTGGAGGGAAAGAGTCATATCCTTCCAGTAGGCGTGTTTGGTGAGCCGATGAGTGTAGACACCACATCTGCTCATGTTCACCATTTTTTTCAGTTCCCGGCACAGAAAAGTGGGCAGGATATGAATGAATGAAGGAATGAATGAATGAATGATTTTCTACCATTAGCTGAAGAGCTCAGTTCTTGCCAAACTGACTCTACAATTAACCCTTCCAAGCCAGCCAGCCAGCCAATGATATGCAACCCTGAGAAAAAGAACCTTAAGCAGGCTCCACACATAGCATGAGCCCAACTCGAGGCTTGATCTCACAAACTGCAAGATCATGACCTGAGCCTAATCCAGGAGTTAGATGCTTAACTGACTGAGCCACCCAGGTATCCTCGGAAACCTTTTGAATCCGATTTCATGATTCTCGGGGTTACCTGGGTGGTTCACCAGGATACCTGGGTGGCTCAGTCAGTTAAGCATCTAACTCTTGGATTAGGCTCAGGTCATGATCTTGCAGTTTGTGAGATCAAGCCCCGAGTTGGGCTCATGCTATGTGTGGAGCCTGCTTAAGTTTCTTTCTCCCTCTCACTCTGTCCTTCTCCCACTATTGCATGTGCATGAGTGTGTGCTCTCTCTCTCTCTCAAAGATAAAATACAAGAAAATAAAACAAAAGGTTTTCTAGATGTTGCATGCTATCAGAGAGTATGAGAAGGGTATAAGAACAGGGTCCCCTACTCATTGATGCCTTGGGAAATGGTAAATTATAAAATTATTTTTATCTGTTCTACCAGATTTAGGGAGAGACCGTAGCTCACCCACTCCCGTAGAGTTTAAGAAACAAGTCTAATTGATTTCGGGGGCAGGGAGTGGCTTTTATAAAATGCATTGCCAAGCCCTTGAGGTACATATATGAATAATTTTACATATTCCTTTGTTTTGAAGCAACAGCACCTACTGTTCTTCCCAAAGTGGCTCTTACAACCCAACGGATGAAGGTCAGACTGAGATGCAGATTGGATTAATGGTACTGTCCTTCAACTGTGCACTTGAAACCCCAAGTTTGATCCCTGTCTCCACCACTTGAGAGCATAGGTTCTCAAAACCTGAACATGTGTTAGAAGTCCACTTGCCTTCCTCCTCATCGTTTGTGGATAAAAAGTGGGGGAATCAGATGACTCTTCAGCTCAGCATTTGGTTGGCATCCTTTCCAGATCATAGTGGGAAGTGTGGTGGAACAGAGCTCAGATCTGATGCCACGCCAGCGTGGAACCCTGACTCCACCTTGTGCTAGGGTGTGGCCTGAGACCTTGCGCTTAAACTCCAAATCTGCTTCCTGATCTTTAAAACAGGGAATCTCCAGTGTTGTGGACACTAACTATAATGAAGAAAAAGCAGCGAGCAGGGCACTACTCGGTATACAGCAAGTGTTCAATTACCCTACACTACTTCCTAGTTTTGCCTACGAGCTCAAAATCCACCTCAATGTCTTGTTACCCAGCTCCAAAATCCCAGATCCCACTCTATTGAGAAGGCTGGAAGACCCACAGGAGGTGATAGCCAAAGACGGGGGAGCTGGGCATATCCATGTCTGCATCAGAGGGCCGGTGGGTAGGACTTGCCAGCGGAGGAAAGGGTTCTGCGATTCACTGCCATCGCTTCTCTCTAGACGGAAGGGAGGCTCAGGCAGAACACACCTGATTCCATGTTACCCGGGTAGTAAATGCCACAAGCTCAGTGGGCACCCCATCGGCTTCCACTGACAGTGGAAGCAAGAACAGGCAATTGCTTGCTCCCATGAATTAGAGTCAGACAGATAAAGACAGAACATTTTGTGAGCTTGGAAAAGCAGGTCCTCTCTGCCCCCTAATTGCAGAATATCAGAGATGGAGATGGTCCTAAAGAGATTCTTGCATTGTCCTGAGGCCAGAGAGGGAGCCTAACTCCCCCATGGTAAGCTGGAGGATTGGCAGGAGTGGAATGTGCTCGCCTTGGCCCCGAGTTCAGTAATTTTCCACTTTGCCTCTGCTCAGATCATGCATACAGCAGTTGTTTCTGGAAACTGGAGTCTGAGAGTGGGGACTGCAAAAGGCTTGTGGTGGGGAGGCGCAGTGGTGCTGCCTGTATGGCCTCTGCAGGCAGCCGGTGTGCAGACAGAACGGCAGCTCACCACCTCTGCCCTCCCTCCCTCTCCAACTCCGGGGACTCGCTCTCCCTCTCTCCTCCTCCTCCTCCTCATCTGTAAATCAAGAGAGATGGACCTGACATTCCGAAGGACCCCGTTGGGTCTGAAGTGCCTGTGGTCTGCCTTCCCTAGTCAGAGACCAAGCTCCCCCCCCCCCACACCCTCATCTCCAAAACATCTCAGCCTGGACATAGTCCACAGCAGAAGGCATTAATGGAGAAGCTGACAGAGGAAAGGAGAGGCTTTAAGAGAAGTTCACTAAGTGAAAGAAGCCCGTCGAAAAGAACACACAGTGTACAATTTCATTTACAAGAAAGGCTCAGGAAAGGGGGATCCACAGAGGCGGGAAGTGGGGTGGTGACTGCAGGAATTTCCATGTTCCATGTTTGAAGAAACAGGAAGCCTAGAAGGACCTTCACGTGTGCCATCTAACTGAAGCCAGGGAGGGACCGGGCATGAAATGACACTGATCGGTGATTGATTTCCACGAAACTGAGATCCAGAGACAAGAAATGATTTGAAAGATGACTTGGGTGACCCCTAGGCAGCAAGGAAGGGGAGGGACCCTACCCCTACCTGCCCAGCTCCACGGACACTTAGTGATGAGAGCAGTAAGTCATGACCAACCAGGAAAGATGGCTTAGCTGTATCTCACAGGGCCTCTGGGCCACCTTTCAAACGCTGCTCCCTCAGCCCTCCCAGAGGCTCTGCCCTTGACACCTGAGAACCACACTTCTTCTCTCCAGCCCCCTAGCACTCAGGCCTCGGGGTTTCCTGGGCAGCCCCCAACCCCATCTGCTTCCAGCCCAACTTACCCAAGACCCTGCCCTGCGACATCTCATGCTTTCACATGGTTTCCTCTTCTGAATGTCAGACTGTGTCTCCTGACCCTTTCCCCTCATGGTCTCCATTTGTACCTGTCCCTGTGCATGTGGAGTTTTCACAGCCCATGGACCAGCCATGCCAACCCCATGTCCACAATGCCTTCTCTGCGAGACCTTCTCTCAGCTCCCACCTTTGCTGGAGGGTGGAGAAACCTCAGGGGCAGAAAGCTGAGGTGGTCGTGTTCCTGTTTGTGACCCACCAGCATCGTCACCATGAACCCACTCAGCTCATTCTCCCTCACCCTCTCCGCCTCTCCCTCTCTGTCCCTCTCTCTCCCTCTCTCCCTCTCTGTCTCTCTCCCTCTCTCTCTGTCTCCATTTCTCTTCCCCATTCTGTTCTCATTTCTTTCTCTCTCTTCCTCAGTGACCTCCCTTGCCTCCCTGATGGGTAACTGCTGCAATATGTTTGAGACGATTCCCTGTATACGCAGGTACCCTTGTGAAATGTGTAGCACGGTTTCCTGGGCCTGTATTTTGAATGTTTACTAGTGTTACTGTGCTGGTGTTTCATTTCGAGATGTAGCTGTAGCGTGTGGCTGAACATTCCCCCGGTTTGTTCCTTCTGCTTGCGTCCTGTGCCGTAGGGCGCTCACACATTCTACCTGTGACCCCACGGACACGTGCGCTTTCCTCTAATACCTCTTGTGCACAAACAGAGCAGAAATGAGCCTCCGTGTCTATGCTCTCAGTGCAGCAGCTTCCGTGCTGGGTCACCGGCAAGTGCACCTGGGATTTTCATCCATCCTGCCTCCCTCCCCCGGAGCCGAGCACCAGCGAGTTTGCCGAACCACCAGCACTCACCGCATCTCGTTTGCCCCTTTCCCTCTGACATTCTGAATCCTGCTTCCTTGTCATTTATGTCAGGGTAAAAATGTATACCTTTCATTGGTTAAATTAGCATTTTTTAATTACTGAATTTGGACATTCTTAATAAACACGTTAGTAATTTAGGCTTCCCCATCTGCCAGCAGGCTATTTACAGCCTCAGTTCATATTTCTCTGCCATTTAAGCCTTTTTTTTATATATATATTCAAGAATCTTCTTTTTTTTTTTATTACCAATATAAATCATGTATCTGTTTCAGGAGCTGGAAGAATCCTTTCCTGGCCTATCATTAATTTCATTTTTATTTCTTTGAATAGGGATCATTATCTTTGCGTAGAGAGAACAGTTCCTGAGCCCCCACAGTTGGGGCTCTCTGTGTACCTATTCTGTCACTCTTCATCCCCGCTGAAAGCCCCAGCGTGCATCTCAGAGCCCAAACCACTCATCATCCATAACTGCTCTCGCTCCGTCTCTCCCGCCTGCCAGTCACCAGCCCCGCCTGTGTGGACCCAGCTCCTGCCGCCTGCTCGCTGCCCTGGCTGCTTCTCCCAGCTCTCACCCGGGCTGTCCACAGCCTCCGGACCAGCCCCCCTGCCACTGGCCGCTGCCCCCCTCCTTCTCCAGCTCTGACTACTCGATGAAAGACCATTCCAGGCACACAGCCAACTCTGTCCCCCAGCACCCTAAAATCCCTCAGTGGACCCCATCAGCCTCAGCAGTCTCCCCTAATACAGCTGCGTATCAGAATCATCGGGTGAGGCTTTTCCCTTTTTCATCGAAATTCCCAGATCCCGACCCAGAATTACAGAATGAGAGTATCGGAGGACAGGCTTGCAGAACTATTTTTTAGTAGCTGATTCACACGCAAGACAAACTGTCTTTCTACTATAGCCCACGTGTGGTGCTGTTAGACCCCAGTCCCAAGGACGGCGAGCCTCGCTCCACAGGAGGGTGGGCCAGACCTCCATGTGGCATCTCCCACCACACCTGGCCTCTAGTGCCACTGCAGTAATGCTGGGAAGTTCGTTCTTCCACACACTAAACTACCATTTGGTTCTCTGCCTTTGCAAGGTTCATGCCACCTTTTGCGGGACTTTTTCCCTTGCCTTAAATTTACTTCTTCGAGGATTCATCGGCCCACCTCTTCTACAGGAAACTTTTGTCTTCCCAGCCATCCTCACTGATGTTGCCCTTCCTTGGTGTCCCTATGGCGTGGGACACGCCCACTGTCATCTGCCATGACCTGCATGCTTTCCAGCAATTTGTCTATCTGTCTGCCTGTTTGACCAGACTTGGAGCTCCTCAAGATAGATCACTGTACCTTGGGATAATGGGTCTAGAATTTCAGAAGTGAAAAGAAGGAAGATGGAATCTGATTAGCAAAAATCTCAGGGCTATAGGCAGAATTTTGTAAGGAATTGTAGGCAAGAACACAGCCATTTGCTTAGAGGCATGATGGCATCTTTCATTATATAAATGAGTATAAGCTTCTGAGCCGAGGGCTTAGCCCACAGGCTTACTGGGAGATTCAGTTATCATGACTACTTAACAAACCACTACACTTAGTGCAACAAGTAGAACCCAATAATTTACATTTTTGTCATCATCTCACAGTATCATTGCTACTTATCATGGTCAGTGGCCAACTGGACTCAAAGACTCTCACTCATGGTCTTCAAGTGCAATCAGATGTGGCTGAGATGGACCTTCTGAAGGATTTCCACTCCTGTGTCTATCAGCTGGGATGGGTTGCTGGTTAGGGCCTCAGCTGGAATTGTCATCAGGAACTCCCACACATGGCCTCTCCACTTAGCCTGGGTATTCTCACTGCATGGTGGCTGACTTCCAAGAGCAAGTATCTCGAGAAAGAGAGAAGGGGCCAACTGCCTTTCATTTCATAACCCTAAGCCACATAGGGTCACTTCCCTACAATGCACTGGTCAAGGCAGCTACAAATATCCACCAAGTTTCAAGAGGAGGGTCACACACTGCTCCTGTTGATCTGTGGATGGGGGAGTGGTGGGTCACACTGTCAGAAAAGCACGTGGACTCTTGTAATGGCTGAGTTTGGAAACACCAACTTGCCCCTCAGGAAGCTACTGAACATCTCTGAACTCAATCTTCCCATCTGTAAAATATGGACAACAGTACAAACTACATGGGAATGTTAGTTGTGAGATTTAAAGATGGTATCTGACTTCTGGTCAGTACACATTAAGCATCTGCTAGGTGAAAGCCGAAATGGGTTGAAAATGCCTGAGGTACACAGTCATAATGCGTCCACAATAACTATTTGCTTCAAACTCCCTGTGGAAAATGGCAACATGCAGGGCTCAAGGTTGGAGTCCGCATTTGGGAATGGGCCTTTATGAAAAATAGCAGAGCTGTAAATTATTGTAAATGGTCCCCCCAGCCACCACTGCTCCCCTCCTGCCTGTTCTCACCCTTTTCCTGAGCTGCTTTCATCCAGATCTGGGCAAATTTCCAGCATCCAACACCCTTAAGTGTTTTGTCCTCAAATATTTCATTTTGGAAAAAAATCCAGGTTTAATTAAATGAACAGCCCAATCAGTCCTAAGGAAACGACAGAATATGCCTATTTACACTAAAAGAAGTTTTGTGTGTCTCTCTTCCTTTTCATCTTGTTATGCCTCTCATATTCACAGATTCCCCCCCCCACACACACACACACAGACCACACTATACACATGCACAAATTATATCAAAGAAATACAGGCCTAATTTTTTTTATCATGCAATAATTTATGCTTATATGCCTGACCATTGTCTGACACAATGACCAAATGATGAAGCCATAAATGCATACAAACACACATTCAAAGGATTTATGTAATACATGTAAACAATGAGGCAAAAAGAAAAAATTCACCATGAACATACTACCCAAATAGTAACTACAGCACTACAATACCAATGACTCAACATGAATACTATCACCCAATCCATCCTTTCTGCTTTCTGCCAAAGGCAAGTTTCAGTCTGAATTTTGAATTTATTATCCTCTTGCTCTTTAAAAAATATATTTACACTATACATGTCCATTTATATCCCAAACAACACAGTATTTAATTTTGCTTATTTGGGGACTTTAAAAATAAATGCTTTCTGAAGCAAATGGATAACTCTGAGATGCACCTGGTATAGAGTAGTAATTATTTTGGAACATGGGAGAGTGAATTATGCTCAGTCTAAGGTATTCAAAATCAGTTAAAATAACAACACCACCAGCATAGTTCTTGCATGTAAGGTACATCTATAGGCTTGTCCTGTAGACCTCCAGCTTAAAATCTTTGACTTTGAAGTAATAAGTATGAGCCCCCCAGGCACGGATGCAGGGCTCCCTAAAATCTGTCCCCAACTCACTAACCAGCTTCTTATTTCCCTTGCAATAATAAGGATGTGGAGTGACTTCATTCTATATGGCCAATAGAAGCATAGATCTGTCCAAAGGCTATGGAAAATTTTTAGTACTAATTATTAAAGATGGTATACCCAAACTCCATGACTGAGCAGTACCATTCAACATAATATATAGTCAATGGAAATGAATGTGTATGTGTATCAAAAAATATACACAATAATGTTTTATCTAGACTTATTTATAGTACCTAAACTAGAAGAAAATGTACATCAGGAATTACCAATGTATATTCCATCTAACATATATTTCTTACAATAAGACATTGATAGGGGTCCTTGGGTGACTCAGTTGGTTGGGTATCCTACTATTGATTTCAGCACAGGTCATGATCCCAGGTTTGTGGGGCCAAGCCCCATGTCAAGCACCTTGCTCAGTGTGGAGGCTGCTTAGGATTCTCTCTCTCTCCCTCTGCCCCTCTTCTCTGCTCATGCTCTCTCTCTAAAATAAATAAATAAACATTTTAAGAAAGACAAAACACTTTTTAGAAAAGAAGACATTGGTACTTTTCCATTGAAAGGTAAAGTTTTTTTTTTTTTAATCTTTCTTTGAACCTGGACAAAGTTTTGTAGTTGCCTTGACCAATTTAATGCAGTGGAAGTTATTCTGTGTGACTTCCCAGTTGGAAGCTAGGTAGTAAAAGGGAATTTAACTTCTGCTTTGCTTTTACTTCCTCTGAATACTCAGTTTTGAAACTCAGACACCATCTTATGAGGAATCCCAATTCACATGAAGACACCTCATGCGGGAGCTCATATCTCAGCTGCAACCAGAATCAACCACCAGGCATGTAAATGTAAGATTGAGCCTTTCAGCTGAGTCTCAGGTTTTGCAGAGCTCAGATAAGCTTGCCAGACTGTGCTCTGTCCAAAGTCCTGAATCTATAAGTACAGTAGGTGGGCTTGTGCTATGCTATTGAGTTTTGGGATGATTTGTTATGTACCGTAACTGGAACAATTATACACAAAAATGAATAAACAATACAAACACAAAAAGTTAGAGATGTTAACAGAAATGAACACATACTTATGAGCCCCTTAACATCAAGTTCAAAATCATAAAGAACCAGTCTATAGTAGTAGAGGTTAGAAGAGTTGTTACTTTTTAGGGTGTATTTACTAGAAGACATGAAAGAGGATTCTAAATGTGCAAATACATTCCTATATCTCAAACTGGGTGTTTGTTCCATGGCTATATACACCTGTAAAAATTTGTCAAGACTTACACAGCAAATCGCAAACTGGGTTTATTCAAAAATGAAGCTCACGAAAGCAAAAGCAGAGTTATTCTGATTGAGGTGAGTGTGAAGCTCCTGGGGGCCACTGTTCTGCTCCCTCTTATACCAGATTCCTGGAGCTTCATAGGAATGTGGCTTGAAAATCTTGTGACTAAGGGCTTTCTGGTCTTCTATCTCATCCTCTTTGTATCTCTGTTATCTACCATCGTGTCTGGTATGTAACCGCTGGTTAATAAATGCTGAATTCATGAGTGAATGAGTGCATTCAAGATAGCTTTTATTTGTCCGTGTCCCTACAAGAGTTCTTTCTGGGGGACAGAGGAGAAAATCACTTGGAAAACTTCTGGAACTACACTAATTCTTTCAGACATTTAAGGAGCTCTTTAAAATCATTGGACAAATTACTGTCCATTTTTAAAATTACTGTCTATTTTGTAATTTTTCTTCTTCTGAATAGCCTCTCTTGTTGAGTGGGAGCTTAGACTGGCTGTCTCATGCCATTAACCCTAATTGCTATTTACACAGTGAGGCTTGGGCACCGTCCTCAGAGAAATGCTCAAAAGAGACAACAGTCACATTTAGGGTGTTAGTAAACCACTATGTTTTGTACACTTTCTTCTCCTTGTTGAAATTCTATTCATCCTTTAAAAGTTTAATTAAATACTTTATCCTTCTTAATGCCTTTTCTAAACTCTTTAGACAGAATTGATGGTTCCCATTAGAGATTATATATTATATTGTTTATATATACAATCTCTAATGTGTTATAAAATGGGATCTATATGTATATCCTTGACTCTTTCAAGAGAGAAGTGAGAGATCTTTTATAAAGAGAATGTGCTTCTTATGTCCCAGCAATATCTAAAAAGAACAATATAATTTGACCAAGGAGGATTTACTCCAAGAATGAAAGTTCAGTTTAATGTTAAAATTCTAACCACTTTAATTTTCACATTAACAAAATACAGGAGAAAAACAGGTAGGAAGAGAAAAAGGAAGATGCCTACCATCATCACCTTTAACCAACTTCGTTACTGGAGACACTAGCCTGGCCGTCACAAAAATAAATAAAAGCTATAAAAACTTAAAGTGGATTTAAATCTTTATAATTTAAAAAGCTATTTCTCTTCATAACTGATATGATTGTGGATGTAGAAATTGCCTAAATATATAGCTAGAATTAATAAGTCAGTTTAGCAAAGATGCTGAAAATAAGGCAATATAAGTTCTA
Source organism: Proteles cristata cristata (assembly GCA_017311185.1). Lineage (NCBI taxonomy): Eukaryota > Metazoa > Chordata > Mammalia > Carnivora > Hyaenidae > Proteles > Proteles cristata. Next base: position 493,214 of record JAESUZ010004838.1, read on the forward strand.
TATAAAAAACAATGATGCTTATATATTCTAGCAGGAAAGAATATAAATAGTAATATACAAATATAGTATATTTGTATACTATACAAATATAAATAGTAGCATTTTATATATGCTACTATTTATATTTGCATAGAAAAATCACCAAGTACATAGGAATAAACCCATAGAAATATATTTAATATTAAAATTATCAAATAACTGACCATAAATCTAAGGAAAGGTGTGTGAAACCTCCACACAGAGCAATCAAGATGTTGCTCAGAAAAATTAAGGAATACCTAAACAAATGGGCAGATAATCATGTTCTTGAATTGAGACACTAAATATTATCGAGATTTCAATTCTCCCAAATTCACTTATAGAGTCAATATAATTCCTGTCAAAATCCCAAAGATCATTCTTTATATGTTAGTGTTGTAGATATTGATAAACAAAGTCAAATGTTTGATGGAAATGCTATGGACATAGAATAGTCAAGACAATATTAAATAATAAAAAGTTAGAAATTTATAGTTTTCAATGCTTAGTATGAAGCTAAAATAATCAAGTCAATGTGGTTATTGATACAAAGATAGAACAATCAGTCACAATAGACCCTTATGTGGACAATCATTTGATTTATAGCGATATAAATTTTCACTGGGAAACAATCTTTTCAATACATCCTGATAAAAAATGTCTACTATATATACAGAGGAAAATAAACTTTTCTCCCTATTTCACAATCTAAAGGATCATATGCATAGCTCTGAAAGTTAAAATAATCAAGCTTTAGAATAAAACAGTAAAATATCTTCATAACCTTGTTTTAAGAAAAGATTTCTTAAATAGGCTACAAACCACTAATCAAATTAGAAAATAAGACAAATTAGGGGCGCCTGGGTGGCTTAGTCGGTTAAGCGTCCGACTTTCGCTTAGGTCATGATCTCGCGGTTCGTGGGTTCGAGCCCCGCGTCGGGCTCTGTGCTGGCTGCCAGCTCAGAGCCCGGAGCCTGTTTCAGCCTGTGACTCCCTCTCTCTCTGACCCTCCCATGTTCACGCTGTCTCTCTCTCTCTCTCTCCTAGAAATAAAAAATAAATAAAAAAAACATTTAAAAAAAAAAGAAAATAAGACAAATTAGAACTTTTTGAAACTAGAAAATTGTAATCATCAACAGCAACATTGTAAGAAGTGGTGAGTTGAGCCATGCCTTGGTGACAGCATCTGGGATGCATGCTGTATCCTGTGCACCTCTGTAGCCCAGGCCCATTTCAGTACCTGGCACTCATTAGTGCCAGGGAGGGTTTGCTTTCTCCCTGTCTCTCCTCTGCTCCCATCTGGTGGCCTCTTGCTGGGCCATATTGGTCTGAGTCTCTGGCACAAGCAAAGGGATCAAAGGCCCTCCATGCCTCATATGAAGACTTGAATCAAGGTCTGCTGTCTAATGGTGGGTGCTTTATTCTGCAAATGTTCAAAAGGAACCATTTCAAATAGCAAGGAGGGAAGATTTAACTTGAATGGTTGAGTACGTGCACAGACCAAGATTCATGTTGCAAAAAAAAAAAAATACATACATCTAGGAAACATAGACTTTGGAATCAGATGGACACAGGTTCAGATTTCAGGGATAAAAGATATTTGTTGGTTTTAGACTAATCACTTGCCCTTCTGGTTCTCATTTTTCTTATCTGCATTGAAACAATTGTTTAGTAGTTTGTTTTTAATGATTAAAATACCAAAATCTATTCCTTGAAACACCAATTCCCATGATGCTAATGAATATTCCACATATCAACTGTTCCATGATCAAGTATGGTTCAATAGTCCTGAATAAAAATTATTTTCTTAACATTGTGACTCCTAAAGAGATTTTTCTGGAGAACATTATAAATATCCATGGAAGGATCAGAATATTCGGTTTTCCAATACATCTATGACCCATGGGAACATTTTTCATGATAAAGGACTAGTGTTCTATGAACACACGTGGGGAAATGGTGATGCAGAACAGAACTGACATTTTGAAATGCTATCTGAGTGTATTGCTGTTATCATTACTGTTGTTGATATACATATTATTAGGTTATTAATTATTACTTTTCAGTAGTAATAATGCAAGAGGTCAAAAGTTAAACAAAGCCAAATTGCAATTCAAAATTCATAAAGCATCATTTTCCAAACAAAATTTTGCACATCAGATTTCACTCGGCCCTTCTCCTCTGAATCCTACTAGTTTTAAAATAAACAATTTGAAAATAGACAAATCCCTTCGCTCGTTCCTAATTTGCATGATGGCTTGTTGAGATGAGTCTGTTCCATCACAGCAGAGCTGATGCCATTGTTTTTAATTAACCATACAGGGACTTGAATAGATTCAAAAAGAAAGAAAAACCCTGAATATGCCCACTTACCTAGGTTAATGCCTAAAGAAGTCAAAGAAATAGCATAGCTATGTGCTTATGTTTTCTACTGAAATGTATGATATATTTCTTCTTACATGACAGCAGATTTAGACATACCACTTTGAATATTTGTGATTGTCTGACTTGTTATAACATGGAACTAATGAGAATGTGGACGGAGGAAGAGGTAGTCTCGCATCCTTCTGTAATGCCTGTCTTTCTTCTGTTGCCTTCCTGGCTGGTGCTATTAATTCCATGGAAAGTTTGAATCATAGTAGTTGCTAGGTAATGAGTGATTTTCCATTATTCATGAGCACATTCTTGTATGCAAACAAGAGCCTCTACGTGTCAGCATTTGTTTTACTTACTGAGACAGAGGCCCCAGACACTGCGCTTCTGGCTCTTGGCCCTTCTGCCATCCCGAGATCTCCGGGATACGTGGAATACCAGAAAGAACCCAGGCCTGGGGCCCTTGCCTCTGGGTTCTTATCTGGACTCTTCCTCTGTGGGAATTTGGGCAACGGTCTCTGTCATTCTTATTCTCTTTTCTGGCAGCACTGGATGTTTTCGAATTCAAACACTGCATGACTTCATAGCTTCAGTTTAACATTAAAATGAAACCATTGGGTTGGATGAAGAATATGGGGATATTTGGGTGTTTGCTGGTCCAAACTGTTTTACGGCTATCCAGCAGGTATTTCCTGAGAACCTAGTTACTGGGCTGTAGGTAACTAGAGGAGCAGAGATGTTCACAGTCGAGTAGGGGACATAAACATAGGCCAATAAAATAATATGGTGTGGAACATTCAGTACCGATAGGAACATGCTACCACCCAAAAGACTAGAGAGGGGCAGAGTGATTGTAGTGGGGCTCACAGAGGAAGTTACACTAAAGCCAAGATCTGAGGGCTGAATTCAAATTTGGCACCTGAATAAGGTGTAGGGAGAGGCACCCTGGGTAGAGGGAACAGCCCATAAACAAGTGCAGTGAGACTGAATATACACGTGGGCAGTGGCCAGGCCATCTGACCCACAATCTGCAGTACCCAGCCCAGGAAGCCAACGCGGTAGGCAGTCTAGGGTTCAAACTACCATCTCCAGTAACCAAGCCAGGCAGCCAAGCAATAACCCTGTAACAATCAGCCCCAAAGGGCCATCTCTTGGTTAATAACTGTCAGCTTCCCTGATTTTTACACCCCCACCTCCAGTTTAGGACCAACTAGAAAAACAAAGAATACTCACCCCTAAGCAACCATACAGGATGCCCCTTTTGTAGTTAGATCCACCTCCATCTCCCCCAGTCGCCCCCAATCAAGGCACACCTAACCTGCCCTTTCTTCCAGTATAAAGCTTTCCCTCTCCTCTGCCTGCCTTTGAGTCTCTGCCAGATGCAAGTGATGGTGGCCAGAACCTTGATATAGCCAGCTTGGAATAAATAGCCTTGGCTTGTTCTATTTTGGGTGATCTCCATTTATTTTTACAGCACAGAGGCATAAAACTGGATGTTTTGTGTAAAGAACTAAAAGTGTATACTTGAAGGTGGCTGTGTGTATGTGTGCGTGTGTGTGTGTGAGTGTGCGTATGTTTCTGGGGATGCACATATGTGTGAGTTGAGGGGAGTGCAAATGCAGATGAGTTTGGATAAATAGGCAAGAACAAAGCCAACTAACCTTTTTGTATAATATAATAGTTAACTACTGTTGGGTAATAGTATTACACAATATTGGCTGCTTAAAACAACACACATTTATTATCTCAGATGCTGTTGGGCAGGAATGCTGGCACACCTTAGCTGCAGTCAGGCTGGGGCTGGTCTCATCTGAGGCTTGACTAGGGAAGGGTCTGTTCCTGGCTTTTGTGGCTATAGGCTGCATTCAGTTCCTTGTGGGTCTTTAGTCTGAGGGCCTCAGTTTCTTTCGGGACATTAGCTGTAGGCAGAAAAATGCACCCCAAAGATGTCTATGCCCTCTTCTCTAGAACTTGTGATTATCTACCCTTCATGGTAAAGGAGGCTCTGCAGATGTGATTACATAAGGACCTTGGGAGGGGGAGTGTTCTCCATTATTCAGGTGGGCTGATCCAGTCATGCGAATCTTTAAAAGTGGGAACATCTCCCGGTGGCAGCCAGTCAGAGAGAATCCTGATAATAAGAGAAGAGTTGAACTCTTGCTGGCTTTGAAGATGGAGGAAGAGAATCATGAGCAAAGGAGAGTGGGAAGACTTCAGAAACTGGAAAAGCAGGCAACAGGGGCTTCCCTAGTTCCCCTGGGAAGGAACCTTGATGTGATATCCCCTTGAGACCCTTGTCAGACATTTGGGCTCTAGAGCTGCAAGAGAATAAATTTGTGGTTGTTTAAAGTCACCGAGTTTGTGGTGATTTGTTACAGCAGCAAGAGGAAACTAACACAGCCACCCGCAGTGCCTTGCCACATGGTCCTCTCCATGGGAGCTCATGACATGGCAGATGGTTTCTCCAAAGCCAGCAAGGGAGAGTGTCTCCTTGCAAGATGGGTTATCATTTTATGCAATATAATCATATGCATGCAGATCATCACCTTTGCCACTTTCTCCTGGTTAGAAATCACTGGTCTTGCCCACACTCAGAAGAGGTGGCCACACCAAGGCAGCAACCCCAGGCGGTGGGGGTCATGGGGAGGGCCACCCTGGAGCCTGTCTGTCACAAACACCCAGTGTTTGCACCTTCCTGGAGGTCAGTAGTTCTGTCTCTTCTCTCCTCCGGACATTCAAGTGACGTCCATGACTACATCTTTTGAAATCACACCCTCTGATCCTCACAGTGGAGGGAATCAGAGCCTCTGGGGTCCCAAGCAGTGGGAATTGCAGCTGTAGATATGCGGCACCACTGAGATGCTTGCAGGGGAAGAGTGTGATAGGGCTTGTGTTTCCCAGTGGAGCCTCCAACCGCGGCCTGAGAGATGCTGGACCTGAACCCAGGCAGGGATGGTGTCCAGAGAGGAGAGGAGCTGTTTGATTCAAGAGCCATTCACACAGTGCGATCAGTTTGAATGGAAGATTGGCCAGATGAGACCAACTCTGGGGAGGTTTCCTTCTGCATGTCTGTGCAGACAGAGCTGCTCTGGACAGACACATGGTTGCAAACAGCACAAAGCTCCCCACCAGGCTGAAGGAGTGGCCTGCTGAAGTCCTGCCCATGCTCTGCTCATAGAGCAGCACCCTGCCCAGGGGATCATTTACCTAACTTGTGCACCTGAAGATGGTGCTACTTTCTTTTCTTTTCTTTTTTTTTTTAATTTTTAAATGCTTTTTGGGGCGCCTGGGTGGCTTAGTTGGTTAAGCGTCCGACTTTCGCTTAGGTCATGATCTCGCGGTTCATGGGTTCGAGCCCCATGTCGGGCTCTGTGCTGACTGCCAACTCAGAGCCTGGAGTCTGTTTCAGAGTCTGTGACTCCCTCTGTCTCTGACCCTCCCCTGCTCACGCTGTCTCTCTCTCTCTCTCTCCTAGAAATAAATTAAAAAAAAAAACATTAAAAAATTTTTTAATGCTTTTTAAAATTTGTTTCTGAGAGAGAGAGAATATGAGCAGGGGAGGGTCAGAGAGAAAGGGAGCCACAGAATCTGAAGCAGGCTCTGGGCTCTGAGCTAGCTGTCAGCACAGAGCCCGATGCAGGGCTTCAACCCACGAATGGTGAGATCATGATCTGAGCCAAAGTCGGATGCCCAACCAACTGAGCCACCCAGGCACCTCACTACTTTCTTTTCTTAATGTTTATTTATTTTTGAGAGAGAGAGAGAGAGAGAGCGAGCACGAGCAGGGGAGGGGCAGAGAGGGAGGCAGAGGATCCAAAGCAGGCTCTGTGCTTTTCCCAGAGAGCCTGATGTGGGTCTCAAACTCATGAACACTGAGATCATGACCTCAACTGACTGAACCACCCAGGTGCCCCAAGATGGTGCTATTTCCTAAACCTCTTTAGAAGGAATATCCTTTTATCATTTGCACAAAGATACCAGATAGTAAGTCCTGTCTTCACTTTTACAAATGTCTGCACAGTTACTGTCACCTGCTCCCTGGACACAATACTTAGAAATAAGTGGCATTTTGCTATTAACTCAAAGGGAGGTAGGCTCTAACTTTCATCTTTTCTTTCCCCCATTGCTAAGCAGGTTCCTTCATTTATATAACCCCCAGAGCTCATATCAGTGAGAGGTGTGCCTGGTGCTTGGTAAAAGTCTGTTGCGTTGAAGTGACTAATTGGTTTGCAAAGGGACATGAGTAAAGAAGCTCTGACCCTGGGGCTGCGGTGAGGAAGAGCCCGTCACCACGTCACCACTATGGAGGCCGCCTTGAATGCCAGGGTTTACACCAGGCAATTTGTGTTCATGACCCTTGTCTTCAAAACAACTCTATTGCATAAATATCCTTGGTCTCAATTTCAAAGGCCAAGTAGGTTAACTAGCCCAGGGTTGTAGAGTTAGTAAGGGCAAAGCTGAGATCAAGCCCTGGTTTCAGATACCAATCCGATGTGATTTCCTCTGAGAAGTGCTTCTCGTCGTAAATTGCCCAGAGGAAAAGAGAGTCGGATCATGGGAGCCAGCTTCTGCCAATCTGCTCTTTGAGATTATTTTCTGTTTGGGTTGGGGGAAGGGATGGTGTCTAATGCTGTATTTTATTTTTGCAGTGAGTCTAACTATTTGCAGTCCATCAGTGCAAATCTTTATTCCCACAATTCATCATCATTCACATACGTGACACCCATAATTCAAATAAGATAACTTCTACAGGAGTGTAAATCATGAACGCTGTCAATCCAACTTCACAGCCCCAGATGCCTGCGGTGCTATGTGTTGGGTTCATCCTATACACACAAATTTCAAGATGATGCATTCCCAAGCCAGTCACTACTTCAGAACAAAGCATGCTAGATGAAGGCCGTGTGGAAACACTGCTTTGAACAGCCTGTTCTAGAGGAGGAAGGATGAGAAATTCATCCACTGTCTCATTCCAGTCTCCTTTCTCGATTGGTCAACTGAATTGTGTGTTAACTCCTTCAGAGTTGGGGGATTGTTATCTAGACCATGCAGGAAGCCTCTGGGGGAGCTGGTGGTCCAGCCTTGCCCATGCACAGGTGCGGCTCTCTCTCTCTCATAGGATGATGGTGCACAGAGGGCTGCTGTACTGGGGCAGCTGTACCCAGACCTTTACGGCAGCACAAAGTCCGGTTGTCATTACCAGGACACCACTTTCAAAGAAACAAGACATGGGACCATGAGCTAGAAACAGGGGCCCAGCCAGGCTGGTGTAGAGTGAGGTGTAATTTAGGTCCAGTTCAGTCTGAACAGTAAACTGACAAATGCTTAGAGAAACAGTATGTCCTTTGCAATGTATCAATACAATACGATGCAACAGTGCGTCTGAACATTGTACAAATCAGACACTAGAATCAGTGGGCGCGACAATCATTGGAGTCGATGTTTCAGAACCTCATACAGACAATGCCTAGAGCTTATGGATAATTACACTTCAAATGAACTTAAAAAATGAAAAGTGGAATGGAAACATGGGAAAACAGTAATATGCTAGGAATAGAACATCCAGGAATGGTAATAGTCATTGGAATTTTAAATAACATTAGCGGAGGGACAAAAACACATTAGAAGAAGTGACAGTGCAGTATGTGACCTGGACGTTACATGTGATGACTTTGCTATATCGCTCCAAACATAATCCACACAGATAGAGATCGAAAAATGTGAAAGATGTGAGGTCACAAGATCTTGGTAAAAGACATAACATATATCTAATAGAATAAGGCAATGACAGGGTCAATATGTAATGAGATAATGACCATAAAAAATTGAGAACTGCCTAGAATTGCATAAGGCCATAAGTTCTCAGACTCTGGAGATACACAAATCCCAGTACATATGAATAAATGGAAAATCGCACCTTGGACCCATTGCAGTGATACTGAATAACGCCAGAGGCAAAAAGAAGCTTTAAAGAAACACCTCAGGAGAAGAGAGACATTGCCTTCTCTGGAATGACATTGCAACTAAATTACTATGTTCTAAGAAAGGTGTTTCAGTCGTTAAGATGTTTGAAGCTGCGGGATTTTTCCATCCTCCAGCCTCTAGAGAGAGAACTGCTAAGGATACAGGAGACTCTCAACTGTGTGCAGGGAAGGGCCCGCTAGCACCCGCCTCCCCAATGGGTCTTTGTCCCAGTTAAGTGTTACCCCGCTTCTGCCAAGGGCCCTATTTCAAGAAAACCCATGCCAGTGAAGAGCAGCCATGGGTGGGCTGAGCGACCCCCAGTGGAGCTCTGTTTGATTGGATTGGCTTGAGGGGAAGGTGGGATAGTTTGCCAAGGGGAGAGTCAGCTACAATGGGGACGCACTGACCACACACAGGTTGCTGAGCCTGAAGCGTGGTGCTTGCCTGTCCTTTCTTTCCTACCACACAGACAGGCCAGGTGTTTTTAAAATTCAGATGGCCTCCTCTGCACAGTCTCTCCCTGTTAGCTCCTACCTTCTGAAGGTAGGAGAATCGTCAGCTCTTAGGACAGAGCCCAGAGTCCCTGCTCTGCATGAATGCAGATTTAAGGACTACAACCTCTCTGGGCAAGCACTAGGTCAAGACCAGCTTTGGCTACACCCTGTGGATTCCTGGATTCTTCTCCTTCCCCCAGACCATTTGTCGAGGGTCCAGTCTACCTGCCTCAAACACCCGGTCTTTCCTCCCTTATTCCCACACCTGTACTCCATCCGTTTTTGTCCCGAAGGCATGGGGACACTGGGTGAAAACACAGCACAGCCGTCTCAACACTGGACTCCAAAGAGAGAAAGGAAATGCCAGCCTCGGTTGAAAGCAAGAGCATGTTTTCATGGCTTTGCTAAAGGTGTCTTGAGAGTGTTTAATCTCAATGTACTCGAGGGAATGCAAAAACCAAAGCAAAAAGCAAAAAAGAATTAAATAGAAGGAAACACAAGCTGTTGTACCCACAGGCTGATTGCTATCTCTCTGGGAGAAGAGGTCCTCTCTCAAGGCAGTTTTGACAAAGACAGTCAGATGCATTGAAGGAGGTCAGGCCTCACTGGACTGCGGTTACCTGCTCAAATTCCTCCTCCTCCAGGGTCTCTTTGGCTGCTTATATAAAAAGGACAATTATCTCATTATTTTCCTTTGAAGGAGCAGTCGGTGAGGAGACTGTCTACCTGGGCAGAAGGGACGCCCAGCACTCTCAAGTATGAAATGGTCCAGTGCAGCAGATCAAGGTATCTGATCTTGAGACCAGGAGGGACCAGGAGACATTTGTGTCTGGATTTGCACCTTCAGATTTTCTCACATCCATCTCCAGGGCAGCAAATGACCTGCATAAAAGGCAATTAGAGCATGTGACTCTTCTTATGCCCCCCCCTTCCTATGCAGCATCAAGTCCAAATGCCTGAGCAAGACCTTCCCATCATGACCTGGTCTTGCCTTGCCCATGTACCCAGCACCCGGCACCTTCTCACCCCTGCCTGCTTGGAGCTGCTGATCCCCAGTGCTGCCCAGATGGACACTCTGTCCACCGGCTTAGTGTAGGCATATGCTTCCTCCTCTCCTGTGATATAGTCTCTCCAATGAAGCCACCAAACCAAGAACCGCTATGATGCAGATGTGAGCTCAGGACAGAGAACAAGAGGGTAGGCCCTGATTTCTGACAGCTGCCATGGCACCTTCAGCCAGGCCTGGTGTTCTCCTCCTGAACATCAGCATCAACATCAGACAAGGCCACCCTGCCCGTAATGGATCATGAACAAGGATTCTGTTCAAACCACGAAAAGGACCAAACACGCCTGCTCCTGGCTAAGGGAGTGACTGATACTTCTTCACTCATCACAGCTTGAACCTCACTCTGGTTTCCCCAGCATGGGGGAGATCTTCCTATAGGTAAGACTAGTGTCAGATGTTCCCAAATTACCTGTTTCTTTATTGCGTCTAAGGCAGAGGACAGCCCGCTTCCTTAAACCCTCCCAGCACCACTGAACACAGACCCACATCCCATGGAAGTCTTTTCCAAGAGCAACTTCCTGAGATGCCCCACAGTCCCTCCTCGTGTGCTTCTCCCACACTGTGCTCCTCCTGGTAAACCAACTTGCTCATCACAGGTGTGCTCCTGACAGTGACTGGTTGGAGGCCTCCGACCATGGCTTCATCAGAAACCCTTCCATTCTCCTTTACCCAAGTGAGCAATGAGTGCTGGGTTAGGGAAGAGCTTGGGGGGGCTTTTCTCTTGGCTTTGATGGCACTCGAAGCAAAGCTTTCTCCCACCTCTCAAAGCCCATGTTGCATTTCTTCAATAACCTGGCTTTCTCTCTCTGGCTTACAACTGAGAGCTCACTGAAGCACGTGCATCGCTGGTGGGAACTGCGCCCACATGACCAGCCTCAGCGTGGAGGTCCCTCCATATTTGAGAGTGGCATGGCTATGTAACAGGCCATGATGTTCCCTACATCTGTTCCCTAAAACAGACTTTAGGGAATGTAAGAGGGAAGACAAGATCATGAGACAAGGGAAAAGGCGTTTGTTTGTTTGTTTGTTTGTTTGTTTGTTCTAATGTGATCATTCTCCAGTAAGCCAACTTGCTGGTCTGGTGGTCTGGTGCTGGTTACCCACATTATGTGCCCATTACCCCACTGTCCTCTCCCAGGCTCTCCTCTCTAAGGTAGAACCTGCTTCGGGCTCTCTTCAGCTGATCAGATTGTGTCTACACTCCCCTGTGCATGGAGCACTGGTGTGTACTAAGTTCCTGTAGATATGTTTTGGATGGTTGGTAAGTGACTAGTCCCTGGGGCTTTCCCAGATTAAATGCAAAGGGTTCTCTTCTGATTCCTTACCTTTGTGTCCCCAACTCATCAGAATTCTATTCATCCTTCAAGGCTCAATCCAAACAACACCTCCTCCGTGGAGCCTGCCCTGGAACTCACCATGAGGATCAGTGACTTGTTCCTCTGTATTTACCGAAGAGATCAGAAATGGGTATGGAGAAAGGAATGTATGGAATGAGTGAAGACTGGATCCATGGTGTGGAGATGCTTCTACAAGTTCACCTTGATTTTGCCCATCCATTCAGTCCCTTGCCATAGAGAAAATAGTCAACACATGAAAATACCATTTTGTCTTTGTGTTTTGCTCCTTTATGAAGCAGCCATAAATAGTAGCCTCATTACACAATGCAAATTCCAATTAGAAGCTCACAGCGCAGAAACAGAAGGATGGGTCTGCTCCCTGCCATTGTGAGCAAACGAACCAGTAATAAATCACCAGTCAGCAAAGAGAACAGAGCTTGAATATCTCTCCTTATTGCTTTTAGCCCTGTAAACAGTGCTGTGAGGCCGACATTCAGGAGGAAAGAAAGTAGAATTTAAAGTCATTTTAAATCTGTCATGATTTCCATCTTGTCAGGTAGGTTAGGGGCGCCTAGGTGGCTCAGTCGGTTGGGTGTCCGACTTTGGCTCAGGTCATGATCGTGTGGTTCATGAGTTCGAGCCCCACATCAGACTCTGTGCTGACAGCTCAGAGCCTGGAGCCTGCTTCAGATTCTGGGTCTTCCCTGTCTTTCTGCCCCTCCCCCGCTCACACTCTGTCTCTCTCTGTCTCAAAAATAAATAAATAGACATTAAAAAAGAGTCTCTAAAATTACTCAAAAGTGAGACTAGGGAAAGCAATGATAAAATCAGAAGTTATAGTGATATATGTATGCATATATGGCCTTATATCCTTTTAGATAACAAATGTATAATATCTTGGTATGGTTAATTGTGGGTTAGTTTATAGCTTATATAATGGGTGTACTATTTATAACTACTCATGTTTATATGACATTACATATATACAGTGCCTATATATACATATGAAACATTTACAAATGTACAAATTACATTTCCATGTATACTATAAAATAGATTTTAATATGTATTATGCCCATAGGTATGTCTATTCCATGTAGATCATGATACAATACAGCACAAATGTATAACAGCCAAGCATCAGATGGATTTGAGTTTGAGGTCAGACTCCTCAGAACTGTGTAACGTTATTTGTGAGTCAGAGTCACAGGAGCTGTTAGAATTGTATGGGATGATGGGCATAAAACCGTACATGGTGCAGAGCAAATGCCCCTCATTGAGCTGTGTACCAACCAGCCTGTGCAGGGACTCACACATTCATTCCCATTACTGTTCCCGGCTCATGCACCTGAATACGTACTTACATCCACTTATCTATTAACACACTTTAATATACCTTTTTATTTACCCAACTGTTCATGCTCACATTCATTCATATACACATATACGAATTATTTCCCTTGCATATCCATTCATTTCCCCAACCACAGATCCATTTACTTATTAATTTATTTACATGTCTGTTAATTTATTATGCATTATAATGTTTATTCAGCCATCCATATGAGCAGATCCATTCATACGCTTACTCATTGATTCATTCAACGACACATAACTCATGGATGTATTCACTTATTGCTTATCCATTCACGCACCAACCCATCCATCTATTCAGCCATTAATTCCTAAACTCACTCAGAGATCCTTTCATTTACTCATCAAGTCACAAGTCTGTAATCCATCCACATGCCCTAGAATCCATACACCCACACATCCGTGCATGCTTACATCCTCCATCATCTTGCTCCACTGGCAAGTACCTTGGAACTCTGTTACCTGCCACCTCTGGGGGCACGGATACGGAGAACCCGAGCCTCCATTTCTTGAAATGCTGTTTTAGAGGCAACATGATATAACAGAAAGTGAGGAGTTTTGGGTGTCTATAATTAAATTAATCATAATTAATTCTGCCACTTCCTGGTTAGGGGGTATCAGTTACACAGTTTGAACCTAGTGTTCTCATTCTGGAGAGCAGTGAGTTGTACATACAATCATATGTAAATGTTTTTAGGACAATTTCAGAACACAGCTCCGTGCGAACAGTGGAAGTCCCCCTGCCTCTCTCCCCCTGCGACACATGGGACCTTGTCCCGCCTCTCCGCCCGCATCCAGGGGTTTGTCAGTCTGTCCCGAAGTTTCTTGTCTTAACTCTCCATCCTTAAAAAGAGTTGAAGTCTATGAAGGTCTTCCCCAGAAGCTCCTCCATTCATTTGTCCACGTTACTGCTCTCTCCTGGAATTTGTCGCCAGTCTTCGGGGCGTGGGTCAGAGCTCATCCTCATCTTGAAACTTCCCTGACCTCTGCAGCCCCTGAGCCCCACCTGCTCTGGGCCCAGAGAGTCATGTTAACCATCAGACACTGTCCACATCAGGTCATATTCTGCCCTTTGGGTTGCAGAAGGCAGAAACGAACCGTGAACTGTGAAAATGTTCTAACGAGAGATATAGAAGAGCCATCTCTCTGTGGCCAGTAAAGGAGCCACTGACCCTGGCATGGGTTTGGGGGATGCTGTTCACAAGGAAAACGAAATCTATGACTCATTCATGTTGGATGGTGCTGACAGGGAGAGGTCACCTGGAGGACACGGGCAGAAGCAGAGCCTTGGGTTGGTTCAAAAACCACAGGGAGCAAATGTCTCCAAGGCTGTGACACACGGGGGCACCCAGGGCAGGGCCGGCACCTCCGGGCTTTGCGCTGGGAAAGATGAACAGGGTGTGATCTGAACGTCGCGTCGCCTAGAGGCAGGCTGCGGGGAGGGTACCATCATGCGGCTGTGCTCTGAGCCCCTGGCCTTCTTGCTCAGGGTGGCCGGAGCTGCCCAGGAGGCTGAGCACAGCCAGGGACACAGGCGGCCAGAGTGGTGGCAGGGAGCGAGCGGACGTGACTGGCTTTGTGTCCCCATGAGGCCAGACCTTGGTGCTCTCTGGAGCTCACTTCAGAACTCTGCTGGAAGAGCGTCAATGTTGTGGACCACACTGGGTATGCAGTGGCCTGCAGAGGGCTCGGGTGTGGCGGGGTCGGGCGAAAGTCAAGATCACAGCTAGGGCTTTGGGAGAAAGAATTATAATGAGGATTATAATGAGGACAGTAATAGCACCCAGCACATACCCTGCCCCGTGTCAGCCCTCCGGGGCACCTGTGCCTCCAAACCTCTCTGCGGCCACAAGTGCGAGCTGAATGTCGCTCACCTCACATTACAGATGACAGCATCATCTGTCTGTGGGTTGCTAACCAGCACTGGGGTTGTACAAAGCACAGGCATGCACTGCCTCATTTACCTCTCAGAGCAACCCTACAAGGGAAGGGCGACTATGATCCCGTTTCCCAAATGAACAAACCGAGGCTAGGGGTCCTCTAGTATTTGCACACAATCATACGTCCTGAGCCGGGTTGGGACCCACGTCTAAGTTACTGCAAATTACCAGCAGAAGGTCTGCAGGGGAGGGGGAAGGTCAGGGACCATGAAGAGGCCTGGGGGACAGGACAGTGCTCCCTCGAGCAGCTTCAGCCCAGAGCGGGGTACAGACTGAGGGTCAGAGAAATGGCTGCACTTGCCACAGTCGCCTTGGGGAACCAGCTCATCACTTGGGTCACCCACTTCCAGGAAGTGAACAGTAGCCCCTGGTTGTGATGAGTTCTGTTCCAAAATCAATGTGACAGTGCTGCACGTTACGTGATGAAGCCAGGACACAATGTATGAAGTGAACAAAACCAGACTCAAAAAAGGTGACAGAGTGAACTATGCCATGGACACAAAACGTCCAGGACAGGTGGCCTCAGGAGACCGAGAGGAGAGCTGAGATTGCAAGGGGCTGGACAGAGGGGGTGTGGGAGTGAGCGCTAAGGGCACAGGGTTTTTTTTTGGGGGGGGGTGATGAAAATGTTTGGGAATTAGTGGTGATGTTGAACAGCCCTGTGTATATACTAAAACCCTGAGTTATGCATTTTAAAATGATGAATTTTGTGTCATACGGATTACAACTTGGTTTTTTTTTTTTTTTTATTGATATAACTTATTGTCAAGTTGGCTAACATTCGGTGTGTAAAGTGTGCTCTTGGTTTTGGGGTTGGTTCCTGTGGTTCGTCACTTCCATACAACCCCCAGTGCTCATCCCAACAAGTGCCCTCCTCAGTGCCCATCACCCATTTCCCCCCTCCCTCACACCGATCAACCCTCTGTTTGTTCTCAGTATTTAAGTCTTTTATGGTTTGCCTCCCTCCCTCTCTGTTTGTAATGATTTTCCTCTTTCCCCTCCCCCATGGTCTTCTGTTAAGTTTCTCAAGCTCCACATGTGAGTGAAAACATAAGATATCTGTCTTTCTCTGACTTATTTCACTCAACATAATACCTTCCAGTTCCATCCACATTGCTGCAAATGCAGAATTTCATTCTTTCTCATTGCCAAGTAGTATCTATTGTTTATATAAACCACATCTTCTTGATCCATTCATCAGTTGATGGACATTTGGGCTCTTTCTCTAATTTGGCTATTGTTATAAGCGCTGCTACATCTTGATTTTTTAAAGGTCCATTTCTTTTGACATTCAGGCTGTACACTAATTTCCAGATTTTTTTCCTGCCTGGAGTAGCTGCTTATATCCAAAAAGGAAGGAGCAGGGAGGTCAGGGGCCGACCCTGTCTGAATCAGAAGTCTTCACTTCTTCCTCACATGAAATCACTCAATCTGTACCTCAGATCTTTGAGCTCACGTGGCTGTCCTAATCTTCCTTGCAGGAAACCAAAGCTCTGGGAGGGAGTTTCAAGGGGAAGGTTTGCAGCCTCGTAACACAAGCAGGGAACGGGTTGCCCATGACTATTACTAACAGTCAGACGATGACAACAGTGATGAGTAGTAATCCGCACGTATGGAGAGGCTACTGTGTTTGCTCACGTGCACTGTGCCCTTCTAAGTACTTCACACTTGAGTCTCCCAGGTGACTGGACGAGGCAGGTCCCATTCTTTTATCTTTTTTTTTGTTTAATTTTTAGTTGGTTAACATACAGTGCAATATTGGTTTCAGGAGTAGAATTCAGTGATTGATTCATCACTTACATATGACAGTGCTCATCCGAAATTGTGCCCTCCTCAGTGCCCATCACCCATTTAGCCCATTGCCCACCCACCTCCTACCATCAACCCTCAGTTTGTTCTTTTTTCGTTAAGCAGGTGTTATTCTTATTATTTCCTTCCAACTCCAGCCCAGAGAAGTTTAGAGACTTACCTGAGGTCACATGGCCACTTGAAACTTGCGGCGGCTATGTGCCAGGGGAGGGCCCTGGCATCGCACAGACAGGTGCCATGGATTGCGTGCAGGGCGTGGAAGGGGAGGCTCAGCAGGTAAAACCTGATGAGCTTCCCTCTCCATAAAAGGCATCGTGCTCTGGCAGCACAAGGTACCCAGCAAAGGAAAGCCTATCAAGGAAAATACTGAGATTTCCATTCCTAGGGGCATCCAAAGAGAGGCTGCCCAGGAAAGGATGCCGAGAGGCACACTCCTAAGGGGGTGGCGGTTTGAAGCAGAGGACCCCAGAGCCCCTGAGCACTCCTGTCCTCTGGGGTCCTCAGTCCAGATGTCTCCGGGTGTATTTTTCTGTTGTGACTTACACATCTCTGCAGGACCTGTCTTCCATCAAGGTCAAGATTGGGGCTGGTCAGCTGACAGGCAAAGCCAGCCGTTTCTTTCAGAAAACACAAGAACTGCAAAGTCCGATACGATAAAGAGACACCATTGGCTGTGCTTCACGATGAAACCCTGAGCAGATGGATGGTGGATTTGCCGCCGGACATTTCTGTCAGTGAGCATAGACCGCTCTGACGGCAAGCTGGCCACGTGTGTGTATTTCAAATCTTCCCTGGGGCTGGACAGAAGAGTAAACGGCCGTTCCGCAACCCAAAGGAAAGCAGGTCTTGACCTTCTCCATACCTCAGCGGAGACACTCTCCTGTGTAACTACCGCATGTGTTTCTTCTAGGTCTTCCTGGGGAAAGAGGTTTACAGGGAAGCTGTCAGTGTCTTCCAGAAGAAAAGGAGCGAGGGGTTTACTTAGCTGGGAACTAGCTGCTGAATCCATTCCATCGTGATAGATTAGCCACTTTGGAATTCTCACCAACAGTGTGTTCATCCCAAGTCCCTCACTTGGACGGCATCTCAAAACGGACGTCATGGGCATCTCCTGTCTGCAAATTGCTCTCACATTTACAGGGGGCTCAAATCACCCATATTTGGTCATTCCATACCTGCATCATCCGTTATCATGGCCTGTGGCCACATGTAGGCATTTGAATTTAGATTAACTAAAATTAAATAAAATTACAGGTTCAGTTCATCAGTGTTGGGCCAGGCAGTCTCGAGCACACAGACTCTGGCCCCCTCCCAGCCATGTAAGGAGGAGATCTTGTTCCCTGACCGCTTCCTTTGCAAGGGATAAGGAGCCCACACACCCCGCGTGGGAATATCGTTCGTCGTCTCGGGCTCAGTGAATCCTCCTCGGCTCTGCTTCAGCATGTGAGCTCATGGCCCTCAGGCAACCCCTCCACACACACACTGACTTTCAGTATTTCAGACTCCCGGGAGAGGGGTCCTTCCACGGTGGCACACAATGAGTGCTCGTAGGCCGCCATCGCTGGCCTGTCGTCCTTGAGGGACCAAGGGACACTGTAGTAGCTGTCCTTGCCCTCCCTCTCTCTCTCTCTCTCTCTGTGAGTAAAGCTTGTTCCATCCCACACCTTACTGTCTTGTGTTTCCCTCTGCGACCATGGGATGCAGTGGGCAGAAGTGTTCGGAGCCCCCTGGAATCGGCAGGCAGGGTCCTGCTGCCCTGGGTTTGTAACCCGGGCACCATATTCTGCACAGTCGGGTGTGCTAACCACGCTGCAAGTGCTCAGCTACCGCGTGTGTTCCTAGGAGATTGGGTCACGCAGACAGGCCACAGCCTGGCTCTGCCACTTAACGGGTCCTATTGAGGAAGGCACTTCCTCTGACCCTTGGTTCGTCTTCTAAAGCCTGGGGGTAATGATGCCTGTGTGTGAGTCTGTCCCGATAGGTAATTCTGATAGGTAACTGAGATCCCACAGACACACACACACACACATATAGACATACACATATACCTATATACATACGTACATACACACACAAACACATATCTATACACACACACAGACATCTACACACACATACACACATACACATACCTATACACATACACACACATACACAGATACACCACAGATACACACAAATACATACCTATACACATATTCACACAGACACTGACACCTATACATGTACACACACACACAAACACACACCTACACACACAGACACACAGACACCTACATGTACACATACAGAAATACACACACAAACACACACCTACACACAAAGACACAGACACCTGTATACATACACATACACACACATAAGCACATATACATACACAAACACATATATCTATGCACATACACAGATAGCTACACATATACATGCATAGGTACACACATATAAACACCTAGAAACATCTATGCATACATACAAACAGACCTACACATATATGTGCAAGTGTACAAACAGGTGAGTACACGCAGTTACACAATACACACATACACATACCTACACACATGTGCACTCATATACACTTACATGTACACACAAATACACATACACACATGAACACACGTATACACACAGACACCCATACACAAATACATATACCTGGACACATATACACACATCACAGAAACACACACACATGCTCATATACACCTAAAGCTCCTTGAACATAACTTGAACTGAGTGAATGGCAAGTACGTTTGGGTCGAATTTCCTTAGGCTCTGGCTTTCACTCTGCTTGACCAAGGCTGTCTCCCCCCTCCTCCCCCCTTCCCTCCCCTCCCCCCATCAAACTGCACACCAGATCCGGGGGACATACCATTTATTTGACTCAGTTCGGTTCAATCAGGAAACAGAAAGCTACTCTGCATATTCCAGACAGAGGACTTACGGTGGGTGTGCGGGTTTGCCGAGCTGCCATAACAAAGTCTCACGGACTCTGAGTGGCTTGAACAGCAGACATTTCTGGTGTCCAGAGGTCTGAGTTCAAGGTGTCATCAGGGCTGGTTCCCTTTGAGGCGCATGAGGGAAAATTCGTTCTGGGCTTCTCCCCTAGCTTCTGGCGGACACATCACCCCAATCTCTGCTTTCACATGGTGTTCTCTGGGCATGTCTGGGTCCACATTTCCCCTTTTTGAAAACACCAGTCATATTGGGTTAGGGTCCACCCTATGACAGGCTGACCTCTTCTTTAGTGACATCTACAATGACCCTATTTCCAAGGAAGCTTGTGTTCTGTGGTACAGGGGCTGGGGCTTGAGCATGAGTTTTGGGGGCCACAGCTCAGCCCCTGACAGTGGAGAACCATTACGCAGGTAATGGAAGAGCTGAGATTCCAAGGCAAAGAGAAATCCTCCACAGCAGAAGGTACTGCTGCTCCTGGTGTGGAAGATGCATCTACTGATCCCAGAAACCAGGGCTGTCAGGAAGCACGTAGAGCCACACTGACACACCAGAGCCAGGACTGTGGGGGACACGGCACGGCCAGGCAATGCTCCCAGAAAAAGAAGAAGGGAGCTCCGCTGGCTTCTCTCTCCTGGCTGTTCTCACCCTCTTCTCGGGCTCGGCCTGGCATCCCCACTGGGAGTTGCAAGGACCAGTCGCTGCACTGGGAATTTGAAGGGGACCGTGGACGTGACAGGGAGCAGATGGCGGCCAGTGTCATGCTTTTGCAACCACGCAGGGAAGGAATCACCACCCTTGCCTCACACACAAGGAGCCCGAGGCTCAGAGCTGTTGCAGAACTAGCCAGGGTCCCAAAGCCGGCAGCGTGAGCAGAATCCTAGCCCAGGTCTGGCCGGCCCAGGGCCCGTGGCTTTTGCCGCTAGGAGGGCTCAGCCTGGTGAATGGCCGGGTTCGGCAGGATCACATTTTCATCCCTCCCGGGACCTACGGCTGCATCTAGCATGTATTAGACGGCAACGAGTACGTGAAGAATTAGAAACGGCAGTGGACGAGTCATCGCCTCATGGCTGGCAAAAAGCGCATATGGCCTGGAATTTAGGAAAGAGAGGACCATGTTAGCCGGATGTTTCCTGCAGCAGACTGGGCGCCCGGAGCTGGGTCCTGGGGACGTGGGGGACACGGATCAGAGTCAGAGCTCCGGCGGGGTGGCTGTAGCACTTCCGGCTCAGACGCGACCTTGGCATCTTTGCTTTCCCTGAAGGGTCCCAGGGACGTACTTAAGCAGAGGTTGTAGCGCAATAGACAAATAGACCAGGCAGGTATTAAAAAAGAGGGAGCTGCGCGTCAGAAATGCCAGCCTGAGGGCAGGGACACATGGGCGGGGCACTAACTGTGGCAACTGTGACACACCCACCCTTCCGGGGACCCCCCTTCACGTGCACGTGTGCCTGTGCGGCCTGCCTGCGCCTGAGAAGTTGGTACGTGAGTATGAAACTGAAGTTGCCAGAGGTTTAGACAGCAATTGATTCAGATCGTCCTTTCATGCCCCACGGACAGTCATGACCGTAATGATGAGAATGTGAACCCCACCAGTCCTGCCCTTCTGCCCTGGAGAACCGGCCTGGCCCCCCGGGCAGCCCGTCCGCGTCTGGCCGCTGTGCCTTGGGAGACACAGGGCCTTTTCCCGTTTCTTTCTTCCTTTCTGCCCACCTGAGCCCCTTCCAAGGCAGTTTTATTGGTGCTGTTTGTTCAAGGCCTTTCCTGTTGGACCCAAGCCTCTGAGACGGCAGCCGGTGGGGTCCGGGCCCCACACACGACAGCGAGCCCGGGTCTGGTGCCACTGGGATGCACCCGTGACGCGGCAGGTGAGGGTCCAGCTGTAAGTCTCTGTCCAGTTCTGGCATCGGGACGAGGTGGAGAGCCAGGTCTGTGTGCAGCAGCTCGGCGGAGCCCCGGCTGGCCGTAGCGATGCATGTCCAAGGCGGGCGGCCCGTGTGTGGCCCAGTTCCGGTGCCCAACAGTGTGGCAGGGCCCAGGGTTGGGGGCGGTGACATCAGAGGTCCTGAGAGAGAGAGAGACACCTTTACAGCAGAGAAGAATGGGGAGCGAGCCAGGGCAGGAGTCCAGGGAGAGTCCAGAGTGGGCGGTGTGTGTGTGTGTGTGTGTGTGTGTGTGTGTGTGTGTGTGTGTCTTTACACGCAGCCCAGGGTCAGGGATGTGATGTGTGGAGGCCTTTGACGAGTGTTTCTCCTTCTTCCCTCCCTTTGGGGGTCTGCATGCCTGACCCGCGGCCTCCCAAAGCTGAAGGATCACACCTCGGGGTGGGGGTGTGCAGGGTGGGGAGGAAATTCAGCTGGAAGTGGGTTAGCTGATGTTCTGTCATTTGGCCTGCCACCCCAGAGGGAGACAGAAACAGAGACAGAGAGAGAAAGAGAGAGAGAGACAGAAAGAGACAGAGGAACAGAGACAGAGAGAGACACGGAGAGCACACCCCAGTAAGCCAGGGTCACCCGCAGCCCGGAGCTCTGTGTGCCCAGCGGGCCTTCAGACGCTGGCTCACTTGTCCCTCGGGTTCGCTCCAGGGAGCAGCTGGCTCTTAGCCAGCTCTCCGCTTACAGATCTTGGACGCGTTCTCACTGTGGCTCCAACAGGCAGCCTGGGCTCGGCGTGCCGGCCGCGCTGGCCGCCAGGAGGCACCGGGTCAGGCAGTGAAGGGGACTTGCCAGGCAGCACGGGTCAACCACCGGCTTCCGCTTCGGAAGAGGCTGGTCACGAAACACCCCGGGTGGGGCGTGATGGGTGCATGGGTGGGGCGTGATGGGTGCACGCTCCGTGTCAGGCCGGGACCCACGGGGTCCTATCCTCTCCTCAAGGCGACCACACAGGTTGGGCTGGGCTATGGTCCCTGCATTACAGGGCATGAAATCAAAGTGCAGAGAGGCTGGTGTTTTGCTCAGGGAGACAGTACTTAAGGGTCAGAGCTGCCAGATTGAGTCAACTTTTTTTTAGTTTATTTATTTTGAGAAAGAGAGAGACAGAGCACACAGCAGGGGAGGGGCAAAGAGAGAGGGAGGCACAGAATCCCAAGGAGGCTCACACAGTCAGTGCAGAGTCTGATGTGGGGCTTGAACTCACAAACTGCGGGATCATGACCTGAGCTGGAACCCAGCATCAGAGGCTTAACTGACTGAGCCCCCCAAGGGTCCCTTGAGTCACTTTCTTGACCACCCATGTGGCAGAGAGTCTCAGACCATCTAAGGATGGGAAGCTTAGGCAGCCCTCTGTGATCCTGACCTTGGGCACCCCATCACCATAGGCCCACGCTCCCTCACGTCCATCTATTTCTTCTCCAGGCTGCAGAGTAGATTCTGGAAAAAGAAGCGAGCCCGCACCCTCATCTGTACACCTCAGAAGGTCCAGGGGGAGACATTGGCTCTGCCCTAACTCTATCCATCTTTTAACTGGGTTATTGATTTTTGCTTTTATTTTTATTTCACTTTTAAAATTTATTTATAATTTGCTTTTCTCTGAGTTTTTGAGCTTCTTTAACATGGTTTTCCCCTCATGTTTGCGTTAAGGCTGATCGTTGCCCCTGAGCGCTGCCTTGTCTGTGTCCCATGATGCATTGCAGGTTGTGTTTTCCTTAACACTCAGTGTAAAACTATTTTCTGATTTCCGTTGTGATTTCTTTTCTTTTTTGACCGTGGGCTACTTAGGGAAGCATTACGTAATTTATAAACATTTGGGGATCTTCCAGATGTCTTAACCTTACTGTAATTTCCTAAATGAATTCCACTGTTCAGAGAACATACTATGCGTGCGTTCAACACCTTAGGAAATGATTTAGACTTGTCTCATGCCCCAGCTCAAGTGAGGAGAACTTGGCAATGTCTGTAGACATGTTTTCTGTCTCACAGGTAGAGGTTCCGGGTGGTGCAAACATCCTACAATCCAGGGGTGCACTCCTGTCCCCAAGACAGAATTGCGCAACAGAAAAATGTTAATATCACTGATTGGAGGAACCTTGGGATATATTGTTCGATATTCTGTATCTTTACTGATTTTCGTCCACTTGTTTTATCGTTTACTCAGAGAGTGGCATTCAAATTCCCAACTATACCAGTGAATCTGTCTCTTTTCCCTTTGCTTCTGTCTGTTTTACAATGCTCTATTCTTCAGTCCATACTGAGTGTGCATCCTTAAGAAATGGACGTTTCTACCACTACAGACGGTCTCTGTTCATCTCTCTGTCCCCAACCAACTACCATTCCCATCATTTATGTAACCAGTTTCTTATGTTTGCTGTTTGCATGGTGTATCTCACACTGCCTTTTTATTTTCAAACTCCCATGTCTGTGTTTAAAGTATGCCCATTACAGAAGACAAATGGTATGGTGTTGATTTCATGCGTCAGCAGAAAACCTTGCTCATTTTTGGATTGTTTATACCATTTACATACAACATAACTATTTATAAGATTGGGTTACAGTTTATTATCTTGGAAAATTCATCTTCTCCTTCATCCCACGTTCTTTGGTGCTCTTTTCCACTTTTCTTGCCTCTTTTCATGTGAGTCTATTTTACCTCCCATATTGACTTCTTTTAAAACATTACCTGGTTTGGGGCACCTGGGTGGCTTAGTCGGTTAAGCGTCCGACTTTCGCTTAGGTCATGATCTCGTGGTTCATGGGTTCGAGCCCCGCGTCGGGCTCTGTGCTGACTGCCAGCTCAGAGCCTGGAGCCTGTTTCAGTCTGTGACTCCCTCTCTCTCTGACCCTCCCCTGCTCATGCTGTGTCTCTCTCTCTCCTAGAAATAAATAAAAAAAATTAAAAAAAAAATAAATAAAACATTACCTGGTTTTATTAATTTATGCTTGGGGGTTCTTACATAACAGAAAATTTCACATATGCATGGCAAGACACACACACACCTGTATCTGTAGAGAGCGTGGAATATACCTTCTCGAGTATCGATAGTGACAGTTGATGCAAAGTGCACACAATACGAAGTTAACTCCTTCACTGCCACCTCCTACACACATTTAAAATCCAGTTCAGGGAAAGGCAGAGCCATAGGAGCAAAGAGCACATCAGCGACTGCTGGAGACCAGAAGTGAGCAGGGAGAGTATCAGTAAAGCATCAGGAGGAGGTAATTCCAGGCAATGATAGGAATGTTCTGAGTCTGGACAACGTTCTGTGTTCTGGTCTGATGGTTACCTGACTATGTGCCTGTGTTTCAGTGAACTGAACACCCACAAGAGTGAATATTAATTACTATGTATAAATAAAGCATAGTTTACTTTTTAATGTTTACTTATTTTTGAGAGAGACAGAGACAGAGCACCAGCAGGGAGGGGCAGAGACAGAGGGACACACAGAATCCAAAGCAGGCTTCAGGTTCTGAGCTGTCAGCACAGGGCCTGACGCAGGGCTTGAACTCATGAACCACGAGATCACGACCTGAGTCGAAGTTGGGTGCTTAACCGGCTGAGCCACCCAGCATCACTAAAGCATAGTTTTAAATAAAGACAATATGGACAAAAGTTAAAAAGCATTTTATCAAATGCCCATTAAAAAAAAAAAAACACACATGGGGCGCCCGGGTGGCTTAGTCGGTTAAGCGTCCGACTTTCGCTCAGGTCATGATCTCGTGGTTCGTGGGTTCGAGCCCTGAGTCGGGCTCTGTGCTGACTGCCGGTTCAGAGCCTGGAGCCTGTTTCAGTCTGTGACTCCCTCTCTCTCTGACCCTCCCCTGCTCACGCTGTCTCTCTCTCTCTCCTAGAAGTAAATAAAATATTAAAAAAAAAAAAATTAAAAAAAAAAACACACACACCACAACTGTTGGACCAGGGGGTCAAGATATAACAAGAATCTTGGATAAATGCATAAAAATATCTCGAGGAAGTTTTGCTTTCCTTTTCATCTTAAATACTAAATTTTATAGGAAGAATTTTCTATTTTTATAAAAAGCAAAATCGTATTGTCTTTTTAAGTCCATTTCTTCATGTTATCTTATAGTCGCTGCTCTGGAGATAAAAGACACAAATAGACATTGGTGACTCATGACAGTTGACCTTCAGATAACGTTGTGTAACTTTTAGTGTCATGGAAGAGCTTTGTAAGAGTCTGATCCCCCTTGGAACATCTGCCACCTTGGTCTTCTACTAGCCACATTGCTTTTATTATTTTTTATTATTTATTTATATGTATATTTTTAGAGAGAAAGAATGTGTGCCAGTGGGGGAGAGAGAAGGGGGGACAGAGAAAGAGAGCAAGAAAGAGAAAGAAAGAGAATTTTTAGCAGGCTCCACACTCAGCATGGAGCCTGACTCAGGGCTCGATCCCACGACCCTGGGATCATGACCTGGACCGAAATCAAGAGTCAGATGCTCAACTGACCGAGCCACCTAGGCACCCCATCATATTGATTTTTAAATTTCTAACCTATGATATTTAAAACTCAGGGTACCTGGGTGGCTCAGTCGGTTAAGTGTCTGGTCACGATCTCTTGGTTCATGAATTCGAGCCCCGCCTTGGGCTCTGTGCTGACAGCTGGGAGCCTGGAGCCTCCTTTGGATTCTGTGTCTCCCTCTCTCTCTGCCCTCCTCCACTCACACTCTGTCCTTCTCTCAAAAAATAAATAAAAAACAATTAAAATAAAAAAAAAATAGGGGTGCCTGTGTGGCTCTCCTTAACCCCTTAACATCGGTTAAGCGTCCGGCCTTGGTTCAGGTCATGATCTCGTGGTTCATGAGTTCAAGCCCCACATCAGGCTCTGTGCTGACAGCTGGGAGCCTGAAGCCTGCTTCAGATTCTGTGTCTCCCTGTCTTTCTGCCCCTCCCCCATACTAAAAAAATTAAAAAATTAAAAATAAATTAAAAGTAATATCATAATACATTGTTATTATCTTTGCTTTTAACAGCCAATTGCTTTTTTTGGAGGCATATACATGTGTGTGCATGAGTGTGCACATGCAAATACACATATACGTGAGAGTAATAAAAAGCCACTTTGTGATTACCTACAGATTTGCTTTTCCTCATTTTCTTTCTTCCTACAGGTAGTTCTGCGCTTCCTTCTGGCATGCTTTACCCTCAAGCTGAAGAATTTCTTTCAGTGTTACTTACAGTGAGAATCTTCTGGATATGAATCATTGCAGGTTTTCCTTGTTTGAAAATGTCTTTGTTTTGCTTCCATTTATAAAGACTAATTTTGATGAATGCGGCAGGGTTGTTTTCTTTCTCACTTTAAAAATATTAGTCCACTTATCTTTAAAGTGCATAATACGGCATTGTTAACCGTAGGTACTATGTTAGAGAGCAGATCCTTCTTACAAAAACAAACAGTAAACAACTTAAAAAGGAAACAAAAGCCACCAGCAGCAGCAGCATAAAAATGCACAGAAGGAAATTTTGGGGAGTGATGGATATATTTAGTGCTTTGTGGTGACGGTATCATGGGTATATTCATAGGTCCAAACTCATCAAGATGTAGACATAAAAAGTGTGTGATTTTTTTGCGTGTCAATTATACCTCAATGGAGCTAAAAAGATACTCTGGAGGCCAAGTCAGGAAAACAATATGCTATTCCACTGTCTTCTGGTTTCTACGTTTCTAATGAGAAATCTGAACTGTTTTGTACTCCTGTTCCCTTATGTGAAATGTGGTTTTGTTTGTTTGAGAGAGAGAGAAATAGAGTATGTGTGTGCCTGTGTGTGTGAGCAGGGGAGAGGCAGAGAGAAGGAGAGAGAGAATCTCAAGCAGGCTCCATGTTGTCAGCACAGAGCCCGATGCAGGGTTTGATTTCATGATCCTGAGACATGACCTGAGCCGAAATCAAGAGTCTGACGCTTAACTGACTGAGCCACCCAGGCGCCCCTGAAATGTGTTTTTCTTTCCTCTGGCTTATTTCAATATTTTCTCTTTCTATTGTCTTTTCAGCATTTTGACTACGATGTGCTTCGGTGTGTTTTTCTGTGTACTTAGCCCTGTTTGGAGTTATCTTGTTTTGGGGGCTTGACGGCTTTCAGTGATTCTAAAACTCCTCAGCCACTATCTCCTCCAATACCCAATACCCGTCAGCCCGGCTGCCTCGCCCCTCCTGCTGGCCCAGCTACGCATGCTGCTGACTGCTCAATACTGATCTCCGTCTGTCAGGTTCTCTGTGCCTTTCTACCAAAGATTCTTTTCTTCCCCTGCGTGTTTCAGTCTGACATCTGCCATTCATCCCTCTTTATTCATGTCTGCTGCTCCCGTCTCTGCTTTGTTGCTGGTAAGCCCTCAAAGTAGATTTTCCGCATCTGATTTCATAGTTTTCACTTCTGGCATTCCAATTTAGGTCTTTCTTAGAGTTTCTATCTCTCATTAAAATTTCCCAACTGTCCGCATGTTATACCATTTTTACTATTTTCAGTCCTTTGACATATTTTTTTGTTGGTGGAATTCAGTGCTTTATATAAAGTCCCTTGTAAAAACAAAACCGAATAAAAACAAACTGAAAAGAAGGGGAACGGCAAATTTTTAAAAATAACAGAAAGGAGGAAAAGGATGGAAGGCATATTGTTCATATGTGTTTTACCATCTCTGTCTTATAATTCTGGGCTGTCTGGTTCTGTTGCTGGCGACAGTTTCCTCGCTCAGCCACGGGTCACAGCTTCCTGCCTCTTGGTAGGCTTTATACTTTACTCATTCTGTGCCAAACCTTGTGTAGGAAAGAATGGTAGAGATTTAACTAAACAACATATACCTACAGATACTGGCATATCTGCCGGGACAGTGGTGTGGGATGGGAGGAAGGAGTGGCCAGTCGATTTGATCTGTATTTAAACCAGGATTTTTTGCACTTCCTCTTAGATTTTTGCATGAGTGGCTTCCATTATTTTTAAGGAGGTAAGAAGACATTTCCTTGGGATCTGAACACTGAGAAAACTCTGGAGATCTCTTGATGACTGATAGGTCTCTCTCTCATTCTCTCTCTGTCTCCTCTGTTTGCTGTCTGTCTCTCTTCAGACACCAGCATTTGGCATCTCTGAGAGTAATTTTCTTCCTCCAGTTCTGTCTCTGGATGTCTACACCACAGAAGATCTCAGTTTCCTTGTTACTCTGACTTCAGCCTCCACAGGCACTGCAGTGGGAGCACTCAGCCTCCCTGACCTCAGCCTCCACAGGCACCGCGGTGGGAGTGCTCAGCCTCCCCTGACCTCAGCCCCCGCAGGTGCTGTGGTGGGAGCACTCAGCCTCCCTGATCTCAGCCTCCACAGGCGACGCGGTGGGAGCGCTCAGCCTCGCTGACCTCAGACTCCACAGGCACCGCGGTGGGAGCGCTCAGCCTCCCCTGACCTCAGCCCCCACAGGTGTTGTGGTGGGAACACTCAGCCTCCCTGATCTCAGCCTCCACAGGCACCGCAGTGGGAGCGCTCAGCCTCCCTGACCTCAGCCCCCACAGGTGTTGTGGTGGGAACACTCAGCCTCCCTGACCTCAGCCTCCACAGGCACCATGGTGGGAGCGCTCAGCCTCGCTGACCTCAGCCTCCACAGGCACTGTGGTGGGAGCGCTCAGCCTCCCCTGACCTCAGCCCCCATAGGCATAGCCTTCCACTCAGTGCAAGCACTCAGCTGAGGCTTGGGTCACCTCAGAGCAGAGTCTCTCAGCTCTCTGTCCTTGCATCCTGTCTTTGGAAGTCAGTGCTCCACCCCAAACTTCAGAGGGTCTCCGCAGTGCAGCCTACGAAGGGTTAGCAGGACCCAGAGGGATTTCTCTCTGCCCTTCTGTCCTGCCACGCAGCGGTGGAGGAGGCACCAAACCAGCAAGAGCTGTGACTGCCCAGCCGGCCAACAGTGTTCCCTCTGTGCCCCCCTGGGCCCCCTCCCCACCCCAACCTATCACTTGAAGACAGAACTTAGCCTCAACTGAGCTTTCTACGTCCTCCCAGCCTGGATAAAGTGCATCCCCAGCGCGTTCTCATAGCATCTGATGCTTCTTTTAACCAACATCTTGACATTGTACATCTTAATGACCAGCTTTATTCTCTGTCTCTTTGTACAGTGAGCTCTTTGATGACAGGGACCCCATGCCCCCTCTGCCTGCAATAGCGGCCGGCACACAGTAGGTGCAGAGCGCACGCGGAAGCCACATGGCTGGGGCTTGGTGCAAGATGAAGTTATCGAGGGATGTCAGATCTTCCGATTTACGCATGCTGCTGAATCATCCTCCCCAATTGGCTTAACAAATTGGTTTTCTTGACGGTTTGAAGTCAGATTTAATGCCACTTTTTATTGAGCAAGCAAGAAAGAGAACTATTATAATAACGACCAAGGAAATCTTGATGGAGTGACATTTAAAGGATATTGTCAGGCAGCCAGCCCTCCCAGTCAGAGCCTCCTCCTGTGACTTTATCAAATTTGTAGCCGCGTGGCCTCATTGACTAAGTAGGGCCTTGAAGCCGGTCTTATCCATTCTCTTCATTGTAAATAAGAAGTTGACCAAGGCCTAGGAAGGATTCCCCTCCAACCCCCCAAGAAACATAGCAAGTAAACTGGAAACTGAACTTTTATCCTTAGTCTATAAGACATGATTCAAATATTTAGGGTGACACGTATCCACCCTGTTCCCAAATTCCTGGCCGTTCCCACAGCATGCACCCTCATGACCTTCTAGGAGCCCCTGAGCCTGCACACCCTGTGTGGGGCCCCCTCCTGCCGTCCTCACTCCTGGAATGAGTTCCTGTCCCCTCTCCACGATGAATGTCATGTTCCACCTCTTCCGTGCAGCCCACCCTGAGAGCCCACTGTCTGCCCCCTTCCTTGGAGATGCCCCAAACCCGTCCCTGCCCTGGTCCTGGCACTCATGATGCTGGACCGTAGGGTCTGTTTCCACATCTGTTTTCCCACTAGGATGGAGCCGCTTCCCCTCTCTGTGTCTGGGGCCCATTCCGGGGCCAGCAGGCTGGCAGCAGGACTCCGTGAGCACTGAATGGTGCAGTAATCTGACGCCAGGGCTGTGTCACATATTGAACCAGTCACTTTCCCTCCGTACTACTCACCAAACCCCTCTAGAAAAGGGCCACTAGCCCACTCTTCCAGAAGAAGAAATGGAAGCTCGAGCAGTTTAGTCGAGTCATCTGAGAGTCAGGCAGGTAGAAAACCAAGATTGCACGTCTGGTCTTTGATTCTGCAAAGACTATCGTCTTTTGATTGCATCTTAGGGGAGAGAGAGCCAGAGGGAGTACCTACCCACAGGACGCATCGCAGTTATGTATATGGATGCTGGTCTACAGCCTGCTGTCACAGCTCAAAATTGTTTGCCAGAGATCTACCTGTCTAGATATAGACACATGCAAAAATAAATGTGCATCTTCGAATGTGAACATACACATGAATGCATATATATATCCTGGATGCATATATATATATATCCTGGCACACACATAAACACAGGTGTGTTCATGATATCCAGTCAACATGTATTTATACATCTAACATACTACATTATATAATCTAGATATATATGACCAGCATACACGTGAATATCCACAAATTCAATATCAGCCCTGTTTAAATGCTACAAAGCCCTGCATGTTTCTACTCAGTAGTGACTGTGCATTCACATACCTGTGTCCATACAAGCCGTAAGGCCACAGTCCACCTGCCTAATTCATTCTTCACTGTCCTTGTAGAACTAAGCGGTGGGTCCCTAACTTCCTGGTCAGGAGCTGTTCGTGGTCTGGGTTGAAGTCGTTCAGACTGACCTTCTCTCCCAGTGGTAGAAAGCCATTAACTCCGAGTGTAATAAAATGAGTAGTCAAATTAACAGTGATGGCAAAGCAGGGAAGAGGGAGGACCGTGGGCCTGGATGCTCACGCTCTGTATCCTGAGTCACCTCACTGGGCAGACCAGACTTGGAGTCATTTTTCTCGGAGGAGGTAACCTTCCACCTGCAGCCAGAATCCGTGGCACTGGGGGCTGCCCACGGTGCCTCGGGACCTAGGACTGCACACAGAGAGGAAAAGCAGAGCTCAGGGAGGTGAGCAATTTTACCCTAATCTGACCAGAGTTAAGAAGAAACATGGAGTTTGGGTTCAGCACTGTCTCCGAGGCGTATCCCCTTCCAGCTCCTTCCCCATCACCTCCAGAGAGACTGGAGATTTCTTTTTAAGGAATTGGCTTATGCAATTATGGAGGCTGGCAGCCTGGAGACCCAGGGGCCAGTGCTGCAGTCCAAGTTCAAAGGTCCCCTGATGCATGAGGGAGGATGTCAGTCTTTGGTTCTATTCAGGCCTTCAATTGATTTGGTTAAGACTCCCTCCCCCCATTTTGGAGGGCATCCTGCTTCATTCAGATACCAGCAATTTAAATATAAGTCTCCTCCCCAAACACCCTTACACAGACATTCAGAGTAATGGTCGGCCACGTATCTGGGAATGGTGGCCCAGCCAAGCAGACACATAATATTAACCATCACAAGCCCGAAATATAACCAAGCCCATCTCCCCACCCTTTGGTCTCATATGGAGCCCCCACTTTCGACATGGCCCTTCAGTGCTGGTACCAGCAGCCCGTGCAGAGTCCCAGCTGGTTTCCTGAGGGAGAGAGACACTAACCAGCTGGCCATCTACCAAGTCAGCCTCATGGACCATAGGTAGGCGGCTTCCCAGGAGCAGCCACACCCAATCCAAACTGGCCAATCAGCTGTGGTCAAGCTGGTGGTTACAGTGGGTATACAACCCCTTACCCCCTGGGAATGGCCCGTGTGCAGGAAGTGTCCCTGAAGGGGGAAGGCACCAGGAGACAGTCTTCCTGAGTCCCATGAAGACCAGGTCATGGTGGGAACACTCAGAAAGAAAACAACTGCTAACTCCTAAGGGCATCCATTCACCCTGCATCTCACCATCGGGAATATTGTGCTGTATGCTCATGCACGGGCCATTCACCAGATCTGCTGCCCCAGGACCCATGGGACCCCTGAGCTCTCGCGTGACTCAGCATCAGAACTGGGGGCCCAAGGTGTGGGAGAGCAGGACTCCCACATGAGCAACAGAGAGGGGTGAGGGTGCATTTTTGGCAGGAGTCCAGTTGGGGAAGGGCTTGGGGTAGACACCTGAAAGTTAGCCTCCCTCCCTCCCTCCACAGTCCACTCCCACTGATTGCACCTTCCCTGCATCCTAATGATGCACCTGCATTATGTGGAAGACCACGCATGGGCTGGCCCCACCCCCACCAGCTGGGACCCAGGCAGGCTCAGAGCCCTGGGTGGGGGGGTAATGTCTCCCGCAGCCCACCAGGGGGCCCATTCCTGTCGGGATCAGCCCTGCCTCACTCTGCAGGCCATCCCTCTCGGCGCCTCTGCTCTGGCTCTTCTGGTGCTTTTGACAGGAGAACTCCCCTGCAGGGACCAGGCCAGGTCACAGTCCCTGTGCAGCCAGGAGATGCAGGGGGCCTCTTCCCTGCCTGATCCTTCTCGGTGCTCACCTGACTGGTCTTGGGAGCTCGTAGAGCCCGAAGAGCTTCATCACTTGAGAAGGGTCAGGAACAACAGTGGCTGTGCTGGTTGCCCGCTGTGTCTCACCAAGGACTGGACTTTCAGCAGCTTTCATCGCCCTGGGCGATGCCCAGGCTGTGGCCAAGCAAATGCCCTGGGGTAGTGCTGGGGGGCAAACGGGAAGGTGATTGTGGTCCACATTTTATGGACACAGGCCTGAGGTTTGGGGTGGAGGAGGCTGTGCTGGGCCATACAGCTAAGGAGGGGGCGCTGGAGTCCAGGCAAAGCTTGTCAGACTCTGGGTCAGGCCACCCACCTGAGCCTGTGTGGTTCAGACCCTTCCCCCACTGTCCTGATTAGAAAGTGCCTTCTTCTGAGCTGGTGCCTGTCTCCCTGTGGCTCATACTCTCAGCTTCAGATTCTCCCCCTTTCGACCCAGAGAAAGGACCCCGCCCCACGATTTTCTTAGATGAGCTCGGTAGTGATGTGAAGGAAGTGTGACCTCCCGCACTTTCCTATTTGAGGGACAGCTATGGCTCAGCAGCCATGTCACCCAGTTGCTCCCTGGTCTGGACTACAAGCAGGAGCACACGGGGCCGGTGCAGGGGAGGAGGGGGAGCCACTGGAGGGGGCGGGCCTGGGGGGTGAGGGCCAGGTGGGCTTAGGCTGGGAGTGGGCCGGTGTGGACACTGTCAGGCTGGCGCGGGTACTGGGCATGGGCCTGCCGGGATGCCCCCGGCCCCCACCCTGCCGGCTCCCGCGGAGGGTCAGCCAGCCCCAGCCGTCCCCCAGCACCCAGGTGTGGCTCCCAAGACAGCTGGGGGCGCGTCTCCTCGCCCCTGCCTGCTCTTCTTTTGGCTCCAACGCACTGGGTCCCCCCTGGGGGACATCACGAAGAGCCTCCAGCCCATCCCCACTCCCCTGCCTGGAAGACCCCGGCCACAGCACCCCCCCCCCACCCACAGTGTCACAGTCCCCGAGCTTGGTCAGCAAAGCGTTTATGGAAACGGGTCCCGTGCAAATCAGTTTGGGAACCACTGCCGGCAGAGTCACAGCGATGCTGGCGCTGTGGGCCCTGCCCAGAACATCTGGGGACACTTGGCATTTCCCACATCATCACCCTGTTGTCTTCCTTGTTCTTCCTCCTCCTTCTCTCCTTTCCCTGCTTCCTCCTCCCTCCTCCTCACTCCCTCTCCTCTCCTTCCTTCCCTCCCCTCTTCCTCCTCCTCCCCTTCTCCCCCTTCTCTTTCTCTTCCTTCCCATCCCCCACTTTTTCATGAAACGCCTATTATATCTCATAGAAGACAATTTTAGAAGTATTCCTCGTGCCAGTCCTGACAGGGACAACCACTCTACTGGCAATGATTTCATCAGAAGAAGGATCTGGAAACCAGCTGCCCCTCCTGCTTGGTGTCCAGATGCTCTCTAGGTGGGGGAACCTGGGCATTGGCATCTAAAATCTATTGTCTACAGCCTTCACCCTGTTGAGAAGCTGCGTTTCTGCCTCAGTACATGGCTCCCGTCTAGAACTGAAGGTCAGCGCAGGGACCCAGGGTGCTTGGCTGGGATCCTCGAAGCTGCGTGGTCCCCTGGAGCTCCAGCACCCCTCTGATCCTGCTCCAGACCACATATCTGAAACCACACCTCTGCCCTGCCTGGCTCCAAGAGCCCATGGCCCTTGCTATCATTCCCACTCACCTGGGAAGACGCTCTTACTTGTGATAAGTATGAAAATAGTGGCTGTCCTATGTGCCAGATAGTTTACATGCATCATTTAATTCAGTCCTTAGGACAACAGTGAATGTCTCCCAGAGGGGAAACTGAGGCTCACAGAGGTCTAGTCTCGGTACTATAACTCTCAGGACAGCCCCATGAGCAGGTTCAGTGCCCACCACACACATGCAGGCGGACGAGGGTGCCGCCTGGGTTCTCCCAACAGAAGGCAGATACGTGTGTCCTCACTCTGCCCGCCTATGCGGAAGGTTCTGATCCAGGCAGAACTGGGTAACACCTCCTGGGAAGTGGAGGTGATGGAGGCGGCCAGCGGGGTCCCCTCCCTGGGTGGACACGGTGTTCTTAGTGCACCAGCTCAGAAGGGCCTCTGGGAGGGGTAGTTTCATGTATCCATCTGACTGGGCCATGCGATCCCGGATACCTGGTTAAACATCATTCTGTGGATGTCTTCAAGGGTGTTTCTAGAAGAGATTAACATCTGAATCAGTGGACTGAGATGGCCTCTCTAGCGGGGATGGACACCATCCAAACCACTGAGGGCACCATTAGACTGAAACGGCAGAGGAAGGGAGACTTCGCCCTCTGCATGATTCCTTGAGCTGAAGCATTTATCTTCTCCCACCCCTGGACTGGAACTGTACCACCGGGCTTCCTGGGTTGGTCTCCAGCTTCAGACAGCAGGTCATGAGGATTGTCAGCCCCTATAATTCATGAGTGTTCTAGATAGATAGATAGATAGATAGACAGATAGATAGTTGATAGATAGGTAGATAGATACATGGATATATATACATAAATACATAGATAAATAAATACATACATATATAGTGGATAGACACATAGATACATACATAGATACAAAGATATATAGACAGATGATAGACAGATACAAAGATACATAGATATATAAATACCTAGATACATAGATATATAGATAGATAGATAAAAATGACGGATAGATGCGTAGAGAGACAGATACATAATACAGACATAGATACATATATAGATAGAAGAGACATAGAGAGATAGAAAAAGAGAGAGGGAGAGAGAGAATTTTATTGGTTCTGTTTCTCTGGAGGCCCCAGACTAAGACAGCCTTGTACTTGGTTTGGCTCTGCCATCACCATCTTGAAATTTTTAGCAATTCTATCATCAAGCTGTGTTTTGTAACTGAAGTGTCATGGGACAGGGAGCAGGTGCATGAACACAAAAGATGTGCACAATACACCCCACCCCTGCTCTTCAAAGCCCCACAAGCACAGAGCTGCAGGGGACCCCAGAGCTCTTAGGGTTCAAGGAGACTCAGAGGGAGCCCAAGGTAAGTGTGTCGCACCTGTGACGGGGCAAGGGGAGGGGGCGGGCAGAACTTGATTCCCACACAAACGAAGGCACTGGGATTCTAAGAAACGAGAACAAGCAAAGGACTCCATTGCATCCTTTCCTGTTTGTTACATCCCTGTTTGCATCAAGCATGGATGCGGAACGTGGTGAAAGGTGAGACAAAGAACAGACTGGGCAAAGTGCTGTCCCTTCTCTCTGTCCTCTGCTCGTCCGGAAGGAGAAGGTAGGGTGTGTTGTGAACATGTACATATCAATATGTGAGAAGCAATCGAGTTACTTTTGTGTAACATTCCCATTATCTGGTAAGATCAAAATGCATATGCACATGACAAGCTACAAAATACTAGTCCTGTAATTTTGGTGATTCTGTATCTGAGTTAAATGCTCTAACATTTGCATTGAAAACCGGCCTGTACAATATAAAGATGGCTGGTAAAATTCATGCCAGCAATGAAAAATTCTATTTTTCTCTACTTAGAATGACATTAACTAGCAAATAAAAAGCCTCAACGGTAACTGGAAAGAACGCTCATGGAAGGGAAAAAATACACAACTTTTTATTTCAGTACCTTTGATGGCATTTTTTGAAAAAGGCACCCTGTATTTCCATTTTGCATTAAATCCTACATACTGTGTAACTAATCCTGAACAGAATATTTTAAAGTTGAAAGGGAATTGGGAGGACTTTATTCTAACTCTCCGTTTACAGACGTGGAAAGGGGGCCGGAGCACAGAGTGGGTGTGAAATTGGGAAGGTTGCTCAGGCCTCCCGCCCCACTCCGGCCCTGCCTCAGGCTCCGGGAGCTCACCAGCCGCCCCGGGCAGGGTCTTTTCTCAGAAGCTGCCCTGGGTCCAGGCCCCGGCCTGCCTGGCATTCGTGACGGGCCTGTTCCGAGGGCAGAGGCTGTCCGTCTCGCTGTTTTCTGAGAAAGTCCCAGGAGCCCTGCCCCCTCCCCAACAAAGTGTCTTTAGCCATGTGAACTCCCATGCTGTGAGGCCCGTGGCCCACAGAAAACCCCCATTATGGCCCACACAATGCAGGAATGTCCCAATCCGCCTGGAATCCTGGCCGGGAATCCCGGCGGTATTCACTGCATTGTATCTGGATACAGAAGGGCGCCTTTAGGTAGGGAGAAGACGGGGCACGCCTTGCCTCGGGCGTGGAAGACTGGGTCCGCCCGGTGGCTGTGGGGCCTCCACTTTCCCACGGCTCCTCCCCTCCGGCTTTGGCCTCATCCTACTGGCTTTGAATCTGAAGGTCATTTCCAGGGTTGACCTGTTGAGTACATCTTGGATCAGAGGAAAAGAAAGGTGCTGTATTGGGAAGAGGCCAGGACTGCAGAAATAGAAGCCCGGGGCGCAGAGCAGCTCGGGGTGGGGAGAGCCAGAGGCCCAGGAAATGTCCCGTGTGGACTGGGGTGGGGACCAGCGCCACTGACCTTGATTTAGAAAAGGGGTTCCTGACAGCGCTTTTTCTCCCAGATTGGAAGCATTTCATTCCTCTGTCCCTGGCCAGACCTGCTCATTGCTCCCTGTGACTTTCCCCGTCCTTGCTGCTTCCATCTCCTGTCTGGCCAGCCTCCTGCTCCCGGTGGGCTCCTGTGCAGCCGGCCTGGCCCCTGGCCCTGCAGCTCTCCCTACCCTGAGCCCCCACCTCCGTGTGCAGCCTCAGCTTGGCCCAGCCCTAAGTCTGCAGGGACTTCCACGCCACCTGACCCTGTCGCTGTGTCTCTGGTGCGGACACTGGGCCCCACCTCCAGCCTGTGTCTCCCAGCCATTTTTTTTCCCTGAAGTGAAACTCCTTCCGTGTGCATGCTGGCCCCCAGTGTATGCCAGACCCCAAAATCTAAAGATCCAGGCTCAAATTCTGACCTGCCGCTCGCCAGAGGTGGAGGCTTGCGGGAGTGGCTTAACCTCTCTGAGCTCCCAATTTCTCATAACTCTCGAGGTTGTTGTGAGGCTTCAGAGAATCAGACCTTCTAAACTGGAATTGTGGGGGCTGGAGGCTTTGGATAGCTTTTAACATTTCCCAGGTGAGGGGAGCCTGGGTGGCTCAGTCGGCGAAGTGCCTGACTCTTGATTTCAGCTCAGGTTGGGATCGCAGAGTCATAGGATCGAGCCCTGCATCAGGCTCTGTTCTGACAGTGCAGAGCGTGCTTGGGATTCTCTCTTCCTCTCTCTCTTCCCCTTCCCTGCTCTCTCTCTCTCTCAAAATAAATAAATAAACTTTTAAAGTATATATTACAAAATAAAATAAAATTTCCCAGGCGATTCTGTGTCTGGAACTACTGATAAACAGAAGCTCAGACGAATAGCAAGGACCCCCAAAGGAGGGTTGGGGGGTAATTCAGATGGTTAGATTTTGGTCCTCGGAAGGCTTCTGTTACAAAAACTTGAGTTATCCAGGAAGAATAGACATTCGATCCCATGAGCCACTACTGGCAGAAGTGAAGAAGGAACTCCAGAGGGCAAGTGGCAGCGAGGACAGATGGCGAGGGAGCCTGAACGATGTTCCAGGACCGCGGAGCTAAGAGAAGGGAGGTGGCACCTGGACCTTCACTGTAAACCCAGAGTCCAAGCCCTGCTTCCCAGTGGCAGCTGCCACTTCCTAGCCCCCTGACCTGGGGCAGGGCACGTCCCTCTCCAGCATCAGCGTCCGCATCCATAAAGGCAAAGATAAACTGGTGCGTGTTTCCTCCCAGCGTGGTCCAAGGAGTCATGCATCAGAGCCATGCATCAGAGCCATGCAGGATTCTGTCAAAAAGCAGATCACAGGGTTTTACCCTAGATCTCTGAGCCAGAATCTCTAGGGCATCTCAGCCAAGTCTGAAGCCCATTAAAATCAGAAAACAAGTTGCCTACAGTTGCAAATGCTTTTGTCAGCTCTGATGTTGCAGCACAATGTTCTCCAAAAGGCACCCCATTCGTGAGGAAAAACACGGAGCACACATCTCACTAATGTATTTGATTTTATAAAGTATGTGTGAGTGTGTCTCTGCTAATGCATTTTAACATCATAAGACATAACTGCAAGTGAAATTTTTAAAAAAATTTTAATGTTTTTATTTGTTTCTGAGAGAGAGAGAGAGAGAGAGAGAGAGACAGCATGAGCAGGGGAGGGTCAGAGAGAGAGGGAGACACAGAATCTGAAGCAGGCTCCAGGCTCTGAGCTGTCAGTACAGAGCCCGATGTGGGGCTCAAACCCACGAACCGTGAGATCATGACCTGAGCCAAAGTCGTACGCTTAACCGACTGAGCCACCCAGGCGCCCCTGAAATTTTTAAAGTTGTTATAAAAGTAAAAACTTATCTGAAGTTTTTATGAAGAGGTGAAAGATCCAGAAGAGGCAACACAACACTGACGAACAAAGTTGGAGAACTGATACTACCCAACTTTAAGACTTAGTGTAAAGCTACTGTAATCAAAACAGTTTGATTTTGGAAAAAAAAAAAAAAAGAAAAGAAAAAGAAAGAACAAGAAAAAAAAAAGACACACAGACCAGTGGAACAGAATAGACAGCCCAGAAATAGACCCACATAAATAGAGTCAACAGATCCTTGACATGAGAGCCAAGGCAACACGATGGATCAATCACAGGGGTAGAATGAACGGACAGCCACGTGAAAATAAAACGAATCTAGAACAAACCTTTCACCTTTCAGAGAAATTAACTCAGAATGGATCTTACACCTAAATGTATATACTTCAAACCATAAAACTCCCAGAAGAGAACACAGGAGAAACCCTAGATGCCCCCAGGTATGGTGATGTTATTTTAGATGCAACCCAAAAGACACGATCTGTGAAAGGAATCAGTGAGAAGCTGGACTTTATTAAAATTAAAAGTTTGTTGGGATGAGCATTGGGTGTTGTATGGAAGGCAATTTGACAATAAATTATATTAAAGTATAAATTTAAAAATAAATAAAATAAAGCTGAATTAAAAAAATTAAAAACATCTACTCTGCAAAAGATCACGTCAAGAGAATCAGAGGACAAACCAAAGAGTAGAAGGAAATATTTGCAAAAGACACATCCGATAAAGCACTGTGATCCAAAATATACAAAGAGCTCTTAAAACTCAGCAATAAGAAAGAAAAAACAACTGATTTAAAAACTAGGTCAAAGGCCTTACGAGGCACCTGGCCATAGGAGATATGCAGAGGGCAAGCAAGCACATAAAAAGAGGTGCCTTACAGACTTCGGCTCAGGTCACAACCTCACGGTTCCTGAGTTCAAGCCCTGCGTCAGGCTCTGTGCTTGCTGGTGGTGCAGACCCTGCTTGGGATTCTCTCTCTCTGCCCCTTCCCGACTTGTGCACTCGCTCTTTCTCTCAAAATAAATCAATAGGGGCACCTGAGTGACTTGGTTGGTTAAGCATCCAACTTTGGCTTAGGTCATGATCTCAAGGTTCATGGGTTCGAGCCCCGCATCAGGCTCTGTGCTGATGGCTCAGAGCCTGGAGCCTGCTTTGGATTCTGTGTCTCCCTCTCTCTCTGCCCCTCCTCCACCTGCACTTTCTCTCTCTCTCTCTCTCTCTTTCTCTCTCTCTTTCAAAAGTAAATAAGCATTAAAAATTCTTTAAAAATAAACTTAAAAAAGAAAGATGTGCCCTATCATATGTCATCAGGGAAATTCAAATTAAAACGATGTAGTAGCACAACCACCTACCAGAATGGCCAAAATCCAGGGCGTGGACACCACCAAATGCTGGCGAGGATGTGCAACAACAGGAGCTCTCTTTCACCGCTGGTGGGGATGCAGAATGGTGCAGATGCTTTGGAAGACAGTTTGGCAGTTTCTTATAAAACTAAACATCCTATTACCCTATGATAAGGGGGTCCCACCTCAGTGTTTACCCAAAGGAACTGACAATTTATATCCACACAAAAACCTACCCACGGACATTTATAGTACCTGTATTCATAACTGCCAATATTTGGGAGCAGTCAAGATGTCCTTCAGTAGGTGAGTGGAACCGTAAACTGTGGTCCACCTGAACAATGGGAGAGTGCAAACAATGGGAGAGTGTGGACAATGGGAGAGTGTGAACAATGGGAGAGTGTGGACAATGGGAAATGCATGATCCGGTGATGAGAAGGCACAGGGGATGCTTAATTAAATGCATATTACTAGGTGAAAGAAGCCAGTCGGGAAAGGCTATGCACTGATTCCAACTATGTAATGTTCTGGAAGAGGTAATTATGGAGACAGTAAGAAGATCAGTGGTTGCCAGGGGTGAAGGGGATGATGAATAGGTGCACGGGGGATTTCAAGGCATTGGAAATACCCTGTGCGATATGATCATGATGGATACACACCATTGTACATCCGAACGCATGGGATGTATAACACCAAGAGCGAACCCTGATGCAAATTATAGACTTCGGGTGACGATGATGGGTCCATGTACGTCCGTTAATTGTAATAAATGCAGCAATCCGGCAGGGGATGCTGATCGACAGGGAGCATACAGGCATGTGTGGGGTGGGGGCTACATGGGCAATCTCTGGGACTTTCCTATCAAGTTTTCCATGAACGTGAAAGAGCTCTAAAAAAAAGGTATTTAAAAAACAGTCGGACATAATTAAAAATCTACCCTTTGGCAGATAGGAACCCCTCACCCCCGTTTGACCATGTAATAAAAGGAGTCACATAAAACCAAAGTTAAAGGAAAGCAGTGTTTCAAGTGGTCTGAATGTCACAATGAAGCAAGAACAGATTATATGCAACTGAATGAGCACAGACAGAGTCTGAACGGTCAGGAGGCAGGCAGCTTCCGAGCACACACCTGCCCTTGAACGAGAGCTGGCAAGAACTGTAGGTGCCTCGTGGACAGCAGGGGCTGGGCCAGCAGTGGACCCCGATGCCTCACAGGGCTGCCTTTCCTGGGTATTAGCAGGGGCTGCCTGTGTGTTCTCTCTGCCCAAATGCCTCTTGCTCATGTGTGCAGACCGTTCTAAGACTGCAGGGCTCTCTAAGGGGGCCATGGCGACCTGTCCTGAGCACCCATGAAGTGCCAGTGCTTGTAGCTAACTTCACCCTATACACTGTAGCGAAACTTGAACTACATCCTTAAACCCATGTTACAGGTGCCAAAATAAAGGCCTAGGATGATGGTGTAGGTACATTGTCCAAACTAAGGCAGCCACGTAAGTCACAGAACAGGGGTTCAAGGTCAAGTGTCTAAACTCTGCCTTGTGTCCCTCAAGGGGTTGACATTTTTTTTTCTTTTAACTTTTTTTAAGTTTATTTATTTTGAGAGAGAGAGAGAGAGAGCATAAGCAGGGGAGGGTCAGAGAGAGAGAGAGAAGGAGAGAGAGAAGGAATCCCAAGCAGGCTCTGCACTGAACCCCTACATGGGGCTTGAACTCATGAACCTGCGCTGAAGTCGGATGCTTACCCGACTGAGCCCAAAGGGGCTGATATTCTGATATGAAGGCCTCTCTCTGAGACTACGTATGGGGGTCCCCTTTCTCTCCCCCACTCCCACCAGGGGAAACAAAACCAGGTCCCCTTCCAACCCTTTGCTTGCCCGGGCAGCCTGAGGTCTGGGCTGGTCCGGGTTGTGCAACCCCCCACCCCAGTTTAGTCTCATCCTGTAAATATTTGTAGGGGCCCTTCCCACCCTCAGCAAAGGTGGGTGAGTGCAAAGCCAGGCTGGGCCTGTGCGCACAGGCAGTTTGTCAACATAATTGATACTGCTGAGCAGAGCCCAGTACAATGGGTGCTCGCCGAGCAGATGGGGGAGGATGTGTAATCCCTATAATACAGACAGAGGCGTGTAATTTAGGGAAGTGGATTTGCTTTTCTTGAACAACAGGGACAGATAATGCTGCCCTATGTAGTTGGGACCGTCTTTGGAAAGCGCAGACACTCATTATTTCTCTGTCTTGTGTTTCTAGCTCTTGCTGCAAAGGCATCCTTCCTCACTGGCTTCCCGGGCCCCGTTTCCTCGTCCTCCAGGCCGCCCACATGTGGACACAGACTGGCCCTTGGGCAGCAGCGAGAACTCCGTGGCAGTGGGGCACTGAGCAGGACTTCAACCTCTCCACGCTCCCATTTTCTCATCTTTATAAGGTGCGAGGACATTATCTTCTGTATAGTCCCTCATTCGTTCCTATCAGGCATATTTAAGGAGCACCCACCACGTGTCCTCTGAGCAACGACAGACGACTTTCACCTGGGTCCAACCACGTGTGAAAGTACAGAGCCAGTCATAGATTCTTCATACCTGCAACTCCCTTACTTACGCTCTTTCCCTAAAACAGAAGTTTATAAATCAGCCTCCCATCTGCAAAGCCCCTGTGGCTTTTGCTCTGCACAGGATAAAAATCCGTATTTCCTTCTTAGGCTTCAAACCTCTAAGATATCCAAGAAAAATGTATCTATCAAAATTTAAATGATCCTTTGATCACGCGGGCCACTTCTAGGACGCCTCCCATAAATCAATGCAGGCGAGCGCAGAGTGAGATACGCATACGAAGATGTTTATTGCAGCGTGTCCTAACGGAATAAAGAGGTGGACGTAACCATCTATCGGGTGAGGAATTTTGAAGGAAGTGGTGGTCTTTCCATACAGCAAGCTTAGGGACACGCGTCCTCACAGGCTGCCTGCCGTGTGATGGGCATCAAATACTGGCAGAACAGGAATACAAACAGGGAGTGCAGAATGAGGTAGATCCAAAAGAACTGACCTTGACGGGTGCCCAAGAAGGAGGGTTGGGTGAAAACGAACCAAGCCACAGACTGTGAAGAGTCTGGTCTCATTTTACAAAGTAGGCTGTGTCTGTACCAGACAAAACGTCTTCGAATGAAGATAAAATATGAGGAAGCCTACACAAGAAACCTCTTCAATCCAGATTTTTGGAGAGAGAAATGGGGAGCCCTGTTTTCCTGATCTGTTTTGTTTTCCCCATTTGCCAGCACAGCAAGGGCTTCTCTCCATAGTAACGAGCATAGCCCTGTATCACCATTTGGGCAACTC
The DNA here is from genome assembly GCA_017311185.1 of Proteles cristata cristata. Taxonomy (NCBI): domain Eukaryota; kingdom Metazoa; phylum Chordata; class Mammalia; order Carnivora; family Hyaenidae; genus Proteles; species Proteles cristata. Next base: position 537,085 of record JAESUZ010004838.1, read on the forward strand.
GCCATCCTTTGTGTGTAACCGATCCCCTCGGGCTGGACATTTTACCATGGCCAATTTTTCACTTTTATAAATAACGCTGATCTGAACACTCTTGGGAACACATCTTTGCTGGTAAATAATACATTCTTGGAAGTATATAATTGCTGTCATTTTTACTGACGTTACTTCTGGCCATCTTTGATCACTGCCCGTTATTTACTTGATTTCAAAATCAGCGAAGGGCTCAACCCTTTACTGGTTCTGAGATGGAACAACCTGACCTCTGAAGCTCACTTTCCTTGTCTGAAAAATGAAAGTCTATCCCTCGAGGTGCTTCCAGCGAAGGAGATGATGTCTGGTGGGGAAGCTCCGAGGTCACGAGCAGCCACTTCACCCTGGGTGCCCGGGGTGGGGGTGGGGGGTTGTCTCAGGAGGGATGTTCCTGATGTTGATGTAACAGATCCGCAAGCAGGGATGCCCAGGGCATGGGGTTCACACACCCGGCAAGAAACCGGCCCATGAGTCGGTTAAACAGCTTCAGCACGGTCACACCATCAGCTAGTGACACAGTTTCCTGAATTATTCTGTGTGGAACAGAGTGCAAGGCCCAGCAGGAGGAGATTCCAAGTTGACAGGAAACCACAACCTGATGTCTCAGCAGACAATTGCAACTAATATTCAGAAATTAGAGAATCTTAGTGCCGATAAGAAACTTCTCAAGTCATTCTGAGGGCGGGATCTAGAAGGAAAAGTAAGTTTGGGGGAGAAGACAGATTGGTTTTGAAGTCAGGTGAACAATGGTGGCAAGTTCCTTAACACGTCCAAGCCTCTGTCTGTGGACTGGAGAAACAAGATGTAACGAGCTCTGCCAGATGAGCCTCCCACCAGAAGTAGGGGGTGTGAGTATCTGCAAGTGTGTCTAGCACACAGGTACTTGCCCAAAGGCCATTGCTATTGACATGATTACTGTTATTGCTGTTGCCATTTTTATTATTATTTTGCTCTCTCTCTCCCTCGGAGGAGCTAGGGGGTGTCTGGAGGAGACATCAAGTCAGACACTGTGTTGGGCTTGTAACAGGTGCCCCCTGCCCTGCGCCAGCCACTGACCTAGGACCTGGGGGTGATGCAGTGACAGAATTTCCTGCTCTCTTGGAGCTCGTTCTTTTTTTTTTTTTTAATTTTTTTAATATTTTATTTATTTCTAGGAGAGAGAGAGAGAGAGAGAGAGAGAGAGCAGGGGAGCATCAGAGAGAGAGGGAGTCACAGACTGAAACAGGCTCCAGGCTCCGAGCTGGCTATCAGCACAGAGCCCGACGCGGGGCTCGAACCCACGAACCGCGAGATCATGACCTAAGTGAAAGTCGGACGCTTAACCGACTAAGCCACCCAGGCGCCCCTCTTGGATCTCGTTTCTGGTTGGAGAGACAAAGAGCAAACACAGATATAATATATGCTGTCAGAGAACACGAGGGACTTTGAAGAACCACAAAACCCAGTAGGGAGCAGAGAGAGATGTGGAGCTGGCTTCGATTTTTACAAATGTTATTCATATTGTGGTAACAGTTACCCTAGAACCTGCCTTCTTAATAAATTTTTAAGTGTATGCCGCCATGTTGTTAACCATAAGCACGTTGATCCATGCTAGGATCTATAAAGATGTTTATTTCCTTGAGGGTGTTAACCTTAAACACAAAATAGTTATTACACCAGCGAAAGTGGATTTATTCAAGAATAACAGAGAATTGAAACTCAGGACATGCAAGCTAAGGAAAAACCATAGGCAAGCCCAACACACAGGATGGGGATCATGATTTTGCAGAGCAGGAGGAAGCTGGGAGAGCTGATGGGAAGCAAAGGCCACCGGAGAAAGGCAAGAGATCAGGGGGATGAGGTTTCTCACCCGCTCAATTGCAGGGGTGGTTGGTCTCTTGTAGGAGAGTCAACGTATACCTTTCCCTGTGGGGGCCTGTAAGTGATGATTCTTTCCTCTTCCTTGTCTCCTTTCCAAGTCAGTAATTGTCATTTTGGGGCTTGGGCTCCCCCTCCCCTGCTCCCCCTTCTGGCCCCAGACTGCCTGTGCGCTTTCCCCTTTGCTAATTTTCACAAGCGCCCAGGTCCGACTCCACCCAGTTTACACCCTAATGTCTGATTCTAGTAGGCTCTCTCAACACATGTTGAGCTAAATTGAAAAGTTCAACCTTGTAGTCTTCTATGTCTGGAATCTTGAGTTCTAGTCCCTTCTCCCTCTCCGTTGGAGACTTCTTTTTAGCTGTGGTTACAAGTCGGGGGCTGATGAAGTTCCAACTTGCATCTCCAGACTAGCCTAGGGCTCTCTCTCTCTCTCTCTCTCTCTCTCTCTGCACAGAGTGGTCTACCAGCTCACCTCCCTGCCCCACGCCCAGCCCACCGCTGCCCAGGGGCTCCACAGAGCCCCACACTGGCCATGCTCCTGCCCCTCTAAATGCGTCAGGGACTCCTGGTCCTCTGGCTCAAGTCCACGCTCCACTGCACGCCTCCCCAGCCCCCATCAACCACCTGACCCTTGGCCATTAGCCACCCCTCCCCCCCAACTCTAATTCCTAGGCCTTCTCCTTCCTTTTCACAGGGGGCCAGGGGGAGGCTTCTCCCATTGTTCAGTCTCTGCCTCCTCAGAAGTGAGGCTAGAGCTTGCTCCCTCCCTCACTCATTCTCTGACTCACCTATCTACCTTGTGTCCTTCACAGAGCTCGGGATAACTCAGTAAGGCAATGCGGTGCTCCACCACCCAGGGCCCTGGCTTTCTGTCCCCACCCCCTCCAAGGTACACAGAGGCAACCCCCCTCCCCCGTGGGCCGGCCACTCTGAGATGGAGACCACGGGAACAAGCCCCGAGTGAAAAACAATGTGCACCTGGGGCTCCTTCAGTTGGGTAGTTGTTAAACTACTTGTCTTACAGAGCGGAGCCAGGATGCTGCCAACGTGTGACAGAGACTCAGACTACCCGCGCCTCCAAAACCACCACTGAGCTGCCTGAATGGCCTGCCAATGTCGACCAATGAGGACAAGGCCTTTTCCAACCAATCAGGAGGAGGCTCTTTTCCCCCCCTTTCCTTCAACCGCATAGTGTGCGGTGTGGGAACCTGAAATACCCAGGATCCCCCTGCTGTGTTTGGGGAGGCTCCCAGGGAGCACTGTCTCTTGGTGCTCTGTCTCCCTTTAGCTTGGGCTGTAGCCCCGGGAAAGCCTTACCTGAGCCTTTCACTTCTGGGTCCCGCCTGGTTTCTACCACCTGTAACAAATCGATCCAGCACCTGGACGGTAGGTGAGGGCACACCCTGAGCATGTCGTAGCTGAGAAGTGAGTGTGCCATCATGCGCTTCTCCGCCTCCCCACCTTGCCCATGCCTCCGATAGGCAGGGCACCTGTCTCCGCCCGTCAGCACCCGCATCGGGGTCTGTTTTCACCAGCACACCTCCTCTGCTCCATTTAGCCTGCACCTGACACACCGCAGGGCACCCAGCGGGCGCTCAGTAACCAGGTGTGGAGTGAACTGTTACGGGCAGCTGGAAAATAACGCAGGAGAAGGAGGAAGGGGCCAGGTTGTTGAGAATTCCCTGGGTGGTCACATATCAGCCCCTTACTGTCTGTTCACTAAATACTACCAAGCAGGCAGCCAGATAAAGATGCTCCAGAGTTTAGGAGCCTGATTAGGGGGTGGAGGGGAGCAGAGAGGGGGTCAGCCAGGTTAAGCGATGCTCTCAGCTAGTTCAAAATACTCCTGCCTGGGCCATTTTTAGGAACAGAGGTCAGAAAGAAAAAGCAGAAGAGCCCCCTGGGTCAGCACCTGTTCATTCTCTGCTTCTGGGGGCTGGGAGCTCATTAAAAGGAAGTGGAATATTCTGTGCGCCAAGGAGAAGAGCCTGTGAAACAACCAGGAGTGTTTATGGGCAGCCCCAGAGACACGGAGTCTACAAAGTAAGCTGGGGCGGGGGAGTGCAGGCTTTTAAAGGCCCACCCCACACGGGTGGAGTGAAACTATGTGATACAAGTTAGCTACAAATACTAGTTAGCTAACCAGTGTTCCATGATTTCTATTCCAGTCCAAAGTGGAAGAATGCCTTCTCGAAGGTGGTGGAGGTGCAACTGAAAAAGTCAAGAGTTCACGGTGTTCCAAAAATTGAAACAGGAGAGGTGCCTAGGTCCTCTGACGCCTTGTGGAGACTCTTAGCAATGCTGTCTATGTTGACTGGATCTTCACTGCTCCTCAGACCTACCTGGCTCCTGCGCCCCTCTTCCGCGATCCTGGCAGGTGACAGAGGCTCTCTGGGCCTTCCGGGTCCCCAGGTAATAATGAGGACATGGGTCCACCCCTCCCCCAGGATGCAGAGCGGGCCAGGAAACAGGGCCACCTGTAGGCAGAGGCAGGTAGGTGCTGGGGCAGGTGTGCGGCTCTCCTGGCAGGGCAGAGGTCAAAGCCAGCCCCCCTCCCATCGCCCCCCCCCTAAACTTTCCAAAGTGGCCGCAGCTGCTGCTTAGTGGGGAGGGGTGGGGGCGCTATTTCAGACGCGGCTGTACAAGGGACCAAAATATCCAGTGGAGTCTGTAACTCGACAGGGAGTCGTCCGTCCCTGTCCCAGGCTTCCGAGGGCGGCCAGGAAGCCGAGCTGCCCCTTCCCGCAGGGGCGCACCCTCCCGCGGGCTGGGCTCCCGCCCCCCGGGGCACAGACCTCCGCCCCGCCCGCCCGCCCTGCTCCGAGCCCGCCCACCGCCGGCTCCTCCCTCCGCGTCGCGAGCTGGGGGCGCCCACCGTGGCCACTTGGGCCCTGGGGGCACCGAGCCGCTTTGTTCTCGGGCAGCAGCTGGGCCGGCTGCCGCCCTGCGTTTCTCCCGGGGGACCCGTGTCCCCTCTCCTTACGTTTGTGCTTCTCCAGCACTTTCTGTTTTATTTTCCAAGTTCCAAGCCTTACCTTTTTACTTTATTTCTTTCGTTACTGATTTTGAAGCTAGCTCTTCTAGGGACCTGTGCCCCCAGGCTATTACAAGTCTTACCTAAAGGCTGAGATTGCTGGATTTGCGGGGGACAGAGTGAGTGGGGTCGCTGGCCGGTGACGCCCCCCCAGGAGGGGGCTGCCTGGGGCTGGCTCCTACAGACACTGCTCTCAGGGGATCCCTGCCCTGGACTGGAGCCCCAGCTGGCATCCTTTTGAGCTTCGCCCCCGGCAGGTAAGTCCCGGGTTCTCTTCCTGGAGGCTGCTGGAGGCCAGAGGGCGTCAGGCTTACACCCATCTCCCCACGTGGTGATGGAATAGCCGTGGGTGCACGGAGCTGGGGAGACCACCCTACCCGAGCTGAGCTGTTTCCTTCTGGAGCTCGGATGTTAGGCTCTTTGGGGAGTGACCTCAGTCCTGAGCCGCGGGCTCTGCGCTCGGCCGACTTCAGAGTAAAATGAAGCCAAGTCGGTGAGAACCTACCTGCCTGATGTGAGGTGAGCAGCGTCAGGAGGCAGGAACCCAGAGACACCTGCGGTATGTCAGGGGCGGGACTTCTCTCCAAGCTGCTGCTTTTATGAAGTTGTGGAGATCTCCCAGCCTCTTCCAACTTTCTGGAAGAAATTTGGAGTAAAAGCCAGAAAGGTGGTGGGGGGAGGTTAAAGAGGGAAAGGAAAAGAGAAATAGAGAAGGGAGAGTCGCTTACCTTCCGTTTTGTAGTATTTTCAGGGAATGTGGCCTGTTTGGTCAAAATTTAGATCTCTTTCCTGTCTGAGCAGTTTATTATCCTGCTCTCAGTGGTCTTGAACCCAGGGGGGCGTTTTTGTCCCCTTTCTGCCTGGCATCCGACGGCAGGCCAGAGTTTCCCGTCCCAGGTTATGAAGTGTAACTTGAATTAGCGGTGTAAGTGAAGGATGCGCCCCCACTTCTCCCCACTCCCGCAGAGACTCGGCGATGGCAGGGGCCACACTTACCAGGGTGCCCCCCGAAGAAGGTGCCGCCCCCTCCGCCATTGCTGGGGCTCAGCGGGGTCCCTCTCCTCCGTGCGTCATTCTGCTCCTGGTCACCTTCTGGAACCTGCCCCACACCTGTGACCCTGCACGGGGCCATCCCAGCCCCGATCTGTCTCATTGATGGTTCTTGCTCAGCAAAATCCCAGACAGCCAGACTTCTGCCTGTGAGAACCTCCCCCCTCCCAGCTTTGGGGAGAACCTTGGGACCCCTTCTAGTTTATTTCGTTCACTGCACTGTTGCAGGAAAGCTCTAAAGCCCAGAGCCTCCGCGTAGTCAGAGTGGGCCGAGAGGGGCGCGCTGCCTGGCTTGCAGCGGGCGCGGGTGAGGTCATGCTGTGCTGCTGACCGTCGCTTCCACTCTCAACCCTGTTGGGCTGCCTGGGCTCGGGGACTGCCCACGCGAGCCTCGGTTTCCTCATCTGCCAAGTGGACGTGGTGGGGGGTGCAGAAGGACTGTTCTGGGAGAGCCAGGTACGTGGTCGGCATGCAGCCCATCTCCGTGCTTCTGCTTGTCAGCCCTGGGGAGGCTGCACCCCTGCCCCACCCTAGAATCCCTTGTCACTCTGCTACTCAGGCGCCGACTGTGACTTTGGGCACTTGTCATCTTGTGGTTGTCGGACCCCTCATGCAAGGCCAGAGACTGGAAGAGATGAAGGGTTTCTTTCTGGGGATAAAGGAGTGGCCCTAGGGGATCCAGGCGGCCTTCAAAACATCTGGAACAGGGGCTCCTGGGTGGCTCCGTTGGTTAAGCCTCCAGCTGCGGCTCTGATCATGATTTCATGTTCGTGGGTTCCAGCCCCGCCTTGGGCTCTCTGCTGTCATCGCAGGGCCCATTTTGAATTCTCTGTCCCTCCCTCTCTCTGCCCTTCCCCTGCTTGCGTGCTCTCTCTCAAAAATAAACAAACATTAAAAAAAATAAAAGAATCAGAACAGAAGTTTGTAAGTGGCCTTCCAGGTGCTTCCAGATTCCATCAGACGTCTGAAAGAGCTGCTCCACCTCTACAAAGTGGTTAAGTAGCTCCCAGGCTGATCCAGCCGCAGAGTTTTGATGCTTCCCAGGTTGTTTTAAGCTTGATTTAATTGGTTGCCACAAAGTTGTTCGGCAGATTTTACACACAAATCTTAATCTTTGGCTTTTCTTGAAAAATGAGAAGACAGGACACCTTTGTAAAGCATAGGGTCAGAGCAGCCCCCCACTTGAGCTAGGTGTGTGCTGTCTGTGTGACCGCGGGGTCTCCTCGGACACTGGAGCTTTCCGGAGTTTTCTGGACTGGATGAGCCGGGTTCTCTCTCCCCACCCTGATTCCGTTCTAAGAGGGTTGCCATTAGTGGAAGTGCTTCTGGAGAGGAGAAGCCAGGATCCTGGAAACAGAAGCCACGGCTCGTGTGCAAGGGCAGGTGCTGCCGTAAGAAAGGTCATCTAGCGTGGAGGGTCACGGCAGCCTTGCAGGAATGTCATGTAGAAGATGCAGTGATCTGCCCCCCTGGTCCTAGAAGGGAAGCTTGCTGGACACTGGATTCCAGTCCAGGAGGGAGAGCTGTGCAGAGACAGAAGGGAGTCATTGGTGGTGCGTTGGGGGGAGGAGGGGTCCCCCAACATCGCAGGTATTTAAGCAATGGTTGGACGCCCATTTCACATGGCTGGTGGAGGGCTGAGCTGGGCCTTGAACGCTTGGGCCTGGTCTACATTCAAAGTCTTTTCCCAGCCTGAGATCTCACACTTCCTGAGCTTCCTCTCCACCCTCAATATTTTGCTAGTCGTCTCCTGCCTCCTCTCTCCCTTCAGTCCTGCCGCTGCTGCTGGTGAAGGCTGACTCAGGTTGTGTGGTCACTAAGGGCAGGGACTGTGGACCTGTGTGCCGTTCGTGTCTCAGTTTTATAAACAGAGAAAGGAAAGACCCATGTTAAATAACTCACCTGAGGCCGGGTGGAGAGAAGCCTGGGAGCCAGGACTCAGAGCCACTTCTTGGGGCCAAAGCCCACTGTCACTTCTATGAAGGCCTATTTCCACATGCTGGGAACACGGTCCCCTCAAAAGGGCCCATCCTTGTTGATGAAGGCCCACAGGGGGAGCCAGAAAATGAGCCCACAGTGATTTTTAGAATGGGAAAGGTCCCTGGGAATTTTGCAGCCAGTCCACTACTGAGGAATTGAATACATGCCAGCCAGGCTGTCTGGCACAAATAACTAGATCAAGGCAGACCCAGACCTGGTGAGAAGGGGGAAAGTGGGATCCCCCCATTTTGCAGTTGAGGAAACTGAGTCCAAGAAAACAGGACTGACGTCCCTGCTTTGTACTTAGAGATAGATGGGTCTCCTGAGGTCCCAGCACACAGAGGGGTCAATCCTTCGGTCCTTCCTGCCCAGGACTTGGCATTGTGCACCGATGGGCATGCCCACATACGCGTGTGCGTGTGTATGTGTGTGGGACAGGGTTGGTACCATTTTGTATTGCTTCTTTAAATTCCTTCCCACTTGCTACGGCTGTGGGCATCTTTGTGTACATGGCTTCCTCCACGTGGCCATGACGTGCCCGGATCATTCCCAAGGAATAGGGTTTCTGGATCAAAGCACGTGGGTGTTTCAGTGTTTTCGGGAGGTATCGGGACTGAGCATTCGTGAGAGGCTGAATGCCAGGTAGCATCACAGAGCAAAATAAGGGAAGTCTTGCTAAAGATGCAGGGGACACGCGGAGGGTGGGGCCGCTGGCGCTGGGCTCCAGGATCATTCTGTGACAAAGCCATCTGACAGCTGAGCTCCAGCCCGCTGCCCACTACTGAGACCAAGTGCCACGGCCAGTAAACTTGGAATCTTGTTCCTTCTAGTTAATTCTGGCTGTGTTCTGGTGGATGTGAGAGTATCACTTTAATTTTTTTTTAAGTTTGGTTCATAGTAAAATATGGAGAAAGAAGGGACTTTTTTTGCACTATCTTTTGGCCGGAACTAACTCAAGGGAGAGGTTCCGGGACATTGGAACTGGCCTTGACCACCTGGTTCGCCAAGTTGCTGGGAGACAGTCTGCTCCTGAGTCCCTAAAAGCAAGGAAAAGCAAAGTGGCCTAAACAGCAAAACAAAGTATCACTTAAAAATACAACAACTGCAATCTTGTGTGTGATTATGGATTCAGAGCGACTGCATGGGGCTTTGCCAGATAATCACCCCTTCTAAGGGCTCTTTGATCTGAACACTGTGCCCCGAGCATCACAGCCACCTCGCCCGACCTCCTCATCTGCCGACTGCGTCCACATCTCCCGGGCTCTGGCCCACCTTCCCTTGGCCCACCTCCCAGGACAGCGGAATCGCTGCTTCCCACGGAAGCCTGAAATGTGTCGTGGACTCTCTGGTTAACAAGTATTCCTTTTATTGAAGTGAAAGCTCTCCCCACCACTTCCATCTGTCAGTCCCTGTTGCATGTTTTTGGAGCTACTTGGCATAATTTAAATCCTGTTTCCCATGACATTTTTTTGAGCCCTGTAAAAACAAAACTAAAGTGCCCCCTGAGCCTGAGATTGAGAGCCAGTTGCTGTCAGGCTGGGGGCTTGGCATTCTGATTTACATCAGTTATTCCTGTGAATTGGCTGTTCTCCTCCCGCCCCGGCCACCCTGTGCAGATGGACGAACTGAGACTTATTACTGTGTGACAGTTAATAAGCAACAGTAGAATTGGGATTCAAACCACATCTTAGCACAAAGTTCATGCCCTTAACCAAAATTCCAGACCGAGTGTATAAGGTAAATGTATAGAATTCATACGAAGAGGCAGATATACCATCTGGAAGCTCTTTTTACTTAAAAAAATGTTCTCATTAGAATGGTTTCAATGATAGAAGTAATGAAAGCTATCCTTACAAGTGAGGCAAAATTGACACACCTCTGCACCCCCCCTTAACCAATAGTAACATTGTGGCAAATATCCTTTTACAACATTATATCCAAACATATACATCAATCAAGCTCTAGCATTTGAACAACTCAAACAGTAACCATGAATTCTAGAACGCGGCTATGTGAGCACAACGGCCGGCTCATGGAAGTACTCCGTTACTAATTGAAAGGTTGAATTGTATTTTGTTTTGCTTCGTCTAATGCTTTGCTGGGAGACCACAGGGCAGTGGTGCTTTCAGCAAAAGGGACGGACGGTGGATAGTTTCCAGGTCTCTGGGCAAGCCAGCTTTTTTCCCTTTGCTCCCGAGCTGCCGTGAGCAAGTCATCTCGGGCTTTCCGTGCATCTTGGACTCATTCTTCGGTGCACCTTGACCGCGGCACCCCAGCTCCACGTCGTCCGCTACTATAGCCTGCGATGGGCTTGTCTGTTTTTACCACTTGGCAAGGAGCTCCTGGAGATCAGGGGGTTTCTTTACCTATGAGCTACCAGTGTCTCCACAATGCTGGGCATAGTAGGAACCCAACAAAATCTTTGTGGAACAAAGTAAATTTAAAGTGGTGTTAATCAAGTCCATGGCACATAGTAGGTATTGAATTAATGAAATCACAGTTTAATTGAAGTCACAATTAAATGAGTGAATGAAGTATCAGAATTGGAAAAGTCAGAGGGATATCTCCCCGTCTGGCACGGTGCCTTACACAGGTGTGCCCAGCACCTGGGGCTCAGGGTGAGCAATGTCTGATGGCCAGGCAGGTCTGGCACCTGTGGTTTGAGGCCCGCACTGAGCCCAGGGACCCGGCTGTGTTGTCGAGTAGGTCTGGCTTGGGTCTGAATTTGGCCCTCCTGTTAGCTAGCTGCATGGGTTCTGGCACCATTTAGAACATCTCTGTGTGGGAGCCCAGGAAGGAGCTCTGGTAGCATAATGAGTCTCAGCCTAGGGCCCAGGGATCTATGGTGGGCGAGCAGGTTTGATATCCTTGGCTGCTGGAGGTCAATTTTCTACCTTTACAAGGTCATACTGGCCTCAGGACTCCCCATCAGCCACGCTAGCTTGTTCTTAGACCAAGGAGGAAAGTGTCTGCACCCCTGGATCATCACCTCCTCCCTGAAGTGGTTTCGTAGCCGTGTACCATATACGCACACACAGAGGTCTGGAATCCCTGGCTTCTCAGGCTGGTCAGGTCACAACAGCAGTTCCCACAGGGGTCTGTCTGGTTACTGGTTGTCATGCTCTGAACGCTAGCTCCATGCTACTGCCTGCTGCTGCACACTGCTCCACGCTCCTGCATGTTACCATTCCACCTACTCCACGATGCTCCACACTGCTCCACGCTCCTGCATGTCACCATTCCACCTACTCCACGATGCTCCACACTGCTCCACGCTCCTGCATGTCAACATTCCCAATTTTACCCACGATGCCTGGCTAATTGCTCCACGTTCCTGCATGTCACCATTCCACCTACTTCCACGATACCACACTGCTCCACGCTCCTGCATGTCACCATTCCACCTACTCCACGATGCCCACGTCCACGCTCCTGCATGTCACTCATTCCACCTACTCCACGCATGTCTACCACTGCCCACGCTCCTGCATGTCACCATTCCACCTACCCACGATGCTCCACACTGCCCACGCCCTGCATGTCACCATTCCACCTACCCACGATGCCCACACTGCTCCACGCTCCCTGCATGTCACCATTCCACCTACTCCACGACATGCCCACACTGCTCCACGCTCCTGCATGTCACCATTCCACCTACCCACGATGCTCCACACTGCTCCACGCTCCTGCATGTTACCATTCCACCTACTCCACGATACTCCACACTGCTCCACGCTCCTGCATGTTACCATTCCACCTACTCCACGATGCTCCACACTGCTCCACGCTCCTGCATGTTACCATTCCAATTTACTCCACGATATCTCCACACTGCTCCACGCTCCTGCATGTTACCACTCACCTACCCACGATACCCACACCACCCACGCTCCTGCATGTTACCATTCCACCTACTCCACGATGCCCACACTGCTCCACGCTCCTGCATGTTACCATTCCACCTACTCCACGATGTCCACACTGCTCCATGCTACTGCATGTTACCATCTCCCACCTACCCACGATGCTCCACACTGCTCCACGCTCCTGCATGTTACCATTCCACCTACTCCACGATGCCCACACTGCTCCACGCTCCTGCATGTCACCATTCCACCTGCTCCACGATGTCTACACTGCCCACGCTCCTGCATGTCACCATTCCACCTACTCCACGATGCTCCACACTGCTCCACGCTCCTGCATGTTACCATTCCACCTGCTCCACGATGCTCCACACTGCTCCACGCTCCTGCATGTTACCATTCCACCTACTCCACGATGCTCCACACTGCTCCACGCTCCTGCATGTCACCATTCCACCTACTCCACGATGCTCCACACTGCTCCACGCTCCTGCATGTCACCATTCCACCTACTCCACGATGCTCCACACTGCTCCACGCTCCAGCATGTCACTATTCCACCTACTCCACGATGCCCACTGCCCACGCTCCTGCATGTCACTATTCCACCTACTCCACGATGCTCCACACTGCTCCACGCTCCTGCATGTCACCATTCCACCTACTCCACGATGCCCACACTGCTCCACGCTTCTGCATGTTACTATCTCCACCTACCCACGATGCTCCACACTGCTCCACGCCCTGCATGTTACCATTCCACCTACTCCACGATGCCCACACTGCCCACGCTACTGCATGCTGGGCCATTCCACTCTGCTCCACCCATGCTCCACACTGTTTCCACGCTTCCTGCATGTTACCATTCCACCTACTCCACGATACCCACACTGCTCCACGCTCCTGCATGTTACTATTCCACCTACTCCACGCATGCCCACACTGCTCCACGCTCCTGCATGTCACTATTCCACCTGCTCCACGATAAGCCCACACTGCTCCACGCTCCTGCATGTCACCATTCCACCTACCTAATGGCTACCCACCACTGCTCCACGCTCCTGCATGTCACCATTCCACCTACTTCCACGATGCCCACACTGCTCCACGCTCCTGCATGTTACTATTCCACTTCACTCCACGATACTCCACACTGCTCCACGCTCCTGCATGTCACCATTCCACCTACTTCCACGTATACCCACACTGCTCCACGCTCCTGCATACACACCCACCTACTCCACGATGCTCCACACTGCTCCACGTCCTGCATGTCACTATTCTTACCTAAGCCTACGTATGCCCACACTGCTCCACGCTTCCTGCATGTCACCATTCCACCTACTCACGATGCCCACACTGCTCCACACCCTGCATGCAATATTCCACCTGCTCCACGATGCTCCACACTGTTTCCACGCTTCCTGCATGTTACTATCTCCACCTTACTCCACGATGCTCCACACTGCCCACGCTCCTGCATGTCACTCATTCCACCTGCTCCACGATCCTCCACACTGCTCCACGCCCTGCATGTTACCATTCCACCTACTCCACGATGCTCCACACTGCCCACGTTTCCTGCATGTTACTATTCCACTCTACCTACGATGCCCACACACGTTCCACGCTTCCTGCATGTCACTATTCTACCTGCTCACGGATCCTCCACACTGCTCCACGCTCCTGCATGTCACCATTCCACCTACTCCACGCTATTGCACACTGCTCCACACTACTCCATGATACTCCACGATACTCCACGATACTCCACGCTATTCCTCGCTACCCAATGCTACTCCTCACTACTCCTCACTCTGGTTTCTTCTGTGTCAGAGAGCGACTTGCTAGGGGTTGCACGTAAGGCTTCCGGGATGGGTAATACCTACACTGAGTCTTGGGGAAAGAGGAGAATCCGCAACACCATTTTTAACTTATGTGCCCCTCCTTCGGGCCGTCCCCTACGGTGTATGGTCCCAGAGGCAAAAACTCCGCTTTGTGTGTCTCCAGGTCAGGGGCTCTGGCGAGGCCTTGGATGGAGGGGGTGGGGAGGGGATACAACGCTTGTGGCACGAGTGAGCCTTTGTGATGGTGAGTGGCGGGGGTGGCGCAGAGACGCATGACTGCATGGACGGGCGGCGCGTGGGCAGATTCAATGAAACAGGGGGCGAGGAGGCAAATGCACGGATAGAAAGACAAGGGAGGGCGTGAATCCACGTTGCCCGGTGCCCATCAGCCACGCGGATTGATCTCTCAGGTGACAAGGAGAGAAGGCGGGTTTGCGCTGGTCCTTTTCTCGAACACAACTCTCTGAGAGGCTTTTCTTGTGTGCGCCCTGCCTCGGGCCCCCCATCAGTGAACGCTCTGACCGGGTGTCCACAGCCTGGCCTTGGCGGGTTCAGCAAAGCTCAGAGGTAATGAGGGGCGCCTGGGTGGCTTAGTCAGTTAAGCGTCCGAGACTTTCGCTCGGGTCATGATCTCGCGGTTCGTGGGTTCGAGCCCCGTGTCGTGCTCTGTGCTGACTGCCAGCTCAGAGCCTGGAGCCTTTTTCAGAGTCTGTGACTCCTTCTCTCTCTGACCCTCCCCTACTCACACTGTCTCTCTCTCTCTCCTAGAAATAAATAAAAAACAAAAAACAAAAAACAAAAAAAAAGCTCAGAGGTAATGACGGGAGCCCCTCCGGCATGTCCTGGAAGGGCGGTTATCCCGGGGCTTCCTCTCAGCTCTGTCCTGGGGCCTGAGAACCAGGACCGAAGCCATAGGCCCCTTAGGAACCGAGCGGGAGAACCCGGTACTGTGTCAGCGCAGAGACCTTCGTGTGCTCGTGTGCTGGTCAGTCAGTTCCCTGGAAAGAAAAGGGACCCCGTGGAGCCCCCATTCCTGGGGCCTCCCCGCACATCCCTGGCTTTCTTCGCGTGTCCACGCCTGCAGAATGACAGGGACTGATGACGTCTGAGGCAATATCTTGGAAGAAGAGAAAAGCCTTAGTGAATAGGCAGGGTAACCCCTGTGTGAACCCACAGGCTTGCTTTGTTCTCGGGGAGTAGAAGGTTCAAGATTATTTTTAAAATAATTTTTTAGGGGCACCGGGGTGGCTCAGTCGGTTAAGCATCGGACATTGGCTCAGGTCATGATCTTGTGGTTTGTGAGTTCAAGCCCCATGTCGGGCTCTGTGCTGACAGCTTGGAGCCTGGAGCTGCTTCAGATTCTGTGTCTCCCTCTCTCTCTGCCCCTCCCCTGCTCATGCTCTGTCTCTCAAAAGTAAATAAATGTTAAAAAATTTAAACAATTTAATGTAAAAGAGATCTGCCCATTACTAATTAAGTGAAATACAGAGTTAAATATAGTTTAGACGTTCAGTCCATGGATTGGTTTTTTTCTGTTCCATCAATACATGAAGGGCCTAGGGAGGAAGAGAGACCGGAGACATAATCCATGAGTCTGAGGAACTCCGTGGAAACAAATAATAAGCAGGTCAACTTTTTTTAAAGATATTTTTTATTTTTAAGTAGCCTCTGTATCCAACATGGGGCTTGAACTCACAACCCTGAGATTAAGAGTCCCATGCTCGCCTGACTGAGCCAGTAGGTCACTTTTAAAAAATGGTTATTTATTTTGAGAGGGGGGAGGGGCAGAAGGAGAGAGAGACAGAGACAGACAGAGACAGAGACAGAAGGAGGGACTCCCAAGTAGTCTCCATACTCAGTGCAGAGCCTGATGCAGGGCTCATTTCCATGACTATGAGATCATAACCTGAGGTGATATCAAAAGTCAGATGTTCAACTGATTGAGCCACCCAGGCGTCCCTAGTAGGTCAATTTTAATACCACTTGAGGAGTGCTAAAACTCTGCGGTCTGTGGGAGCCTAAAAATGATAGTGACACACTTTCTGCCTGGGATTTCCGGGAAGGCTTCTTGGAGGAGAAAGCATATAAGCTGGGTTTTGAAGCATGAGGATGAGTCTGCCTGGCAAAGAAAAGAATCATCTCAGGGGCGCCTGGGTGGCTTAGTCGGTTAAGCGTCTGACTTTCTCTTGGGTCACGATCTCGCGGTTCGTGGGTTCGAGTCCCGCGTCGGGCTCTGTGCTGACTGACATCTCGGAGCCTGGAGCCTGTTTCAGTCTGTGACTCCCTGTCTCTCTGACCCTCCCCTGATCACGCTGTCTCTCCCTCTCTCCTAGAAATAAATAAAACATTTAAAAAAAAAAAGAATCATCTCAGAGGCGATGTCAAGAGTTAGGAAAAGAAAATGCTGGGGTGTAGAAGGAAGAGAGAGAAGTCTTTGAGGCTGGAGAGTAAGCTTCGTAAGTTGGGGTATGGGAGCCATGAACCTATAAAAGGGGGTTGGAACCAAATTGAAAAAGGCCATAAAGAGAAGACTTCAGGCTGGGGAATGATGGGAACGGACCTGATACCTGTGCTGAGGGCGAGCAATCGCTTTGCAAACTCCGAGTATAACATGGGCATTTATAATCCGGTCCAGTGTCCTGGAAGGGACACTGTCCTCAGAGCTTGTGCGGACTGTGCCCTCGGGCGGAGCGAGGACCAGAGACGACAGCGTCTCCACAGGTGTGGCTCTAGCTGAAGACCCTGCTCCCCTGATGCCCGCCCGGCAGGCGCCCTTTCCCTCAGCTCCCCATCCGAAGTCGGCTGGCACCTCTCAGACCCCTTGACCTTCGAGCACCTTGACCTTGCGGGTGTGTGTGCTGCCCTGCCGCGTCGTGAGCACCCGCTTACTGGGACGCCTCCACCTGCGTGTGTGCGGCAGAGGGGGGCAGGGGGGTGGGGTTGGGGCCGGAGCAGGCGAGGAGCGGCCGCTCTCAGACCCAGGTCTCCAGCCGGACGGTGTGGTTCTGCGGGGACAGCCGCTCGCATGAAGGAAACGCTGAAAAACGGTTCTCTGATGAGGATAACTTCCTCCAAAGGAGTGCTGGCCGCTTTTTATTTGTTTTTGTTTTTAAGGCCACCAATTTACGGTGCTGAGCCGGGGACTCTAATGCCTCCCCTCAGCTGAGGGGGTGAGGGGGTTAACGCCCCCTTGTTACAGACGGGCTGGGAGACCCGAGCTGGGAGCAGGTGCCCGCTGTCTCCCGTCCCCAGGGCTTCATGACTGTCCCCTAGGAAGAGGGGGGCCTGCTGGGGACACCATCTCCAGAATCTGTGTGGGTGCCTTGCACTATTTATACCCGTTGCTTCATCAGACCAGACGCTGCTCAAAATAAGTTAAACAGAAATATCTTTCTGTGTCCTCAGGACCCTGTAATCTGAGACTGTCTCTTGTAAAATGACCCGAGGCGGTGTATTCAGAAGGGGGAAAAAGGAAGCAAAAGAAATTTAAAAATTGGGAAGAACTCAGTACTGAGGATGTGGAAGAAGCAAGAACGGGGTCGCGACAGCTCTAAGATGTTGGAATGAGCTAATGGAACAGGGGGGAGCATCTCCCAGGGCTGGAGGGAGGGCGGCCCCCTGTCTGTGCTTCCCTGTGGGCCCAGAAGGGATACAGGGTGAGGGATCTGGATGGATTTTGGACGTCAGCCCTGGAGGGGAGGTTGAACTGGGTAATTCTCGGAAAGCGGTCTAAACTGGGTTGAGAGGGGCGCCTGGGTGGCTTAGTCAGTTAAGCCTCCGACTTCGGCTCAGGTCATGATCTCACAGTTCATGGGTTCGAGCCCCGCACTGGCCTCTGTGCTGCCAGCTCAGAGCCCAGAGCCTGTTTCAGATCCTGTGTCTCCCTCTCTCTCTGCCTCTCCCATGCTCATGCCGTCTCTCTCTCTCAAAAATAAATAAAACATTAGGGGCGCCTGGGTGGCTTAGTCGGTTAAGCGTCCGACTTTTGCTTAGGTAATGATCTCACGGTTCGTGGGTTCGAGCCCCGCGTCGGGCTCTGTGCTGACTGCCTGCTCAGAGCCTGGAGCCTGTTTCAGTCTGTGACTCCCTCTCTCTCTGACCCTCCCCTGCTCATGCTGTCTCTCTCTCTCTCTCCTAGAAATAAAAAAAAATATATATATTAAAAATAAATAAATAAATAAATAAAACATTAAAACAATTTTTTTTTACTGGGTTGAGAATCAGAGCTGAAACGAGGGGAAGCAGAGGCAAGATGTGGAGTGAGGACAGCGGTTAAGCAACCGGGGCCCGGACGCTGAGTGGGCTCCGGCAAGCTGGGCCGCACCTGCCGGCCGGGTAAGCACACGCACTTGCTCTGTGCTTTGCAAGAGAAGGAGCCCAGGCGCAGGTGGGTGTAACAAGGGAGGTGGGGAAGTGTGTGCTTCAGACAGCACAGCTGTGGTGCATCTGGGCTTTGGGGACCACTGGGGTTGGTGGCCAAGTGATGGATGTCATCTCGTTCCTCTCAGAGTATGGCTTCATTCTCCATCAGGACCCCCCATCCCCCACCCCGGGTCATGGCAAATGGCCTTTAACATCTCTAGACTTAGCACCTGTAAGAGAAGCATACCCCTCTCCCAACTCCCCCAGGGCTCCAGAGATGGCCCAGCCTGATGATGTGCCTGACTCCTGTCACATTCCAGCACCCAGTAGGCGGATGTGAAGCTTATGCCACTCTAGTCTGGTCTCCCACCACCCCACTGGCCAGGCACATGGGGTCCCCCCACATGAACCACATCGATGGAGGGTAGGAGGGCAGTTTTCTGCAAAGGCCAGAGGCGAATTCTGTTATCAGAAGAAGGTAGTCTAGAAGGGGAAAGCAGTGGTCGGACCAGGCTGGAGACACCCCCTGGGGTGTGGGGACTCAGAGGACAGACAGCACTGGTCCCAAGGTGCCCAATTGTATGGCCCTTCTCTCCCAACTTCCCTAAAACTTTTGTTTTCTTAAGGTTTATTTATTTTTATTGGAGTGGGGAGAGATGTAGGGAGGGAAAGAGAGAGAGAGAGAGAGAGAGAGAGCAAGTGGGGAAGGGGCAGAGAGAGAGAGAGAGAATCCCAAGCAGATTCTGTACTATTAGCACAGAGCCCAACGCAGGGCTCGAACCCATGAATCATGAGATATGACCTGGGCCGAAATCCTGAGTCAGATGCTTAACTGACTGAGCCACCCTATACCCCTCCCCTAAAAACCTTTAGATTCAGCATCTGGAACTGAAAATATGATTCAAAGTCGATGAGCAATTCCCTGTGTGTAATTTTAAGCACAGAACCCAAAGCACTGGCTTTCAGGGCCCCCCAGTCTGCCCTGGACAGACCTTCCCGCTAACCTCCTGGTTTCCTTCCAGAGGCAGCCAGTAACCCCTGGATTGGGTGGCCCAGAATGTGAATTCAGTCTCTGCCGTTTATAACCACTGGGCCTTGAGCAGTGTCGCGGTCTGGAGTTTCCAGTCTGTGAAATGGGACAGTAACTGGTCACGTGAGGCTATTGTGGGGCTTCCGTGGGACTGAGTAGATGGATGTCCACACTGTGCACCTGCTGTGTGATTGGTGCCCAGGGACTTACTGGAGTTCACGTTCAGATCCCCTCTCTCTGGAAGTGCTTAGCAACCTTGAGGGGATTGGAGGGAGGCAGTGTGTTTCCTGTTTACCCGCCAGACCTGTCAGGCAGATGCAGGGGGCGATTAACAGTAATAATGAGGGGCGCCTGGAGGCTCATTCAGTTGAGTGTCTGACTTCGGCTCAGGTCATGATCTCACAGTTCATGGGTTTGGGCCCCGTGTCGGGCTCTGTGCTGACAGCTCAGAGCCTGGAGCTGCTTCAGATTCTGTATCTCCCTCTCTCTGCCCCTCCCCCACTCACTCTCGGTCTCTCCTCTGTCTCTCTCTCTCTTTCTTTCAAAAATAAATTTAAGGAAACTTAAATTTTTTTTTTTCAAAAATAGTACTAATGCTAAAGAAGCCATCTTTGGACAACTGAAATTTGCTGGTATCTGGGAATGAAACTGAGTTCTGTTCCCCATCTTTGCTGTCAGCTGTGCCTGATAAAAGTCCTCTTTTTTAAAATCTTTTCAGTGTTTATTTTTGAGAGAGAGCAAGCGAGACAGAGAGAGAGTGAGTGAGCATGAGCAGGGGAGGAGCAGAGAGAGAGGGAGACACAGAATGAAAAGCAGCTCCAGGCTCTGAGCTGTCAGCACAGAGCCCGACGTGGGGCTCCGACCCAAGAACCGTGAGATCAGGACCTGAGCAGAAGTTGGACGCTTAACTGACTGAGCCACACAGCTGCCCCCTCACTGGTTCTTGTGAGCAGATACAGACGATGGGCGGGGGGGAGGGATCGGGGGTCTGAGACCGGGGGCCATGTCCCAGGCTTAGTTTCAGGAGAACAGGAACTGAGGTAGGTCTTTTACTCATCCCTGCACCCCTCTTTCTGAATGTCTGGCTCCTTCCCATTATTCAGATCTCTGTCCAGTGTCCCCAGCTCAGAGGCTGTCCTTTTACAAAGGGTAAAACCTGTCCTACCCACGTCGTCATCTACCCCTTGACCCCACTGTATTCAAATCAGTTATTCCCTGAAACTGTATTGGTACTTGGTGTTTCCTTGGTTAGTTTTCTCCTCTTTTCCTAGAAAGCAGGCATCGCAGAGGCAGGGCTATTGCTCTAACCCAATGATTGAAAGAGTGCCTGGCACGTAGTCTCAGGCTCACTAAGTACTTGCTGAGTTAGTGAATTGAGGACCACAGACCGTGCAGGATAGTGAAGAGCAGGCTCCGGCTTCACGGTGAGGATCACCTTCCACGCCCTTCAGGGACCAGTTTAAGCAATATTTATTGTGCGAAGAATCGACCGAGCTTGAGTTGCATTCACAGATTTTACAAACCGGGAGGGAAACAACTGGCATCTCGCCTCTCGTTAGGGGAAAAAAACAGAGGCTGGGAAATCTTCGTGAGTTCCGCAGCGTAAAGAAGGGAACCACGTCCCTCTCTCTAATTCCGTCTCCTTCAATCAGATGAGTCCGGCACTTGGGCGGTGTGGGCTTGAGCGGGTTCCATTTAAATCTTGGGGTGTCTGACTGACGACGCAGGGACTGGATGCATGTTCTTGCTCGATGGCAGGGCAGAAGTCTCCTGAAGGCTGGGCCCCTTTCTTGTCTCCCGTCCCTCGAGGCACATGGGCACACGCCGCTGTCCTCTGGAGGACAGGGACCCGTCCTCTCTCACATCCAGTGACACAGACACCGGATCTAGGTGCACAGTGGCCTGGAATTGAACCCCAGCTCTGTCATCTCCTGGCCATGGGGTCTGGGTCCAGTCCTTCACTCTCCTTCCCCAGCGTGTCAGGAAGACCTAAAGCAATGGAAGTGGACCCACCAGCATGGTGCTGGCTCATCTGCATTTGTCCGGCTGTCCTTTGTATGGTGGCCCATCATGGCCTCACACGCAGTTGACTTGGCTGTCATTCTGTAGGTTAACATTTTAAAAAAAATTTTAAATGGGGGGCGCCTGGGTGGCTTAGTCGGTTAAGCGTCCGACTTTCGCTTGGGTCATGATCTCGCGGTTCGTGGGTTCGAGCCCCGTGTCAGACTCTGTGCTGCCTGCCAGCTCAGAGCCTGAAGCCTGTTTCAGTCTGTGACTCCCTCTCTCTCTGACCCTCCCCTGCTCACGCTGTCTCTCTCTCTCTCCTAGAAATAAATTAAAAAAAAAAAATTAAAAAAATTTAAATGTTTATTTGTGTGTGTGTGTGTGTGTGAGAGAGAGAGAGAGAGAGCGCACCCGTGAGCATGGGAGGGTCAGAGAGAGAGGGAGACACAGAATCCGAAGCAGCTCCAGGCTCCGAGCTGTCAGCACAGAGCCCGATGCGGGGCTTGAACCCATGAACCGCGAGATCATGACCCGAGCTGAAGTTGGATGCTGAACTGACTGAGCCACAGAGGCGCCCCTGCAGTCCTCTAGGTTTCGACATGTATGTTCACAGCCCCAGCAGCCCCCTGTGCTCTGCCCATCCGTCTCCTCCCCACCCCGGCCCCTGGCAGCCCCTGGTCTTTTAATTGTCTCCACGATTTTGCCTTTTCCAGAATGTTAGAGTTGGAGTCATACGTGTGTAGCCTTTGCAGATGGGATGCATTTAGGGCCCCTCCGTGGCCTGAGAGCGCATTTCTTTTTCGTGCCAAATAATATTCCTTGGTCTGGATAGACCATAGTTTGCATGCCTGTTCACCTGCTGAAGGGCGTCTAGAGTGCTTCCAAGTTTTGACAGTGATGAACGCGGCTGCCGTGAGGATTCATGTGCGGGTTCGTGTGTGGACAGAGGTTTTCAGCTCCGTTGGGAAAATACCAAGGAGAGTGACTGCTGGATCACACGGGAGGGGCTCATTGGGTTCGCGAGACACCTCCGAGCTGTCTCCCAGAGTGGCTGCGCCCTTCTGCGTCCCCAGGAGCCGGGTGTGCGCGTTCCTGTCCTGGGTCCCGCCAGCACCCGGCACTGTCCACGCAGGCTCTGGCCCCGCCCAGAGGCGTGTGCGGGGATCTCACTGTACTTCACGGTTTTCTGATGCTGTGTGACTTGAAGCTTCTTCTTGTGTAACTGCTTGATGTCTCTGCATCTTCTTTGGTGTGGTGCCTGGTAAGAACATTGGCCCATTTTTAAAGTAATTTTTAACTTTGTTTTAGAGAGAGTGTGCGCATAAGTGAGGGAGGGGCAGAGGGAGAGGGAGAGGAAGAGAGACTCTCAAGCAGGCTCCTTGCTTAGCTTGGAGCCTGACTCAGGGCTCGATCCCATGACCCTGGGATCATGACCTGAACTGAAATCAAGAGTTTATTGCTTAACCAACTGAACCACCTAGGCACCCCCACTGGCCAGTTTTAAAAATCAGGTAGGTTGTTGTTTTCATATTGTTGAGTTTCAAGAGTTCTTTGTATACTTTGGACAACAGTTCCTCATCAGGTGTGTCTTCTGCTAATATTTGCACCTACTCTGTGGCTTTTCATGCTCCTGAAGTTTCATTGTAGTGTAGTTAAAAGTGCCCTGTACACAGCACTCAGCATAGAAGTCACATAAAAATACTGGATCGGGGAAAGAGTAGAAATACAGAGGTGCCATAGCGTGCCCACGTCTATCACTAGGTGTATTGAGGAGGGTCCCACGCAGCATTGGAGGTGGAAGAATTCACTCTCTATGCCCCGGAGCTGTGACTTCCACCCACCCACCCCCGGTCCATCTTTCTGGGGGTGTCCCCAGCCCCACATTCCTTCCTGAGTTCTGGACTCGGTTGTCTGTCTGTCTTTGACTTCTCCACCTGGCTGCCTTCTAGGGCCTCAGACTTACTCAGTGTGACAGGTGGGAACCCCTCATGCCCGCCACCCTCAGTGACTAGCTCCAGTGCTAAAACTGGGAATCTGGGCTCCCCTCCAAGTTCTCCTCTCTCCCGTCCACTCCCTGCCAGTCACCTGTACCATGGCATCCACAGTCGTCCTAGGGAAGGTAGTCTGCGTCTCTTATTTGGCCCTGCAGCAGCCTGCTCATTGCTCCCTGCTCCGCCCGGCTCTCTGCAGGGTGGATACTCCTTTCCTCTGCCTGAGAGCTTCCACGGGCCTCTGCAGCTCCCCAGGCAGTCTGGTCCCTGTGTCTGGGTCACCACACAAGTCCCTAGGCAGTCTTCATCAACACTCTGTCCTCACACCTGAATACCTTCATCTGCACAAATCGCTCCCTTCTCCATCAGCCTTCATTCCCTCCTCCGAAATACACACCCCTTGCTTATCCCACGGGCGATCCTTGAAGGGAAACAAGCCATTCTTGGTGCAGGCAACCCTTGTTCTCCTGGCTACTCCTCACTCAGCTTCCCAGGCTCAGCTCAGACGTCACCTCCTCCAGGAAGCCTTCACTGACCTCCTGGGCCTGAGGTGGGTGCTTGTCCTTCCCGCTACCAGAGAGCTCTGACCGCACGAAAGTGTAAGCATCTCCTTGCTTGTCTGTCTCCACCCTTAGGCTGCAGTCCCTGCGCAGAGTGTCCTGTCCCATTTACCAGGCACTTAGTAAGCGCTAACATGCATTGAGGGCAGTGCTTGAATTAGAGGGTAAAACAGTGGGGTTCCCCACAGCCCTGCAGTAGTTCAGACTGAGAGCCTCCCGTCAACATCGACCGTGGCAGTGTGGGTCAACATCTGACTTTATAAAAGATTATCATAGCCATCGCCTCATCTCCTCTACAGATTCACGAAGGAGGGGATATCATTCCCATTTTATAGATGAGAAGATAGAGGATTGGAAAATCACAAAGATAGTGTGCCTTAAGCACTTACTGTGGTCAGGTATCGTTTTAAGCTTTTTACGTGGAGGGACTCAGTTAATGCTTCCTATCAGTTAAGTATACCTATCTTACATGAAAGGGCTGAGGTCCAGAGAGGTATAGGGACTCCCCAGGCTTGCACAGCTAGGAAGAATTCAAACATAGGGATTCTGGTCGAGAAGCTGCATTGCCATGCTGCTGCCCCGGGAGAAGCCAAGGCCCACAGTGGTTCCCGGCAGACAAGAGGTACTCTGTACAGACTTGAGTGAGGAGGACTCCCGCCGGGTCACACAGAGACCAGTTTGAATCCAGGACGCAGGCTTTCCAGTGCTCCCCTGGCTTCCCCATGTGGGCTCTCGAGCAGCCTTGCAGAGGGGAAGCCGCCCAGCTCCCTCTTCCCCACAGCTCTGCAGACGGGGCTGGGAGCTCAGAGCTCAGTGGTCGGACGCCTCGTGCCATGTTTCTGTGTCTCCACGGGATTCCTGCCCACGGCGTCGCCCATCACCCTGGCAACATGTCAGCCTCCCACCCGGCCCCTCCCCTGCAGTGGGCAGTGGCCAGACCCTCTGTGCAGACCCAGTGCGCTCTCTGCCAGGGCTGCCCTCCAATGCGCCAGATCTCATTTTCTCCCTTTAAATTGTGCTCTGCTCGGTGTCTCCCCCCACCCCCCTCCCAGGGCCCTGAATAGGGAACGCTGGTTACTATGGCAATGGGCTGGCTTGTGGCAAGAACTCAGCTCAGCAAATTAATTGCTGGACTTTTGGAGGCTAATGGCTGAGCTCTGCCTCCAGGGGACAGGGTGTGGCCTCCATCATGCCAGCTGGACAGCTGAGCCCTGGAAAGAGCTCAGAGACTGGAGAGACAGACAGACAGACAGAGAGGTGGAATCATGGCACCCGTGCTCTCTGGGACTGCCACCTGAGGGGCACTGGGGAAGGCAGGGAGACGGGCTCCCCCAAGCCCCAGCTGTTCTGCATACTTGGTCTGTGCTGGCACCTTGCCTGTGCTTCTCAGAAAGCATTCTGCGGAACCCTCACAGCACCCCGCTGATGCAGAGATCACCCCCGTTTTATGAGAATGAAATGCTCATTCCTATGGCTGAGGAGCAAAGCCGGGACTCCATAGCGGAGCCTGCCTGCCTTGGGGGGCATTTGGCTGCGAACATTCCAGGTATTCCCAGGAGAAGGCCATTCCCTCCTCCACAGTCTCCTCCAGAGGATGGAAGGACAGGGAACATTTCCTAGCTCACCCCATGTAGCCAGCATCACTGTAATCCCCAAACCAGACAAAGACATTCACGGAAAAGGAAAAGACAGACCAATATCTCTCAGGAACACAGATGCAAAAGCCCTGAACAGTAAATATTAGCCAATTGAATACAAACGTGTATACAAAATTACACACCCAAGTTAAGGGGGCTTTATCCTAGGTCTCTAAAGCTGGGTCAGCATTTGAAAATCAGTTAATGGGCTGACATAGCCAACTTCTCTTCCCTCTGGTTATTATCAGGTTTCTTCCCTACCCTTTCCCTTTATGTTCTTCTCCTCTTTCGTGCAAGCTGGGTGATCAGAATTTGGTTTTATTGACTTTATCCTTTGCTTGTTCCCCCACACTGTGTCAAGGCTTAAGTAGTTAAGTGTTTCTCCAGCCAGGTTCCAGCAGCCTGAGCTATTAGGAGCCTGGCCTGTGGTCAGATTGCCTTGGGACTTAAGTCCCGGCCCCGAGCTGTGGAGTCACAGGCAGGTCGCTAAGCCCTTGGTGTGTTTTTATGCAGCACACCGCGGCTCCTGATACCTGCTGTTTGGATAAAATGAGTTCTTAACCTGTGAGGCCCTCGGATGATGTGGTACTTGTTACGGTCCCTGCTGATGAGAGCCTGGGCTCAGGTGTCCTTCCGGCCTGAGGCCAGTCCAGCTGTCAGGACCAGCCGTGTGCATCTAGCGATGTTGTCCGGGCCGCGGCCACATGCCACGTTCTTCACGAGGGAGGTGGGGGAGCACTGTGGCTTGTGAGTTTGCAGAGACCTCAGGGACGCTGTTGGCAAAGGCAGTGCACCCACAGTGCATGCAGCCAGCAGGCTGTCCCCAGCCCTTTCTCTAGAGGGAAAAACCCAGACTGGGCATTTTTAGCTCAACCAATACTCACTGGACCCCAGATGGGGTAAAAGAGCCAGCCTGTGAGACGGACAGTGGGCACACATGCCCCCTGGGGGAGCTTACAGAAAGGGGGTGACTGTCTCTGAGTGCCTCGGTATCCCTGCATGCATGAGTGTACGCGCGCGCGCACACACACACACACGCACACACACACACACACCTGCTCTCTGGCAGCCAGGTGTGCCCGGGGTGTGTCCCCTGTTCTCAGCCTTAGCTTGGTCGCCTATAAAGGGGGATGTTGGGGGCACCTGGGTGGCTTAGTCAGTTAAGCATCCGACTTTCGCTCAGGTCATGATCTCGTGGTTCGTGGGTTTGAGCCCCGCGTCGGGCTCTGTGCTGACTGTCAGCTCAGAGCCTGGAGCCTGTTTCAGTCTGTGACTCCCTCTCTCTCTGACACTCCCCTGCTCATGCTGTCTGTCTCTCTCTCCTAGAAATAAAAATAAATAAATAAATAAATAAATAAAGGGGGATGTTGATGCCCACCCCTTGGGGTCGTTGTAGGATGGAGAGGCACAATGTGGACAGCACAGAGGCTCTCAGCCAGTGCTGGGCTCTTGCTCCAGCTGCAGGGACCCTGTGGGGGCATGGGTGGCCTCAAGGAACAGGTCTGGGTCGGGTTGAAGCCCCAGCTCTGGCTCATGTCAATATTGTGGCCTCGAGAGTGCTTGAGGCATCAGGCATCCGGCTACGGGCTTTCCATGCAGCTGTATTCTTCAGCTCCTACAACAGTCCCTCACAGCAACCCACTATAGGGTAGAGTCTGTTATTATCTGGGTTTTGTGTGTGGCTTTTGTCATGTTGAAGAAGTTTCCCTGTTGTCTTAGAGTATCAAGTGTGTTTATTGTGAAAGGGAGTTAGATGTTGTCAGATGTTTCTGTATTGGGATCACTGCGTGTGTTTTCCTTTGTTCTCCTGGCAGGTGCATCACGTGAGTTGGCTTTTGCGTGTTGAACCAGCCTTGCATTCCTGAGCTGAATCCCACATGGCAACTGTGCTACTGAATTCAGTTTTCTAGTCTTCCATTAAGTACTTTTGCATCTCGTTCATAAGGGACAATTGGTCTGTCGATTTCTCTTTATTTGCATGTGTATCGGGGAAGTTATGTGACCAAGATTCCTCTAGAAACTCAGAGACTATAACTTGGAGGAAGCCCAGTTTCTTTTTTGTTAAAAAAAATTTTTTTTAATGTTTTATTTATTTCTGAGAGAGACACAGACAGACAGCATGAGCAGGGCACGGTCAGAGAGAGAGGGAGATACAGAATCTGAAACAGGCTCCAGGCTCTGAGCTAGTTGTCAGCACAGAGCCCGATGTAGGGCTTGAACCCACAAACCGTGAGATCATGACCTGAGCCGAAGTCGGACACTTAACCGACTGAGCCACCCAGGTACCCCAGGAGGAAGCCCAGTTTCAACAATGAGGGAAATTATCAAATTTTTTGAACCCTGGAAAATCTGGACATTATGGCTGTTACCGGTAACTTTATCTCCTCAGTCTGTATTCTTACTTATTTCATTTAAAAAATGATGGCTCCATAGTTGGTGCTGATATTTGGATTTTCTGTATCCAGTGAAGTCATGGATAGAGTGGGAGGGTTCAGTGCCCAGAGGGGCTGGGTTTGAGTCCTGGTCCCTCCTCTGGTTACCTGGGGACAGACCCATATCTTCTCCATCTCAGTCTCCTCCTTTGGCCCATGGGAACGATAATCCCTGCCTTGAAGGGTCACAGGAGTTCATTCAACAATCAGAAAGTGCCTGGTACACGGCAGATGAGAAATGGCGGCCATTCAGTTATTTTCATGGCTGTTTGAAAATGTCCATGTTCTTCTAATGAATGGCCTCTGGCCATCTGAGAGGATATGACGTGACCGCATCACTCTCTACTGAATCTAATATTTATTTGTCAAATGTCCGCTGTGGGCATGTGAACAGGAAGTGTTCTAGATTCTGGGCAACAGAAAGAACAAGAGAGACGAGTATAGCTTTGAAGGATGGGAAGGGCGGGCCACCCGTGGGACTTGCTCAGACTCGGTATCTCTTCTTCCCCTGGACCCTCGAGGCCTGACCCTTGGCCTCTGCCCCTTCACATGCCATTTTGGGTAGGTGCCTTTCTCCTTGCTCCCGTGGCCACCGCCTGAGTATCATACTTTCGGGGTGTTGCCGTTTGGGCTGTTGTATACCCAGGGCACTTGTGAGGTGGCCTTTAGTGCCAGTTTGCCCTGAGGTGGCAGGGACCAGAGTGGGGATTCAGGTACCTGTCCTGAGAAGGGCCCACTTACCTGTCTTGCACGGGGGACGTCTCCATGTGCCCTGCCTTCTGTCTCCTCTGAACTTTGCACATGCTGTTCCCTCTGCCTGAAATCATCAACCGCCTTTTTCCTGATTGAGTCCTGCTCACTATTCGCAAACTGGCGTGGGTGTCACGCGTCCAGGAGTCCTGGCCTTGCCCTGAAATGACCGTGTGACATGGTCCCCTTCCAGTGCTCCTGTCACTCCCTGAAGCTCGCTGTGCCGCTGTTTATCTTATCCCGTCTTGTTACCTGTCTCCCAGGTGTCAGTGCCCTTGAGGGGGGTTCAGAGCCCTTCATCTGCACCCCCAGCACCTGGCACAGGGGAGCAACTGCTGAATAGCTCAGAATCCTATAAGCTCATTTCCCTTTTCTGTATCGTGGTATAAACGGTGACAAACACTTTGGGAACTGGATCTCTACATGAAAGTAAGATGCAGGAGAAATGCACTTGGCTAATAAATGTCATAGATCATAGAAATGCATGGAATGTAAAACAAAACAAGGGCTCTCCTGCTGAGTTGGCAAAGATTGGAGGGAACGGCAGTGTCCCTGCCGCCAGGGACGCGGCGAGGGGGCGCCATCATACCCTCCTGGGGGGCACGGGCCGGTACAGCCTCTTCAGAGAGAAGGTGGATCATTTCTATCAGGGACTTTTCAGAAGACTTCATGGAGCCCCCTAAGTGTTTTCCTACAAATGAGCCCCAAGAAAATAATTAAACTTGGGTAAAGGTTTCGGTACAAAGACTCTTCCTATAGCATATTAGTCAAATACAACTGCCTGTTAAATGTCCCGACGTAGAGGTTATGATCAGAACGTGGTGCCCGATGGTCCCGCAGGGCTGGCAGGTCCTCGGCGCGCGATCGCCGGTGGCTGGATGGCGGGTAGAAGAAATACTCCACGGGGCAGGAGCCTTGGGGTTCGCTCATGGGAGGGCCACCCTGTGGGCTGTGAAGGCGTCAGCCTGAGGAAGGAAGGATTGGGGGCGTGGACGTCCTCCCCCAGGCTCCACGGCCCTTCTCTGACGGCGTGTCCTTCTCCACACAGGGCATGTTCCAGTAGACCCTGGCGCCGCCTCCTCCTGGCCGAGAGATGCGCGTTCCCAGACCCGGGAGAGCCGTGGCCTGCCTCCTGTGGCTGCTGCTGCTGTGGAGTGGGCACAGTGGCTGCCAGGCCCAGCGGGCAGGTGGGGCCGCCGTAGAATGCCCCGGGCTGGGCACTGACCCGCCGCTGTGCGTGTCCATGCATGGGGGCGGGGTGTGAGAGTGAGTGTGAGTGATGTGCAAAAGCCTGCAGTGAGTGTGTTTGTGTGGAGGTGTGTGAATGTGAGTACATGTGCAGGAGTGAGTGTGTGGGCATGTGTGAGAGTGAGTATGGATGAGCGTGCACAGGTCTGGGGTGAATGTGACTTGTGGGTGTGCATGTGTGAATGAGTGCATGTGCAAGAGTATGAGGTGTGTGTATGAAAGTGTGTGAAAGAGTCTGAGAGTGTTTGTGTGTGAGCATGTGTGTAAATGTCAGTCTGAGGGTGACTGAACGTGTGAATGTCAGAATATGTGAGTCTGAGTGAATGTGCAAGCATATGTGTGAGTGAGTCTGAAATTGACTGTGTGTGTGAGCATGTATGGCTATATTGTGTGAATGAGAGTATGTGAGTGTTTTGTGAGTGTATGAGCATGTGTGTGAATGTGAGAGTGTGAGTCTGGGGGTAAGGGTGAGTGTGTGTGTATGTGAAGATGTGTGAGTGTGTCTGAGGAGTGTGAGCATGTGTGTGAATGTGAGTGTGTGAGTATGAGCATGTGTGTGAGTACACATCTGAGAGTGATTGTGAGAGTGAGGGTAAGTCAGGGTGAGTCTGTGATGATGTGTGTAAATGTGTGAATGTGAGTGTGTGAACATATGTGAGTCTGAGCGTGAGCATGTGTGAGTGAGGGTGAGGTGAGTGTGGTGCAAGCATGCATGTGAGTGTGAGTCTGTGTGAATATTATTATATGAGCATGTGTGTGTGAGTCTGAGTGTGTGTGAGCATGTGCATGTGAGTGTAAGGGTGAGGTGAGCGTGTGAGCATGTGTGTGAGGGTCTGGGTGTGAACGTGAGCATGTGAGCATGTGGGTGAGTGTGTGAGGGTGTGTGTGAGTGTGAGAGTGGGCGTGGAGGAGAGTGGGCTGCTTGAACGTACGTCCTGAGCGGACTGCGGAGTGTGTGGGGAACTTGTCTCTCGGCGTGCCCCAGGGCCCTGGCACGGAGGGTGAGGCAGGACGGTGTCACATCGCCCTGCTGTCTGAGGGTTTGGGGCCGGGCTCTGGGGAAGTGGACACACTGCAGTCCCGCGAAGAAGAGGCCGGGACCGCAAGGGGAGGGAGACTGTGGAGGAGATGGCAGGGAGGGGGGTTCACTGCGGAAGAGGCAGCGGGGACGGGAGGGGTGAGGCGTGGCGGTGGTTGGTCCACCTGTCTGAGGGCCTCTGGGGGCAGGTGCCGTCCGTGTGGAAGCGTGAGGGAGGGTCAGGAACACGAGCCGCTTGGTATCAGGGTGCCCGACACAGAGACTGCTCACCAGGGTCCTGGAGCAGGGAGATCACCGGGCTGTGAAACACAGCCCCATTTTGCAGATGAGGAACTGAGGCACAGACAGGCCCGAACCCCCTGCAGGTGAGAAGCGGGCGCACAGGGAGGTGCCCGCCTGAGCCCGTGCCGTGCTCCCTGAGCCTGCGAAGGAGACACACACAGACACCGGGGCTTGTGTGTCGGTGCGGTCTTCCCCGAGTCGCCTCGGGTATTTCGCTGTCCCCCACTCAGCTAGCTGGGAAGACGGCGATGACCATGGACGTCCCTGCCTTCGTGGGAGGAACATGGGGCTCTGCGTCCACGGAGACGGTCCCAAGAGCGCAGGGACACACGGGGTTATCAACACAGGACTGGGGAGGCCCAGCAACCATGTCCCCCAAGCCCCCACGTCATAGCGTCAAACACGTCAGGCCAGAAGAGGGCAGTCACCTGCAGAGCTCACACCCAGGCCCTCACCTGTGGCAGGACAGACCCACATATGTTCACTTAATTCTCACGTGCACACGATGCAGTCTGTTCCCCGCCCGCCCTGGAGAACATGTGCCCAGAGCTCCAGAGGGCCCCTGGGTGAGGCCTCAGCCTTAAAACAAATTTGCTCAAGGATTACAGCCTGCACCCTGCGTGGTCCACACAGGCAATTACCCTGCACGGGCGGCGACATTATTGTTCCAAAGACAGAAGGATGACCTTCTGTGTCAAGGAGAAAAACTCCCCAGGATTTATCTCTTGAGTCCACACATCTGGGCAGACGCACTCCGGAAGCTCTAATCCTGTTAGGGGGCAACCTGGGGGGAGGGGAGCAGGTTTACCTCCGCTCCAGACAGCACAGTGCAGCTTGGGGTTCAAAAAGCAGGTGTAGAAGATTCAAAAGCGGCCCTGGCTTAGGTGGGGACAGGAATAAGGAAGTATGCGTGTGTGTGTGTGTGTGTGTGTGTGTGTACGTGTACGTATGTACATAGAGGGCTCTTGTTTTTCTGTTTTGTGAAATTTAATTCATTGCTTAACGATATAAAATCAGAAACACAAAATAAATTTCACCCTTGGGTCTGTGGGCCAGAGGTAAGCAATGTTTCTTTTCGCAGAAAAGAGTTTCACAGAAACTTACACATAAACCACAATCTCACACACACACACACACACACACACACACACACACACAGTCCATAACATTGGCACACACTGCTTTCCAGACCCAACAATACACTGGGAAAATGTATCCGTGTTGGTATAAGGACGCCGCCTCGGCCACCACGCCGCGGCCGCCTGTCACCGCGCTGAGCCAGAGCGGCTCCGCCGGGCGATCATGCAGCTGGTCTCCAGGATTTGGCTCGAGTACTGCATCAGCCTCCTTTCACATCTTTCTAAATTTTTCTTCCCTTTGTCTGGTGGTTTTATTAAGGTAAATCACTAAATGTGACCTTGGTGGGTCAAAATACCCTCCTTCCTAAGGCTTTTACAACCCCAAAGGGGCATGACAGATCTTGTGGCCACTGACAGAGAGCAGGTGGGTACTTCTCTGCACACTGGCAACCGTGGGAGTTTTGTCTTTTTTTCTTTTTCTTTTTTTTTACTTTTGCCAACACAATAGTTTAACAAAATGGGGTTTTTGTTCTTGTTTTTGTGCTTATTTTGTTTTTACTAGACAGATGTTTTTGCAAGGTGTTCCAGAAGCCTGGCCAGCTCTGCTGTGGGCATGACCAAGCCTCGGATAAGGGCTTCTCAGTGGTGCCCTTAGATGTTTGTGCAGCTTCCTGGACTTGAGAAATGCTGTTCCTCGTCTTCTCTAATTGTGAAATGGCGATGAGCAAGCTCTCAGCACAGAGGTGCCCTGAGGATCAGAAATAAATGTCATAGTGTCGTATTTTGTTTAATCAAAGCATTTTATGTTTTATATTAAAGTTAGAAAGTTTATAAAAATCTAAGCATATTGCACATAAAATGTGCTTATATTTTTATAAAGCATTATAGCATTATTACAGATTTGTTTAAAATATATGAGTGCAATATATATTTTTTAATTTTTAAAATGTTTATTTTTGAAAGAGAAAGAATACACTAGTTGGGGAGGGGCAGAGAGAGAGGGAGACACAGAATCCGAAGCAGGCTCCAGGCTCTGAGCTGTCAGCACAGAGCCCAGCGCGGGGCTGGAACCCACAAACCGTGAGATCATGACCTGAGCCAAAGTCGGATGCTCAACCGACTGAGCCACCCAGGTGCCCGAGTGCCGTATATTTTTTTTTTTTTTAATTTCTAGTATAGAGAGAGACAGCGTGAACAGGGGAGGGTCAGAGAGAGGGAGTCACAGACTGAAACAGGCTCCAGGCTCTGAGCTGGCAGTCAGCACAGAGCCCGACGCGGGGCTCGAACCCACAAACCGTGAGATCATGACCTGAGCCAAAGTCGGATGCTCAACCGACTGAGCCACCCAGGTGCCCGAGTGCCGTATATTTTATGTGATCTATAATACTGCAATACTGTGAACTGTTTAAGTACCAGACAAGAGAGTGCTGGCTAAATACATTGCATGCACCTGTGCAGCAGAATCTCTGTAGCCATGGAAACTGGGAGCATCACACTGGAGATGGGCTTTTGCACATTGCAGGATGTGGGGAGAGCGGCCCTGTATCACTGTGTCTGTCACAGTCCCACGTGCATTAGTAACTATACAGAAATACAAACTGATAGGTATATACGCTGTGGGTTAACAGTGTTAACTCTCTGTAGATGGAAACATAAACATTGAAAACCTTTTTTGATGCCTTTTCTGAAATCAGCATGCATTATTTATAGTAGGTTTGAAAAAAAACAATGAAGTTACTTTGTAACCAGCACAAAACTGCTGAAGAAATTGATACAGTGGTGTTCCACGAGCGCTCACCACTTCTATGCAGGAATACTATTGTAGCTGAACCCCACGCAACCTTGGGGACGCTCATCATCGTGAGACGGGTTAAGACAAGGAGGTTTTGGAGCTTTGAGGCGGCCGGACAGGGGCCCCCCAGCCCGCGTGCGGCAGGTGTGCGTGACCCCAGCCAGCCCCTCAGGCCCAAGGGCAGGGCGCTGGCAGCGCTTTTGCACCAGGCCGCCCCTCCCCCCCGCAGGTTGCAAGACTGTCCACTACGACCTGGTCTTCCTCCTGGACACCTCCTCCAGCGTGGGCAAGGAGGACTTCGAGAAGGTGCGGCAGTGGGTGGCCAACCTGGTGGACACCTTCGAGGTGGGCCCGGGCCGCACCCGCGTGGGCGTCGTGCGCTACAGCGACCGGCCGGCCACGGCCTTCGAGCTGGGCCTGTTCGGCTCGCGCGCCGAGGTGCAGGCGGCGGCGCGGCGGCTGGCCTTCCACGGCGGCAACACCAACACGGGCGCCGCGCTGCGCTTCCTCACGCGCCACAGCTTCTCGCCGCGCGCGGGCGGCCGCCCCGGGGACCGCGCCTTCAAGCAGGTGGCCGTCCTGCTGACCGACGGCCGCAGCCAGGACCTGGTGATGGACGCCGCGGCCGCCGCGCACCGCGCGGGCATCCGCGTCTTCGCCGTGGGCGTCGGGGAGGCGCTCCGGGAGGAGCTGGAGGAGATCGCCTCGGAGCCCAAGTCCGCGCACGTCTTCCACGTGTCCGACTTCGACGCCATCGACAAGATCCGCGGCAAGCTGCGGCGCCGCCTGTGCGAAAGTGAGTGGGTGTGGGGGGTGGCGAGGGGGCAGGGGCCCGCGGCAGGGGTGAGGGGCAGAGGCGGGGGCAGGGGCAGGGGCAGAGGCAGGGGTGAGGGGGCAGAGGCAGGGGCCAGGGGCTCACGGCAGGGGTGAGGGGGCAGAGGCAGGGGCCAGGGGCTCACGGCAGGGTGAGGGGGCAGAGGAGGGGGCCAGGGGCCCACGGCAGGGGTGAGGGGGCAGAGGCAGGGGTGAGGGGGCAGAGGCGGGGGCAGGGGCCCACGGCAGGGGTGAGGGGGCAGAGGAGGGGGCCAGGGGCCCACGGCAGGGGTGAGGGGCAGAGGCGGGGGCAGGGGCAGGGGGCAGAGGCAGGGGTGAGGGGGCAGAGGCAGGGGCCAGGGGCTCACGGCAGGGGTGAGGGGGCAGAGGCGGGGGGCAGGGGCCCACGGCAGGGGTGAGGGGGCAGGGGCCCGTGGCGGCAGGCGGGGCAGGCAGCAGTCCACCTGCTGTGGCTCAGTGACCAGGGAAAACCAGTCCAGCACTGGAGGCGGGGCCACACTCTGGTGCCTCCTCAGGCTCCGCCTCCAGGGCGCAGGCTGGACCTGAAGTTAAAACGGGGCTGGGTCCTCAGCCACGCCCACCCTGAGAGACTCAGAGATGGTTAAATGCAAGGCAGCCGCATCTGCATTCCTGTAGTGGGAACACATCTGCTCACCTCCAGGGCTGCTGACGTCAGCGCCCTGCACGCAAAGCCTCCCTAAAACACAGGACAGGTGAACCACGTGGGGCCCCTTTCCTCCCCCCCGGGATTGCAGGGAGAGGTGGTCTAAGAAAGGGGGCACAAGGCAGGCTTCTGGACGGTCGCTGTGACCCCCAGTCAGCCATTTGGAGATGGCCGGGCACGCCTATCTCAGAGGCCAAGTGCTGTTGACCCGGCGCTCTCTGAGATAACCCGAGGTCTTCTGGAATCTGTGGTGTGGCTGGAGGTGGGTGTTGAGCAGCAGGCAGGGACCTGACCCTGAAGGCTGACCTCCAAGACCTAGTGGATCATTCTCAGGACAGGCTCCTCCACAGGACAGGAAGGGTGAAGTGGATTTTCCGTGCACTGGTCTGTGTCCGGCTTCTGCCTGCTGCATTGGGTGACATTTGTCCTTCCTGGGTCATGACCAGTGTTTGGTAACCACCCCCCACCCAGCATCCAGGGCCAGCAGGTAGGGGCTGGGAGCAGAGTCTGCCCTGCCCACCCCCTGCACCCCAGCCTCTGTTTTGCTGACTACTTCTGAGGACTGAGAGGGTCACCCCTTGTGGGGGGCAGGGAAGCCCTGGGTTTGGGGCCAGCGGTGGGAGCAGCTGGCCATGACGTGGGAGAGACGTGGAGTCTGTCCCAGGAAAGGGCCTGGCCTGCAGCCCTTGAGAAAACAGCTAAGCTGTGTCTGGTACTAGATGCCCTTGGGCCCTTTACCCTCTGTGACTTTTTCCTCTGTTGGCTCATTTAACCTCCACTCGCTTATTCATGGATACTTGTTGGGGATGTATTGTGTGTGTGGCCTTGTGTGGATTTCTGGGCCTGTAGAAAAAGCCAAGACAAAGCCCCTGCCCTTGGAACGTTCACAGTCTAGATGGCAGGAAAGACACATACAGTGGGATTTAATACGGTGGGGATGAGACAGTCTCATGGAGCCGTACTATGGTTGTGCCAGAGAATGGAGGAGGGCTTCCTGGAGGAAGTGATGCTTATACTGTTTAGTAGGACGTGCCTGAGCTACAGGATGAAGGATTGAAGGGTGACCTGACACAGTCCCTGAACTAGAATGGACCCGTATTGCTGTGGTGAAGGAGGGGACTAGGGTTGATGGCTTCGTAGGATTGTCAGACTCTCAATAAAGGAGGGCCTGTGTGCTAAGATGAGCTGAGAAGGGGTTTGTGCGGGACATGACACAGATCCATGTGGGAAGAAAGGAGGTCCTTCATCGGGCTGCTGGAGAAATTCAGGTGCTGGGGACAGACAGAACACTGAGGGCTAAACTCATTCCACAGATGAGGAAATCGATGCCCTGGGTACCAAATGAGGGAAACCTGTCCAGGAGAGTAGAAGGCATTGGCCGTGGACTTTCGCCTGACCCCCGTTACAGCCACGCAGATCATGGTGATCTTTTCACAGACAGCCGCACGCAGCACACTAGGCTCCCAGAAGGGGAAGCCGCTATAGGCCCAGAGCAGTAGCCAGGGGGGCGATGCAGCGAGGAAGCGGAAGGGCAGGAAGGCAGGAGGGCCAGTGTGGTGGGGCCAGCGCTCAGGGCTGCCCTCTGGGCTGATCAGAGCCAGACCCCGGGCCACAGGCCCAGCGGCAGGCAGAAGTCCAGTGTGGTGGCTCACGGGCGGAGAGCACCTGCGTCACCCGAGGATGCCTTGATGCAGGCGCTGGAGGTGAGGCTCCTCTGGACACTGCCTACCGGCTCTGTGTCTTTTACCTGCCTCAGGCCAGGCTGGTTCTAGATTTGGGCCAGGCAGAATGTAGATTTTGAAGAGCTTCTGTGCCCGCGGGTTGATTCTGGGAATGGCAAGGACAGCCCCAGAGAGGCCAAGTCACTGGCATGCGCTCCGCAGTAAACGGAAGGGCAGGGACGGGGACGGAACCCGGGCCTCTGGCCGCACCCCGCGGGGCCCAGGCCTCAGGCCGTGCCATCGCCGACCTCGGTTCTGAGTCGGGGACCATCTTCCCGCTCACAGGCAGTAGAGAACCCCGCTCTAACGGGCTTGGGGAATAGAGCGAATTGATATCACACAGGACAGAAAGGCCAGAGCTCAGGCGGGCTTGAATGACGAGACCAGGCCTCGCTTGCTCTGCTTCTGCCATTTCTAGGTTCTTTCTTAGCCTTAACTCTGTTCTTGGCAGGCTTGTGTGTCTGGGTCCTGGCATGGACGGTTCACTGAGGAGGGGTGGGGTCGGTGAGGGATACTGAGGCCCTGAGAACGGGCAGTGGGAGGAGCCGGCTGATGGCAAGGGCGAAGCGAGTCCAGACCCCGTGGGGGTGGGGAGGGGCCTGTGTGACAGGAGCCGGAGTCCCCTCAGGGAAGGCGCCTGCTGCCTCAGCTGTGACCTGGAGGGAGCGGGAAGGAAGCCCCCCCCACACCTCTGTCCCTCCCCTCATCTCCCCTCCTCCTCTGGCCTGAGCCTGTCTGACAGCAGCCAACAAGGGGCCCAGGTGATGGCACCACAGTAGCAGAGGGGGGAGAACAGTGTGGGAGGGTACGTGGGGCTCCCTGTGGAGACACTTAGGGCCGTGTGAGACTTCAGTCCCAGGACAGACGGGATGGTGGCCCAGGGGGTCTGGATTTGGTCTGATGCAGAAGTGAGAACAACGCTGTAGTTCCGGAGTGGAAAGAGGCTAAGTGGGGCCTAAACTACATGACCCTTTCCTAGTTTCCAGCCCCACGGCCTCAAGGGCGGGCGTGTGACCCATGCAGGGAAACAGGGGCCCTGTAACCAAGAGGAGTGGACACGGATGCCGGCCAGCCGGGGCCGCCGCGTATCCCCCGTGACAACGCTCCGAAAACCCACAGTAGCCAGGGTCCTCCAGACGCCCAACTAGACAGAAGATTTAAGTTCTGCTCAGTTGTCTAAAGCGAATTTTTGTAAATACAGCTGTAAGCTGAAAAGGGCCTGGTCTATTCTGGTGATGAATGAAACAAAATCCCCTTACAATTGCTTCAATTAGAAACAAAGCAAAACAAAATAAATAGCTAACAGTAACATACTGAACTGCATCTAGTGAGATTAAATCAAGGAGCATCACGAAATCCAAATGACTAGCAATCCCTGGGCACATAGGAGATGACTTGGGTGACTTTGGAACCCAAATAGGATCTGTTCTGAGTAGGGGCTTTGCACTGATGGGCTGGAAAACCATAGACTATGACATGGGGTTCTCCGGGTAGCGAACATTCAGTTGGATCCACATATTCATTCATTCATTCATTCCACAGGCATACACGGTAGCGGTCAGTGGATGCAATCAAATCAGTCATTCATGCAGGCTTTAAGAACCCAGCAGAGCATATAGTAACCATTCATTCATTCATTCATGCATTCATTCAGCAACCACACACTGAGGATTCCTCCTTTGTGCCAGGATGCAGTGATGGATTGGACATCCTTTTTTGTCCGTGGGAAGCTTTTGTTTCCTTGGAACAGCAGGACAGTGGCCGCTAATTACACGAGAGAGTGTGAACCCTGGTTACTCCGTGCACTTTCACGTGTCTGGTACTGGAACTACCCGGAGTCTGGCTTCACACACAAGAATAAGCTTCACGAGGACAAACTCTGTTCCCTGTGGTTTCCGAGTGCCCGGAACAGAGCCCAGGATGCAGAAGGAGCTGCCTAGACGTTGTTTAAAGGAGATCGAGGATGGAGACCTGTGTTCAGTTTTGTGTTTGCTCTTGTGATATGCACATTAGAAGTACTGCCCTCTTCCACATGCAAAGAATAAGAATTTTCAGCAAACCCAAAGTATTGAACTCACCGTATTTTGGTGAGCAGGGACAGATGGTTAGATTTCGGAGGTTGATGAGGGTCTAGAAAAGGCAGGCTGGCTGGGACGGGCTAAATCCTGCTTCATCGCGTGGGACAGACGAGAGGGGCAGGGCTCTGACCCAGCTCCACTGCAGGCGGACGAACTAGGCATGGTCCTGTTTCCCAGCACCAGACGCTGACAGCATTTTGCATCCCGCTCTCACCTGGTCCTCACCCACCCCTGCGCGGTGGTGTTGACACTGACATTCTGCACAGGGGGAAGCAATGCCCCAGACCTGCGCTGGTCAGCACGTGTGGCCCTGGACCAGCCGGGGCACGGTCTAAACCGGCACGTGCCACAAAGTCCTTCTACACCGGCTGTCGTAGACACAATGAAAAAGAAAGCATTTGGTGAATATCTTGCCTATTGATTGTATACTTAAATGTGAATATTTTGGAAATGTAGGGATAATTACGATATATCAGTAAAATTAATCTCACCTAATTTTTTTACTTTTTGAAATGGGGCTACTAGCAATTTTATTATGTTATATGAAGTCATAATAAAATAATAGGAGGCTCTTCTTCCTCCGAGGTCCAACTGCATCTGGAACCCGTTTTCCATCCAGCTTGGCCACAGAAGGGAGGCGGGGTGGCCCTGAGGGACAGCAGGGTCCCCAGGGCTGCTTTTCAGAGGAGAAGCTTGCACAGGGGGCGAGGGGCTGATGTCTGAGGCGGGTGCAGCACAGGGGTCTGTGAGCAGTGGCTGGTCTGGTCTGGAAGCCCAGCTGAGAGTGACCAGGCAGCGTGGGAACAGGAAGGGGCCTGAGATGGGACAGAATGTCTTTGGGGTGGCCATTTCAGAGGTGTCTCCGTCCAAATGCCCCTGGGCCACCTATGGACCTGACCTGTTTTTCTCAGGATCTCAGGATGCCTTTGTTCAAACTTGGCTAAGAGCTGCACTCGAATTCCAGCCCCCTGTCCTGCCTCCTAGGTCACGGCTGCAAATAGGCTATTTCGTACTACCAATTTATTTGTTCTGGCACGTTTACGACTTACCCTGTGCTTACATCCACCCTCAGAGTTCTCGTGTGCCACACACACCCAGGGCTGGCTTGCACTGTGACTGCGCCTGAGTGTCCGTGATGGCTGGGTCAGAGTCACTCCCCAGGGTGGCCCAGAGGGCAAGCAGCAGAACTGGGAGACTCCCCCGTTCTGTTTGACCCAGGTCCTGAGTCCTTTCCAGTGAGTTGTGATGTTTAGGGAGTATCTTTAAGTCGCCGTGTCATTTATATCTCCCCAAATCCCCCCCACAGATCTCCTGGCTCTTCCTGTGCTGTGGGTGACACTGGGGCACAGAGGGCTTGCTGGGGGTCATGGGGAGTCAGGGGTTCCCATGTCCACAACCAGGGAGTCTGGCCTGCCAGGCTGCCCTTCTGTGATGCTTTGGATTTCGGATGCTGAGCCGTGCCGTTTCCTGCTGCAGGCCTGGCTCACACGGCGATCGGTGGCTGTTTGCTGAGCAAATGAGTGACGCTGACATCACGTGGCTCGCTGTCCCCCCGGCCTCAGGCTCATGCAGGGAGGTGCCTTCGTGTCGTGGCATCTGCTCCTGCCTCTGCGGCCTGACCGGGTTCCCAGGGGACTCAGTCTCAGCCCGGCTTCCTGCAGTGTGTGGGGCGGAGGCTGCGGACGGGGCCCAGCCCCAGAGCACTGGCTGTAATTAAGAGCTTTCTCCACCCCGGGCTCTGTTGTGGCCACAAAACAACCTTTATATAGCTTATCGGGTGGCTGTGAGCGAGTCTGCTGAACGCCAGGC
The DNA here is from genome assembly GCA_017311185.1 of Proteles cristata cristata. Taxonomy (NCBI): domain Eukaryota; kingdom Metazoa; phylum Chordata; class Mammalia; order Carnivora; family Hyaenidae; genus Proteles; species Proteles cristata. Next base: position 578,067 of record JAESUZ010004838.1, read on the forward strand.
GGCCACAGTGGAGACCTCCACCTCCTTCTATTTTGAGGACACTCAGTAGTGGTCCCCTCACCCCTCTCCCCATGAGCAGGAGCCACTTTCCTGGGTCCTGTCTCTTAGCTCCTGGACCGCTGGGCTGAGACCTTAGTGTGGGCTAGGGACGGGCATTGTCATATGACACGGGGGCGCCCTGTCTCCGTCCGTCCCTTGCTGGCGTGTTTGTGCCGAGCTGTGTCGCTGTTCCAATGAGATTCGAGACTGCTGGATATCATACTGACTAGTATGGTGGGAGGGGAGAGGCGGGGAGAGAGAGGGAGACCGACTTATTTTGTGTGGCAGGGAGATTAATTTTATTGCTCCCCTGCGACTCTCACTGGAAGAATGTCAGCATCTGTACCCTGGCTCTGCATTAATTAGTGGGTGCCCCTGCATTCATTCTGCCCCCCGAGCCCCGCTCCCTGTGTGCGGGGGACTGCCTCCTTACTCACTCCTTTGTTGTGATGGGGCGTGGGTTAGCCTGGCTGTGGGTGCTGTGGCCGTCGATGGCTCACCTTGGTCCATAGTGTGCTGGTCAACAGGCCACTGCACCTTGTAAGCAAGTACGTTATTAGGTTCACTTGATCATTTGTTTTATCTTTTTTTCTTTTTGTAGTGCATTTTCAGTAAACAACACAACTAATCTGTGTAATTAGGAAAAGACTGAATAGATAGACCTTTAAAGATACCATCTCACAACCCTGCATGTTTTAAGGACTCTATAGTATTGGCTTATTTTTTCCAACACATTGTAATGGATCCCCTGTTATTCGCAGACGTTATCCTGAGGTTCAGGTTTCCTCTTTGAGTAAGATACCTGTGATCCTGCATGTAGAGTGACATTTCCAGAGGAAGGCCCCTTGAGAAGATAAGAATTGAGTTGAGTTTGGGATGGCAAGAATCAGTCTACACCCAGGATTCTAAGCAGAGGCAGCAGCAAAAGCCAAGGGCCTGAGGTAGGGGTGCACTCTGTATGCTGGAGGAGGGGAGGGTTGTGACCCCCACTTCAGGAGGTAGAAATTGAGGCTTAGTTTCCTGGCATAACATTCCCAGGTGTGTGCAGTCAGAGTCAAGCCAGGAGTCTTCCCTCAGCCAGAAGAAGAGCCCAGAATACTCTGTCCCTTAGAAGGCCAGTGGTCATGCTCAAGAGAAGGGCTTTGGGGTCAGCCTTTGGCATGCCTGGGTCACACGTCCAGCCTGAATTTCTTTGGGCCTCGTCTCCCTCTGGATCTCAGGGTTGTAGTCATCAAAGAAGGCACAGCTTGCTGGTGGCTTTGACCCCAGTGACCAGTTCCTTCTGACCACACTCCTGCTTCTGTCCCCGCATCCCTCTGCCAGCCGGGGGACTGATGGTACCATCAGGACACACACCACACACACACCTGCACACGCAAACCATGTACACACACCACATACAACACGTATGCACACACATCACATGTCCACAACACAAACACACATGCACATACACGGGCATCTGGGAACGTGTGTGGCCACAAGACCCAGCCCGTCCTCTGGGTGGATCTGAAGGCCCGAGAGGAATCTGTGGCGGCATCAGCTGTGGCATTGGAGCCGCCACGTGGATGTCTGTGGCTTGGCCCTTAGGACCACATCAGCCTCAAGAAGCAATTCCAGCCAGGCCCGCCCTTTACCTAAGGGTCACGGGGAGTTCTTCCTGGGAAAACTTGAGATCAAGGTCCCTCCCTAGAGATCGTAATTGGGTTACTTAATTCTGATGACATGCTGGGACGTTTTACTAGAAAATAAGGGAAATGTTGAAAATCCGAAACCACCCTTCAGTTGTTTTTAGTTTGCCCACATCCGGGAAGGCGAGTGCCCCCAGCTGTGCCCAGCCAGGACCGTGCCTGGAGAGGGTCCCTGGGGACCGTTCGGTGCGCTCCTACCTCACTCCCCTCTCTTCTTGGAACCAAGACCCATGTGTCAAAACTGGACGTTCTGCCTGTAGCCAGGGGGCCAGGGGGCTGTTTCCCACTGCGCTGGGGGAGGGGAGCGTGTACCCTCACGTCCTCCACTCTCTGGACGTACCACCACTCACGTGGTGCTGGGTCCTGTCTTCTCATGACGGTGCAGCACTGTCTTCCTCGTGCCCAGCTCCGCACGCGCCTGCATGTGTCCCTCAGGCAGTTCCTACAAGAGTGAGCTCAGGGCACATCGCATCAGGGCATCTACTCCTCGCAGGAGCTCATGCTTGTCACGCCCAGCCCTGCCTCCCCGTCCTCTGTGAAAAGTCGGGCCAGTTACCTGGTGTCTTTCTGGCCTCGTGTTCAGCCGTACGAAGCAGATGCTGGCTCCATTCCTACTGTGGAGTGTCAGGAGAGTCTCATGGATTGGATGGGGGAAGCACTGGGCACAGTGATGGCCCTGAGCATGTGCTGTGCAGTTTGCTTTTACTGTATACACACACATATATGCACACGTGCACACACATGGACATGCACATGTATACACACATGTGCACCCATGGACATACATGCATGCACACACTCACCTATATGCATACATGCATGTGTGTACACGCATGCAAGTATATGCACATATGAATGCACACAAATGTGTACGCACACATGCATTTGTGTATGTGCATACATGTACACACATGCACACATGTGTGCATATGAATGTATGCGCATATGCAAATGCGTGTGTGGACACATACACTGTACAGATACGTGCATTCATACACATATACGCATATGCACGTATATACACTCAAATATGTGCACATACACGTGCACACGTGGACATCATGTATATACAAATACATATACACATATACACATGTATATGCATGTGTATTATGCATTCATGTATGCATATATATGCACATGCATCTATAAGCATGCATGCAGATACATGTATACATATACACATAATGTGTATGTACGTATACATATGTATAATGTATATATACATACATAACTTACATATAACACATATATAAGTTTTATCTGTGTATATGTGCACGTGTACATATACTCTTTTCTGGAAAGGTGATTAACCACCTTTCACTTAATAAAGCAGTGTTTCTCAACCGTTTCTTTTGTTGCGTCCCTCTAAAGGACTCTGTATAAATGTTGCATTTTCCTCCCAGTTGCTGCCTCCTCTGAAATTTAGTACAAGTACACTTTCCCTGCCTGTTTATGCTGCTCGAGCCGTGGCGGGCCTAAGCCACCGGGCGTCCCTGAGCTTCTCACCCCCTCCCTTGAGCAGTGTGTGCCTTCTGGGAAGCAAGATGGCCCCCTGTGAGAAAGCATCCGGAGTCCAGGACGAGAATTCAGGGAAGGCCTGGGTTCAGATCCTGCCTTCTGTCCCTCAGGAGCTGTGACTTGATAGCCTTCTTGTTCAGCATATGGACTCAGCTCTAAAAGCCTGGGTTAAACCATGTTTCTGTTTCTTTGGACAGATTACTTTCTTCAGCTTTAGTTTTCCCTGTTAAATGGAGACAGTAGTAGAATTGCCTGCTCCCTAGAGCAGATGGACATACGAGGGCCCCCTTGGAGCTCATGTACAGGGGACACATACGAGGGCCCCCTTGGAGCTCATGTACAGGGGACACATAGTCTCTGCATTGCTAAGACCCCAATCTGAGGCAGGGGACCTGGAGTGGAATCCCGCCTCTGCCACCTGCCAGCTGGGGCCCCTCGGCAAGGCTGTCGCCTCTCAGACACTTGATGTCCTTGTCTGTAAGACTGAGGTGATAGTTACCAATGTGACAGATCATTGACTGTGGTTCTTACTATCATGGTGTCACTGTATTTTTATGCAAAGCCCATATGAAATGGAAGTTGCCAAACATCAACGTACTCAAAGGTAACATAGCGGGATCTGAGCCCCTTGTCCCAGAAGGGAATCTAGCAAGATCTACAAGTTCATGGATGGTGAGCTCTGTGACGGACACTGGCCCGTTCAGGAAGGCAAGATCCTTCTTGATCTCACGCAGGGGACCGACAGCAGACTACAGCCCGCAGGCAAATCCACCCAGGCACCAATTTTTCAGATTGAGTTTTGCTGGAATGTGGCTTCCCGGCCTGTTCACACATTGTCGGTGGCCGTGTTCACACCACAATCCCTAGCTGATCAGATGTGGCAGAGACTGCATGGCCCACAAAGGCTATTTGTACTCTGACCCTTTATAGGAAAAGTTTGCTGACCCCTGATAGTGTGTTCTGATATGATGGCTGGGAATCCGAAGTCACTGCCACTAACTCTTCTGTGACCCTGGGTAGGATGTTTCATGGGGACCTCAGTTTCCTCCTTGAGTGCTGAATGGGGTGTGTGGGATTTCCCCTTAGAGGTCCCCTCCCCCCTTCTCTACTGTGACTTGGTCAATGGTCGTGCGACCCCTGTGTGTGCAGCTGTGTTGTGAATGTCTGCTCTGTGTGTCATTTTTAGGGGCCACCCAAGATCCTTAAGAAAGCCCCCTACCTTCCCTGGCCTCAGACACGGATTCATGTCCCATGGACTGGACAGGGCCCTGGGTCAGATGCGATTCAGTGTCCTCCCCATGCCACTGACTGACCACAGGGCATTGTGCCAGCTGCCCCCAGTGCCATCCCACGTAAGCACCCACACAGGCAAGACCGTCTCATTTCCTGGGGCCAGGTCATGCCAGGCATTTTAGAAACTCATGGAGGTTGGACTACGTGTTTCACATGGTGGTTTTAGTTTGGAGTTGATACAGGGGTACAATCTAGTGGCCACAACTAAATTAGTACTACTTGCAAAATGTAAATATGCACACACATAGTCTCTCTCTATATATACATGTCTATATAGGAAGATGCATCCATATAATTAAATACGTGGAGAAAGTGCATTTCTGAGTGCCTCTCACATCCCACAGCTGACCTTGTCTTAGCTGAACTTATTTCATATTTGTCAGAGAGCGAGTGGGACCTGGGGGTTACCCGATGTCTAGGGGCTTTCCAAGAAGAGCAACTGAGTAATTGCAGTACTTCTGATACAACTTCATACTTACTGGAAAGTGGAAGGAAATCTGCTGTTAAAGCCGTATGTTCTAGGTGACTTGTTTTGCTGCAAACATGTCTGTCTTTGTCCTTTTAATTATAGGCTCTGGCTTCTTTGAGTTCACCCACCTATCCCCCACCCCCACACAAAAATGCCACATATATACTAAAACATAAGGCACATGCACACACATAGACACACACTAGGCTCCTGTTTACCAGCTGTATGGATTTGGGCAGAAGACTTAACCTCAGTTTCCTTGTCTGGAAAACAGCATATGCAGAACTCTGCCACGTGGGCACCTTGGAAAGATTCCGTGAGTGTCTGTAGAATATATGGGCTGAGTGAGTAGAGCCGGTCTTCACTGACCCCCAGGTTCCCTGGTTGAGAGAGGTTTCAGCCAGGGTCCAGAGAAGCCACAAGACTAGCGAGCAAACATATAGGAGGCAGAGAACCAGCCGGCTCCTGGTGTCCATTCCTGTATTCCTACCCTCCTCGCCTGGTGTCCTTGATGCGGAAATGTAGTCCTTAGAGGTTTTGAAAATCACCCGTTTACACTACTCTGCTCACTGGAGCCTGGGGGTAAAGTGGGCCGCAGAAGTCTTCATGGTTTCTCATGGGGCCCAGGTGCCTGTGCTGAGATTAGGAGGGGGGGTGCCTGGCCGCCTGGGGTCTGGATCCCCGCAGCCGGCTTCTCAGCCTCCTTGCTTTGTGTGCGAGCGACACCACGGTGCTCGCTAGAAGGGGCAGCCGGGGACGTCTGATTGGGAGCGCTGGCTCGGCCACAGATTATCCCACGTCATGCAGGTGACCCTTCTGTTCTACACGTTCCGTCGTCACTAGGTGGGCATCTGGGCCTGGCCCAGGCGGCGTCTAAGGCACTGTGGGCCACGAGACATTTGTGGATTTGTGGATTCGAAGCCTTCATCTAAAGCCTTTTAGATGAAGCATCTAAAAACAAGATGTTTTTTAATAAAATAATTTGTTGTCCACAGAGGTGATATATACAGCAGAAAATGGTGACCAGAAGGGTGGGAGCAAGGGGCATCCCCTGGGCTTTTTCTGCCTCCTGGCCGAGGAGCTCGAACAGGTGTAGGAGAGAACAGACAGGTGGTTGCTGGAGGGGGCGGGGGAGGGGGGTGGAATCGGTGGAGGAAGGTGACGAATACCAACTTCCAGATATAAAGTAAGTGATGGGGATGAAAAGTACAGCATAGGGAGAATTGTCTCTATTGTTATAATAACTGTGTGAGCAGATGGTATCTATATTTATCATGGGGATCATGTTATGTATAAAAATGTCAAATCGCTATGTTGTACACTTGAAACTGATATCATACTGTATATCAACTATACTGCATTTTTAAAGTTTATTTATTTTTGTGGGGGGAGGAGAAGAGAGGGAGAGAGAATCCTAAGCAGGCTCCTCAGTGTCAGTGCAGAGCCTGACTCAGGGCTCGAACCTATGAATTGTGAGATCATGACCTGAGCTGAAATCAAGAGTCAGAAGCTTAACCAACTGAGACACATAGGTACCCTAACTACGCTGCGATTTTTAAAAATTGAGGGGGCAAAACAGAAAAGAAAAGAAAGAGGAGCCAGTAAACCTGCAGCAAGGGCCTGTTAAAATTCTGGGCTGGAGAGAATTTTCTCTCTCTCTCCCCCTTCCCCCCCCCCCGCCCCCCTCCTGAAAGCTCAGAGTTGAAGTCCTGTGTTTACATGTTGTTACTCATCGTGCAATCTCTGCACTTGGCTTGTCCTTCGTAAAATAGCTGCTCTGGGAAGATTAAATACATTGAAGTACAGAAGCTTAGAGCAGCGCCTGGCCCAGAGGTGAGCAGCGCCTGGCACACAGTAGGCACCGCCTGGCCCAGAGGGGTTACTGCCTGGCACACAGCAGGTGCTCTCTGTTGCCCTTGAGGAAGTCACGTGAGCTGTCTGGCTCAAATTTCCTCGTCCGAAACATAGGAATGAGAAACCCGTCCTATCATTTTGCTACAGCATTTTATTCATCAGTTAAGGAAATCTTGATTAAGTGCTTCCCGGGAGCTGAAAACTGGCTGCAGGCTACGGGGGTGGGGGGCTTCATGTGACAGACACAGCCCTGTTCACACAGGGCTTCTGCCTCAGGAGACAAAAAATGAGTAAAACGTTAGCACATAAAAATTATGAGCGAAGACCACAATGAGATAGCGCCTCACACTTGTCAAAACGGCTGTTGAAAAGATTAGAAATAGCTAGTGCTGGTGAGGATGTGGAGGAAGGGAACCTTTGTGGGCTGTTGGAGGGGATGTGAATTGGTGCACACTCTTGGAAAACAGTGTGCCGGTTCCTCAGACTATTGCAAACAGAACCGCCCTGTGATCGGTCCATCCCAGCTCTGGAAATGTAGGCAAAGGAAATGAAATCACCTACCGGAAAGGATACCCACGTCCTCATGTTCCTTGTAACATTATTTACGGAAGGCAAGATGCCGAGACAGTGTAACTGTCCGCGTCCCCTGTGGATGAAGGGGTAAAAGCGGTTGTAGTGCATACATGCAATGGAGTATTGTTCAACCGTAAAAGCCCGAGGAAACCCTGCATTTGCAACAACATGGATGGACCTCGAGGGCATTATGCTAAAGGCAATAGGCATAGATGGGCAGGTGGGTGGTTTTCCCCAAGAAGAGGGTTTAGGGGCAGGAAGAAGTAGGTGCAAGGATTGGCTGGACAGGAGGAAATGTGGGGAGAGGGTTGAACGGTAATGGTCTCGTGAGGAACTGGAGGCCGGAAGGACTGGGCAGCCAGTTCACGGTCAGCTTGGAAGAGGAGTGGTGGCCGCCTGAAGCCCCAGGGGACGGCAGGTGCGCGGAGCCCGGGGCTGCAGGTGGGGAAGAGCCAGAGCTGTGGAAGAGCACGGAGACGGGTGACTCCTCCGTACGCCACCCCAGGCCAGCCCGTCCTGCTGCCTAGAGGTGGTGGCAGTCTGTGACGGGGGGCGCAGCCCCCGCGGGTGCCCTGAACAAGAAGGAGGGCGTGTGGGCAGGGGCGCCACCCTGTCCCCTGGCCTCCGCTCATCTCCAGTTACAGCTCTGCCTTGACCAGCTGGATGAGTCCAGGGGGGGGTGGAAAGGCCACCCAGCTGTTCCCCCTGGACATCTGGCTGTGATTTCCCACCAGGCTCAACAAAGCTCTCCCCCCCACCCCCACCCACAGGAATGCGGCTGGTGGCCATTCCGGGAACCCACCTCCACCAGTGCTCGGGGCAGAGGGCGGGAGCAAATGAGCAGCTGGGCTGGCCAGGTCCCCTTTTGCCCTCAGGACCCAGTGAATGGGTCCCCGTGTGGCCCGTGCTCCTGCAAGGGATTTGGCGCCTGGCATGGTGGAGAGCTGCACCAAGGCTGAGCCTTGGTCCCTGGTGCTCTGGCCGTGGGGACATGACCCTGAGCCCGGACTCAGATAGGGCTGATCCCAGGCCACATGCTCATGGAGGGAGTGTGGCTGTAACTAGAGAAAAAGAAATCGCACCTTATCTTGTTTGCTCATCTCTGCTGAGAACCACAGGATTTCCCTGTGGGGAGGCATTTTGGGCTCATTCGGCCAGCCCTGTGCTTTCCCGGGACTGTGTGGGAGGGGTGCTGTGTCCGGGCCACGGAGTGACTTGGGGTCATCTGCCACCAGAACCCGGGCCTTCTTCAAGCCGTCTTACCTCTTCCCTGTTTCCTACAGGAAGCCTAGGCCCCTTTCCTCTCCTCTCCGTGGGGCAGAGTGAAATATCTTGTCAACCCCCCCTGGATTCTGGAGATCTGTCTGCATCTTAACGCTCCTTTGTTTTTCTGTCTGCTCTAAATCCCCCGAGGGAAGGAGGAGGCTCTGCTTCCTCACCTGTGGTCTGCACAGCAGCCCTGTCACCTAGGACGTGCACCTTGTAATGCAGCCCTTGGGTGCCCCTCCTCCTCGGGTCTCGCAGGAGCTCAGAGTTGTGGGTGCCTGACGGTAGACTGGGCGTGGGTGACGGCGCCCAAAGCAACGGGTCGCGTGGTGAGACCATGGTGGGCTGAGCCGTGAGGTTGCTGCTTCCTGCACTTTCTCTCTCATCCCCCTGGGGACCCTGAGGGGCGGCCGTCCCGAATGTGGACTCATTTCTGGAACTGAGAAAACTAGCTTCAGTGCCTGGAAAGGCAGAGGGTGCCATGCACCCAAGGCAGCTGTTCGCTCCCTCGAAGGAGCCAGCAGTACAGAGACAGAGACGAGGAAGCGTAAGGAAGTGTTTGCTCCCATGGAACAGACAAAATTGCCCCCAGGCAGCGAATTTGGGTCAGAGGTTTTGCATCAAAGTCAGAAGGAAAGCTCTGGGGAGAAAAGTTGAGCGTTGGAAGCCGGTGATCCCCAGGACCAGCTTTCCTGTAAAACACTCTTCCCGGCCACTGGTGTTGCCTGGGTTTGGCTTCAGAGGACCTTTGAGGAGTGGGAGACGGGCTGTGGCCATGCACCAGGCGTGCTGGAGGCTCCGGTGGGTGGCACCAGGGGGCATTTCCCTTTGTTGGCGTCAGATTCCTCCCCTGTAAGTTAAGAGTCCTGGACCACTGGGTCGTCATGCAAGCCCTTTCCTGACCGTCCGTTCTGGCTGTGTTGCTGCAAGAATCCTGATTCTAGAAGTCTCTCCATTGCCCCTAGCAGCCCAGCTCCGCCGCTAACCTTTCCTGCCAGACGTTAGGGTGCGCTGGGCAGATTGTGTGGGCTGTGCAGTTCAACCAGACCCGGGTCTGAGTCCTGTCTCTGCCACTCACTGCACGGTGACTTAGACATGCCGGCAGCCTCTCCGAGCCCCAGTGCTAGCTGCAAGCTGGGAGCCACCAGCCCAGCGGGAGGCTGTCGAGTGACTTAAGTGAGATCCGTTAGACTGTGGGCTTCAGATGGGCAGGGACTTTTGCCCTTTCTGTTCCCGGCGGCCTCCCGAGCATCCAGGCAGTGATCATGTCCCTGCTGTGTCCCTGTCAACACTCGGGAACCGTGGTTCATGTCCTGTCCCACCCCAATGACTGACTGCCCAGCAGAACATGAGTGTCTGAGTCCCGGCGGTCCCTACCCGCCCCTGGCCATAGACCCCACACAGATCCCTTCCCCCAGCTGTCAGGTGAGCGTCTCCCGATTCTGCTCATTTAAGGGATTCTTGAGGGTCCTCAGAGCCCTTGTACAGATGGGCACCTGCCCCACAGTGGTCTCTGTGGTGGGAGTGGGGGGTAGACAGACCTGGGTTTGGATTTTTGCATCCCTGATGCTGAGCTCTGTGACATGGGGACAAGTCCCTGAGTCTTGTGAGCTTGCAGTGGGTCACTCCCCTGCTTCCCTCCGGCTCACCCCTCAAGTCTCAGTGGAGGCATCCCCAACCCTTCCACCGGCTTGGGGCTCCCTGTGTTCATCCTGTCCTCGCCTTAGGGCTTCCCACTGGCCATGGTCACCTGTTGGAGATACCAGTGCCTTATTTGGCCAGTTTCCACTCGTGCACTGGCCAGCACTTCCCTGATGACAGCACACCTGTCATTGTGCCCATTATTATGCCCCGGAGCTGTTTGACGCATTCATTACACATGGGATGAAGGAAAGAAGGTTTGTAGTTAGGTTGGGTGCCTCTCAGATGCCCCGCTGAGCCCGCTGGGCTGGAGCGCCGGGACGCACGTGGTACCTGGGTGCTGGCCGAGGGCTCTGGTGCGCTTCCCCATTCCTCATCTCCTGCCCCCAACTAGATGAGGTCCTCAGGGCCTGTGTGACACCTGCTGGTAGCACCCCTGAGAGAAGGGCATCCCCGGAACCCAGGGACCTCTGAAATCCCACCCTCCTCGGGCGGCCACACTTCAACGGCAACCACCATCACTTCTCCTGGCCTCAGGTGCCTGCTCTTAACTCCCTGGCCTAGGCCCCTCTTCACTGGCCTGAATTGCAAGCTCTGCCTTGGGTTCCCAGGCCTCCCTGAGCTGGCGTCTTCCTGCGTCCCTGTCTTCCCGCTCCGCTCGGCTCAGGGCTTGGCCCCCCTCCCCACCCCAGGGCAAGCCAAGCCCCTTCCTCCTCAGGGCTCTGTGCCACCTGCTGCTACCTTCTGCCTGTTTGCTCTTGCTGGGCTGGCTTGTGCCCTTCATAGCTCTCAGCCCAGACGTCACTGAGCCAAGAGGCCTTCCCAGACTAGCATATCTGACATGCACCCTGTGGCCTCCTGGCCTGCGCCTGCACATATCACCTGCGCATTTCCTCCACAGTGCTGAGCGCACCTGATGGCGTCTGTCTGTCTCTGTTTGCTCTCTGCTTCCTCCACTAGGCCCGTGACCCCTGACAGGCCAGGGCATGTGTTTGCACTCCTCACACTGGGAGGTATGTGCCAGGTACTTGGCAAAAATGTGTTGGCGGAATGAATGAATGAGCACTTACTAGGTGCCAGACACCATGCCAAGAAGTTCCCACTCACTATCCCATTTAAGCTGCGGGTCGACCTTGGATGGGAACCCCCCCCCAAACTTCCATCCCTGTTTCCGGATCTGGAAGCACACACGAGGGGCAGCTGACATCAGAGAGGCAAGGTCTGCAGACTCCAGACCACCTTCCCCGTCAGCCGTGGAGAGCATGGTCTCCCTCTGGCCCTGTTTCAGCCTCACCTTACCCCAGAGAGCAAGCACGGGCTGGGACCCGGAGCGCGGAGGCGGCCTGGCGCGAGGCCCTCCCCATGCGCCCAGCCGCCTCTGGCAGGTCAGCTGCCGCAGGCCCAGCAGCCCCCAGGACTCCCAGCCTCACTTGTGCAGACGGTGCTTACAGCCTCCAGCCCCCTGCCTCCCCTCCCCCAGGGCCCCCCCTCCCCCAGAGCCTCCTGGTGGCCAGCAAATGTCTCAGAGCCCAGTTCAGACCCATTTAAAAAAAATAATAGTAAATGGGCACCTCGGTGGCTTAGTCAGTTGAGTGTCTGATTTTGGTTCAGGTCATAATCTCACGGTTTGTGAGTTCGAGCCTCACATCGGGCTCTCTGCTGTCCGCACAGAGCCTGCTATGGACCCTCTGTCCCCCTCTCTCTGCCCCTGCCCCTCACTCTGTGTCCCTCCCTGCTCATGCTCTCTCTTTCTCAAAAATAAATAAATATTAATAAGATCAAAATAACAGTAACAGGAACCTGAAAAGACTGTACTAGTAGATCACATTCAAATCTTTGAAGCAGATTTGAAAATACAGAAATACGAAAAGGAGATAAAGAATCACTCCCAAGTTCTGCCCCCCAGAGGTAACCATGGTTTAAATATTTTGTGCTCTTCCAACACCCCAATATGTGTGTGTGTGGGAGCAAGCAACAGCACGCCGGAGTCACACCAAGTTGCATCCTCTTTCTGCTACTAACTAACGTCCTGATCTAAGCGGGTCATCTTGGCTCTCCCAGCCTCAATTCTTTCATCTGCAAAATGGGCTTGATGAGTAGCGCTGATTGGGGCCAGACAGGACGCCTCAGTCAGCAGCAAACACAAAGCCATGCCCACGGGAGCTGTGATCTCAGCTTCTGTGCCCTTGTGGGACCTACCCCTCCACTCCCATAGCCAGTCTGGACGGGGGATCCCCTGGGGGACGGGGGGTCTGCTGCACAAGACTGGAGAGTAGGAGGAGCCTGCTTACTTCCCTGAGACATCAAAGTAGCTTCTGTGAGAGAGAACAGGCACCTGCTCGGGGCTGGCACCCACCTTGCTGTCTGTCCACTCTGGGGTCCCCAGCGCCCAGCTCTGAGCCGGTGTAAATGGGTGCAAGCACACAGATCAGTGGGCAGAATTGAGCAAGCACCTGGATCCTGTACGTGCAGAGTAAGGAGGCCCCTCCTCAACAAGTCAGGGCCCTTCATGGGCAGAAGGTACTGCCTCCAGAAGTAGCAGCTGTCTGTCTGTCTGTCTGTCTGTGCAGGCTTGGAGACAGACAAGCTTGGGTCCCTGTTGGCTGGGTGACTTGAGCAGGTGACTTTTGGAAAGACTGCGTGGTGCAGTGGTCGGGAGCCAGATGCCGGATTCATCGTGCTGACTGTATCGTTAGTGAGCTCTGTGGACTTGGACCATCCATCTGCTAACTTCTTTCCCCATCTGTGAACAATAGCACCTGCCCCTTGAAGCTATAGGAAGAATCTGATTCACTGTGTTAATATGTTCAGCTCAGGATGGCGTCTGCAGGCATCTACACGGGACTGTCTGCTGATCATGGAGACCCCGCAACTTCCAGCAGAGCCGAAACGGCCTACATTGCACGCCCAGTGTGATGCTGGATGGGTGGGTCCTCGGTTCCCGGGAGCCGTTGGCATTGTCCTCGTAATGGTTGTTCTCATCATCGCGGGCCCTGGAGTGCAGCGTCTGCTGGCTCTAGTGTGCGGATGACTTCCTGGCTGGCCTCGGAGCAGTGAGGGGGCTGTCCTGTATGTCTGCTGGTGCCTGATTCATCTCCTCCCTCCTCTGCCTCTTCCCCTGCCCGCTCAGAATGCCAGCATCTCATCTGTGGCTGGCCAGACTCAGTGGTGGCCACTGGGAAGTCACTGAAGGCTTCCTGTCTGTTGCTCACTGAGCCCTCTGGCTCTGCTCCCTATTCTGTGGGCTTGCTGATTCCCTCGACTGGTGCCACCATCTCTTCTCCTAGATTCTAGATACAGGTTGACCTTTATTGAAAATTCAAGTACATCTCTCATCCTGGTGAGTTTCTTAACCCTTTAGCCTCTGTTTTTACATCTGTGTAATGGGGGGAATAATCTTTCCCCTAGAACAGTTGTTGTGGATAAAATCCCCAGCTGGGAAATTGGCACACAGTAGGCACTCCATAATTGCCAGCACTCTCTTTTCCCAGATGAAGACACTCTTGGCTGAGAGCCAGGAGATGGCACAGCAAGTGTTCTCTAGGCAGAGGTGTGGGCGTGTAAGCACAAGGCAGAAGGGCATCCTGTGCGAGCACTCTTTCCCCCCTTTTTTTTTTTTTTTGATATTTTATTTATTTCTAGGAGAGAGAGAGAGAGAGACAGCGTGAGCAGGGGAGGGTCAGAGAGAAGGGAGTCACAGACTCTGAAACAGGCTCCAGGCTCTGAGCTGGCAGTCAGCACAGAGCCCGACGCGGGGCTCGAACCCACGAACCGCGAGATCATGACCTAAGCGAAAGTCGGATGCTTAACCGACTAAGCCACCCAGGCGCCCCTATCCCCTTCTGCTATGTGGTAAACTGAGGACAGCAGACCTGTTTTTCCACAGAAACTACAGTGAATTCCTGGTTCTTTTCCCCTCGGAGCAGCAACTCTTTCAGTCAGCAGCTGGCCTCTCGTGAAAGCTTCTGATGAAATAGAAATGGTTCTATGGGCAGAGAGATCTTTTTCCTCTCCAGAAGTCTAGAATATTCTACTTACCCAAAGACGGAGGTAGAATGACCATAAATTAACTCCAAGGGAGCAGATCTTTGTGATCAGTCATGTTCTTGCTCTTTCAAAAAGGGAAATTGACCGACTAGCCGGGAACGAAGTACACATGTTGATCCCTGAGGACTTAGCCCATCCTTAATTCCAGAACGGCTTCTCACGTTGATACTGAAAGATTTCCAGGCACAAACATGTTTACTGGAATAGTGAAGAGAATCTAATCTGTCCATGGCTCCTTTACCAGGAAAGTAATGTACCCATTCTTACCACCCTCTTGAGTCGTCCTTGAGCATCCGGAAGGAGAGGCAGCTTTCAAATCCTTGGGCCTGGCGCATCAGTGTGGCTGCCAGAAAGGGAATGTGTGCAGGTTTGGGATGCACTCAGCTGCAAATAACAAAACAAAACTAAACAAACAACCCAGTCCAGTGGCTTAGACAAATGGAAGTGGGTTTTTCTTACCTTTTCACCCAGATTGGGTTGCTGCTGTTGGAGTCTGTCTCCTCAGTTGTCCTTGGAAGTCCTGTAGACGGTATGTCGCGCCCTCGAAGGAGGAGGAAGGGAGAGTCACCTTGCCAGCCCCATCTCCCTGTCTGTCCCGTTTCATCAGGAAAAGCAAAGGCTTTTTAAGAAACCACCCCTCTGCCAACCACAGCAAACTCCTGTTACTTATTTTCTTGTCCAGAACTGGGTCATATGTGTGTCCCCTAGCAGAAAGGGAGGCTAAAAAGGTGGGCGACAGAATAACCTCTGTTGGCTAAGACCTGCCACCCACCAGCCACAGCTCTTCTCCTCGGGCTGAGAAGTGCCGTTCGGAGTGAAAGGGCCATTCTTTAAGTAGCACGGATGACTGTCGTGCTCTGTCACCCCTCCACAGCAAGAGCCCAGGTCAGGGACATATCTCACTGCTCATCAGCGTCATGATGGAGCCCGTGACTGGAAGGCCATCCAGCAGCGACGTCGTGGCTCAGATGTCATTGGTCATTTCCGGTCATCACAAACTCAGGGGCAGCTCTTACACTTCCTTGTGCTTCCATGCCCCGGGTCACCACAGTCAGCCCGGGAGTGCTGTGAAGGCAGGGATGGCGACTTGTCTTTTATCTCATATGTGTGTCCCTAGAACTAGCTCTGTGCCCAGAACATTTTGGGACCTCAGACATTTTAGTTCAAATAAATGAGTTAATGTGGGAATAAATAGATCATTATACAAAGTATGGAAATATCTTGGCCAAACAGATACAGTAATAGGCTAAGAGGGACTTTGGATGCTGACCCTGTGTTCCGGACAAGCAGGTGAGCCCAGAGGCCCCAGCACCCCCGCAAAATCTGGCTGGAGGGGTAACTTGAGAGCCATTTGTCCTGACTTACTAAGCTGGCTATAAATTGCCCCTTGAGCCTCTCGAATGTATAAGGGTTAGTGATGGCCCCAAAAAGGGATGGGCAGGTGGTTTGGGGAATGAGTCCTTAAAGCAGTTTGGGCAAGTTCTAATGTCTTTGAAAAGAGCCGCCATCTTACCTGTGTTCATGGTCCTTGGACTGCCCTTGCACGTCTGGGTTTGGAATCAGATCATGACCTCAGGATATTTTCAGAGACAAGGCCCAGTGGCCCTGCCTGCCCTGAGCTCCGGCCATCAGTCTCCAGAGACTTACTCATAATCAAGGATAGAACCTCTGAGTCAATGCAGTTGCAGTAACGCATGACCCGCAGCCCGTCTCGCTGGCAGCCTTCCAAGGCTGAGGCAACTGATAGCCACCCCACAGCTGCAGGCGTTGCGTCTAAATATTGCGCGGGGCCTGGATCCTCTCGTGTATTTGGTCCTAGACAGACAGCTCGGTGCTGTTTCCAAAATAACCCCCTCCATGTGGCTCCTCAGACCTCATGGTGCCTTTTAGGATAAACATGAAAAATACCTCCGCCCAAATCATTTTTATTTATTTATTTATTTTATTTTATTTTATTTTATTTTATTTTTTAATGTTTTATTTATTTCTAGGAGAGAGAGAGAGAGAGCGTGAGCAGGGGAGGGTCACAGAGAGAGGGAGTCACAGACTGAAACAGGCTCCAGGCTCTGAGCTGGCAGTCAGCACAGAGCCCGACACGGGGCTCGAACCCACGAACCGCGAGATCATGACCTAAGCGAAAGTCGGACGCTTAACCGACTAAGCCACCCAGGCGCCCCACCTCCGCCCAAATCAGAGACGATTTCATGCTTTCCCCTCGCTGCTGATGGTAAAGGGGCCCCAAACTGGCCCTGTGCTGAAGCACATGTACCCCGAATATGAAAAGAGGTCATTGCACACAGAACAGGCGGGGGACCGTCTAACGAAGGGAGGTTATAATAGTGACGTGGATAGGGTGGGGTCTAGGCGAAGGTAAGCAAGATGTCTCAGATGCTGAATTGGAGGGCCACCCTCCCTCGTTTCAGGCCTGTTATGAGCTTGAGCTGGCCCAGGCCTCCAGGCAGCGCTGTGATTTGTAAGAGACGCTTGCTTGGAAACAGAGGTGAAGCGACTTGTCCAGGCCTCTGAGCTGATCGGTCAGGAAGCTGGCACATGAATAAAGGACTTTAAAATCCTAAGCTGGGGGAGGGGGGACGCCTGGTGGCTCAGTCAGTTAAGCACCCGACTTGGGCTCAGGTCATCTCAAGATTCGTGAGTTTGAGCCTCACAGTGGGCTCTGTGCTGACAGCTCACAGCCTGGAGCCTGCTTCCAGGGCTGTGTCTCCCCCTCTCTCTGCCCCTCCCCCATTCCTGCTCAGTCTCTGTCTCAAAAATAAACATTGAAAAATTCTTTTTAATTCTCAGTTGGTGCTCTTTCCAGGATTTTTAGGGCAACTGAAAGAGTCACTTTCCCTTCCAGTTTTTTTAAGTGAAGAATCATGAAGACTTGAACATAAGACATTAATGTAATATTCTATAATGAAGCTTTGTTTTTATTTTTCTGTAAGACTTACTCTCTTGCCTTTGTGTAGTTGAGCAGTGTTCTTCTTCTGGAACTGGACCTGAAGCTCCTCAGGGTGGCATTGAGCACACCCAGCACATGTGGGCCCCCAGCACACGTTTCCCGTTTCACTGATGCCCCTGACTTGGAATCTGTATGTGGGTCTTCAGGCCTTTACAAACGTCCCTCTGCCGGTGCTGTTCTTGGCCGACAGGCCGTCTGGCTCAGTCTTCACTGTTCCCTCAAGGAGGCCTCGAGCATCACCCTGTCCAGAGAACTTTCCTGACCTCCCCCAGCCTGGTGAGGCGTCAGACGCGTGCCCCAGGTCCCCCAGCAACCCCGCCCATCCTGTCATTTGTTACACTGTGCTGAACATGTCAGTTTTGGTGTCTGACTCCCTCTAACGGGTGTGGTGTGAGACTCCTTGTTTGTGATTCACCCCCAGTACAGAGCACGGTGTTTACAGAACAGGTGCTCTGTAAGTGCACACGGGCGTGAACCCGCCAGCCGTGTGCACCGTCCCTGCGTGTGCCTGGGCATGAGTGCACGTGTGCAAGGACCCGCCAGCCATGTGCACCGCCTCCGCGTGTGCCCGGGCACAAGCGCACACGTGCGTAAACCCGCCAGCCGTGTGCACCGTCCCCGCGTGTGCCCGGGCACAAGCGCACACGTGCGTAAACCCGCCAGCCGTGTGCACCGTCCCCGCGTGTGCCCGGGCACAAGTCACACAAGTGTGTAAACCCACCAGCCGTGTGCACCGTCCCGCGGTGCCCGGGCACAAAAACGCACACGTGCGCAAACCCACCAGCCGTGTGCACCGTCCCTGCGCGTGCCCGGGCACAAGTGCACGTGTGTCAACCACCAGCCGTGTGCACCGTCCCTGCGTGTGCCGGGCATGCGCACACGTGCGCCCACCAGCTGTGTGCACGACCCGTGTGCCCGGGCACAAGTGCACACGTGTGTAAACCCATCAGCTGTGTGCACCGACCCACGTGTGCCCGGGCACAAGTGCACACGTGCGTAAACCCACCAGCCGTGTGCACCGTTCTCGTGTGCCCGGGCACAAGCGCACACGTGAGTAAACCAGCCGTGTGCACCGTCCCGCGTGTGCCAGGGCTGGGCACACACGTGCGTAGTCCCACCAGCCGTGTGCACCGTCCCCGCGTGTGCCGGGCACAAGCGCACACGTGCGTAAACCCAGCCGTGAGCACCGTCCCGCGTGTGCCCGCACAAGCGCACACGTGCGTGAACCCACCAGCCGTGGTGCACCGTCCCGCGTGTGCCGGGCACAAGCGCACACGTGCCAGCCCACGCAGACCGTGGTACCCCCAGCTGTGCCCGGGCGCACTCGTGCGTAGAACCACCAGCCGTGTGCACCGTCCCCGCGTGTGCCGGGCACAAGCGCACACGTGCGTAAACCCACCAGCCACCGCCCCGCGTGTGCCCGGGCACAGCGCACACGTGCGTAAACACCACGGTGCACCGTCCCCGCGTGTGCCCGGGCTCAAGCGCACGCGTAAACCACGCCGTGAGCCGTCCCGTGTGCCCGGGCACAAGCGCACACGTCTGCCCACCAAATGGGCACGTCCCAGCGTGCCCGGGCACAAGCGCACACGTGCGTAAACCCACCAGCCGTGTGCACCGTCCCTGCGTGTGCCCGGGCACAAGCGCACACGTGCAGGGACCTGCGAGCTGTGCACCACCTCCGCGTGTGCCCGGGCACTGGCCGTCCGACACGCCGCCAGCTGGGGGCTCCGACTGTGGGTGGCATTTGCTCACCCATCTCTTGTCTTCTCTTGCTTCTCTCAGATGTGCTGTGCCCCAGCGTCCGTGTGGAAGGCGACCGCTTCAGGCACACCAACGGCAACAGCAAGGAGATCACAGGTAGGAGGCCCGCCGCCCGCCGCGCCGCGCTCTCTGCTGGCCCTGAGCGGCCCTCCTTGACGCAGGGCTGGCCTCGCTGCCCTCCTTGCTGAAGTCTAGTGACATCATACAAGCTGTGCGGGCAGCAGCCCCCACCTGCAGGCTGGCCGCGCACAGCCGTCCCGTTTCCACCTGGGACTCGGTGGTGACCCATGGGAGCCTCTAAATAACACATCAGAACGAACGAGTTGGGGGATGAGTAAGTGAACGATGGGCGGGGAGAGCAAAGGAGGGGAGTGATCAGTGCATTCGGAATGTAAGAGTGAGTCAGGGTTTTTATAAATCCTAGAGGGGGCGATAGGAAAGACAGCAGACCTGGCAGCAGAAATCAGCCCCACGGGGCCCCTTCCCTGCTGTCCCCGCAGGACGGGGTTCACGGGGTGCGTGGCAACGGCGGAGTGGGCTTCCCACCCTCCTGAGAGCCCCAAGTGTGGGAGTGGGGTGCGCTCCTCCCTGTGGCCCGCATGCTGCGAAGCACTCTAAGTGATGATCTCAGGGGAGTGAGCCCCTCCGCACGGGGGCCGCCAGCCCTGCCCCCTGCCCACCATTCGCCAGGTGCAGGGGGCCAGGCGCCCCCTCCCTGTGTGGCTCCGGAGCTGGTCTGCATCCTCCACAGGGGGCCATGCGGGGTCGGGACCAGGCATTTCGCAGGCGCTGTCTGGGGGTCTCCATCCCAGGATGCTGCCGTGTCAGGGAGCCCCCGTCCACCAGAGGATGCCAGCATCTGCGTGTTGGTGCTTGACGGGCATTTCTAGAATGGTAGACGCTGTCCTGCCTGCTCGCACAGCAGGTGAAATGTGTTCCCAGAGTGACTCAGCCCTCAGGCAGCGTCTTGGGGGGAAGAAACAGCCCTGCTTTACCGCCCCTCATTCCAGGGTCCCCGTTTGACCCACTTCCTGGCGTTTCCCGGCGGGAACCAGCTGCAGTCACGGGCTGGATGCCGGCTTAGTGCCACACGCTTCCGCTGCTGCTCTTCCTCTCTGCCCCCGGTCCCCACTCCCCCATCCAGCGCCTCTGGAAGGACCCTTAGGAAACGGCTTTAGTCCCCTCTGGTCTCCCGGTGCCTGGAGCCACGTGCGCCGCTGGTGCCCAGTGAGCAGCCGTCCCTGCCCGGGTTCTCTGTCCACCCTGGAGATGACGATGGCTCTCCTCCTCTTTGCTTTGTAACCCTGTTCCCACGCAGGGAGTGTATTCATAGCTGCCCTGCTCTGCCCAGGCTGGTGCGACGCTTCTGGGCAGTTTGATGTAACTGTTGGCACTCATTGCCTTGGCAGTCGCCAGCCAAGCACTGGAGTCACTGTTCAAGGCAAATTCCTACCTGCTGCCTTCTCCGTACCTGACTTTGTGACCAGGGAGTCCCTCAGAGCAGCATCTGGCCTCAGTCATTCACGGTCGTGTGTGTGTGTGTGTGTGTGTGTGTGTGTGTGTGTGTGTGTGTCCCTGGAAGGGAGCAGGTGTGCAAGGACGTTGACAACAATTATGGTGAGAATCAAGCTCCTGCAGTGTGCCAAGCATTTGCACGTGTGTTCTCATTCAATCTTCGGATATATGAGAGAGGCACCGTTCTGTGGAAACTGAGGTACAGCCGCGTTCAGGCCCGCGGACCGTGGGAAGGAAGGGAAGGAGGAAGGAAGGAACAACTCACAGATGAATTAGTGAATCTTCCTGTGTCACAGCAAGTCAGAGGAGCTTGCCTGCGCCCTCTGTTATTCTGTGGACTAAAGAGCCCAACCATGTTTTCTGCTGACTATTTAAAAAAAATTTTAATGTTTATTTATTATTTTTGAAAGAGACAGAGAGACAGAGTGTGGGCAGGGGAGGGACAGAGAGAGAGGGAGACACAGAATCTGAAGCAGCTCCAGGCCCTTAGCTGTCAGCACAGAGCCCGACAGGGGCTCAAACCCACAAACCGTGAGATCGTGACCAGAGTCAAAGTCGGACACTCAACCGACTGAGCCCCCCAGGTGCCCCAAGAATAACTGATTCTTGCTGGGAAGATTCACTCGCGCACGCGCGTTTGTGTGTGTGTGTGTGTGTGTGTGTGTGTGTGTGTCGGGGGCACGTGTGTGTGTATACACGTGTGTGTGAACGAATTCTTTAGCCTCTTGGACCTGAGAAGGATCCTGCTGACCGTCTGTTTGGTGATTGGAGAGAAGTGGGCGATCTCTTTGGAATCCGCTGCGTCTGTCTGCAGCCGGTGGAACCCTGAAATCTGCCCTCCGCTGTGTGGGCTCTGAGGCTCCCAGGCGGTAAATCGTAGCGCCCAGCAGGCATCCGTCACGCCTGGCACAGATGCCCTGTTTGGGCAGCGCCGCACACGTGGAGATCCTTCTGGGTCTGTCGTGCCCTGTAATTCTGGCCAGCCCAGAAGGAAGCCCCACTGCGTGGAAGCCGGATGGGGCTACGGAGAGAAGACTCTCAGACCTGCCAGTTCAATACAGTTGGCTGATTGGAATGGCTTTTGTCCTTTGGAAAAAAACGGGGTTCCCAAAAGCCTCATTTCCAGATACCCCCTCAGATGACTGGCAGGTTTCAGGGCTTACCCGGCCAGAACAGCCGGGAAGGGAGGAGGGCAGACACGGCGGTTTGGAGGCTTTGGTCTTAGACTGGTCTTGCTTCTCCCAGACCCCTGACATCTCCAAGGCTCAGTTTCCCCACCTGCGTAACCCTGCATCCCAC